>OZ026630.1:37973226-39173226 GCA_964020975.1 Hermodice carunculata
CAAAATGCCTTCCTGAAAGACATCTGGTGGTAGAGAAAAGAACTAATATCATCAGTACTGTACAACATTGATATAACTATTTGAAAATTGTAATAAGAGTTTTGACAGTCTGGTTCTGAGACAATGATCTGATGATCTGTATACGCACACGCTGGTACATTTCAGTCATTGCAAATACATCTCTTAGTGTGTCCTGTCATACACACTGGTGAAAATGTATCTAAAATTTAAAAAAAAAAAAAAAATGGAATAAACAGGATTATGACTGAATTAGAGCAGATAAGATATCAATGGACAATCAGAGAGTTATTACATTTCTGTCAAAGATAGGAAAGTTTGGCAGTTTCATAAATCATAATGACCAATACATCAAGAGTAGAGAAGATATTAATGAACTAGGCTTGAGTCACTATATTTCTGTCAAAAAATAGCATATTTTGACAGTTTCAGAAGTCATGGTGACAATGCTTCAAGACTTATTTTAATGAAGATAATGTGTCTAAAGCAGGAACCAAAGTACAAGTACTTTACTGTCCAGAATGCAAGATGCTCTTTCTCATGCAGTTTTTGTTACCACTCTATCAAATACACTGCTTCCAATGGCAGGTCACAGTTAAATGTTTATTTACAGTGATGTTTGACTGATTTCACAAGGAGCCTCACAAAGCTTTTAATCCAGCACAAGTGTTCTCATCTGTGATGCTACACTGCATCATTGTGACTTTTATGTGACCTGATCTATGGTGCTACACTGCAACATTGTATCTTTTATATAAACTGATCTATGGTGCTACACTGCATCATTGTAACTTTTACATGACCTGGTATACTGGTGCTACACTGAATGATTGTAACTTTTACATGGCATTGTCCTGTGCTAATAAAGTAAAATAATTGTACACTTTGTAGTTAAAGTGTGTGTGTCAGCACACTTTTCTTTCTTTCTTTCTTTCTTTCTTTCTTTCTTTCTTTCTTTCTTTCTTTCTTTCTTTCTTTCTTTCTTTCTTTCTTTCTTTCTTTCTTTCTTTCTTTCTTTCTTTCTTTCTTTCTTTCTTTCTTTCTTTCTTTCTTTCTTTCTTTCTTTCTTTCTTTCTTTCTTTCTTTCTTTCTTTCTTTCTTTCTTTCTTTCTTTCTTTCTTTCTTTCTTTCTTTCTTTCTTTCTTTCTTTCTTTCTTTCTTTCTTTACAGGCAAATTTGTCCGACATTTCATTTGAAAAGTATTATATGTAGAAACTCCAAACTTGGCACAATTATACTTCTATGGATAAAGTCTGGCCTTTTTATAATGAGAGGTCATGCTTTTCAAAATTATGCAAATGAGGGCTAATTAAAGTTTTAAATCTTCAATATCTCATATACTATAGTAGATGTGGTTCCCAGTGTATAGGAGTTCGATCATAGAAAGGTCAAGGTCATCTCAAATGTCAAGGTCATGTCAAGGTCAAAGGTTAATTTTTAGCCAAAATGTCATTTTTGAGTTAAGGTTCACTTCAGGTAGAGGTCATCTCAAGGTCAAAGGTCATTTCAAGGTCAAAGGCCACTTTCGATGGTGGCTTTCTTCTAGCCACAACTTGGTCAATTTTTATCCAATTTTGATCATGTTGGGCTCAAACTGTACCTATTGTAACCCTGTACATTTTTAAAATTTAGATGTGACCTCTAAAGTTCAAAGGTCAAGGTCACGTGGACCTTTGAAAGTTTCATGCAGTCATAACTTGCCAATCTCCATCCAATTCTAATCATGTTGGACTCAAGTTGTAGGTATTGCTACACTGGACATTTTTATAAGAACATGTAACCTCAAAAAGGCAAAGGTCAAGGTCATTTGGCCCTTTGAAAGTTTCATCTTGCCATAACTTGGTCAATTTGGCCCTTTGAAAGTTTCATCTTGCCATAACTTGGTCAATTTGAAATTTTTGAATCTTGAATATCTTCAACACTATAATAGATAGAGTTGTCATTACAACTTCTACTAGGGGCTTGTTGACCATTGCTCACCTAATGATAAAAAGTAAAAGTTGTAGTAATTTAAATTATGCTAAATAGCACCATTAAAAATTTTAAATCTTGAATAACTTCAAAGTTATAGTAGACAGAGATGCCATTCCAACTTCTACTCCTGTGTTATGGAATAGTTGTACATTGCCACACCAATATGCTTTGAAGACACACACACTGATTTGCTATGCAGCAAATCATCTTTCCTAGTTTTTGTATTTTTTTCCTGAAGATATTCATGCCTCCTAAAAAAAAATAAAGGATAGTGGTGTATTGATCTTTAAATTTGGTGTTAATTTTTTTTCCTATTACACTGCTCTATAAGTCTAGATATAACTTTCAATTTGAATTGCGTCTGGTAAATTTTCAGCATGAAAAAACATGTGTAGGATCTACTTCTCATCAGACAGATTACAAAGAAATACTTCAATCTTATTATACTGCAGTTGCTGATGTACATTGAGTGCAGAGTTCAAGGTTTATCAGGGTGCAGGCAAGTTGAGGCAACCCTCTCTGCCCAGGTGTACCTGAGTGAACACTACAAACTGCAGCCTCTATACACCTAACAACACTGTACACACACTTATGTGTGCTCAAACCTCAATTATGAACACTTAACTCACAACTCTGATCTAAATGTGACTTTTCACCTTTTAACTGTTATGGATCTATATTTTCTGCCTGTTGGACTGATGTCTCACCAATCCAACAAGCGGCCCATGCGCCTTGTCTTCTTCTGGCTAAAGATCACTATTCTAATTTTAGTTATGGTACATAATGTTATATCCTACAAATTTGGTATGACTAGCTCCATTCTTTGCTGGAATCATGATTTTATATAAGTTCCAATACATTCTGAACCATAATTTCTGTACAACTATAAATGGTGCCACCAGTATCATTCTTGATTGAGATTTTGATCTGGGCCCCACCATACGACCAAATTTCATCAACATCCATAAAAATTAAAGATGTTAGAACATTCAGAAGATTTTCACATTTTGACCCCATGTTATATAATACTGTAAGTTCAGAAAGCTAATTGTGTCTACATTGAAAATTATAGGAGTTGTTGCATTTACAACTCATTTTCGTGTATATGTGTTGCCCAGTGACCTTGAAAAATAGGTCGAGGGTCATTCATATTAAAAAATTATGAGTCTTGACCCAAGATATCTTTCCTGTAAATATTGTAATGTAAAAATACGCCATTGTGAAAATAATTTATGTGATGTGTTTACCATCTATTTGGCAAATTCCCCATAAAATACAACAGGTGATGCCACCAGTACTTCACTCACAATAGGGATTTGTCTCTGTAATAAACATCTAATGCTTAATTCACATAAACGCAATTAAAGGTGCAAGGCCTGCCACTAGCTACTCGCCTCTATCAACTTTACACTCCCAGTGACCTTGCACTAGTAGATCAAGGTCACCCATAGTTCTAGGTTTAGCCATGATACATATATCCTACACATTTGGCAAGACTAGCTGCATTCTTTGCAGAAATAATGAATTAATACAAGTTTTACCACATTTTGACTAATAACTTCTGTACAACTATAGGTGGCACCACTAGTATAACCTTGATAGACATTTTGACCTCCCCCAAAAAATTCAAGTTGCTAGAGCATTCACAAGATTTTCACATTTGGACCCATGTATTACATAATCCTGTAGGTGGCTCCACCAATATTGAACTTGACCTACATTTTCATACACCATGGAAGTCGTGAAAGTTACAATGGGTTAACTTGAAAACTGTGGACAGTATCACACTAACGAGCAAAAATTTACCAACGAAAAGACGGATGGACAGACAGATATGAGCGGTCGCATAAGCACTGCTATGTTAGGTCAGCAGAGCTAATAAAACCAATCACATTTTTCTTGTATTTTTGCTCATGAGAGAGATTTGATGGCTTCAGTTCCAGGTCCTGGTGCATGAAATTAATTGCAGTTTTCCCTGGAAATCATTTTAAATATCCCACTGATAAATAAACCTGGTTAAAAATTACATTTTACTGCACCAATGTTCCATGCCACAAACCTAAGCCTGTAACCAAATTAATCAGTTGTGTGTGTGTGCTGGGATACACCTGGTCTGGCACGTCGGCCCACAAGAAATCTCTCTTTGATCTGCGGGCAGGTATTCTATTTCAACTTGCATAAGACACAGGTACAAACATGCATGATTTGTACATCTTTGATAAAATCAACCATCAATGGATTTTTTATCAAGGCAAGTGTACACTGTGGTTACTAAGTGCCCACAATACATTGTATATGGAGCAATATATGTGCTCACAAATCTTAATTTAATTAAAGTGTGTGTGTCAACACACACTTTTCTGTTTTTCCTAAAATTCTTTCTTTCTTTCTTTCTTCCTTCCTTCCTTCCTTCCTTCCTTCCTTCCTTCCTTCCTTCCTTCCTTCTTTACCAGTAAATTTGTCTGACACTTTTCTTGGACACTATTACACATATAAACTCCAAACTTGGCATGGTTGTACCTCCATACAAGGAGTTGAACCTTTTTATACAGAGGAATGAAGATGTTTAAATTTATGCAAATTAGGGGCATTTGAAATTTTAAATCTTAAATATCTTCAAAAGTATAATAGATAGAGATGTCATTCCAACTTCTACTAGGTGGTTATTGACCATTGCGCATGTAATGATTTTAAAACAAAAGTTGTAGCAACTAAAATTATGCTAATTAGCAGCATTTGAAATTATAAAACTTGAATATCTTCAACACTATTATAGATAGAGACGTCATTTCAACTTTTACTACGGGGTTGTTGACCATTGCACATGTAATGAATCTAAAACAAAAGTTGTAGCAATTTAAATTATGCTAATTAGCAGTATTCAAAATTTCAATCTTGAATAATTTCAAAGCTATAATAGATACAGATGCCATTCCAACTTCTACTCCTGTATTATGGAATAGTTGTACATTGCCATACCAATATGCTTTGAAGACACACACACTGATTTGCTATGCAGCAAATGATTTTTTTTCTAGTTTTTATTTGTTATCCTTCAACAGCCGTCAGGGGCAATAGCGCCCTCGGTCCCCCCCTCGGACAGCTTTCAAGAGACCAATAGACCTGTTTGACTCCCATGAGCGGTCAAGAAAACCTGTTCTCTGAGGCAGGTATACTGCACTCAGAGAACAGGTTCCTCATATAGCTCCTCCCTCCTCCCTAAGTCTGGCAAGAGACTGAAGTATGTCCAACAGTTGCAATATAGCAAAGAAGACAGCTGACAACTCATATTGAGTGTCAAGTACAAGAGTATTCATGAAAAATAAGGTGTGCATGTCCTTAGTTCATGCAGTGTATAGTGAGGAAGAAGTACACAAAATAAGAGCCAGCTGTTCACTTTAAAAGACATTAAACCAAGTCATGTGATTGCCCCTGCACCTACTTTGCACCCTCCCCATCCCCGAGCAAAAGTAAATCAAAAGTGCAAATCAAAATAAGTCAAGATTTTGGACTTCCTTCTCAAATGCAAGGAAAGGTTGACAAGTAATTTTCTTCTCGTTGAGAGTCCACATGTGTGTAAAGGATTACTGTAGGCATGTTTACATTTGCCATTATTCTATTGTAAATATTGGAACAGCAGCTGTCAGGGTGGACTTGTGACCTGTGACTTTGTTCGGTCTAACAGCCTGAAAACGAAACCCTATTGCATTATTTACTGGTAACCACCACAGTTATTGCTGCCCCCCCCCCTCCCAAAATACTGATATTAATGCACAGAAGAAAAGTAGTTATAGTATTTGACAGCAAATGAAATCAACCATAAATGGCCCATAAAGTACTTGCTTGCTGTTTTACTGTGGTGACAAGCATGAATGCCTACCATCTTATCCCATTTGAAGCATTCCTGTGATCCCATTCTCTTATTCCAAACATTTGTTAATAAAGTTACATATTCCCACTTTATGATCCTCTATACATTCTCATTCAGGTATTCATGTCCAAATATAGGTCTGTAATTCAGGCTCATCTTAGTTATATCAAGGAGGCCTCCTTGGTTATATTACTTAGCAACCTGGCTGCATAACAGGATATGTTACGGTTCCCTTACAATATGAGAACTACATTAAATACAGCTTATGTGTGGTGCTTGAATAAATATATGTCTCCCCCTTCCAGTTCAGTAGTACTTACACTTAAATTGCTGGAAAACAATATTCCATGATGAGGATAACAACTTCACAATGAAAGGATGCAGACAAAAACTGTTGTAAAATGGAAGCTGGTCTATTTGTCCACTACATGTACAACCATACATGTATTAACTGGCATACACACAACTTGACTCTAGCCTGTCTCACAGAATGTAGTGGTACCATCACATCAGAAGACAGAAAATTTGCATTTCTTTCCAGAGGACAGTTGTCCTCATTTCGCAGATTGCAAAATACTAGTACCTAACATGCAGCCAACATGCTTAACAAGGCAACGATTATCATGGCAAGCCATGTTGTCTGAAACAACCAAATTTTCAGTCAGAATTACCAGAATCTTAAATAGTCTATGTACATATAACCTATACACTTTCTACAATTTTGACAGAAGCAGCTTTCAGATAACCAGACAAATGTGAACCCTACAATCTTAACTTCTTATACTTGTACATAATCAAATAAAATTTCAACCTTGTAAGTCAAATTCTTCTGGAGTTATTATGTCTACAATTATTTTCAAGGAAATACCCCTGTGACCTTGAAAAATAGGTCAAGGTCATCCTATCGACATTCTCAACCCAGCTCATACACAGATACATAATCACACAATTTGAAGCTGCTACCTTAAGTCTTTCTTGCCTTATCGTTTACGTAACTTTAAGGAAGTGCTTGTGACCTTGAAAAATAGGTCAAAGTCAAATATCTGCAGTCACAAGCAAGGTATTATAAAAGTCTTATAATGTCTGTCTCAAGTCAGAAGTGAAATTTGTTTCTTCCCATTGGTATTGGAAGATGAATGTTGATGCTTTTGTAACTCTGAAATCTCTTTGCTGTCATTGTTGGGTTTCAACTTTATGAATATGGGTCATGTTTTTCTAAACTATCAAATAGAAACATAATCACTCAAAATTTCAACCTCCTAAGTCAAATCCTTCTCAAGTGCATCTGCAATGATTTTCAAAAAGTAGTCATGTGACCTTGAAAATAAGTCAAGGTCACCCATCTACAATCCCAACTTAGTTTGTATTATGGTACATAATCATGCAAAATTTCAACCTCCTAAGTCAAATCCTTGCGGAGTTACTGCGTTTGTGTCAATTTTAGATGGAATGCCCATGTAACCTAAAAAAATAGGTCAAGGTCAGCAATTTGTAATCCCAAGCAAAGTCTTAAACAGGAATATATTCACAGAAAATTTCAACTTCCCAAGTCAAATTTTTCTCGAGTTATATCGTTCATAACGTGTTGAAGAAGAAGCGGAAGAAATGAACGCAAACAGTATGTACCCCGTTACATGTGGAGACATAATTAGTTAACAGTTTTCCATGCCAAACTGCTCAGTGGAAACCTGTTGATTCTGTCAGGGGTGGTGAATAATGTGATACCGTGGGTACATACATGTTGATGTACATCTACAGTGGTACCTGCTGTATGTGGACACAGCCGTCAGAACTCACCTGCTGGTTGTGGGCAATTTCAGGACATCAGAGTAAGCTTCTTTGTAATTGTTACTTTACTTGCAGTAAAATGTCACCTGCTCCATCATGTCTTGATGATCATTTTTTTTCCAGACACAAAGTGTAGCCACATACAGCAGGTACTACAGTACTTCAAGCTTAAAATGTTAAATTAATCAAATGGGTCAAGAGTTTCCATGGTGTAGTGTTAAAATTATTGCAAGTCTTTGGATACAGAACCAAATGCACACTAACCTTTCATGTATTTGTGAGGTGTACAGTTTCCAAACACTGGTGGTCGGTGTCCAATACGTCTGTGGTAGTTCAATGGCTCCCTCTGTTGGCTGAGTCTCACTATAATCTGTTGTATGCTACTTCATGTGTGACACTACCAACATCACTGACCTTCTTCTGTCCTGTCCCTGCAGACTGAGTGGCCTTTGACCTTCCTGTGTTCTCTAACTGGAGCTGCCCAACATAATCATAATAAAACTACATGAGTGAGAAATGTACATACATGTACTATATCAAATAAATTTTTAAGGCGAACGATGAAAATGATTACTGTATAATATTTAACTTCTTTCAAAACAAAAAACAAAAACAAAAAACAAAAACAAAAACAAAAAAAAACAGCCAGTGGCCTGGGGGAGGCAGCCATTTCTACATAACATTTAACTCCTTGCAATCCAAGTTGGCAATGTCCTGTGAACAGCCAGCCATTTCTCTGCCACTGTGACAACTGTGTTGTAGCTTTCCATGCAATGCACAAGCCTAGATAGAGCAAGACCAGATTAGGTGATTAGGTGGGTAATGCACTTTTCACTGGAAATTTGCAAAAACACAATTTCCATTTATTTCCGGCAAAGGCAACTTCAAGAATACAGACAAAAGTGCAATGGGACTGGCAGAAGTTACATTGTTTATTTGTTGTAGATATACAGTAACTGTTGCCAGAAGCTTGAATTCATTATGATCACTGTACATAAACAACTTCACAACCTTTTTAGTCTGTGCACACATAACACAGGACCTGGTGTAATGGTAAACACACAACTCTCACAGACTGTCGGCTACTTCTGCAGTTCATTGTGCTTGGCACATACAATTTTTTCTGGATATATTATTCTTTCTGAAGGCTATATCTAAAGCTATTTTTCTTCTTCTTTTTTTTATTACCAAATGCACATGTGATATAAAAACCTTTATTCCAATTATTTGCAATTGGCTATCTTTAATAGTGGTACCTTGTGGTGCCAGTTTTGTCCATCTCGGGTGATTTAAATGGATAGGTTCACAAGATGGTCTGGAACAAAGACACTAATCACACTACAGTTGCAGTTCATGTGTGTATGATTCATGAAATGACTGTACTTGTTGGTGGCAAAAGTTTGTTTCAATCCCACTGAGATATCCACTTCGGCTTAGAACTTTTCAGGGGCCAGAATTTCAGTGAGAATCCGAGAATCCATCCTCGTAAAGATTCTCCTAAACTTGTCTTTCTTTAAAAAGAAAACTAATTGACAAAAATCCAAAAAGATTCTCGCAAAATTTTGCGAAATTCCAGCCCTGCTTCAGCCAGCGCTCATACCCTGGTGTTGAAATTACAAAATTTTACATGTTTATATGGTGTGTCTGAGGATGCATCGTATTTTTACTGTACTGCCAAATGGTGGATTATAGGACTGCTATGCAAATAATTCAGTTAATGCCGACTTTTTAGTGCTATCCTTTTATATGGTCAGGTGTGTCAATTTTAAACTTATGGATGTATCTGTATATATTTATTTGTCTATGTGCTCATGTATATTTATATTTTAACTGTAACCCTGACTTTGCAATAAAAAGTTTTAATCAATTCAATCAATCAAACCTGAAGTAGATAGATGCTAATTTTCCAAACAGTGAAGACCAGGTCAGACCAGCGAACAGATAAACCCTGACAAGCGAAAACGCTAGAATGGTTTCAAATCATCAACAAATCTTGTCAGTACTGGTGGCAACTGAATGCTGTTAACCACTGCTTATATAGTAGGGGGTAACATTGCTAACCAACAGTAAGCAAACATCATGAAATGTATGTAGCACGTCAAGATGCGTGCAAGGACTACCAGTCAAACTGTCCATCTGGACGGCTTTAGCAGGATGTCTCATGAGCATGATAGTGTCACATAGAAAAAGTAACCACAACCTTGCTACTGTATCATAAGTGCTGCTCAAAACAGTATATTTGAAGGAAGCCATACATACTGGGAGATAGCACTTCTTTACTGGCTGAGAGAACAGATTTGTATCTTAAAAATAGCAAATGAACATTCTTTGGTGTTTCATGGGTCAACTTATGGAATGGTTGACCAGGTGTTATGGTAAGTTAGATAGACAAAGAACATAAATTTCAGAATAAGCCTAGACATGCATGTCTATCTACCCATAACACTGAGGCTTAATGGTTTGGTAGTGCACAGCTGATGTATCCAATATTTCTCTCTTTCCTGTCTGAGTGTCATAGTGCATGACAGTTTGAGTGAAGTGCAAATGTGTTCCAGGGTCTGACGGGTTAAAGGCAAATGAACCGAGGAATGATTAGGAAGACAAAAATATCTACCTTGGCGTAGGTTTACATCTTTATTTTTGGAGTAAAAAATGTGTTCACTCATTCTACTCTTCAATGTGCATTTAGTCTTTCCCACATACTGTAGGCCATAGCATTGACAGGTGAGCAAATAGACCAAGTTGTTGTGCTTACACAAACCCTGTGCAGGTGTTACATGTATGACTGACTTGTCACATGGCTGACCAGCCTGCCACAACATTTTCCAGACAGGTACTCTAAAGAAATTTGGCCATAAAACTGAAACATCCAAAGGGAGCCCTGGTTTCAGCATATGTGCACTTCAAATATACCACTGCTAACCCTTAAAGAACTGATTTAAGATTGAGTCAATACCTTTCTTTGGGACACTTTGTGTGCATTGTGTGCAGTGTCCCGAGGAAAGCTGTTGACTAAGACTACTTTTTGCTTTATACTAGGCTTGCTGGTATTTGATTGAAAGGTATCTTCATGAGGAATTTGAATATTTTAACCACTATGTATTTTATGGTAACGAGAAAACAACTACTGGAGTGATTAGCACTTTAAGGGTTATCACCCAACGATCTGTCTCGTCTGCACCTCAGTCTCCTTTTTCTGTTTTGTTTCTGTGTATATAGTTTGCCCTGCAAAATTGTTCTTTTGCCATGAAAAGGATGAAAGGATTTAAATAGGATTTTGCTCTTTTTCCCCAATTACCAGTTACATTTTTTTTGGGGGGGGGGGGATTATTTACTCTTGTGTTTTCAGTACATATATGTACAAATGATTTGCAAATAAGTTTGAATTGAACTGAAGAGAGAGTGGATCAACTATGACTGCATACCAAGAACCCAAACGTTGAACTTGGGCCTGGGGGTCAAGTTAACATGACCTACCAGCAATAGGTACACTGGTGTCACTATGTGATCAGGCCAAGTACACTAGTGTCACTATATGATCAGGTTAGGTACACTGGTGTCAATATGTAATCAGGCTAAATACACTGGTGTCACTATGTGATCAGGCCACGTACTCTGGTGTCACTATGTGATCAGGCCACGTACACTGGTGTCACTATGTGATCAGGCTAGGTACACTGGTGCCACCATGTGATCAGGCCAGGTACACTGGTGTCACTATGTGATCAGGCTAAGTCCACTGGTGTAACTGTGATCAGGCTAAGTACACTGGTGTAACTATGTGATTAGGTTAAGTCCACTGGTGTAATTATGTGATCAGGCATGTGCCTGATCATCATGCCAACCCATGGGAGACATGAAAATGCATTTGTTAGTTTGTTGTTGGTTTATATTACTGATATTTTTCTTTACTTGCATACATACATACATACACACACACACACACACACACACACACACACACACACACACACACACACACACACATACTACCTCATACTCAATAATTTGAGAATCAACTAAAAGTTTTCCTGATTGAACAGTGTACATCACATGATGGATTGTTAATCTGTGACATCTTAGAGATTTCCAACACACATCTTGTGAATTGTTTGCACATGCCAATAGATGTGCAAACATGCTTGACCCGGTGATATCCCCTGACATCCAGTCAACATGCCTTTAGGATGCCACTTGAAAGTGAAGAACAGAATACATGTTAATCTTATTGTTTTTCAAAATAAATCTTAAATTTTAGTGAATGGGCATGATATAATTGTAATTAACCAGAAAAAAAAACTGACTTTAGCTTGGACTTGGCCGTATTTTTGCTGGTTCACAGCGCATCCCGTCTACCCAGTGGAGAGTCCATACATTCACATAATGCACTATGTGCTAATGTACTGCAAATATACATCACTAAAATTCACAATCAGGCCATGGCACTCAAAATGCACGCTAAATAAAGGCACAGATTAAATCCAGCTGTTAGAATTTCCCGGAGAACTAAACTTTAAACATTTAAGTGAAAGTAGAGTGACTTGATGCCATAAATTTACCACATAAGAAGATCAACAAGGTTAATACCACTACTACTCTAACAACACTTAATGTTTTTGGGTTTATCAACAGGGTTAATACCACTACTACTCTAACAACACTTAATGTTATTTGTGTCTATCAACAGAGTAATATCACTACTACTCTAACAACACTTAATGTTATTTGTGTTTATCAACAGGGTTAATACCACTACTACTCTAACAACATTTAATGTTATTTGTGTTTATCAACGGGGTTAATACCACTACTACTCTAACAACACTTACTGTTATTTGTGTTTATTATCCCCCGCCCACGAAGGGGGCAAGGGGATATAGTAATGGGCACCGTCCGTGTGTCTGTCCGTCCTTCCATCCGAAACAAATTTTGTCCAGCCCATATCTACTACATTATTAATGCTACCTCTTTGAATTTTTTATGGTGGGTAGACCTTAGGGAGTAGGTGTGCAAAGGCATTGTTTTGTGTGGCTAATTACTTGCATTAATTAATTAACTAATTAACAAAGTTCGTTAAGCAAGACAAATTTTGTCCGGGCCATATCTTCTAAACTATTAATGCTAGCCCTTTGAATTTTTTATGGTGGGTAGACCTTAGGTAGTAGGTGTGCATAGGCATTGTTTTCTGTGGCTAATTACTTCCATTAACTAATTAATTAACAAAGTTCATTAAGCAAGCTCAAGATACAATACAAATTTTGTCCGGGCCATATCTTCTAAATTATTGATGCCAGCCCTTTGATTTTTTTATGGTGGGTAGACCTTAGGTAGTAGGTGCGCATAGGTATTGTTTTGTGTGGCTAATTACTTGCATTAATTAATTAATTAATTAACAAAGTTCGTTAACCAAGACAAATTTTGTCCGGGCCATATCTTCTAAACTATTAATGCCAGCCCTATGAATTTTTTATGGTGGGTAGACCTTAGGTAGTAGGTGTGCATAGGCATTGTTTTCTGTGGCTAATTACTTCCATTAATTAATTAATTAATTAACAAAGTTCATTAAGCAAGCTCAAGATACAATACAAATTTTGTCCGGGCCATATCTTCTAAATTATTGATGCCAGCCCTTTGCTTTTTTATGGTGGGTAGACCTTAGAGGGGATATGGTAATGGGCACCATCCGTGTGTCCGTCCGTCCTTCCTTCCGTCCGTCCGTCCATGATTACTGTGGCCAGGGGATATGGCTAGCATCAGCGGCTACTTGTTAACAGTTAATACCACTACTAATTTTACAACAGTTAATGTCTATTTGTGTTCATCTGCCGATCTTACTTTGTTATAATGAAAGAAAGAAAACAGATTGAGCTGAACCCTGCTCTCCAATCACTATATATGTTAAACCAATAGTTTATGTCTCAAAAGGGCATTTTGCTTTGTATTTTGCTCACTTCTTCACTCTGGCAAACTTATATAATAATTACATAGTAAGACTGTCAATATGTTATTAGTCTTCAGTCAACATTCTTACATCAGTCAGATACATTTAATTATACGTTCTGGGTGGTTGACACAGTCAACATTTCATTCCATTCTGGGTGACGCACCAAAGAGAGCTTGTGAATACTGCTGTACCCCTCAGCGGCAAGTGACAAATCCGTGGGGTGTGGGCTCAGCTAAGGTGTTGTGTTGTCTGTATGCTCAGTGTTTGTTGTCAGGATGGTCCATGTTTGTTGACAGTATGGTCAGTGTTGTGTTGTCAGTTCAGTGTTATGTTGTCGGGATGGTCAGTATTGTGTTGTCAGCATGGTCAATATTGTACTGTCCATATGCTCAATGTTTGTTGTCAGTAAGCTTAGTGTTTGTTGTCATTATGGTCAGTGCTTGTTATAATTCAATTAATTTATTTGACCAATATAGTACAGTATAGTATAATTCATAATAGGTATATTGCTTCAATACAAATTAACAATCCATCTGATAATTTATTTCTTTAAAAACATGGATTTGGTCAGGAGATTCCTATTGAGATCGTTCAACAATCACCAGCATATGAGCCACCTAAATTATCATGACGTTTATGTCTTTAGATTTAGCTTTCTCAGTTTTGGGTTCCAACTGTAAACTTGTCACAGTTTTCTCAAGTACAGAAATTCTGTCTTTCAGTGATCTTAGCAGGATCTCAACTTCATTTCACATTACATTTCTCACCATGACACTCAAAGTGGAAAAAAACTCTTCAGATTTAAATGCCTGTCTAATCTGTACTTTTAAGTTGTCCATATCACTAGTACCAGGATTGTCTTTTTTCTATGTGTGACATGGTGTATCTAGTGTTGCTACTACCTCTAGCTACCTGTGATATTGGCTATTTTTCTATAACACCCCTTAAAGATTGAGGGGAAAATCCCAATATTAGTTCAGTTAGTGGCTGCTTGACATTACAGATGTGTAGCTGTCTCATTTACATAGCGATAAAGCTGCATGTCATTCCCATACAATATTAACTGCATTTCCATATTATATTATTTTATTTTGACGCAATGTATTTCAACCAATGCAATATAGGTAACTCCAATGAAATGGGTAAGTACTAGTTTACTCTGTGTAGATTGTGAATATGAGAATTACACAAGTAGTGTACCAGTTGCACAATGGATATATACTTACTCTCCAGACTTTGGCCACATTCACGAAAAGTTTAATCTGATCCTGAACTTAAACCTAAAATGAAAATTGATATTCTTTGGGGCCTAAACTGCTTCATCCTTGGCTTAATACTTGATCAAATTTTTGTGGGTTATACAATCATGATCTTGGCTGGACTATAAACTTAGAGAAGAACAAATCCATTTCATAATATTAATCTTAGTTTAATCCAGTGCCTAATCCTTTGCTCCTGGATTAAATTAAGATCAAATTAAGATTAATTTTATAAAATGGAAACTTTAATCCCAAAGTTCATATGACAGCCAAGAACAAAGGTTAGTTAGGGAACTTTTGGTCAAACATTGAACCAACCATGCCACAGTTTAATACCTAAAGGCACATCATGATTGATTTTAATTTTAGGATTAAATTCAGGATCAGATTAAATTCTATGAGAATATGGCCACGGTCTGATCATGATTACCAATCCAGTAATATCAATTTTCAAGTGACTGCTTTCAGCAAAAACTGGAGAGAACTAGTTTTATGGCACAGTACAGCATGGGGCAGAGGGAGGGATACTTTTGCCAACAAGCAAATATTTCCCAGATTTCCATGGCAAAAACATGCACCTCAGGTGACCCTGTATCAAAACAGTTTGCCAATTAGTTCCTGTGAAGAAATTTAGATTTTTTCAAAATTCACAAATAAAACAAAATAAAATAAATTAATTAATTAAATTAATCAATTAATGAATGAACAAATAAATAACAGAATGATAGGGAGGTCCAGTCTCCTTGGTGGTTGCTCACTGCCATTTTTTTTACTTTTGTTGTGAAAGAAACAGAAATGTGCATTCCATAACCATTCATTGGGAATGCACCCCTTTGTCATTTTAACTAGAAATCAACAGTCTTTTCTGTTTATCATCTCTTTGTATGTGTAGAATACAGCCCGGTTGGGGAACTTTGGTAGTAAACATTTGCTCAACAGTAACCAATCATAATATGGGCTTTTTAAACCTGCCTACAGGCCTGAATATGTTCCTTTCATTTGACAGTTCCATCTATGTACTTACAGTAACACTGGTATAGACACATAGAGCATTGTCCGATCAACAGATTTTGTGTCGCATATAAACTGAATCATGATGGTGTTGCTGAGTATATAAATTTGTTGGACATATATCATCAGGTTCATTCTTTTGATTTTCAAACTAGAGAACTCTACATTAAAGCAAGCCCTACTGCCTGGAACAAGTAGAATTTCAGTCAGGGAAACAAAAACTTTAAAGAATAATAGGAAGTTAACTCACTGATGGCCCTAAAGTGTGAAAAAAAATATGTAACCAGCCAAGATATCTTAATCAAATTAATGTCAACCCATGAGCTTAATTTTGTATGCGTCATCCAAAATTGCAAAGTAGACCTATATCTGGCAGGCTTGTATCCCAATGAATGTACAGTGCCAAACATACTTGCCTCCAAAGTCCAGCCATGTCTCAGACAGCAACATTAATTAACTAGCGTTGCATCTGACATTACTTTGCATCCATATTATGTTTTGGGGTCAAGGCTTAATGGAAGTAAGCTGATGGTGGAACTGCAGGTGAGGTCAGTGGTCATGGCAGTGGTGGTTGGCTAGCTGTAAGACGTATTCCACACTATGAACAGGTTTTTCAGCAACTGGATTGGTATTACGACACTACTATGTTCAGAATCATAGCAACCAGACTTGTGATAACTGGGTCCTTGAAGGGATTCATACAGCTTGATCTGCACTCTGTCACATAGGCTTAGTTTCCTTTTTGGGCCTTAGCATGTAAAACACAATTTTAGTATGTCACATTGCCTCCTGAGCAGACTTTCTCTGGTTTCACTGGCAACCAGAGACAGTCTTCTTTTGAGGCAATATGCAACATGCTTCACTAATTGACTGTGTATATTTCTGGTTTAATTTTTTAAAATTATTAATAATGTACATTTCTCAGTCAAATTGTTTTTCATAACTGTTGAAATTAGTTGAAACACTGAAGCAGACGACATTTGACCACCAGCCAATTTTGGCCGGTTTGAGGGGGAAAGGGTTAATATTGTCAATGATTGATGGAAAAAACAAATGGGTTTTACAGAAATACCAGCAAGATGATTATTTAAATTAGTCCTAGTTAACGGTCATGTGGGCGTGTTGTGGAGTGAAACTGGCCTTAAGTTAGAGATTAATATAATGAGAGGCCCTCTTGACTCTTGTGTTGACGGACTGCCTTTGTGGATTTAGGTTGACAGTTGTAGTGATGTTTCTAAGTTACTCAGCCAATGAAGGACACCTGACCCACTGGTGGTATGTCAGAAGATAGCAATTCATACCATCATACACTGGCCGTATGCAGTCTTACAACCCCTCCCCACCATCATCAGTGAGAAATATGCTATAGGAAGTCAAATATACCTGTAGTTTGCTCCCATGCAATATTTCATCTAGTATTGAAAGGAGGGACAAAATTTTCAGAGAATGGAAGAGGGAAGACCAAAATTGTAAGAGCTTGGAACAAATTAAACAATGGGAGGAGAGCGAAAGGGTTGCATGGTTTTTAGGCTTAAAGGGTGATCTTCCGGGGAACAGGAGGGGTATTAAATTAGTTCAGGACTACCTGGTAGGATGCTGAGAAGCAAGGAAAAGACGTAATGAGGTAGGAGGTAATTCAATACAATAGACTATTGGAATGTGGGACTGGAAGGGAAAGTTGGTAGCCCTTTTAAGGGCTCCCTTGGCTGTTCGTCTGTAGACTGTTCGTCAGTGCAGGAACATGCCAAGGGAAGTGCCTTTGCCTTAGAGGCGGGATCATGTGGGATGGGAAATGAGGGAAAGTAAGATTTTAACATATTTCTTTTTCTCCTTTTCAGGTCTCCTGTGCCAACAGGACCGCGGCACAAAAGCGGTTGACCACAGAATTATTATTATTATTATTATTGACTTCAACAGACAACACCGCTAAACACCCTTCCATTTCGCAGTATTACTATTAGCTATTGATTCCAACAGCACTAAAAACACTTCCATTTTATGTTTATACATTGTTGCAATATTATTTCATCCCCCATACATATTATATTGAGGGATTGAAATAACTGTTAACATCTCTAATCAGGCAAATGTTAAAGTCATGATTACAGCTCGCCAATGGCATTCCATCATCAAAGCCAAGGAAACCTCTCGCTCTTTTTATTTCCGTCCACCCAACTGTCTATCTGTTCCTGTTGAGTTCAATTTCGAATTAGATTGCAGCTCGTGTCACACCATAATGGCACTTAAATGAGAATCTTGCCTTTATCAACCTAAAGACATGTTAAACGATGCGACCACCACCTGTAAGATGCTGTATAATCATTGCTCCTGTCATACTCGAGAACAGCGTCAGCGCGTTTTGTATGACGGTTTGTCAATGGAATGGATCGGCCGGTATGCTGCTACGCCACAGGAGTCATGACACACGCGAATTTGGCTGTTAAATCTGAAATTCGTACAGTTCTGTCATCTTCTAAATTAAACTGTACTTTATTGACAATCCATGCGGTAAATACCATCTAAATCTGGGCACAGTTAGTCGAAAAACCTATCAACAAAAGCTCAATGACTACTCGCGTGTTTTTGTTTATGGACGGCGCCATGTTTGAATTGACTGAAAGCAAAGCCCTTCTCTGACAGCAGGTCACCTGCAACAAAGTTGTTCTAGTATTTAGGCTAAGGTGTTCTAGGTCCATTAATCGCTTCTGTTTTCTCAACATACAAACCTCGTTTCCGTTTGATCTCCAGGTTGATCTTTTTAAGTGCAAACGACGAAAAGACAGCCACATACGCCAGGTTTGGAACAGAGGAACATCTGGGAGTGGGAGCACCCGGCCGCTATGTAGTATGCAAATTTTGACCTCTTGACCCGTAATGACTGTAAACATAGAACATGTGCTCTCAGATTTCATGTTCTACATCCATTGATGCCGTGTCAGATTGGCAATCAGTCGGTATTGTCGTATATTTTCGTCACTTTTGAAACTTCTGTTCTAAATTAGGTTTTAACACACTGTGTGGTTAAATGTATTTATCAAACGCAATACATCATCATCATCATCATCATCATCATCATCCAAGTTCAAGCATGGAGGAATCAATTTATTCCTCCATGGTTCAAGTGAGCTTATTGTTCCTTTCATCATGTCATTTGGGGGGGGGGGGCAGGGGGTAGCAAAGATTAGCTTTCGGGAGCTATTTTTCCAACAAAGTATACATGTAAAAAAATAAGAAATATAATACATCATCCATGGTCGTTGTCGTCGTCGTCGTCGTCGTTGTCATCATCATCATCATCATCATCATCATCATCATCATCATCATCATCAGTGTCAGTACAGTAGTGGTGGTAGCAGTAGTATGAAAAATACCTCAACTTTTCACAGCTCAGGTACAGATTCCTGTATGTCCACCAAGGTAACAGTTCCTGATAGGCTTATCCAAGCATGATCACAAAATGCAACTGAAATCTTAGTGAATTGAGGGAGAGGAGAGATTAATGTTAACAGTAAGCTTATGAACAAAGTTGGTTTTGAACATATTTTCTTCACAAAAACAATTAGCCAACAGGCACATGCCTATATGAAGGCCTCTTGTACATGAATTGACAATAGAACAAAAAGGGGATAACATCTAGATAACAAATAGAGAACACACTAGGCATAACAAATATGATGGGAAAGAGGGAGAGACTAAGGATGGGTGGGTGTTATTCCCATATAATTGGAGATGCCAATAAGTAGAATATATATGACTTATCTCTGTAAAATGTTTGCCTTGTGTCTAATTATGTGGCTAATTATGATGGCAAAGCTGCAACCCGGTGCTAGAACAGCTAAACATTGAATCTTCCAGTGGTTCTAATATATTTGTGAACTGCTTGGAATATATCCTGATTTCCAGAATGATGTTTTGTTGACAATCCAAAAAGTAAGGTTTTAAACGGAAGTCTGCAAGGGGAATTATCTTAGTTTGGAGTTCTTTTCTCACCGTAACGTATTTGTATATTTTCCACTTGCAACAAACAAATGAACGAAGTTGTAGTTTAGGACCAAAATTTACATTGTTCTGCCATGTCTTAAAAAAACATGTTATCCATGATAAAGTTAAACCTTGATCACTTTCCTGTAAATCATATATTCCTATTCTCAACATATTAATAGCATGCAGGCATTACAGTGAAACCTCTTTATAACGACACTCGGATATCCAACATATTCATTATAAAGACACAAGTTTTGAACAGCAAAAGTTAATTTTCTTTGTTGTTTGATTCATTTATCTGAGGTATTTAGTTATCTGACACATTTCTAAGGGAACAGATGTCATTATAACAAAGTTTCACTGTATTATACTAAACACTGATTATAAAATTATAAGGGGAATGGCTTGCCAAATAGTATAATTATCAAGAATGTGCATCTCATTTTGCTGTGTAAGTTGCAGATTTGTATGATAATACACCAAAACTACTATGAGTTCATCAGACTATGTGGATTCCTTTCTTACCTAGAATAAGCTAATCTGAATTTGGCTGGACAGGTTGGACAATAAAGTAAATATTGCATATCCCATCCCAAATGTAAATTTCATTAGGTATACATGTGATCACATAAAGAGATATCTTGGCAAGTATGAGTCTACTTGTTTCTCATAGCCCTGTTGACAATCAGAACATATTGACAGTGGCATATCAACTAAACATTGACCCTGTTCAAACAGAAAATGAGAAGAATTTTTTTCACTTAATGCCTCTCTCTTCCTATTTTATTTGACAGGAATTAGTAAGTTTCAGCTGATCTGTCATATCTATTGATGAAATAACAAGTAAGTAAGTAAGTAAGTAAGTAAGTAAGTAAGTAAGTAAGTAAACCTTATTTATAGAGGGTTAAACCTGGTAAGCTGACGCTTATCTTGCACGCGCCACTCAATCAGCCATTCACACGTGTGTGCGGGGACCTGTCGTGAGTGCATTTCTTAGTGCGTCCACTACTGAGTCAGGGGACTTGCAGCCTCCGTCATCGCCGCTGACATAATCAGGCACAGGTAACCCAAACATGTCCCACAACCATTCCTGATATTCGTGCTTTCAAAAGCAAAGTAACACAAGCTCTGTTGGGTTTGCTTTTGCTAGGCCAAAAATATATTCCTATGTTATTAATCAGTCAAGAGAAGTGAAAACATAAAAAAAAAATATTTAAAAAGATCCCCCCCCCAAAAAAAAGTGCCACCTGTTGAACAAATTCAAGTCTAAAGGTCCAGAGAGGTGTCCCTATGCCATTTTTAAAGCAATTGGTTTGGCAGTTTTGGAAAAATTTTATGGAGTTTTTGCCCCAAAAATGGAGAAAAAAAATCCTTACAAATTCAAAAAATCACTGGAGCCTGACTACGTGAACAAAATTGGTAAAGACCCACCCAAGGTACATTCCCACCAAGTTTGAATTGAATCTGGTTGATGGTTTTGGAGAAGTAAAAAATGTGACTTACTTTTGGAATCCCCATTGACTGCATTGTAATCAATGGGAATAAATGCATTAAATGTCAGTGCCCAAATTGAACAAAATTGTTAAAATGATGCAATATATCATCACCTAGTGAATAATTTTAGTTTGACCCTTCCACAAGATACGTTTCCACAAAGTTTCAGAGGATTCTAATGGGACAGTTTGAAGATGATGGTGAAAATAGCAAAAACTTACAAAAATTCATAAAAAGTAGGAAAAAATGGCAGCACCACCTGGTGAACAAATTAGGGGCAAGGGTCCCTGGAAATGTCTCCATGCAATTTCAAAGCATTGGCTTGGTGGTTTCGGAGAAAAATTTTTTAAAAAAGATTTTGCTCAAAATTGAACAAAACAAGAGAACTGTGACAGTCCCATGCTCAGCTGACCTTAGGAGTGTTCCTGTGTGATATCAAAGCAATCGGGAGAGCAATTTCAGAGAAGAAGATTTTTTTTTTAGGATTTGCCCAAAAGAGGGGAAAAAAATCAATGAAGCATGATTATTTGAACAAATCTGCTAGAGATCCATCCAATGTACATTGCCACCAAGTCTAGCTCAATCTGACAAACAGTTTCAGAGAAGAAGTAAAAAATGTGAATAAGCATTAGAATGCCCATTGACTTACATAGTAATCAAAAGGAAAGGTGCATTTACCAATAAGTACCCAAATTGAAAAAAATGTTAAAAATCAGGAATCCGCAGCATTGCCTCCTTGTGGACAACTTTGTTTGACCCTTCTATAAGGAACGTATCCACCAAGTTTCAGCTTAGTCTGAGTGATGGTTCTGGAGAAGTCAGAAATCGCAATAACACACAAAAAATTTAAAAAAAAAATAAAAAAATAAAAAAAAAACACAGTACCACCTGGTGAACCAATACAGAACTAGGAGTCCCTAGGAGTATTCCTGTGTGATATCAAAGCAATTGGGTGAGCAGTTTTGGAGTAGATTTTTTAAAGATTTAACAGAAAACAAGAGGACCATGGGCATAATGGTCTGCTGGTACCATGGCCATATTGCACCTACATCTGCATTTCAAAGTTGCAAGGCCTCAAATGGCTTCTGAACATACATGTATAAAGTTTATGTGATTTTAATGTTTAATTTGCCCACCAGATGGCACTTCACTCCACATGTAATCATAGCTTATTTGTGCAAATCCTGTGATGGATATTGTTGCATGTGCCAAGACAACAATGAGCGAGTCCTTAACTTTATGTCCTCAGTGACCTTGGCACAGAAGATCAAGGTCACCCAGACTATGTAATACCAGAGGCTCATGGGCCTCGTGCTTTGCCGACATTGCTGTTGATGTGCAAGCTACATCCTGCCAATACAAAATCACCTCTCAACTTTACAGGCATGGTGACCTTACAAAAATAGGTCAGCGTCACTGATATTACATATCCTTCTAGCATAGGGCATGGTCTATAGATGTATGTCCTATCAATTTGGCAAGTCTAATCCAATTATTTTTCCAGATATGGAATCTTATGTCTATCCATTTTGGCTCATAATTTCCGTCAAATAATAGGTGACGCCATTAGTATCATTAGTAGCTTTAACTTTGACCTCCTCCGCAATCCACAATCCCACCAAATTCGGTGAAGATCTGCCATAGATTAAAGATGCTAGAGTGTTCACAAGATTTTCACATTTTGACCCCTATATTGCATATTGTAGGTGGCCCCACCAATATTGACAGGGATCTAGATTTTCATACACCCTATAAGTCCTGAAAGTTATATAGGGCTAACTTGAAAACTGTGGATGGTATCGCAGTCACAAGATTTTCACATTTTGACCTGTATATTACATACTATAGGTGGCGCCACCAACATTGGTGCCCACTAACGTATCTGTGAAGTCACAAGCCTGTACATCATAAGTTTGTAACACAAGGCCCATTTCAATCATATCATATTTTTAACTTTAACTCCTCTGTGACCTTGAGAAAATGGGTCAAGGGCACTCATATTATATCATTGTAGCCCTTTCCATGAAGTATATTGGCTATCAATTTCAGAATGCTAGCTCAATTATTTTTTTAAATATTGAATTTAATGTGTTTGGTTACATTTTGGCTGCTGTAATATCATGGGTGATGCCACTAGCATTAAGTGGATTTAAGTCCCCGATTCTGGAAATAAATGCCGACTCAGTAAATATACTGCATAACCGTGTTGATCCTTAATGCTGGTGGATTTAAGTCCCCGATTCTGGGAACAAATTCCGACTGAGTAAATATACTGCATAACAGTGTTGATATTCCTTAATGCTGGTGGATTTAAGTCCCAAGTTCTGGAAATGAATGCCGACTCAGTAAATATACTGCATAACCGTGTTGATATGGCACTTGCACATAACTACCTCCATGGAATCATTCTTTTTTTTAAGAATGGGGATTGGTCAAGTGGATATGTGCGTTACCCATTTTAGCTGGGTGAATGGTGCCAAAGGTTGCAGGTTAAAGTCCTGCTTTTTCGGAACATACAATATATATTTTCAGCATTTCCGTAATGTTGGTGGATTTAAGTCCCCGATTCTGGAAATAAATGACGACTCAGTAAATAAACTGCATAACCGTGTTGATATGGCACTCACACATAACTACCTCCATGGAACCATTCTTTTTTTAAGAATGGGGATTTGGTCAAGTGGATATGTGCATTTCTCATTTCAGCTGGGCGACTGGTGCCAAACATTGCAGGTTCGAGTCCCGTTCGTTCCGAACATACAATATATATTTTTGGCATTTCCTTATTATAGGTGGATTTAAGTCCCCGATTCTGGAAATGAATGACGACTAAGTAAATATACTGCATAACCGTGTTGATATGGCACTCGCACATAACTACCTCCATGGAACCATTCTTTTTTTAAGAATGGAGATTTGGTCGAGTGGATATGTGCATTTCCCATTTCAGCTGGGCGACTGGTGCCACAGGTTGCAGGTTCGAGTCCCGCTCATTACGAATATGCAATACACATTAAAGATTTTTGCCTCAGTAACATTTCCATCAAGTTTCATGAAGCTCCATCACAAATTTTTCATATTTTGACCTATATCTTATGTGACAATGTAAGTCATGACCTCATTATCAAATTCAACCTAGACTTTCATACATATGAAAAGTCCTGAAAGTTATATGGGCCTACCAGCAAAACTTTTGTAGTTATCGTGCTCACAACTCAAAATTTTATGGACAGACAGAATGACGGATGGATAAACACCATAACGGACAGATCTGAGCAATTGTATAAGCTCTATGACCTTAGGTCATCAGAGCTAAAAAAGAGGAGGAGGTAAAAGGGAGGTATGGGTAGGTCCTTGGGTAGATTTTATCAGATGGCTGCATAAAACCATAGATCTGGGAACCTTTTGTTCTTCCATTACAAATTTTTGAATCAAGACTATTTTAACTTCGTATGGTTAAAGTGATACCAGATACCTTCAAGTCCTACTTGTATCCAGTCTCTCCTGATATGAACATTTGAGGAGAGACAAAAGAAATGTGGAACTAGAGGTATCAAAATCACTCTTTCCAGGACGTGCTTCTTTTTATATATTTGAAGATCTTAGATGAAGTGGAATATCTTACTCAGAGACAGGGCATCATTGAACAGTTAAAATAAGACTCAACCGATGCACAACATCTTTGAACTGGTGAAACAGACAATCCTATCAGTCTTCACACCTCAGCAACTGACTTCCTTAATGTCCACTCCCAAGACTTTCATAATTAATAACCGCCATGGCTGGTCCCCTTAAAGCTGATCTTATTCTCAAAACTCCCAGCAGGTTAGGAGTTAACGTTGTTATGGGGAACAAGTCTATCAATGGGCAAGGACAAGAACATAAGATTCTAGTCCTGCCTAAAAGAGGGCACTGCAGGGCTAGGGTTGTATAGTCCCATTACTTACCATTGTAATTTGGAACTTAATAACTTGAAAACAACTGCACATAGACACCAAATTTCACACAGTAAATCTAGATGCATAACTTAATACCTCACAAAAATCATATAACCACAGCTACTAAAGTGACCAGTTTATTTAAGGTTACTTTAACATGCAAACCAACAGGAATACACAGCTCTAGCCCTCCAAATTTGTCTGCATTCGGTTGTGTATTGGGGCAAATACACACTTCAGAGCTAATTCTGACCTTTCCTAATATGGACATATGCACCTTTAGCTTGTGTCTCCATGCTTTTCTCCAGATTGACGCCACACCAGCTCCTCACAGGGGTGAAGTGTTTGCTTACAGAATCTGGTACCATTAATGAACCACACACACATAAAATTTTGGCATTGGAAATTCATTATTCAGCTAAGAGTTCCTTTGGACTCCAGCTGAGCTCCTGTCATCAGTCTTCACTATACCTTGGTTCAATAGCCGACAACATTGAGGCTCCTTAGCTAATTGACGTATAAATAAAAGAAAGATAAGACAAATCTACCAAAATGAGAGGTGGCCTCCCCGACCCGTTTCGGGGCTCACACACCCCTTCCTCAGGGTGCTGGAGGCTACCTAAACTTTCTTGGGTCTTTTACATTAAGTTCTCTTTTGAGGCTCTATTTGCAGATGACCGATTGAGGCTTCTCTCGAGACGGTATTACATTCTGACGTCACAGCTATTATTCATCATGCGCTTATGCATAATTAATGAGGTGTCCATGAGGAGTAACATCAATACTGTTTAATTGTAAGAGACGGTATTACGTTCTGACGTCACAGCTATGCTTCATGAATAATTAATGAGTGGTATCCATGAGGAATATCACCAATATTTACATTATTTTAGAATGTTATAAAATGTTATATGTGCCAATAAAATGGTGTGCCCTGTTTATGTATGTTATCTCAATAAAGTGTACTACTCAAATTTACCATAGTGTTGTGTTATAATACCATGTTACAAAAGTTATGCGTAGTTGCAGCTTACAAGTTCTGTATATTAGACGGAAGAGATATTAGATGAAAGACGGGTTATGCCCTGCTAAAATTTAAAAAAGTTTTGTGTTAAAGAAAAGTTCCGATGTGGCGTAGACACAAAGTTCTGTTCGGTTTCCAGTGGTTTCGGTCACAATTTTTTACGGGTCGCACTGTCCGTTCACCTGTACAATTAAACAGTATTGACGGTACTCCTCATGGACACCTCATTAATTATGCATAAGCGCATGATGAATAACAGCTGTGACGTCAGAACGTAATACCGGCTCGAGAGAAGCCTCAATCGGTCATCTGCAAATAGAGCCTCAAAAGAGTACTTAATGTAAAAGACCCAATAAAGTTTAGGTAGCCTCCAGCACCCTGAGGAAGGGGCGTGTGAGCCCCGAAACGCGTTGGGGAGGCCACCTCTCATTTTGGTAGATTTGTCTTACCGTTCTTTTATTTATACGTCAATTAGCTTAGGAACCTCAATGTTGTCAGCTATTGAACCAAGGTATATTTGACTAGTCCCACATAGCAGACCCTGCATCTTCTAGATCCATTGGGACTCACAGTTTCTTATTAGGCACGTGTGTTGTTAGACTCTTTGAACTAATCAGTCTTCAAGTACACTTGGAGGGTCCATGTGAGGTTTCTTGTCGACTAGGTTTTACCATGTTCCTGTGGATATCCATCAAAACATGATTGACAACACAAAGGCTAAGATGCAACTATGTGGGACATATGCTCCTAGACCTATTTTCGCGTGAATAGAAGTCTGGGACTTCTACTGCCAAAATACTGTGCTCTATATATCAGTCATGCATGAACTAAGTGGTCAACTGCTTGGGAGGTTTGAGTGCTACTTCAGCGTGAAGTTAAGATCAATTTACAGTCTACTATACAGTTGTCCCTCCTTTGAGAAAGCAGTCCTTAGGCCTGTTTTCCATGTTATTATCCATATAGACCACCTGCTTTAAATGACCATTTTTGGGTCTGCCCTAGGTGGTCTTCCAAAGGAGGTACTACTGGATGTAGTTTGTGGTTTGGTCCATTGTGGTTCGATTAATCCCGCGCTTAGTCCATATAATTAGTGATCCCCTGCAGAAGTTTATGGTCATCAAAAAAATACCAGGGCATGTACACTGATGGCTCTTGTGACAGTCCAGTGGTATCAAGAACATCTGATCTTCAGTTGGTCTAATGATTTACCTTCATTCCAAAATCATTCCACAGTTGACTATTTGACATGCCAATTCTCCCCAAAATTTTCACAGATTCTTATGGACGATTTTTGCAACTTGACTTATAATTGAAACCCCCCACCTTGCCAGGTGAAGGGTCATTCTCAATGAGCAAGGTTCACAGAAGGGACAATCATCACTGTTTTTCAACATGCTTGTTCGGACACACAGGCAACCGATCTCTGTCGTGGAGAGCACCTTCACTAACAACACAAAAACACCAACTGTATAACTATGAATACGCCAAGGTTTGCTGATGAAAGCTTGTTCAAAATTACACAATGCATGTAATCTCCCCACACACAACGTACAACAAACAATGGTTTTGAATCAGAACAGTGTTTATTGGAATCACAAACACACAGTCAAGAACTTTTTGAACATACACTCAAGCAGATCCCTGTACTGAAGACAGCTTTCACACGACAAGCCTGAAGTCATCAGGTCTCCACAGTTTCAGCATTACACTCTTCCATCAAAATACCCTCCATGGACTGCAGTATCATTTGCCACCTTGTTGAATAAAAGTGCTATGAACAATCATGCAAAAAGTGGTTGTACCCTGTCCACTTACGATTTGTCATGGCGGTGCACTGTTAAGTTGCAACATGGTAGGGTTCTGTCAACTTTTACATGATGTCAGCACACCTTCAACCTGTCTGAAATGTAATATTCTGTCAATTTATACAGGACAATCCTACTTTGTCAACCTGCATAATATGCTTATACATGATGGTTGTATGGTTAACCAGTACAAGATGTAATGCTGTCAGCTTATACACAATGGCTGTACAGTTAACCAGTACAAGATGTAATGCTGTCAGCTTATACATGATGGCTGTACAGTTAACCAGTACAATATGTAAAGCTGTCAACTTATACACGATGGTCATGTACCATTAAGCTGCAAAAGATACCAAGTTGTTGGCTTCTACCTGATGACAATACACTTATCAACCAGTACAAGATGTACTGTTGTCAAGTTGTACATGATAGTAATCCACTGATCAACCTTTTCACAAGATGTCCTCTTGTCAAGTTGTGCATGACAGTGGTACACTACTCAACCTGTACAGGGACAGTTGTACTCTTTGCAGGCATACTGGCAGAGCAGTACAATGTCCACTTGTACAGGTATGGCAGTACCCTGCCAATCTACAGACATTGTGGTTGTATGCTTTTACATGCATCTCTGCCGACCTGTCTGGAAATTATGGTACTTTGCCAACCTGTAAAAATACTGCACTACTCTGCCAACCTGAACACTGTAGTTTTCTGCCAACCTAACATGCAGCCAACAGCTCCTGCACAAAAGTTCTCGATTTGTACAGTACACACAGCACAGCTCCAAGGGCTGATAGTGTAGACACTCTTATTAATCCCTGCGACCATAGGCTGACAGCATATACACTGTTGTCAATCCCTGCAACCATGGAAAAGGCATGTTCAGTTTTCATTCGTGTTTTACATAACCAACTTGTGACACAGCTCCCAAAATCAAGCTTTTGCCAGTCTATCGAACAAAAGGACAGTTAGAAATTTAAAGTACTCCACATATTAAAGAGTGCATTATGAGCAGTACAAGAAATGTGGAAAAAGGCTGATTGGGTAGGACTCAGCAATGACAACTGCCCCTACACACTTCCCTTTTAGCCATGGCCTGAACAAAGACAACACATGGTATTTAAGTAAACTGATCTTACACTTTGAGACCAGTGGAAATATCTACAAAACTGATGCATGTGGGAAGAAGACATCATTAGGACGACAACAGTATTTATCTCGGGCATAATTTTTCTCTTGACAATTCTGTGTGATGAGAGTACTGCTACAGAATGACCACCACTTGATTCTTGTGCTGTGCAACATTCAAGGTTTTTTGTTGCTCTGTTTTGAAATAAATGTATGTATGATCCAGAAAGTACACCCATAATTATCAAATCAATTCTTGCTTACAAAATGCTCTTCAAAGACATTTTACTGGGAAACTTTGCACCATGAATAAAAGTTTTTCAGCAGATTATTTTCAGAGGATTTAGACCACGAAGACTTAAGCAAATCACTAAATTCAAAAGCTGGCAGTCATGTCTTCTGCATGAAAAGTGAAGTTTAAAATATCTACTGTAATTTAGTCAAAACAAGAGCTGTCTGTACAGCAAATATATATTACTTCTTCCAAAATTATCAGGTCCTACATGAATATGACAAAGTAAAAAGGGTGACTGATCAACATAACATGATCAGACAAACACATAAACATCAGGCTTTAAGTCGGTCATGGGACAGACAGGTGATACTTCTGTGGTTGACAATGTAATAAAATCCATATACTATAAATATAGATGGGAGAAAAAAACATTAAATAATACTGGATTTCATGTTTTATGTGAAACACTTAATACCACACACAGATTTCTCATCCAAAGAGAAAGCACTGTTCTGACAGAGATTGAGGTATAATACCAAATATATAAATACATATTGCAATATGTTCCAAGCATAAACTCTTGCGAGTTTTGCCCCCAGTTAGACCAAACCTCCTGCCAAACAAAACAAAAGATTAGCACCACTGATCCTTATAATTCCTTCCTCACATCTTCTCAAAAAAACTGACCCATATTCACTGCTGGTCTGTAAGCTTTTTTTTTTCTTTGTTCATGAACATTTACGTTCATACTGGGTTGTTTCCTTTGTCTGTAGTCTGGTTCCCATGGTTACAGCACACTGAAAGTACCCAAAGGACTTTTCAGTCTATTTTGGTTTTCCCAAAATTTGTCCTGACACAACTCTTATCAGGTATATGCACACAGAAAATAGTTTTGAAATGATTGCACAGGTTATATGCCAGATGAGAAAGCTGGTGCAAAATGAGAGCCTTCTCTTTTAATTTTACAGTTTCACATTTACAGGTCAATTAGAATACAAGTATTACTAATACAACTGTGGCATCTTCCCACAAAGTACATAAGAATCAGTGACTTACATACATTGATACTTTTCAGTCTTTAATTTTTTTTTTTTTTTTTGGGGGGGTGGGGGTGGCGGGCAACCTTCAAAATTTGAAGAATTGTGAAATGTAACCTTTTTGATGTGTCCATAATACATTTGGAAGCAGGCAGGGGATGCTACTGACTGAAGAAGAAAGCCCAGCCTAACAGGAATTCAAATTTAGTTCTGAAACCAGCTGTCTAAATTCAAGTGGTTTTTATTCCACAGGTTCTGTAACCTTTACAACCGATGCAATATACATATATGACCAACCCATTCCATAATGTGTCAGAGTTTACACACTTTTTCTTTAAAAAAAGTTTACACATCAGTAATGTAAGATTCATCTTGCATTTAAATTTTTTAACCACTGCCACAGAATGCAGATATAACTGTGGATACCTGAATGAAATATTTTACACTTTGGAGCCTTTCACACAATGAAAATCCTTGAGAGTATCACATCAGTATGGCATTGATAAAATTGTTCCTTGTACACATGCAATAGTTCTTCATACACACATACCTATATAAATATAAGACAGTATTCACGGGGTGGACACCACGACCTGTTCAAACTGTGTTTCTATTTTCATACAAGACATCAAAATGTCGGGTTATCACAGAAAATATTTTCTTGTGTCACTCTTCTCTTCCAATGAATCTTTTTCCCACACACTCATCACTATTGAGCATAATATTTGATTGTTTAAGTGGAAGTTTTTAAAATGCATCCTGAAATTTTCATTTTCTCCACACTTGCTTCCCGCAAATATACATTTCTGGCACAACTGGAACAGGTCAAGCACCCCTTCAGAGGTCAAGTACCTCTTCAGAAACCTGAAGCCACAAAGCAGCCTGGCTCCACATGTGTGAACTTAAAATTTGCAGTACAGCTCCACATTCTGAAATACCTCGAACCAAAGACATAATGGAAAAAAAAAAAAAAAAGACAGGGCGAGAGAGAAAACATTGCCTCCATTCCAAGGCACATTAGTGTGATAAAATGTGGAGCTATACCCAGCCACTTTGTAGTATTTAACATCAAACTAAAATAACGAAACTTGTGCACAACCACACTTTTGAAAGTTGCTTGCAAAGCGGTATTTTTCCATCTTCAGCGAGAAAAAAAAGCCTTAAGTATAATTTTTTGTGTTAAAAAAAGTGCAAAGACAATATTGCTTTACAGGAATGCCTTAACTGAATCATCAGCACTGTATTACCTAAATTGACATATAATGTCATAAAAATGCAGTATTATACACTGTTTGACAGGGAGAAATGCAGTGACTTCATCATAAGCACATTTCACAATCTCTTGTAACAAAAATAAAGGAAAATAATAATAAATATAAATGCAGTCGAGTTCACATCCACAATCCCGTTCACACTCCCACACAAATTTTGAAATTTTTTCCAATGCTCAGCCACATATAATTATGGCTGGAGCCACATTCAAAACCAAGTAACAAAAATATTTTTTTTCAACTATTTTACAAGTTTGGACATTGGGTCACTGAATTTCCCCTCTGGTCAGTATTATTACACAGATACAGCATATACAAGTTTAATACACCCAATAATATACAGCTATCAGAACTCTCCAAAGATTTACTTGGGTTTTAAACAACCTTTGTATACAACTCCAGGACCAAACACATTTGTATTTTTTTAATATACAAATTTGAATACTTATGTACAGTTTAAAATTTCCTAGTGACACAAAACTGTCAGCAAAACCCTTACAGTGAAGGAATGGAATTATAATGTTTTGGTCTCTGGAGCATCTTGGGAACAATTCTGAATGGTATATGGAACAAAGTCACAACCTATACATCTACTTAAACACATATACAAATACATACAAGTAATGCATACAGTTCTGTTGAACCACAAATGTGCAGAATAAGACTTCAAATCTGTCAGTCTTTCCTCATGTGATTATCCTGCACATCTTTCCTCAAGTAATTATCCTGCACACCTTTCCATGTGTGATTATCCAGCACATCCCTTTATATTTCACCATACCCTCCTTACCTGATTAATTACACAGAAAAACCAAGCAAGTCAAACACCAGGAGCTAATGTTCAGCCTTTTCAGTCTAATTTGAATAAATGTAATGCAGCCTTTTTCTCAAAGGCTGATTACAAAATACATTATGTTGATAACTCCTTCTCCCCACCTGTGAGCAGGAAAACATTTTTCTCATTATTTTCAGGCTAGCTTCAGTTCAAGTGGGCACAATTCGTACTCATCATTTATGAAACACAAACGACAAATTAAAATGGTTTCATTTTGCCTGCATATCATTTAGGATCTCTGCTGCTGGTGGATTACCTTAACAGGCATATTGCAAGCCCTGGCTGTCAATGCCAGGGGATTGGCTTCTTTGCAGACTAGTACATCTGTGTCGATCTGGTCAGGCTTGAATTTAGTTTACTCATGACTCACTCAATGACACCAATAAGTTGGCAAGTGCAATTTGTCTAAATTACCAGAATAAATGAAACAGCACTGTGAGGTTACACCATTGCCTGTCTTAACAGTGACATGGTCAAAGGGTTACATCTCTGCTGGTCTTTAAAGTGAGGTCAAAGGGTCACATATCTGCCTGTCAAAATGGTTACAACTCTGTCGTTTCAGAGGAGCAAAACAATCACAATTCTGCCGGTCTTTAAAGTGAGAGGGGCAAAGCATTTACATCTTTACCTGTTTTTTTAAGTAATAAGATCTAACCACACCAGAAACTGCTTCACACTTGCACTTTTTCATATTAAACAGGGACAAATCCACTTCAAAGGCAACTGTACCATCAATGCCATATGCTGCAGTCTTTTGACACCAAAGCCGTTTCCTCTTATGGGTCTTACATCAGGCACTTTTAGCACAGCAGCAATTCAGTGAAACTGTTTGTTCAGCAGATGATCTGTGGTTTGCCAAGATGCAAAATTTATTTAGAAGACAGGTTACCAGACGTGCATGGTCTCTCCATCAGTATCATGTCTTCACACTACTGGTAATCATAAATAACCCCTGGCTACTACAGGAATTAAGTACAATGTGCAATGGTGACTCACTTTTAACCTATTGCACAATGTCTTTCAGCATTTTAGTTTTGTTCACTCTTGCTATGTGGACATAGTTTTTGGGAACTGCACTGTTACCATGGACCATGGTTATACAATAGAGCAAGGTTACCTGTTCACTCTTGCTATGTGGACATAGTTTTTGGGAACTGCACTGTTACCATGGACCATGGTTATACAATAGAGCAAGGTTACCTGGTGCACTCTGTTACCATGGACCATGGTTATACAATAGAGCAAGGTTACCTGGTGCACTCTGTTACCATGGACCATGGTTATACAATAGAGCAAGGTTACCTGGTGCACTCTGTTACATTCTGCAGCAACCTATAGATTTCTTGTCATAAATCCTTGCTGAGTATTGCATCTCCACATATACACTCAGTCAATGCAGTAATAATCAGTCTGCCACTTGTTAGGTTTATGTTATTATAGACTGAAGTTTCAAGTGCAATGCTTGCTTGCCACCATCATCAGTGGCTTTGACCACAATGCCCACTGTCCTCCAGATTGTCTCATTATTTGTGTATGAAAGTATGTGAATGGCCACAGGCATATTGTTCACCTATGAGTCGTCTTATGTCATCACTATATGGGTTGTCTGTGTCATTACTGTATGAGTTGTCTGTCATTACTGTTATGAGTTGTCTAAGTCATCACTGCACAATTTGTCTGTGTCCCCACTTTATGAGTTGTCTGTGTCATCACTTTATGAGTTGTCTGTGTCATTACCTATGTCATCACTTTATGAGTTGTATATGTCACCATGAATGACATACTGGTCTGGTCTCCTGCCTTCTGAATGGTACTGTACATGTCCCATCAAAAGGAGAGATGGCATCAGCTTAGTATTCCACCCACCACCCAATGACATTGAAGCTGGCCCCACTGTTATGGGGTTTCAATAGCTTGATCATTTCTTAATTTTACGCACTGCACGCTTGATACGTCGGTTGGCTGCTGTGTTCCCACTGGCAGTACCACTGGTGCTGAATGGATTCTTCTCTCCCTGACTAACTCCAGCACTGCAATACGGAAAGCAACAAAATAATGTAATAAAGCACATAATCTGTGTGTGCTCAGTGACAGGCATGATCCCTACATGCCTTCCAGAAATAAACAAATTATATGGTGGCAAAACCAAAGCTCACATTATTATTATAATAATAATAATAATTATTATTATTATTATTATTATTATTATTATTATTATTATTATTTAGGTATCCCCATCAAACTATATAAAAACATTGTACATAAAATTATGCTCATACTGCCTGGCAAAAGCTACCTGTACCTACATCTAGAAAGTGTTTCTTTTTTCTTTTTTTCCCTTCAGGAAAAAAAAAACAGATTTCTTGGTTTTCTGAAGCATGAAAATACATAAACTTAGTTTTTCACCTGAAACTTCCATCTAAAATGCTAACAGCAAAGAACACCTTTCTCCAAACCCTGGAAAAACTTTTCCCAGTACACACATTTCACAAACATCCCAACCTAATGTATGCTCCTATGCAACAAACTGGCAGTTACTTTGTCCAAGTTATTCCCATAACACGACTTCCTTATTTGGGAATCTGAAATTTACTTTGATCATAATAGCAGAAACAAACATTGTGGTCAGTTATGCTTTACATGTAAACATAATGCAAGTATATCACATGACAAGCATGGCCTTACAAGGTTATATAAGGGACAGCGCAGTATTCCTAACTGTCCCTCACAAGATAGACTAATCATTGAAACTGATTCAAGAAAGCCTATGGTATTAATGGCCACTCAACCCAGTCCAAGCTCTACTTTTTTTCCAGAAGTTTGGTCACCCCCCCCACCCTCCAAGCTGTCTAAAATTTTGTTGTCCAATGAAATTAATTAGCAGGCCAACGTTCACATCAAAATTTAAGTACTGTATTTATAAAATGTAAACTACCTGCCCCATGGTTACCCTGTACAAAATATAAAGCAAATGGACAAATAGTTCCTGAGAAAAAATTTTGGTTCAAGAACAAAACTAAAAATTCATAACAAAGTGAAATCTTATTGCAACATCTTCATAAACTTGGTAGAAGCTCACCTGGGAAACATCCATGTGTAGAATCAAAGCATTCTATGCAACAGTTTTTGAGAAGTTGTTTTGTCTAACAAAAAGACTGACAGAATAAACTGGGGAGTTGCAGTTTGTTGGCACGTAAAGCAACCAAGAAATCATCGCAAGTGTGAATTGGGATTGTGGTCCATAAGCTCTGCTGACTAACAAGTCAGCACAGCTAAAAATATAGACATTAATCAAGCACGATCATTTGAACAGATTGGTAGAGTCAAACTCAAGGTAAATCCCCATCAAGTTTGAAGGGGCTTTGGCCAACAGTTTTGGAGGTATACAAATATGAACTAGAAGCTTTGGATTTTGCAACACAAAATCAAACGTTTCCTGGTGGAACACTTTTGCCTGTGAAGGAGGTAACTGGTCCATTTAATATTATTGCATGTTTACAAGATACTGTACTCTAAAGGAAGGAGGTGGGGTAGCTTTTTTAACAGCGCAGGAAGAACAAAATATTACTTTCACAGTTCAGAAGCAAGTGTACTTTTATGATTCATGGGAGAATTAAACTTTGGCACTTCATGATGAAATGAAAACCAAATTCAGTCCATGATTTTTTAAAAATATGATCTCTGACTTTGTCTGCAATTCACATTATTCATAACGCCAATTCATGGTTCACAAAAAATTGAAACTATTAATCACAACTCACGGATATACCTTTGGCCCTATGTACCTGGACAAGTTAAAGGGCTCAGTCCACCTGAGCTGCATGAAGCATCAAAAAGCACCATACTTGTAATATTTGATTCTTTCTCAAGATTGCTAGAGCAACAATTAGTTTGAAATGTTGACACAACTCTGCATATGGGATCACAGTTCCAGGTCCACAGTTGCATACTTACATGAAATGCTCAGGCGTTCAGTTGGCATTAACAGTATGAACTTGCAGGGTCCGCCACATACAGCAGCCTAAACTTGCTATTTTATTTTAGGCCAGGCTGAAGGGGGATTGATATGGTCACAATCACAACTTGTATTCTGCTGCTGACAGTAATTATCTATTATGTCAAGCTTATTTGTAGGTTATGGTCTTGCAACCAGTTTGAGGCAAGTACCCAAGCTGAAAGTCTGCAAAGTTCATGGGTTACCATTAACTACCAGATGATGCATCAAGCATGAGCCATCAGAAGCAACCATGGTTATTTTTTTCGGAGAAGCTCTTTCCATTTTAGAGTTATCATGCTGACCCTGGATATAATACTGTTGACCCCTATGACCCTGAAACATGGCTAAGGTCACTTATTGCAATCCTCCTATTTGAGCTCTTTATAATAGGATTCCACAAGCCAAATTTGGTTGAAGCAGCTCTTCTTATTGCTTGAGTTATCACGATGAGAATGAATATGCCATTCAACTGATAAAATTGACCTTTGTGACCAACAAAGTTGACCCTTGTGACATTGATACAGGCTGAAGGCCACTGATGGTATGCAATCCCATTCAAGCCTCCCATGAGAGGGTTCCACACACTACATTTGGTAGAGGTAGTGCACCTTATTCTAAAGTTATCATGATGAGAATGCATATACCATTAAACTGACGAAGTTGATCCCTGTGACCCAGAAAGAAGATCAAGGTTGCTTATACAAGATCCCACTATTCTAGCTTTTTATAAGAAGGCTCCAACTACTTCATTTGGTTGAGGTAGCTCTTTGCATTTCTAAGTTATCACGGTGAGAGCCACTTTCCATACACTAACAATAATCCTCTGACCTTGATTTGACCTTTCTAGGTCAGTATTTACAACACCAAAAGAAACTCAATGGGTGATTTCCCATTATGTTTAATAGTAGTCATAGGCCTCAGATCCATCATTGCCAAAATAAGAAAATACTGAAAATTTTTAAGGCAAAGCTTGATATGATGTACACTCTCATCAAAGGCACAGTATAAGAGGAACATACATACATACTAACTTTTGTTGGAAAAGCTCTTTCCACTCTATAGTTATCATGCCGACTCTGGAATTTTCAGTCCACCCATGACCTTGAAACATGGCCAAGGTCACTGAAATGCAATCCCTTCCAAGCTCTTCATAGTATTCCACACACAAAGTTTGGGTAGCTCTTTTTGTTCTGAAGTTATTGCAATGAGAATGCCATAAAACTGATAGCGGACCCTTTGATCAACAAAGTTGACCCCTGTGACCTTGACACAGTCAAGGTCAATAATTAGCAATCCCATGCAAGGTCTTCATAAGTAGGGTTGCACCACCACATTTGTTCATGGTAACTCTTTTTATTCTGAAGTTATCATGAGAACAAATAGGTCATAAAAATGGCAATGTTCACCTCTGTGACCTAGATACTGGGTCAAGGTCACTGATATGCAATCCAGTTTGAGTTCTTCAGAAGCGCAATCCACATACCAAATTTGGGTGAGGAAGCTGAGCAGGCATTAAAACAATCTCTCCCGGTTCCACCAGGAGACATAACAACTGAAGAGATAAACAGATGATCAACCATAAACATAAAAGTGCTATGATCTTTTTATCTGTTATGGTAGATCATATTGTTTAACTAATTAAACTGTTGTCACCTGTACTAGTTTACAAACTTTACAGTGTATCTCACCTGAATGTAAATGGCCCAGCTGGCTGTGCAGGCTGTCCGCCAGTGAAGTTAAAGTTGGTTTGTGCAGTGAAGTTGAAGGCCTGTGCTGCAGGCTGTGTTTGGGGGGTTGTGTTCTGACCTCCAAAGGTAAAGCCTGTAGAGGCTGTGCTGCTGTTACTCTGTCCCTCCTGTCATCAACACCAGACATACACACTTACAAGACAATCGTCACCATAAGTAGCCTGCTTGTTGACCTCATCCTCTACTCTGTCACTTAAGTACACCTGTATCTCTAATTTCTCTTCCACAAAGCCCCACACATATGGAACATGTGATCTGTTTCTCCAAAGAAACAATCAGATTTGGTGATAATACAATTGTAATGATCTGATAAATTTACAAAATGGCAGTATGGTTCAACATTTTCAAAACAGTATACAATGTACCCTTTTTCATTATCTACACCCCTTCCTCTCCCCAGAAAGGACGGACTCCTGGCATTTCAAAATGGCACTTCCCAGTTCAGTATTCAATGACAGAAACAGTTATCAAAAGCCTGGTTTACTTTTGGTTCTTTGTTCATGCAAAAGTAGCATCATCATTTATTGGGCATCAACCCACATTTCCAGTCTTTTTTATCCCCCAGTCTCCAATGGTAAATCTATATATTGTTTGTGATAACTGAGTCACCATTTTACAACACTGTTAAAAGTGTTCAGCACCATGCATCCCATGCCCTTGAACATACTACCTTTACGTAAATGGTCAACTGTTCCTAAGACAAAATCTCTAATCCCCAACCACCACCAAAATAGCAATAAAAGGTCAGTTTTGACCCAATAAATTATCTACATTTTTACTCTGGGGAAATAGTGCATGGGTCTCAAACCTATCCCCTCATGGACGTTCTGTGTATGCTTGTCATTTGTTGTAAACTCCTTCCCTGCACATTCTGTGTGTACTTGTGCTAGATAGAAACATTGCATCACCCTGTGTTCCTTTGACAAATCTGTGCTCCTTCTTTGTAGGTTCATTTTCCTTCACTTAGACATTTCATTGCATAGAGTACCCGCTGAATGTGTCTAACACACACAGAGACAAATTAAGGTAGCAGAAACTTTATATCTTACTTTCTGCAAGTCAAGATAAATTGTACCTGTTTATTGCCTCCAAACTGAAACACTCCACCTGATGCTGGTGCTGCAGATCCAAACTGGAAGCCACCTGTACCGCCAAACCCGGGATTCCCTACAACAGTTTGGTATACATCATTAATCCCCTCTCCAGTGAAAAAAAAAAATTAGCAACACAAAATCCATGTTCTGTTTACTGATGTAAAAAGGTATAGAGACATTAGCTGTGTAAATCTGGTACCCATCATCAGGCAGTCAATCACTCTTGTTCAACTCTGCATCAAATTCACTTGGCTCAAACCTTGTCTGCAGGATCTGGATTCATTCAAATAACGTTTCAAATTTGAACTTCTTACAAACTTCCTTGCCATTTTGCTCTATTCTGTTTTTCTTTTCCTTTCAATAAACTTGACTTGCATATCAAAATTTTTGTAATTTGTAAAAACATTAAGAATTATCAATGAATATGAATCCCTTCAGACAGTGTGATGTTGCTAGTGTAGGGTCTGATTGTTCTACTGGCAGCGCTTGCCCAAACCTGAGCCTGCAGTAAAGCCCGCCGAGTTATTGCCAAATGCTGGTGCAGGTGTGTTGGTCAGGGCAGGAGTCAGTGTGCTACCAAATGCTGGGGTGCCACTTGCCAACCCTGCAGTGCCAAACCCCCCTGGCCCGGATGTACAGACACCAGACCAGCTGGCCCCTGTGGTGGCCAACTGGCCTGTGCCAACCACACCACCTGCAAGTGAACAGCGGAAGTTGAAAGTACACTGCATCTGATGTGTATGATCAAGAGATTCTCTTTTTACTCCAGCCTTTAGAAAAAGCTTTTTCTTTACAAGTGCAACCATGAACAAGATGCTTTTTCGTTATACCTCTATGTAGTAGCAAAACAAACTACAGGTAATTTAGGTGCCCAGCTCTAAGATTATTATTTAGAACCATCAGTAGGAATGGCATGTTAGTAAAGATGATCAAGTTCCACATTTTTCAGTGAATCAGCAACATGGCAGAGCACTGGTGGCAAGACACGCTCAAGACAGACAGTGGACAGACACAAGCTTTTCTGTAGCCAAACTGGTCAGCCACTCCCAGTCGTACCTTAGTTTAATACTATCAGCAAGATTTATTAGCAGGCGATGCTGTCACAAGTGATGGTCAGGCTGGACATGTATATAGAGAATCCTACATGTCTGAGAGTGAGTTACTATTTTTCTCTCACGAGGGATTGTTGTTGGTGGTGAAAATCACAAATGTCCACAGTGATTTTCCACACCAACTACGATCCTGAGTGAGAGAAAAATTGTAACTCACTCTCTAGCCATGTAAGATTTTTTTGGTTTATTCTATGAGGGCCCCCAAGGGGGGTTGTGATCACGATTCACAGAAAATTTAAATGTTCTTTCACGGTTAAATCCAAATCATAAAAATTACAATTACGTGAATACATACTTATAATCAGGAATCCTGTTAAATAATCTTTGATTTCACAGTGAGTGCATGAGAAATAAATATAGAATAACGAATCACGCAAATACTTATAATCAGATAATCATGAATCAGGCTAAAATAATCTCCGATTTCACAGTTCACAAGAAATAAATATAGATGACGACGTATCACGCAAATACCCCTTGGAGCCCGCTTCTATGTTTAATTGGGTATTCATCTAAAAAAAATATGCCCTGGGCATACTTTAAACTCTGACCTGGTGTGCCGTGCTTGTTTAAATTGGTCACAGTCATTCCACGTGACGCGTAATCAAACATCACTTGCTCACATTTGATTTTGTCTAAATGTCAATGCATCATGACACAGATGCAGGCGCGTCACATTTAACTTGTAACAATGTTTAGGTCGTATGATCTAATTGGTTATTACTTTTGAATGTCAGTCTAGAAAATGATAATTCACCCTCAAACATAGAATAAAATGTGTTCTGCTGGACTCAAAGTGAGGAGCCTTCCGCTGTTATCTTTGTATACATGAGTGTGAAAGCAGTTCCTGTGTGCAATCAACCGTACCAATGTGCATGTATACTACAATATTCTCCAGTACATTTGGTAAAAAATTTGCTAAATAAATGTATGGATTATTCAATTAAGATTACCAGTTTGACTTTTGAAGAGTAGCAATATAGGTTTTGTCACCAGATCGCAAGTAAATGCTAAACATGTCACCTGATTTGTAGCTGCGGGAAAGATATTATCCACTTTCATTTTGGCCTTGTTTGTGGTCCTTTTACTGGAAAGCCGAAACTCATCCAAACCCAATATATTAATAAACTATTTAGCAATTTCAATGTTTGTTTTTTCAATTTTCTTGTGGCATGCCAACTGTCTGATTACTTAAAAAAACAAGAAAGTGGTCCAAACTGCATTTACCTTTTTCTGATGTAATTAAAAGATTAACTTTGTCTCCATGTTAATGGAATTTTTTTCTGTTCCTCCTTAGAACTTTGATTGCACTGTCACATTGACCTGCTGCTTTCTGGCTGGTTGCTCAGGTGACAGTCCAAGTTACATTATAACTTTAAGCCACAGTAACAAAGGCACATGTTCTAACACACTGAGTCCGTTGAGCTACAGAAACAAAGGCACATGCTCTTAGTCCTTTAAGCTACAGTAACAAAGGCACATACTTTTACACCTCAAGTCCTTTCAGCTACAGTAACAAAGGCACATGTTCTTACACACTGAGTCCTTTAAGCTACAGTAACAAAGGCACATACTTTTCCACACCAAGTCCTTTCAGCTACAGTAACAAAGGCACATACTTTTCCACACCAAGTCCTTTCAGCTACAGTAACAAAGGCACATACTTTTCCACACCAAGTCCTTTCAACTACAGTAACAAAGGCACATGCTCTTACATACAGAGTCCTTTAAGCTACAGTAACAAAGGCACATACTCTCGCACACGGAGTCCTTTAAGCTACAGTAACAAAGGCACACTCTATTATACACTGAGTCCTTTAAGCCAAAGTAACAAAAGCACATACCCTTACACATTAAGTCCATTAAGCCACAGTGACAAAGGCACATGCTCTTACACATTAAATCCATTAAGCCACAGTAACAAAGGCACATATCCTTACACATTAAGTCCATTAAGCCACAGTAACAAAGGCACATGCTCTTATACACTGAGTTGTATGTCCTTCTAACCCTTTCCCACTCAAATCAGCCAAAAGCACCCTAAATGTAAATTGTCATCTGATTTACTGTTTTTAATTTAATTTCATGCTAATAGAAAACGTTTTTGCTGTGTCAGTAACACATATGATAACTGGACAGCCCAGGTCTACAGCTTTTCATGATGCAGGGCAGCCACATTGCATCCACACTAGGCTAAGGAAAGCTACTGACTTTAATCTGACCACGAAAAGGTTACATCAACTTATTGAGCAAGTTAATGGCATTGGGGTAATTCAACTGAGAACATTATTTGCCCAAAGTCATGAGATAGGAAAAGCCACTTATTCACCTGTAAAGGCATGTTTACAACCAAAGATCCCTGCCACAAGCACAAAGACTGGCAGGTCTGCTTAACAGTATAAATGCACACTGTGCTAGTCATAAGGGTACCACAGACCATGCAACATGACTGCAGATATCAAGAGATCATAACATGGCCTTGTAACATTAAAATACATCATCAAAACAGCTCTTTGAAGTATTGTGCCATAAACATGATAAATGTCACTCAAATCAAAATCTCAAAGCATAGTACTGTGAATGATCAATAAAAAAACATGGTGCCTTGGATAGAGGCATACAAAAAATGAAAGCGAAACAATGTGTTGTAAATATGACACCAAGGCTCCAGAAAGTAATTGTCAGTGCTGAAAACAAAAACATAAAGTGTGCCTCCTTGACTTCACCAAGAAGGCATCAGAGGCATGGTGCTGTGAATGCATCACCATGAGGGCATCAAAAAACTGGTGCAATGAGATTTTGCACCAATCAAAGAGCAACATTGTCAGCATATCGGAACAGCATGACAGTAAACTACCCTGTACACTGAAACCGGGCTTGAAAGACCATTTTGAGGGACGGTAAAATTGTAATCTCTCATGGGAAGTACATATATAAGACAAAAGTACAAAGTATCTCCAAAAGATGATCTTTTCAGGCAAGGTGGTCTGTCAAAACAAGGACCAAAGTAATATGTGGATTTAGATTAAAGACTCCACTGTGCGTGCTGTTTTGTCACACAGACTGAACTAGCAATTGTGTAGTGAAGACACTGTTACACAATGCAGATCTGTTTACATCGATTCACACTTACATCGTACACATTCAGGTGTTAGTCTTTGTTATTAGAAATTGTGCCACGTGTTCTGTACAGTTTACACCATTTACACAAGTAAAACTGTTTACACGAGTAAAACTGATGTTTGCAACATTCAACTGTCATGTAAGAACAAGACAACTGCTGGGACTGCCAAAATCAATGTGCAGCATGATGCAAACAGTGTTAAGCAACTGAAGCAAAAATTATAAACTTGTTCACTTTGCTTGACACACACACACACGCACGCACGCGCACGTTTCTTGACAATCCACTGGCAAACATGACAGCAAAACCTATTCCCAAACCACACCAACACAATGCAAATGTAACAAATTGATGAATTACAGGTGCTTGTGTTCTTGTAATTCAACCAATGCACAGACCCTGTTGTCATTGTTTGACGTTTCAAATAACATAAACTACTTCCACGGTCTATAAATACTATCATCAAATGAATGCATGTATGTATGAATACATGCATGGATATATAATACCAGATAATCCATAAAATTATATGACACTGGGCCTGAAGATTTCTCCCTTTGCTTATAACCACTTCAATGCCATAGACAGGGACAGGTTAGCTTATGGAGAGTAAAGAGTTCAGACTGCACAATAGGGTAATGACTATTAGGAAGTGGTTCTGGGCAAAAAGACACAAATACAATAGTAAAGACTGAAGTTTGCTTGACATATAGGAGCTGATCAACTGGACATCGAAGTTTGCACAAACTAATCAAGTTTGATTAATATATTTCCAACACACCCTCTGCATTTGATACTGAACAGTTGCAAAATAAATCTCTTGTTTTTTGTATGATTTTGTTTATTTCACTGTCATTTTTACTGTTGTTCGTTTATTCATTGCTGCCAGACAAACCCATTCCACTGGTCATACACACCTGCAGACACAGCAGCTGGAGCGGGGGTACCAAAGCCAAAGGCTGGTGGATTGCTGGCTGATGGTGCCTGACCAAAGGTGAATGTGTTAGTGCTCCCTGTAGCTACACTTGTACTGGCTCCACCTGGTGCCTGACCAAAGGTGAATGTGTTCGTGCTCCCTGTAGCTGCACTGGTGCTGGAGCCACCTGAAAACAATCACAGTTGATTCTAAAGCCACCTTTTGGAGGTCAACATGCCACTCAAGGCACACATTTTCTAAACACCATCTTCAATAAGGGCCAATCCCCCAAACAAGGTGGTTCCTAATTCTCTTTGCCTCCCCACAGATTTAAAAACTGAAAAGCTCATATATATACACACACACGTGTGTATGTATGTATGTATGTATGTATGTATGTATGTATGTATGTATGTATATTATATGAATGCACGACCAATATTCAACATCATCTACTGACCAGTCCAAATTACCAATTGGGATGGAAGCATATTTAAACTAACAAGCCAGTACTTTCAAAATAAGCGTGAGCTACAGAGCTGCATTACTCTTTGAAATTATGCAAAACTTTGTATTTGCAAATTTTCTCCCTATGTGAGAAGACAAATAAATTTTGCTTGGAAGATGAGAAAGCAGTCCTGCCTTGTACTGTGCTACAAACTGCTCACAAGTGGAGATATGATGTATGGTACATAAGGTAGTCCTTACCAGAGAAGTTGAATGATGGGGCAGTCGGCATTGAACCACTGCCAAAGGCAGGTCCGCTGCTACTTCCACTGGCTGAGAAGTTGAAGCTGGGCTTTTTGGCATCACTGGGACCAATGTCTTCTGCAAACACACAATCTGGGTATATCATTTACAGAATATCAGCATGTAAAAATTAAGGTTTAAATCTCAGTGATAATACATTTACATCTAGTATATTCTTAAGCCGTAAGCACTCATACTCTCAGATATATTACACACACACACACACACACACACACACACACACACACACACACACACACATGTGGTTTCAACAAATGTAATGTGTAATTTTGCCCCGCGAACAAGATACTAAGTTATGCACCACTCATTTATGCTCAGTAACATGACAGCTTTTACCAAATAAAAGCAATCTATATGCTGATGGTGCAGCCAAATCAATGGAGGTGACTTTAACTCCTTCAGTGGCAAGTTTTAACTGAGTCAACAGCTTTCTTTGGAACACTTGGGGTGCAGCCATCCAGGCAGGCCAAGGAAAGCTGTAGACCTGGACCATTCTTAACCCCTCTTATGGTTTATGTAACTAAAGACATGCTAGTACAACAATGAAAGGTCATTTTACAAAAACCAGGAATCTACTGCCGTTATGTCCGTTCAGAACATCTCCACTTTGTGTCATAATGGCAACGAGAGTAAACCTTAATGAACTCCACCCTGATAGAAGACTGAGTCACCAGCTTTCCTTGGCATGCTCTGGGTGAAATGCGCCCAGAGCATGCCAAGGAAAGTTGTTGACCATATGCATATAATTTGGAATGATCTTCCACGCAAGTTTCATCCAAAATTTTGAAAAATAATCCCTAAATTAGTAAAATACAATTAGCAGACGACATTTAGATATTAGTGGGAAAAAGTGTCATTAGGGTGGAATAAGTTAACTAACTCTGCAGCCACCCAGGCTAAAAAATATTGTATGGTCTTACAAATCCATAGCTTTCCCACTTATTCTGTACTTGCACCCATGACCTTAAGGACAGTTCAGACACCAAAAACCTTTGCATGGCCGATTTTGAGATTTTAACCGTTTTTACAATATGAATGTCCTTTCTATTAGTTGTCAAAATTTCAAGCTATTAACTAAAATAAAAATATGAGAAAAACGCCACAAACCACACAGGCTTGTGGACATCCGACGTCCATGTGTCATTATTTTGGCTTTCAGATGCCAAACGGAACAATGCCACCCGTCAATCATACTTAACAGCCTGTCACGTGGCTGCAGGTAGCAATGGCCCACGGCAAAAGGAGAGTGGTATCAGGGCGGCAATGTGAAAGTATGTTTGTGGGCAGGGAAAAGATGCAAACATGCTAACATAATTATCATAACCTTAGTGGTTTACTTTATAGTTATCTTGCTTGTTTTGCGTTCTAATGAAGGGAGACTTGAAATGTTCAAGAGGAGCGGGAGTCCTCAGACGATGTCCCATCAAAGGCCGTGCCACGATGGATTACCCCAGGGGTCCTGCACACCAAAAGCAGGCGGGGAAAAAACTGGCACTTTAATCAACAATACCCACGTGCATAATAATATTTTATTGAAACCCATGGATGAGGAAATGAAAGTACAAATAAACACATCGAAAAAAGCATAAATTTGAACAGCAGAGAAAACATACAAAATAGCGTAAGAAAACTCAGGTTGAAAAGAGAAATGAAACTCATTGACAAAATAACAAAATAATGACTGTTGACAAGCTAGCTCAGTAAAGTGTACAGACAAGTCTAACGAGCTAACTACATAAAGTATACAGATAGGAGTAAATACAATTGAATACTATCCATAAAAACGGGATGAAGAGGTAGGGGGCAGAAGACCAAACCCACCATCCGTCCACTGACCACGAGCTGCCGTGAGCCGCCCCACCGAAGCAAGGCAACACAATTACTTTCGTTGCCAGGCTTGAGGTCACAGGGCCCGAAGGGCCGCCTCCATGACGTCACACTTTGAAACCAGACTGTCGCTGTCGCCGTTTGACAGATCGCTGAATAATGTTTTCCGTACTTCAAAGGCTCTTTTATTCATGTGATTGGCCAAGAATTGATTGACAACCTCCCCAAATGTTAAGGGACGATGTTTACTACGTTTTGTACAAATATCAGTTCAACTGGAGCATATGGTATTGTTTCAGAGGCAAATGATCAACATCAAAGGCCTTTGAAGCTTGTTTTCTCAGAAACTATAATAGGACGGGAACCTCACCTAAGAATGGTTATTCCAAGAAAACGGCTGGGCGAAATTTAATCCGGCTAACGGCTTTTGATTCTCTAAGATCTGAACTGCAAAAACGATTCAGCGATTTTCTAAATTATGCTTCGTTCTTTTTCTATCAAATGAAGAAAATGAACATCCTGAAAATCAAAGGGAAAATTGAAACGTCAAACTTTGAGGATGGATAACAGAAAAACGAAACCAAACATAAAAATAGCAGGATCGTTTTTTGTTGCCAATATGTCAGGATTAAGATGCAAGTGTAATTATGATTTTATCACAAATAATTAGTGAATTATATCGACATTTATGGGGTGGATGCTTTGCGGTCAACTTTCAATTGTTTATACAACAATTAACATCACAGACACCCAAATACGGAACGTATAAATTCTTTGGAGTATGACGATTACACACATATATGATATGTTATCCTAACGCAAATACATTTTGAGCTAGGATAGACTAAAGTGGGATTTATTTTTGGTATCTTACCTGTCCTTAAGAATGGCCTGAATACACTACATGGTCTTGTTATCAGTACATGGGTAGTTTTGGCACTACTGTTTCCATAGCCTCACACTGCTTCAAGTTCAAATTACACTGACCATTACGATTTCATTATGCTCCAGTCTATTTGCAGGCACCATTTTCAATGGCAATGTCCCAATCAATATTGCAAACTTGTGACGAGACCAGTAAAAATGCATCACCATGCCTTCCGTTCACTGTACAGACTTGGCAAAGCATATAATTCACCCACACCCTTCACACTGTGTGGTTCGCACTCATTCAAGTGATGCTTTCTTTTTTTCTTCACTGGTTTGCTTGTTCCGGTTGTTTGTACAATTTCATAAAGTAAACAATATTCCTTTACCATCCTTACACTACATATAGGCGTGCTGTTCATACTATAAAAAGATTGTTGTGATGTTTATCAATTTGTGTGAATTTTGTCAAAAATGACATCGTTATTATTTTTCAAGCACAGAATAAATGTATAAAACCACATGCATTGACAATACATGGCTACCGGGATACATTTATTATACTTGCCACCATGCAGCGTACAGGTATAATCCCATTGCATCGGCTAATAACATGCCCGAAAACTGTTGCCAGGTAGGTCCTAACAAATCAATGGGTCAACATCTGGGTATTACAGAATTTGTATTCAGGTCAACATAGCAGAGAAACCTGATATGGGAGGCAGTAAGTGAGCACAAGGAAACATAGATCACCATGTAGACAGGTCCACTGGAAATAAGCCTTCAAAGCCTTATTCAGGCATCATCCCTCAAAGTGAAACCCAAAAATAAGCAAGGTTTTGCATACATTGGAGTTCCCCCTGCCAACTGGACTGGGAAGTCTTGGGAATATGTTGACCCTTCCCTTATAAGACAGCCTGTAATAAATTTGAGTCAATTTGGATGGGTCCTTTTTCAATTTCAATGGTCATGGGTCCAGGACACACCCTGCTGTATGCCTTCTATAGACCATTACAAAAATCCTTGGGGAAAGAGAAAATAAAATAACACTTTCACCCTGGCTTTAAAACTTAAAGATTGGGGCATGAGATTCTGTATGGTTTGCTGAACAACCTTCATACAAAAAAAAAAAAAAAAAAAAAAAAGTTTAAGTAGGCCTAGACATTTTTAACATACAGGCAGTGGGAAAATACTATCAAGGCCCTTTTGGGATGGTTTTGCAAGATGGATAAAGGATCAATGTACTCAATTTTCTTGTCCAAATGCACACAACTAATAAAACCCTTTATTATGTTTTATGTAAAATCATCAAAAGATGCAGACAATATATGCATAAATGATGACATAAACTGGTCAACTGAGAAGATGCTTGGAAATAAGTCACTCACTTTATGATCAGTGTGGAAGTTTGCAAATTAACAATGTCTTCCATGCATGTTTTGAATGTGACCCCTCTCATCCATGGATATTTCTACAAATTCACATATTTTCTGGGTACATGTATCTGCAGTACACCCTGGGACTGTACAGTTGTCCACTGCCATTTTGAGTGACGTTCCTTTGTACAAGACATCAACAAGCCAAGTTGCTATGTCAACCCAGCTCAGAGACAGGCTGATAGAGGTCAAAGATCATTCAACACAGGAAGTGACCTTTCTCCATTAAACTTGTTACGTTACACGGGTAACCATTATCAAACTTTCCATTTTTCTCAATTTCTTGGACTAGTTTCATGGATATAGTACAAGAATATTGCCTATAGATGATGACAAACATTAGCAAACTTCTTAATAAATGAAGCTGTCATCTGTAACAATTCTTTTCCAAGCTTTATGTACTACCGCTGTACATTTCTATCTGGAGTGGGTGAAGTTTGTATTGCACGGCCCGTCACCTAGTTAGAGCAACACACCTGACTGAGCATGCTTAACTGAGATGGCTATTCGGCTTATTAGCGTGTAATTCTACACTGCTCTCTTTCTTTGAGCACTATCTTTCACAATGGCCATAAAAATCCCACTCTCAAAAGTGTTCCACATACACCCAATGCCGCATGGGTAATGACCACTGGCAACATGTGACAACAAGGATATACGTGCATCCTGGAAGTTATGTCTTCTCACCACAAGACTGTCCGTTTCATGGATGCATTACCTTCATGCTTTGCGCTTAGCTAAAACACATCATGACTCACATAGTCTTGTGGTGATATTTGCAGACTTGAGTAATTTTCTATTTGTAACCTTTACATACACTAAATGGAGAAGATTGTACAAAGATATCCTATTTGCCTACCATCTCTTCCTCTTTTCATGGTCATGTCCACCTTGTTTGTGTTAACAGATGCACTAAAGCTAAACCCTCCTAATTTGGATTTGTCCTCTGTCTTTCCTGCACTGAAATTGAAGCCTCCAACTCCAAGTGGCTTGGGATCTGCTGACGCACCACCAAACTGGAATAACCCTGATGCAGGCTTAGAATCTACAACAGCAAAACAACTGATAAAACCTGCTTGCCAAGCATACTGCAGCAGAGCACACACATCAACTGGAGGGCACCATCATACACATTAATAATTTTACCCTTGGTTCAATAGCAGGTAGCCTCCAGCACCCTGAGGAAGGGGCGTGTGAGCCCCGAAACGCGTCGGGGAGGCCACCTCTCAATTTGGTAGATTTGTCTTATCGTTCTTTTATTTATACGTCAATTAGCTTAGGAGCCTCAATGTTGTCGGCTATTGAACCAAGGTATATTTGACTAGTCCCACATAGCAGACCCTGCATATTCTAGATCCACTGGGACTCACAGTTTCTTATTAGGCACATGTGTTGTTCGACTCTTTGAACTACACTAATAATTGTAAGCCCTACTACATTTTCTTGGCTTTCTCACCTTTGCCCCATTTTCGTGCAGGTTACAACATAATAATCCACCTCAACTTTCAGTTCACATCACATTTATTTAACTTCCCAACACCTGGAAAAGCCATAAAAGCATTATGTTCCGGTGTCTTTGCCTGTGTATGGTTGCAAAAAATACATTGCAGTACAACGAAATACTCTGGCTAAACACATGAACCATTTGACAGAATATTCCTTGAACATACTGCCAAATAAAACCTGGCAATTACTTTTTCTGGACAGTATGAAAACTAAGCAAGGGTAGATGTACTGCACAACAATACAGTGAATACCCTCTCCCCCCCCCCCCCCCCCCCCCAGGAAATCACCAGTTTGTACAGTATATAGCAAAGAGGACCTGTACAAGCATTGTCTGTGCCTGGGTCAAAGGTCAAGGTGCCCTAATCTTGGCAGGTGACCCATCACCATCTCAAGAAGTATCCACACATGAAGTTTATATCTCTAGTTCTTACAGTGTAGGAATTACGGCCCTTGCAAGCATTTTCCATGATAGGGCCAAAGGCTGAGGTGGCCTAATTTTGGTATGTGACAAACTTCTATCCCAAGATGTATCCATACACCAAGTTTGGTATGTACCAGTATTACAGTGTACGGCACTGCCCTGACAAGTAGAAGAGCAGATGGACGGAGTGCAAACCTAGTCTCAATCAATCAATCAATAAATAAAGAAGAACAAAACTTTCAGATTGATTCGATTCTACATGCTTCCTTGTAAGGTTCAGTTATTCAATATAGCTTTACCAAAGGAGATGTTTCTTTTAGGAAAACATGGAATTTTCTAAATATCGAACAAGCTTGGATGGAACAATCCAAATTACCAGGTTCCAGAATTTTGCCAACAAATTATCCACCTATCACTCTTTGATTCACATGAAAAGGAACATGCAAGAAAACATTTACATGTGATTTCACCCTTGAAACCATGTGACAGCACTATACTCAAGAAACTGTACATTATTTATACAGTTGGCTCATGGTAGTAGGCTCAATTCACTTGTTTTTCTTCAGTTTACAATGCGATCATAGCATATGCAAGCATACATTTTGTCCAAACCCATTTTCTCCACCCACAAAGATGTCTTTATTTTAGGCAGACCTAAATGGCCTCCTATGGTTCCATAAAATATAGTAATACCTGCAACTTAAGACCACAGTCACAACAGACCATGTGGCTTTGGTGACATTTCTGCGGCACAATAGTCCTGAGTCTTTGTAAATTTATCTGCAATATGTGACCACTTTTGGCTGGCAGTAAGGGTGCTTTTTTTTTTCAAATTAAGTATGGGTCCTTCTAAATAGCAGGTACCACTGTATACATGTACCTGCCACTTCCTGCATTTTCTAAGCTACTTACCTGTTTTGTCTTTATCTCCAGTGGTACCTCCAAATTGAAACACTGTTTTGTTATCAGCACCAGTGGACTGTGTAGATGTGTTGTTCTGGACAGATCCAAACTGGAATGCAGGCTTATTGTCTACACTGCCTGCTGTATTACCAAACTGGAAGCCTGCTTTAGGGTCTGTACTGACAGACTCAACAGATGGTTGTCCAGCTCCAAACTGGAACACTGGCTTTACGTCCCTCTCAGCTGAGATATCAGTCTTTGCTGCTGTACCAAAACTGAAGCTACCTGTAGTTGAGGTAGTACCAGCCGCAGACACTGTTACAGGTTGACTCTCCACAGCTGTCACAGAAACCCCAGTTGTAGCCATGTTAGTGCCACTATTAGCTGCAGACACTTTATGGTCTGTGCTATCACTTTCAGCAGCATTTTGAACACCAAACTTTATCTCACCATTTCCAAAGGAACCCATGTTTTTTTCTGAAGTTTGTCCTATTGTGAATCCTCCTGAAACTGATTTCTGTCCATTTGCATCACTCAATTTACTAGCTGAGGTAGTGTTTCCAAATTTGAAGCCACCTACTTTTGGCTTCTCGTCCCTGGAGTCTGTAGTCTTGTTCTGTTGGCCAAAGCTAACTCCAGTGAAAGAGGAAGTTTTGTCACTGTTTGTGGATATCCCTGCATCAGACTGTTGTCCAAATTTGAACCCCCCAACAGCAGGCTTATTCACACCTGCCGTTTTTTCATCAGATGACGCTGCTCCAAATTTAACATTCCCAAAGACAGATGCACCAGTTGACTGTGACACAGCAGCATTACCAAACTTAAATCCACCAGCACCAGTTTCCTTGTCTGTTGTGGCACCAGAAGAACCAAATTTTAATCCCCCTGAGGTTGAGCCAGCGTCTTTTGTGTGCGACTGGCTTCCAAATGTAAATCCACTGCTGACTGATCCTGTTGATGTGCCTTCTACACCAAATTTGAAGCCTCCCTGACTGGTGAAACCTGAAGTCAACACACACATTTATACAGAAATGCTCAAACACAATAATGTGAATTGCTTTAATTTTTGCTGTATTGAACTATGTATTTTGATATCCTTAATGCCTGAATCAAATCAGAAAAAAAAAAACAAAAACAAAACAAAACAAAACTGAGACTACTGAGTTTTCTTTTGATTTCAAATCTCAAAACAAGTGATTTTTGCTTGGAAGTGCATAGATTTCAATACTAGGGGCTCTGTTCAAATTTAAGAACTTCCGTTGTGTGTGTGTTTGAGTTCAACATCATGAATTTAAGTCCCCATAAGTTTGTCAACTTTAGAATAACCAAAAAAATTACATGAGAAAACAATGCAATTTACAGTTAACAAACAAGAATCAATCAAAGTACTGTTAACCTTTTACCCATCCAACACATTTTAACCTTCTGAAGCCTGAGTCAACAACTTTCTTTGATACAGTATGGGCAAAATGCACAAAACAAGCTGCAAGACTGATGACATACTATTCTTAACCCTTAAAGTGGTAATCACAGCTATAGTCATTTTTTCATTACTGTTAAATATATAATGGTTAAAAGATTCAAATTCCCCATGAAGTTATCTTTCATTCAAATACTAGCAAGCCTAGTCTGAAGCAGAAAGTAGTCTTAATCAACAGCTTTCTTGGGACACTTTGCACGCATTGCCCTGAGGAAAGCTGTTGACTCAATCTTAAATCAGCGCTTTGAGGGTTAATAACAAAGGAACAGACAACATCATATGCTTGCTGCTAACTTTTGAAGAGATAAAATGAGCCAAGACATAAGCATAAGATCCCTCAAAGTCATGCACAAAATCTTTCTATTATATTGTCACTATGTTTCCAAGGACCAACAGGAATGCCGACTGCAAGGTCATAATGGTGCTATTATGACCAATGGGTAGTATCAAAACTTTCAACTCAGGGTAAAGACACAAACCCTTTGCCAGCAGTATTAATACCTTAGGTCTATCCTATGCAACAGGTTTTAAACCAAACACAGCGAGTGAACTTTGAAAGGGTTCATTTGCATAACTGTTCACAAGTTTTAATATTTCTTTACATGTCTCACAGTTTGTCAAATTAAGCTGAACCTACCATTACAGCTCAAGACAGTCAAATGTCAATATGATACACCACATGCTTTCTAATTAATTAAGTAATTAAGATTTAATTAGAGCATTTGTTGATAGGAAAGGTGTTAGTGACAAACACTCAGAAGGTCACCTGTGGATCCTGCTTTGACTGGAAAGAAATACGATACACAGACAACCCAAACACATAATGCCTCTCCTTCGAGGAAACTGTCATGTTTTAACATCTTCATTTAATTGCACTGGAAAGGTGCAAAATCTTGGCACAACACTGACAATCAAGACTATGAACACACAAATCAATACCTGTTGTGGGTTTTGCTCCTGGCTTAGGTGTCTGACAGGCAATACAAGAAGTTGCCTCTGCTTTATTGTTGACCATGCAGGTGTCACATTCCCATGATCCTGATGCTGGCTTGAATTTATCCATCAGACTTTTATCTGCCGTCACAGACTGAAAGACCACATCACAGTGCATTCATGAATTCCTCTACTCAAGACAAAACTCTAATAGCATTACCTGAGTCAGCAGACAGACATAACTTACAATTGCATTACCAAAACCCGAGGCTCAGGTAATGTGCCTGAGGTAAAGGTCTGTCTGGTGACCACGACTGATAACAAAGTGGTTTTATATCTAGACTTTGAAAGTAAGAAAAAATATCTGTCAAGTAGTGCTCACATAAAAACTGTTTATGCATGAAAAAAGAAAAAGAAATTCCTGAAGAACGAAACACTAACATAGAAATCTCATAGGAATGTTATTGACAACAGACCAAGGAGATCATGTTAAAAAAACAAGTGGTAACAAAATGGCATCACCATTGCATTACAGGAAAAAACCCACAAAGGCTGGAGAGTTACAATCAGTTATGCGTGCAGCAATGAATAAGCATGTTGCCCGACTGAGGACGCCAGTCTGTGGCTGATAAATATCAGCTCAAGTAATTAAGTCTCCCAGACAAAAAGTGGGAAAAAGATGATATGACTGTTGGATTATGGGAACAACAGCATGTACATGTACTCATCTGCCAAATCTAAGCCCATCTATGTCACATGCCTGTGAATACCTTTTACACTGTTGATAGACCAACACATTTGGGATGGTGATTATAACATTGCTACTGAAAGCTGCAGTTGCTAGAGTGCATGTGTTTCAGCTGTTGTTGAAGCAGCATGGGTGCCACTTGAATTTGGAGTGAGTACAATAAATATGCAATATTCAATCTGAAACTATTTCTTAAGTACAGTAAAACTTGTCAAGGCTGAATGCCCTTGGGACCCAGCCAAAGTGTTCAGGTATCTGAGGTGTTCGGTGTTCGGCTAACAGAGGGTCGGGGTCCCGGCATTGTAGCTATATCCTGCACATGCATTGGGGGAATTTACCAGTTCTGATACATATATATTTTATATAAATTTATGAAAAACTTTGAGGAAAAATAAAGTTTAAGATTAAAAATAACTTTATATAAATTCCAGCCACTTGGGAAAAAAGTTTATAGGATTCATAAAGTTTAAGTTAACAGCACATGCATTTTTCAATATCATTAGGCTACATTACTCATGTTACTGATACATGCATACGTACATGTCCTGAAGTATGTACATCTATCCTACATGTGACAGTGCATTTACATGTGCACAATTCGATAACATAAAACATCTATTGTCCAACATTAACGCACAATAGGTGTATCATCCTTTATCATACTGTTCAACTTCAGAATGCACTTATTAGTTTGATAAGTTAAAACTAGTTTATTGAATGCACAGCTGTAGAAGGTCTCACCATGGAACCTATAACACCATTGACAGCCTTTGAATACACTAATGCTACAAATTTGATGGAAGTGTTGAACATATAAAAAAAATATCTGATGTTCGTGTCAAAAAGTGATGAATTTCCTGAAAATTCCTTCTTTCCGGGGTGTAAGGGTTCAGCATTCTTAGTAAAGAGGTGTTCGGGGATTGCAGGTTCCAACATTTGGCTCTCCTACTAAATTACACACAAAAAAAGTTGGAACCCGATGAAAACTTGCCTGTTTGCCTGTGGGAGCAGAAGGGGCAGCAGAGGAAGCAGGATTGGCCGTTTCACAGGCAACACACTTGTTGACTGCAGGACTATTAACAATCATACAAGTGGGGCACTCCCAGCTCCCGGCCGCTTTACGGAACTTGGCTGCCAGCACAGGGTCTGCCGCAGGAACCTGCACAAACAACACCCTATCAGGCAAACATCAAATACACAATTTTTCATCTCTTTACCTTTCAATCTATTTAATTGCAATTTATCAAGTCGATGTTACACTAAAATGAAACATAGGTCTTTTCATTACACTTACTTTCCTTCACAATTGCCACTCTTACTTTTAACATTATGCATATTTCAAATACCATGCTTCCCACACAAGAGAATCGTGATCTAGGCTGTTTTACCTGAGAAGCAGGTGCAGGCAATGGAGCTTTCCTGGGCTGGGCAGTCTCACATGCCACACATTTGTTGACATTCAGTTTGTTGACTATCATGCAGGTTGGACATTCCCAACTGTCGCTGGCTTTTCCAAACTTGGCAACCAGCAGAGGATCTGCAGCAGGCAACTGAAAAGAAAACAGCATTCCTCAACAACATGCACACTCCCCATTTTAAAGGTAACTCAGAACAGCCTTTGAAATAACTTTGATGGGCGTAGATTTGGGATACAAATTTTGCAAACATTTCCGCCAAGCACATATTTTTTCCTCTCCAAGAAAGAACTCATAATATGTAACTGTATCCTTCAGAGTAAGAAAGGTATTAAAATTGAACACACTTTTACATCACACTGTTCAACCATCTGACCTCGCTGCTTAGAACTCATTTCCTGGGAATAATTATAAACACTGGTATATTCAATCTCTACTTCTGAGGGTCATATCATACCTTTGTAGAAGCTGCTGTTACAGGAACCTTCTTTGGCTGAGCGGTTTCACAAGCCGGACATTTACTAACATTAGCCTGGTTGACAATCATACAGGTAGGACATTCCCAGCTGTCACTGGGTTTACCAAACTTGGCCAACAACAATGGGTCTGCTGGTGGGACCTGAAACAGAAATTAAGAATGAAATCATCTGATTCAACTGGTTAAATTTGTCATTTACAAATCATTGACATCATGAACAAGCATAGAAAAATCAGTCATGCTGTTTTCGTTGAAGATGTTAGTAAACCCTTGCTGTCTAACATCTTTCACAACATGAAAATCTGAACTTGAAAAATACACCATTGCATGCCCATTGGAAGTAACAGCTGCCACGAGACACTACTAATACTAAAACTGTCTCTCAAGACAGATGGTCTTCATAGGAGGCATAAATAACATAATCAGTACTAAGCAAAGTATTTGAATGTCCAGATTGTCTTTGAAAGAAGTTGTCTCTCAAGACAGAGACCACTGTATACCACACAGCATCATTCACTATGCTACCCTGTAAAACATATACAATGTCCCACTTTCTAACAATCTTGTGAACTTCAAAATACAGCATGGCATGTGCCGTTACATATACATAGCAAGTAGGTGTGGGCATGCATGGTCACCATTCATTTCAGCAATATAAACAGAGGTATTTTGAAGTGCGTTAATATACCCCAAACTCTTTGATGTGTTCTTGATGGTCCCCACAGTCTGTAAATTAATAAGCATGTACTCACTGATACTGTGGACTTGGGTGGAGTCTTCCCTGGCTTTGCAGTCTGACACTCCCACTGGTCTGCAGACTTCTGAAACTTGGCCAAATTAACCTGTGGATAAAACAACTCAATTTGTATTCATCATGACTCGACTTCTTGAGGCCAATTTAGTGATTGAGGACACTATAATTCCACTCAAAGATGCAATATACATCTACCCTGTATCATCCATTAAAATGAAAATTAAAAGCATCTGGCTCCCAAAATGGAAACTGTTTGACAAAGTAACACACTTTAATCAGATTGTTTGTCGTCCTTTAGTGTCTTGATATTTACCATACTTTGGCTACAAACATGAGGACTTGTGTCACTTCGTACCTTTTGTCCAATGTGGGAGCCAGGACACAAATTCTCAGATTCACAGCACAGTTATTCATGACTACTCCTTTGAATTTTTCACCAAATAATCATTTGTGTTATAAGTGGTTTGAAGTCACTGAAACATACTTGGTCCCTTGATTTTGAGAAACTGGATGCAACAGAAAGCATGAACATTAATATTTGAACATGTGATGACACAGACAAGATCTTGCTGTTTTGTAGGACAAACTAACACATGAAGATACAGTACATGTACATATACATACATTATATAGCCACATGAAAATATCCTGTTGATCCAAGCTACTCAATTGTCTTGTGCAATAAAACATCTTCATCCCACTAAAGGCCATGTCAAACCAATTACCTCCATATACCAGTTTTGGAGAAGACATTTTCAGTTTCACATTGGTGCCTAGAGCTTTCCTGGCTTTGTAAGGTCCATGGATGGGGGTGGGGGTGTTGTTGCTCTTTATGTGACTGATCATTTCCAAATATAATGAGTGGTGCGAACTGAGGGTATATGGCCAACCATACACGGTGCCTCACATACAAGCCTCTTTTAAAGGGTTCACGGCTCATAGTACACACACACACACACACACACACACACACACACACACACACACACACACACACACACACACACACACACACACACACACACACACACACACACACACACACACACACACACACACACACACACACACACACACACACACACACACACACACACACACACACACACACACACACACAAAATAGGGAGATTTTTGTAAATTTGAGAAATCCATGCACACACACACACAAAAAAAAATAGGGAGATTTTTGTAAATTTGAGAAATCCATGGGGGAGATTTGTATTTCAACAAAGAATATAATGGAAAATACTAAATTTTCATGGGGGAGATTCTGCCAAATTTGCAAAATTTTGCACATAGAACAATAAAATTTGGGTGAAAAAGTGGGAGATTCACACCTTATGGAGGAGACTTGACAGGTATGACACACACACACACACAAATTCATTTGTACCCTGGGGCACCTCATGCACTGTATGTGTAAAAGTAACAGGAATTACATTCACTTAAATTGGTACAAATTTGGTTTAAATGATAAACAGTGTAAAGAGTTAGCTTAATATATGCTTACCTTGCCAGAAGTTTTACTGCTGCCTGCAATACAAACAAGCAAGCTAATGTAAATACAAGTGTAACACAGCAACACACTTTAAACCAGTAATCACTTAACTCTGCACACACTAAGCTCTGTGTTTCTTCTTACATATAATATTCCACTAAGTGTGATGTGAAGGTGGGACTTTATCCAGCAGACCAACTAATTATAAAATTCCACAGACTTCTTTATTTGTTTGCCACTACCAAGCTCTTCAGTTATGATTTCAGATACTAAAGATTTATATTTCAACTGTTAATGTTCCTTACCTGAGCCTAGTATATCCATGACACTGCCGGTCTTGAGCTCTGAAGCTGGTTGGATGCCACACGATCCTTCAGACTCGGTCTGTGATGCATCTTTGTCAGTCGTCTTGCCCAGAATGTCCATCACGCTGCCTGTTTTCAATTCAGTTGCAACTCTGAAGCCAGAGCTGGAATCTTCCCCAGGCCTGGTTGAAGAGCCTTTACCAAGGATATCCATGACACTGCCAGTTTTTAGCTCAGTGGCTGGCATGAAGCTCACCTCTTCAACTGCAATGTACACAGGAAAGCAATAATTAAATAAACCTACAGACCTGCCCAACCTCATACAACCACACCACATGTACTATAAATTTATGTTCAATGAGCTGTTAGGAATTGAAAGCAAAATCCACATTTCTGTCCATTAAGCAAATATCCTTTCGCCCACATCAGTTACACGGAGAATCATGTACATGTGAACATCCTACTGGAAGCAGCTGTTCTATAAACCTGATACATGAATTACCAATGACATTGACAAAAGCAATGAAAAAACACATTATATATGACTTATTGCACTTAAAGGAGGGCACTCATTACGTTGTATTTTAAGTGTTTTGGGAACTTCATGTCAGGCACTTACCACATGTAAAATGGTTTAGTTATATTTTATTCCATATTTCTAAAATCTGCATTTTAATGTTGCTGCAATCAGCTTTACCTGTCAAATTACTGGAAGCGGCAAACCTATGGAAGATCAAAGGCGATTTCGCGGATCACGGGAGTCCTACTTCTGCACCTAGTTTTTTTTACTTGATGAGAATAAACTCCTAGTTTCAAATTGAAGTGGTCGGAAATATAACGAAAACTAATAATATACGTCAATGTATATGCAGCAGTTGTTTAAAACTGTTTTTATTAACTCGTTTTAGCGAGAAAAAAGCAACGTTTACGAGTCACGATATGTCACGTCTTTCCTCGCGCAATCTTGGACATATTTATAGCCAAATTTGGAAACAGCGGTATTCTGCAGCCTTCTACACCTCCGTGCGGTAGAGAGTTCCAAGTTTTTCATTGACTGCGAACAGACGAAAATGCCAAGGTGTGTTTCGTCCGGTGGCACAGCCACCGAATATCCAGAAAGATATTTTCATTCTTGGCCAAAAGACACATCATTAGCAGATAAATGGAATGCTATTATGAAAATCCCAGATGAAGTATTGGCAGCATACAAAAGCACGCAGTTGTGTTCAGCGCACTTCAAGCTGCGTGACGAATTCCGATCGTTTGATAACTCCCGGAGCTCATATTATCGCTCACGTTACACGGTCACGATTTACGACCGATTATCATGAACGGAGTAAATACATTGATAAATAATAATTGATTTGATTGAAACACATAACATATGCATATTCTTTATGTCGATAACGACCTCGGAAACAATTTTCATAATTTGAAGTGGCTTTGTGTTGAACAATGATCATGGTGCGCTTGGCTTCGTTATCAACCGATGGCTATGATTGGCCAGTTGTATAGTCCCTTATAATTGGTCCGACATCTCGACTGGCTTCGCGTAATGGTGAACTGCTGGTAATGTGGGGGTTTTAATATTTGGCAATAAACATCGGAAATTTGTGAAAATTAATAAAATAAACATCAGATATGAAATCCTGATGAAAAATCCTTTCCAATGATGTATAATACAATGTAAGGAGTGCCTTCCTTTAATAAATAAATATATATATATGTACACAAGATTCACCTTCATCTTCATTGTTCTGCATGCTTTTCCTCTTGGGCTTGAAAGCTACAGGATTGCTACCCATGGAGAAATTGACTCTTGAAGCCAGTGGGGAGATAGCTTTCACTGTTGTCTCCTGCCTGCCGTCCACTTTGATGGGTGAGCTAAACTTAAACGCCTGATCACATAAAAATTTTAAGTACACATCAACCATGATCCAAAGTGCAAGCAAAGTTTATCACCTTTATTTTGCTCAAAATATCAATGTGAAGCAGCCTAACACCAACTTGAGGTTCATATCGGGACAATTACAGTCTAACACAATGCACCAGCCTTAAGGTTTATATCGTGACAATTACAGTCCAACATAAGGCACCAGTCTTAAGGTTTATATTGCAACAATTAAATGTAACATGAAACACCAGCCTTAAGGTCTTTTTCATCCTTTTAGTATGCACTGTTAAATTTTAGACACATTATACATAATGTGCTGCCTCATTTTAAGATCCTGCCAAAGTATACATTGTACATGTCAATGAGTGATGTGGTGGGTATGTAGCTAACTACTTCCTTCTCAAACACCTTTCGCACCAAAAACACTGACCTGTGATGATGAAGTACCAGAGTCTTCAGCATCTGTAGAAGTAGACTTGACAATAGGTGTAGAGAAAGTGAACCCTGATGACCCCTCTGTTGTCTTTGACTGTAGCGTTGCAGAGACATTACTAGTACCGGCAGAACCTAAGCCACCAAAGTTAATCTTGGGGATGCTGGCTACTGGCAGTGTGAAGCCAGTTGGTAAGTCAGGTATTTCTACCTATAAATAAGATAAAAGACATCTTTTGTTGACCAACACAAGTGAAAAATCCAAAAATCTCACCACTACTGTAAGGAATACAACAAAAATATTTATTTATGTGTACATTTGTCGGCATAACTGGTGTCATTTACTGTTGCGCTGTGTCAGTCAAGGTCTGTCTATTGTACGGAACTAAAACAAGAATTTGGTGTGTGCATAGTCACCAATTTCTTGTTTTACTTCAATACAATAGACAGACCTTTAATTTCCTTTTCAGGTGGCAGGAAGCATAGCTATTTGAAAAAAAGAATGGCTTTTAAAAACACCCCAACATGTGTTAAACATACCTAACCAGTGACAAAGTAATATAAACATCATACTACATAGTAAACAGAGTCAATCTCAGTTACTGAAGTCATATTGCGTGCATAATAGTTGTATAAACATTCAGGATAATGGAAGGAACCTCAAAATGTATATTAGGGGTTATTTCTAGGAAATGGCTGGTGCAACGATGATGATTCTTGTGGTATTTTAATCTGAAAACTAAATACCACAAAAGCATATCAGCAATTCTTTGTTTAGTTCCTCCACAAGGGGATAGCAAAGGCACTCAAGACTCTTGGTCTTTGAAGAAACCAGTTTACATCATATTGAAGTGTTTTTGACAGCTTTTCTTTTTCAAAGAGCTATGCCTCCTGCCACCTTACTTTAAACAAAAAATGTTCAGTTGATCCTGTACATATACGTAAATGTAGTGTCGAAGTTACTTACAACTTCCTCCTCCTCCACTACTTTCTTTCTGGAGAAGTGAGAACTTTTGTCCCGTTTCATCTTTCCAGTCCTGCTGCTGGCAACTGTATCCATAGTGTTGACTTGACTGTTAAATATATACATATATATATAAAAACATATTGCCAAGTTCACTCCTCACATGCACTGCAAGGTGTGAGAATTCCATCATGCATTTACTTGTCTAAGGAGAAGAGCCCTATGTTTTATGTTATTTTTCTTAATTTTAAGTAGTCCTGTATCAAATTTTACTTGTCCCAGACAACAGGACACAGGAATTTTTCTCGCCCTGCAATACAGTGTTTTACAGCCTGCAGTCACCTGGCAACTTCCCAATACAAGTCCCATGTCTTGTGCTCATGAGGAAAGCTTTTACAAGCCCGCATTTGAATTCCCTTTCATTCCACATGCCTGCAACATTTGCTTTAAGTATTTACTCATTCTTATCTACTTATGTCATAGCACTCAAGCAAAATTCATAAAACATTGGAAAAAAAAAAAAAAAAAGACCATGACAGTCCTGTCCTGACAGTGGATGCACAAACTGCAGTGGTCTTGCACATGACCTTTGGAATAATATCAAGGTCACCTTTGTTTACAAGAGGGCTGTGTGAACAGCCTGTCCTCAGCTCACCTTGACATTTAACTCATAATAATTCCCACTGTAGTCTAGGGAAGACCACTGCAGTTTGTGCATCCACTGTCAGGACAGGACTGTCCTGACAGTGGATGCACAAACTGCAGTGGTCCTGCACATGACCTTTGGAATAATATCAAGGTCACCTTTGTTTACAAGAGGGCTGTGTGAACAGCCTGTCCTCAGCTCACCTTGACATTCAACCCATAATAATTCCCACTGTAGTCTAGGGAATGAGGACTTTGTAGAGGAAGTAAAACTTGGGAGTTTCCATTGCAATCCCCACAGACTTACATGGTAATCAATAGGAAATGCATGCATTAACTGATAGTATCCAAATTGAAACAAGAGGCCACTAGGCCTAATGCTTTGCTGGCACGGTGGCTATATTGCACCTCCATTCTCATTTCAAAGTTGCGAATCCTCAAGTGGCTTCTGAACACATAAAGCTTATGTGATTGTAGTCTCATCTGTCCACCAGATGGCACTTCGCTCCACATGTAATCATAGCTTCTTTGTGCAATTTCTCTGATGAATATTGTTGCACTTGCCAAGACAACAACGAGTGAGTCCTTAACTTTAGGTCCTTAGTAACCTTGGGACAGAAGATCAAGGTCACCCAGATTACATGAAACACAAGAGGTCCATGGGCCTTGTGCTGTGCTGACATCACCACTGATGTCCAAGATACACGCTGCCATTACAAAATCACCTCCTTCAACTTAACAGGCATGGTGACCTCATACAAATATGTCAAGGTCACCGATATTTACGTAACAATCAAGCATTGGACATGGTCTATATATCCTATAAATCTGGGAAAATCTGATCTAATTATTTTTCCAGATATGGAATTTTATATCTTAAAACACATTTTAGCTCACTATTTCTGTCAAATTATAGGTGGCACCACTAGCAACTTACATTTTGACCTCACCCACAATCCCACCAAATTTTGTGAAGATCCGCCAGAAATTAAAGACACTAAAATGTTCACAAGGTTTTCACATTTCGACCCCTATATTGCATATTGTAGGTGGTGCCACCAATATTGAAGGGACGAAGATTTTCATTCTCCCTGGAAGTCCTGAAAGTTCTATTGGGCTGACATGAAAACTGTGGACGGTATGGCCGTCACAAGATTTTCACATTTTTGACCTGTATGTTACATAATACTATAGGTGGCCCCACCAACATTGATGTCAATGAAGATTTTCACACACTCTAAATCCTATATGGACCTAACTGAAAAATTGTGGGGTGCAGAGCAATCACAAGATGACATATTCCAACATACAGATTGTATGAAATTAAAGAGAGAGAGAAAAAAAAAAAAAAAAAACCACACACAAAAAAAAAAAAAATTCTAAAAAAGCAAAATAAGAATCAAAGTGTCACCTGGTGTACAAAATTCAGGTCTCCAAGTCACTGGAAGTGTCCCAATACAATTTTGAAAAACAATTGGCTGAGCAGTTCAGAGAAGATTTTTAAGATTTCACCACAAAAAAGAATGAAAAAATCGTAAAAAATCACTGAAGCATGGCCATTTGAGCCAAGATACATCCACATCAAGTTTGATGTGAGTCTAGCTGATAGTTTTGTAGAAGTGAAAATGTCAATTACATGTACTATAATGCAATCCCCACTGACTTTCACAGTGATGAATAAGACTGTATGCATTAACCAACAAAGTACTCAAATTAAAAACTTTGTTAAAAATCAGGGATCCAAAGTATCACTACCTGGTGAACAACTTTACTTGACCCTCCACCAACGCTTCCACCAAGTTTCAGAACAACCTGCACAACACTTTTGGAGAAAAAGTCAAACACAGCCAAAAAAACAAAAACAAAAACAAAAAAAACACGACACACAAAAACATGTTTTTTTTTTTTAAAAGGCACCACCTGGTGAACAACTTAAGGTCTGAAGATCCCAAGAAGTGACCATATCCAGCTACAAAACAATTGTATGTGTAGATTTCGACAATTTTGAAAAAAAAAAAAAAAAAAAAAAAAATTTTTGATAAAATATTAATAAAATATCCAAAGATCAAAGACTGCAAAGTCAGCGGAGCTAAAAATCCAAAACTCCGCTGCTGGATACAGCAAAGGTACACATTAAATGCATGTGGAATATCACACATAAAGTGGTACCTGCTCTAAAGACCACCTCCAATTTAAGACTGCATGTCTTTTTAAGACTGCTCTTTCAAGACCCTCTGCTGTATTTACATGTTAAATATACCTTCAATCAAAGACCACCTGCAGTATGAGACCACTTTTTGTAGGCTGTAGGGGTGGTCTTAAATAGCAGGTACCACTGTATTTCATATATGAAACCTATGAAGCACAAGTTGCTCCATTGTTTGTCCCATCATGATACTTTACTCCAGAGCATGATGCTGTATGCAACACTGTCGTCATTTCAAACTAATGATCTATCCACCTGTTAAAATCATTGCTAACCTCCCAAACTCATCCCAGTCAGGATAATACTTGCCTGGAAGTTGTCTGGCTTTCTGAAGTGGAAGAGTCCTGGGCTTTGCTATCATCATTCTGAAGGGGTAAGTAAACAACACATGTAACAAATAGGAATTCCCATATGGTGTCTTCTGTTGTTTCAGCTGTCATCTTTTACATATGTTTGCAAGTCCAAGGAGAGCACATCTAAGTACATGTATAATGTTAGGAATCCATTCTGCTGTATTGGAAGATCTTGACCTAATCTTGATCCATAGATTGAAACAAAGATTTATTTTGGGACACCCTATGTTTTACTTGTAAATTTGCCATGCAACTTTTGATGCAAACAGATGTACATCACTATTCAAGACAGACTTGGAAAACCACTGTTTGCAAGAGCTGCTTTTTTTTTTACTCACACTATCTTAACACCCCACTGGTAATAATTCTCCCCAATAATCCTTAATATATGCAATAAAATACATGTTGATTTGTTTGCCAATGTAATATATACTTTTCACATTGTTCTTTTCAATTGTGTAAAGCAGCTGTATTCTTTTTTTACTTCAATAACATAAAAAAAAAAAAAAAAAAAAAAAAAAAAAACAATCTTGCGTTGAGTGTTCTCCTTGGATGGGCCCTCCAAGTTATAACATTTCTTGAATTACATTGCATAAAAGAGACAAATTTAGTTGGTTGCAACTTCGGATCCCAATTAATCCCTTGTAATACACCACCTGTAATTTTCCGCAACCATGCAAAAAAATTGCACTATTCATACTTTTGAAAACGATATAGAAATGAACGAAATTCTCCATTCAGACATATTTAATTTTTCATGCTAAGGGGTGGTGCAACTTTCTGGTAAACATCCCTTTAGCAGTGCTTTTTATGTTGCAAATTTGGGAGTGTGCTTTTGGGAGACAAGATTATTATGCCAGAAAATACAGTACAATGTGTGACATTTTCATGCTGGTCAACCATGATGCTCAGCATTCCATATAGCTTAGGGCCCTCAACCATGTCAATGGAGTGGCTGTTGCCCCATTTTTGCTGCTTCGAATTTCCTCACAACCAAACACCATGAAAACCAGATCTTTGGATGTAGCAGTGTATCACCAACACTGGATGTATGACAAACCTTTAGCTTTGGGGTGTTGTGCTGTGCATTCTTCTGTGGGTGTGTAGGCGGAGCCTGGGATATAGGGGTCATGGTAAGCCTATTCTTGGCTACTGATGCTATACTGGGAGTATTCCAATGTCCTACTGGTGGCCCTCTCTGCAGTGTAAAACACACAACCTTCAATGTTATCATGCTGGTGAGAAAACATCAGACATTCCCTCTAAAATCTTTAGACAAGTCAACATAGCTTTTGGGACTATCATACAAGGTTGTCTATATTTATATACAATGTACATAATAATTTATGTCAAAATACTTATTGAAATGATTGTTTTGTTCACACACAATATGGGAATATTAGATTACAAAGCTCTCTTTGGTAAACTCTACAAAGATCATACTTCCAATTTAAAATCACTATCAGATGCCTATATTATGGAGACATGCCTCCAGTATCCACAGATCACTCACCCTTGGATTATTATTCATCTGTGGAGTATCAGTTGGCTTGGCTCTTCTTCTATAGCTACCGACAGACTGTTATAACAAAAAACAAGAATAATAAAATCCAGCCATACTTATAGGATGTATTTCTGGGATCAGAAACTGAAGTGATCAAAATTTAAGCATTGAACAAATGCATTACAAAGTCAATATAAAGATGATCAAAACAAGAATTGAAACAAATTACCAGAAGAAATATCTTTATTTCCTTGGAACTGTCAAAGTTATATGTACTTTTTCCACCCTGCTGCTTTAGCCCAAATAAAATTCATTGGATGATTTTATGTGCAATATGTTAAAACAAGAGAACTGTGACTGTCCTGTGACTTCAGGAATCAGGTCAAGTTCACCTTTCTTGAAGACTGTCATCCACAAGAAGCTCGTTTTCATGCAAAAAACATTATATATCCACAAAGCAGGCGTATCTCTCCAAAGGCCACCCCTCTTAGAGGGCATCCATTCTTCTGCGGAAAGTTTGACCTTGAACTTTGACCTCAAGGTCACCTCTACGCAAACTTAAAGGAGGGCACTCATTACATTCTATTTTAAGTGTTTTGGGAACTTCATGTCAGGCACTTACCACATGTAAAATGGTTTAGTTATATTTTATTCCATATTTCTAAAATCTGCATTTTAATGTTGCTGAAATCAGCTTTACCTGTCCAATTACCGGAAGCGGCAAACCTATGGAAGATCAAAGGCGATTTCGCGGATCACAGGAGTCCTACTTCTGCACCTAGTTTTTTTTACTTGATGAGAATAAACTCCTAGTTTCAAATTGAAGTGGTCGGAAATATAACGAAAACTAATAATATATGTCAATGTATATGCAGCAGTTGTTTAAAACTGTTTTTATTAACTCGTTTTAGCGAGAAAAAAGCAACGTTTACGAGTCACGATATGTCACGTCTTTCCTCGCGCAATCTTGGACATATTTATAGCCAAATTTGGAAACAGCGGTATTCTGCAGCCTTCTACACCTCCGTGCGGTAGAGAATTCCAAGTTTTTCATTGACTGCGAACAGACGAAAATGCCAAGGTGTGTTTCGTCCGGTGGCACAGCCACCGAATATCCAGAAAGATATTTTCATTCTTGGCCAAAAGACACATCATTAGCAGATAAATGGAATGCTATTATGAAAATCCCAGATGAAGTATTGGCAGCATACAAAAGCACGCAGTTGTGTTCAGCGCACTTCAAGCTGCGTGACGAATTCCGATCGTTTGATAACTCCCGGAGCTCATATTATCGCTCACGTTACACGGTCACGATTTACGACCGATTATCATGAACGGAGTAAATACATTGATAAATAATAATTGATTTGATTGAAACACATAACATATGCATATTCTTTATGTCGATAACGACCTCGGAAACAATTTTCATAATTTGAAGTGGCTTTGTGTTGAACAATGATCATGGTGCGCTTGGCTTCGTTATCAACCGATGGCTATGATTGGCCAGTTGTATAGTCGCTTCTAATTGGTCCGACATCTCGACTGGCTTTGCGTAATGGTGGACTGCTGGTAATGTGGGGGTTTTTATATTTGGCAATAAACATCGGAAATTTGTGAAAATTAATAAAATAAACATCAGATATGAAATCCTGATTAAAAATCCTTTCCAAGGATGTATAATACAACGTAAGGAGTGCCTTCCTTTAAGGGAAATGTTGCAGGTCGCAACGAAACTAGTTGGATGTTTTTTCATGAGCTACAGTGGCCAATTGTCCTGTTATTGTCAAATTGAAATCAAGTCTCACCTGGGTAAATAATGACCAAGTTTGATGGACTTCACTCGTACCCATTTGAAGATGTGGCAAGGAAACCATTTTATTTTGCAAGGCATTGTGACCTTGACCTATGACCTGTAGGTCATCCGCAATCATATGAAAATTCCAAAAATCTAGAGTATCTGTACCAAAAGTTTCAAGTGAACCTGGCTTATGATTTTGAAGTCAAAATGTGAACTACCATTGCAGACCCAATTGACTTACATGGCAATCAATAGGAATACAAAAATTAACCCACCCCAAAAAAGAAAACATTTAAAATCTGAAAATCATTGGAGCATGGACATTTGTACACAGTTGGTAGATGAGTATCAATGTACATCCTCACCAAGTTTGAAGTGAATCTGGTCCATTCTTTTGGATAAAAAGTTGAAAATGTGAATTACCATGGCAATCCCTATTGACTGATACAGTCATCAACAAGAATGTATGCAGTTTGACCTTTCAAGGTCACTCAAGATTAAAATAAACTATACAAATTATAAGCCCATGGGTACTTTTCTATTAAAGTTTAATACTGTCAATTGCAATATTTTTCGCAGGTATAAATTTTATCAATTTTTGTACTTTTGACATTTCACAGTTGTTTTAATTTTACTGTTTGGATATTAATCCTATTCAACCAATCTTAAAAAATACTATTCCATTGTAAATTTTCACAGTTTTGTGCCATCAGTGAAATAAGGGACAATAAGAATAAAAAGAAATAAAAGCAATTTACAGTGGTAACCTTGGGCCTACAATACACCATTAAGAAGGTGAAAGCGAATATGCGAAAAGCTGCTGAGTCAGCAGAAAAATGAACAAGGATTTGACCTTGACTTTTGACCTCAACTGCTCAAGGTTATATATTATTATATGGGACTTATCTCAGGTTGTGGAATAACTTCTATTTTCCACTGCCACTGCCATCACCATCCCAGGGCTTTTGTTGGCAGTTTTGCTGAAGAAATGCCTGTTGCATGTGCACATGCGACTCATGGCAGTTGTCCTGAACCACAGACTGTAGCCCCTCAGGGTCAAACAACCATGTCTGGTCTATAGACAATGAATGTAAGTGTGAGAGCAAATGATCACATGTGTATAGCCCGTCCGTGGATCAGCATAGTGCTGGTGTCTAGGCAAACCATACTCTCGATGGCATGCTGTAACAACCAAGTCCTGGATTGCTTCTACCGGCCTAAGATGTTGAAGGGCATTTTTACTTGGCCGGAAGCCAATACATCTTGGGATGATTCCGAGGCTTCAGCAGCAACTGCAAGAAAGTGTCCCACTTCTGGTAAGTTTGATAGCTCTTGCCTTGATTGCTGAGGCCGAGATAGTGATGGGGCTGAAGGCTCCAAAGGTGAAGGCACTGGACGGTGTACTGAGGTTGGATAGGCCTGGGATGATGACAGGTGTGGTGACAGTCCTCTATGTGCAGGATGCTGCTTCAAGCCGGACACTGAGGGTTTGTTAGATCCATGAGTCAGCGGAGCTCCCAAGATCCATATTTATATTTACAGCCATGACAAGGCTTATTGACGACACTGCCATTATTTATCTCATGACTTAAAGACTCTCACAGGATCTTTGGTTTCCATAGGAATGACCATGATGGCGGCCACAAAATGAATATAACTTAATATTGATTTAGCATTATTCTGCTGCCCCTAACTGTACCATGCTGCTTGTCTAATTCTTAAGAAAAGGCTCTGAAATGAACTGATGGTAGCATCTACATTATTTTGGCTTTGTACGAGGGTCTGCAAGGCATAAATCAAATGGGATAGTGAGGTTTCAAAAGATGTAGAGTCAAGACCACAAGGCTTCTGAACAGAAAAAAAAAAAAAAAAAAAAAGCAAAAAGAAAAAACAAAACAAAAAACCCCCCATAAAATAAACAAGACATGCCTTCAACGCAAAGTATTGACTGAAGAGCCCACCATGCAATTGAGCTGCCATTTGCTCAAATTAGGTCATGGCGACACCAAAATCTAATCAGTTCATCTTGCCAGGTAAGATAAGCATACTGTCAAATTTGTCCAAAATACATGGAGGCATTCTGTAGATATCGTGGTAACAAGAATGTGCACATCTGGACGAACGGACAGACCAAAAACCACATAAAGGGTCTCCCCCCCCATGGGACAGACCCTTAAAAATAATCATCAGCCCTACACCACTGCCATTTAAGTGCTAGTATTCTGGAGGGTTTTATTTGCATTTTGCATTCTGGTTTTCACCAGCAATGACAATATGTTGTGACTCTCTCACTGGAACCTATTCCAATCTTCTGCCCAGAAGATTGGGGGGGGGGGGGGGCATCTGGTTTAGGGACAGCATATCTAATGCATAAAATCTCACAGCATTGTAAGAAAACACAACTTTACATTATCTATTCTACATACCGTGAAAGACAACGTCGTATCTGCTATATCAGACATATTGGCAGGAATTTTTTTGGCATCCTAAAATGACAAAAAGATTTAAATGTTACTGCGGTCATTACAAACCAAGGCTTTTCAAACATAATTGGCATGTTTTTTGCATTGAATGTTTGGTTATTCTTACAAGTTGGAAGCAAAGTTGCATAACAATCTAAATGACAGAGTATACAAGCACATTCCAACAACAGCACATTTTGAGTGTGGCCGAAAAACATATATGTCCAGATGAGTCACTGAAGCACAAAAAGAATGTCCTAAAACTTATGTAAAATTTATATGTTTTGACAAATTCCCTTTCAATTTTTTCTTGGGGGGGGGGGGGGGAGAGGTGATATTAAATGTTTACATGGATCTTATCTGATACATCATCCACAGATAACAATTTTCTCATCCTTACTACTGATCAAGGGGATCATCATGTATGCCATATTTTCCTAAAAACTCACCGATAGGGGTGTAGACATTTTCTCAAGGGTGTTGAGAATACGTTGTGCAGTTGTACTTGTCACATCTCCAATAGATGAAGTGTTGAGTTGTTTCACCTGCACTTGTTTTCTCACAGGGACAGCAGCCTTGGTGAATAAAGGTTTGTATAATTATACATATGTACTGATCATGTTGTTAATTTAAAACGTTTCAAAAGAAACTATAAACAGCATATATGTGATTACTTAGTGTTTCATTGTCATTTACCTGCTCATAAGCCCAAATTCAATTCAGACACCACTGTCTATGGTTTAATAGTGGATTGTTTTGTGCTTACTTGGAAAAACTTTTGTTTACCAGCAACCTTGAGGAGGACAATGGTCTACTTGATACTTGTTTCACATCTGTTTGGTATCATCATCAAGCTAACATTACAGTCTGCTGGTCCTGCAGCCTTCCGTCACATCTACCATGATGGATGAAACTTACGGTGTTTCAAGACTAACACATAACACCAACATGGGCCTCAAAATCAATCTTAAAACAAGTGCACAGTGATCCAAAGGATCTATGTCCCCTGCCACAATATACAGAAGAAAGCTATACAATGTATACAGCATTTCTGGATGCATAAAAATTGATATGTTCTTGGGCCCTGTGACCTTAAAAATAGGTCAAGGTCAAAAGCAATACATGGGGCACATGCTCTTGTATGATGCATCTCTGGTATAAATTTCATTATTCTATCTCTAAGGGTTCTAGAGATATGCTGCCAGACACACGCAAATAGATATGTTCTTGGGCCCCGTTTTCAAGGTAAAAAACAATACACAGCGCACATGCCCATGGTATGATGCATCTCTGGTACAAATTTCATTATTCTATCTCTTAGGGTTCTAGAGATATGCTCCCGGACGGACAGATGGACACGGCCCCTATCACTACCAACTCTATGCCCCCCTATGCCACTTATATATATATATATATATATATATATATATTAACTGCCAGTATTTCCAAACATATTTATTTGCTATTTGCGGAGTTACATACACCAAGTGGTGTATGCAACCACATATATTGAGAACGAATTATTACCATGCATCATCTGCAATCAAATTCCATCATTCCTTTTTTGGTGGCTGTTTTTATTTGTGAATCCCTGAAGGCATGCATTATCTCGAGGAGAACAGCAGATATTTACATCATACTTATTATAATATCCAACAATCACATGTTTATAATACAGCACTGAAAACCACCCATGTATGTAGTTATCACACAGTCTATTCTCGTACCAACCTGGTATGGAGAAGCTGATTTTAATCTTGTCTTTCTGTGAGAGGCAGCTCCTCCAAACGTAGTTTTACCTGGGTAGAATGGGGATTCCTGATACTCTGTTCCAAAAAGTGATACATTTTTGTCCTGAAACAACATAAAGATACATGTACATTTGGATCACACAAGTAATGGACATTTCCATAGCAGAATATAATACAGAAGAATCAGGGGATCCCCATTTTTCATAGCATGTGTCTGGATTTTTTTTTTTTTTTAAAAATCACACCACTGTGCCATGAAACACACTATTCCCTTGAATGCTAAATGTTAGACAAAAAAAAAAATCTGTATGTAAGATTTTTTTTAGACAACTCTACTCAGCTAACATTTACACAAATAATGACATGATGAGATAATGTATTACATTGTGCACTGTACATGCAACCTGAACAACGTCATTCCAAAGTATCCTTCTTCTGGGTGCACGGACAATTTGTATCACATTTCAGCCCCTTTCATTTTCCTACATCAGAGTATGTACACTGACCAAACATTCACACTTGGCAGACAATATTACTTACAAGTTTGATGGATGTGTTGAAAGCAGAGACATTAAAGGCAGGCTTCTGACTTTTTGCTGGAGGCTGTGGTCTTGACCGATTCAGACTAGTGTTGCTGGACCACAAAAAACTGTTTTCCTCACACTCCTTGGGAGATGAAACTGTCCAATAAGATGTGATTAACAACACTCAGCATGGGCTCTTACTTTATACAAAGCAGAACGAAAATCTATTCATTATATATATACACACACACACAGAGCAAAACCTCATAAGGACACTCAGATATCCGATACGACATACTCATTATAATGACACAAGTTCTGAACGGCAAAAGTTCATTTTCCTGTTGTTTGATTCATTAATCTGGCATATTCCTTTTCACTACACACACACACACATTGCGAGGTAACATACACTCTGAACACCCCCACCACACCCCAGCAATTCAAGACTGTTTTCTAATTTTGTGCAGAAGTATTCCTGTGTCTCAGAAACACAAAGTTGTCAACAAGATTAACATTCTGAAGAACGAAAGTCAAGTTTGCTGTTTCATCATTGACAATCATGAATTTATTAAACTGCACAAAATGGACTTTCTCCACACCAGTTATGGCAGTCTGACAGAAGTGCAATGAACCACCTTTTCAGACCCATTACAACTTTACTAATACTGATATTAAGGAAGTCTCACAAACTACAGAGCTGTAAAATGTTCACAATCCACTTATAAGTTTGTGCCAAATTGTACAGGGCCATGTTAATGTGCATCACATCTTGTGCTCTCACCTGATGGCACCCTACAATCCTGTGGCAGCATCTTAGGTGGTATGTTTTGCATATGAACATCTTGTCGTAGCTCTTGCAGTTTGGTCTCATTCAGATCTAGTATATCCTTTTGATAGTCTCGTTTGTCTGGGTGTGGGACCATAGAGGAACAACCACTTGTCGAGTTGGAGTACTCGCTGTGTTCAGATTGATCATCTGCACCTGTTGTACACACCACACAATCATTAAATTACTGCATGATTACTGTGTATGTAACAATAGCCCACTCACTGCATACAGCTCATTGTTTTTGATCATACTCATAGTAATTGTCTTCAGTGAGCATTCTCCATTTAAATTAAGTTTGTTATGTGTTTCAGGGTGCAAGTGATCTTGAAATAATACCAATCAAAGCACAGTAACTATGACATGCCAGCTCACAATTTATCCCATGTAAGTGTAGTCCACAGTACCCATGGACATTCAGGACTGTAAAATTCATCGCTGCTTCACACGCCCATGTAGAACAGTCGCCTGTAGGCCCTGGCCTATCCCCAATCCACTGTTTCACACACGCGCATCAAGGATGTTGATTTATCTTTTGCTATAGGATTTTTAATTGATAGATGTTTTGACACAATGCTGTCAATTTTTTTATATTTGAAATGACAGAGAATATTCTGGACTACACATACAAGGGATAAAAATAAAACAACACTCCTTGCAATTACCTGGCCATAAATTCTCCATGGCATTTGATGGCCTGTCATAGGCGGTCTGCATCTTGTGTATCCTTCCGCTCGACCGGTATGCTCATACCGTGTAGAATTTACAGCCAGGCACTCACACTTATGTAGTTTTATCATTATATGAAGACCAGCTAGTTTTCACCACTTTTCTTTGTAATTTAAATTGCTTCATGTTAAAACAGTGACAAATATTGAACCTCCCCCCCTCTATTTTCTTATCTTTGAAATATGCAATGCACAACTTTCTCCGCAATACACAAAAGGACAGAATATAATCAGCGTTCTTTTACATTTTAATGGCATTCTTATGTGTGCCATTCAAATCATGAAGATTCATATCAAGAGTTGTGTAAAAAAAAAACCCAAGAGGACTAAGAGTCCTGTGCTCAGCTGACATATACATATACCCTAGCAAAGTTTTAAGATTTGCCCCCCAAAAGAACAAAGTAAATTGAATTCATAAAAAAATCCAAAAATCAATGGAGCATGTCTATTTGAACAAATCTGCTAGGGACCCACCCAAGATACATTGCCACCAAGTATGAAATCAATCTGACGGACTGTTTTTGCAGAAAAAGTCAAAAATGTTAATAAGCATTAGGATGCCAACTCACTTACATAGTAATCAATAGGAAAAGTGCATTCAACAATAAGTACCCAAATTTAAAAAATCAGGAATTCGTAGCATTGCATCCTAGTTAGCAACTGTTTAAGAACCTCCCACAAGGACCAAATCCACAAAGTTTCAGCTTAATCTGAGTGAAGGTTCTGGAGAAGTCGAAAATAGCAAAAACACACAAAAAAATCATAAAAAATTTACACAAGAAAAAGAAAAATTGCAGTGCCACATGGTGAACAAATTAAAACTAAGAGTCCCTAGGAGTGTTATATCAAAGCAACTGGGTGAGCGGTTTCAGCAAAGATTTTTGAAGCTTTGTCCCCCCCAAAAAAACAACAAAAAAATCGTAAAATAGAAAAAACTTGCTAGGCCTGAGCAATTAAACAAACTTGGTAGAGACCCACCCAAGGTACATTGCCACCAAGTTTGAAGTCAATCTGACTGACAGTTTCGCAGAACAAGTCGAAAATGTGAATTAGCATTAGAATCTCCATTGACTTACATAGTAATCAATAGGAAAGGTGCATTTACTGATAAGTTCCCAAATTTAAAAAATTGTTAAAATCAGGAATCTGCAGCATTGCCTCCTTGTGAACAACCTTTTTGAGCCTCCCACACGGTACATATCCACCAAGGTTCAGCTTAATCTGAGTAACGGTTCTGAAGAAGTCGAAAATAAGCTCAACTGGCATGTACATACACCCTTGCCATTTTGTAATGTTTCCCCCCACCAAAAAAAAAAAAAAAAAATAAAATAAATAAAAAAATAAAAATCAGCCTGACCATTTGAACCAACTTGGTAGAGACCCACCCCAGGTACATCGCCATTAAGTTTCAAGTGAATCTGACTGACGCTTTCGGAGAAGTTGAAAATGTAATTGTGGATGGACGCAAGCACGGACAACATACCTTCCTAAAAGCTCAACTAACTAACAAGTCAGCTGAGCTAAAAATTACCATATGGATGAATCTTAGGGTGTTTTCAAGACAAACACATAACACTAACATGGGCCTCAAAATCAATCTTAAAATATGTGACATATCAAATAACGGCAAGTTGGTGGGACTTGACAATTTTTGCTTTGGAATATTCTGTGTGAAATCCAGTCCCAGCTGCTGATGCAAGTCAACTTATAACCTTTTGCCAGTATTTCCAAACCTATTTATTTGCTGAATTTCATACACCAAGTGATGTATGCAACCACAGATATTGATAACACAAATTACCAAGGAGCATCTGCAGTGAAATTCCATAATGCATTTTTTTTGTGATGTTATCCCCGAAGGCATGCTATTATTATCTCAGGGACAATAGCAGACTAACAAGTTAAAAAATTAAAATGACACACCTACAAGTGGAGCCTTTTAATAAGGAAAGCTAGAAATGCTTACCATTAACCATCATATGTGGTGGGGGGAAACCCTTGTAGCCTACAAATTGGAGTTGCCCTGGTGGGAATGGCATGGACTCAGGAGCAGGGACTTGCATTTCTGAGACAACAGGACCAGGCATTGCTGGTGGATAAATTGTACTGGGCTGATAGGCAGATGTAAACACAGGATAACTTGCAGGTACCGGTTCTGGCTGCATGGGCATTTGTCCATCTTGAGCCTGGGGGTGTAAAATATAAAATTATAAATTTTCAAAGAATGTGACAATCAATCTAATGAAGAAACTCAGTAAGAACATACAAAGACTAGAAAAGAAAATTTGCTTCAAAGCAAATCTGTCTGTGTACCTTCAAAAGTTGCAAATATTACGGGCTACAACTTTTGTCCTTTGGTACTTCACACTACATTAAGCTTATGGCTGGATGAAATTTTTGAAGTCCAAATGACCTTCGACATTTACAGGTCACATGTAAATTGCAAAAATGTACAGTGTTACAAAACCCACAATTTAAGCCCAACATGATCCAAATCAGATGAAAATTTCAAAGGGCCAGATGACCTTGACCTTTGCCCTATAGAGGTTACAGGTTCTTACAATAATGTGCAACATTGATATACCTACAATTTGAGTCTAACATGATTAGAATTTGATGGAAATTAGTTGAGTTATGACTGGATGAAACTTTCAAAGGTCCAAATGACATTGACCTTTGATCTTTAGAGGTCACATATAAATTACAAAAATGTAGTGTTACAATTGCTACAATTTGAGCCCAACGTGATCAAAATTGGCCAAGTTATGGCTTGATAAAAATTTCAAAGGTCCAAATGACCTGTATCTTTGACCTTTAGAGGTCACATATAAATTACAAAAATGTGAAGTGTTACAATAGCTACAATTTGAGCCCATCATGATCAAAATCGGATAAAAATTGATAAAGTTATTGCTCGATGAAAATTTCAAAGGTCCTGATGACCTTGACCTTTAGAGGTCACATGTAAATTACAAAAATGTGCAATGTTATAATAGCTACAATTTGAGCCCAACATGATCAAAATTGGATAAAAACTGACCGAGTTATGACTGGATGAAAATTTGAAAGGTCAAAATGACCTTGACTGTTGACCTTTAGAGGACACACGTAAATTACAAAAATGTGCAGTGTTACAAACATATTAATTGAAGTTGGATTGGTTACCTGTACCTATTATAGTTTTGAAGATATTCAAGATTTAAATTTTCAAACGGTCCTAATTTGCATAATTTTCAAAATTGTTGAACTTCTTTACAAAAACTCAAGACTTCATGTATGGAAGTATAATCATGCCAAGTTTGGAGTTTTTATGTGTAATACTTTTCAAATGAAATGTTGGACAAATTTGCCTGTAAAGAAGAAAGAAATATAGAATTCCCAGAAGAACAATGTCTGTGTTGGCACACAGACATAATAAATGAAACCAGGCTTAAAACTCTTGAATCCTATCTTGGCAGACAGCAAAATGCAATACAGATAGGATGAAGATGCTGCCCTCTATTCAGAACAGATGTAACTACAGTACGCTGTCATAGTCCTGGACAACTTGTGCACATGGCTGCATGAAATCTCTGCACATTTTAAGGATTTTATTACCATGATTTGGTCACCAACAGCTTGATATCAACATCTATGAAAACTGTATGTATTGTGGAAGTGTTTCTTGATATTTAGGGCCTTTGATGAACGTTCAAACTCAATGGCAATGCATTCAATGCCGCCATGTTGCCGCTGACTTCTCCCGTGCCAAACTATTTCTTTCCCAGTTGACTGGAGACCAGAGAGTAAAATAAATAAAAACTGACATGCATGTTCTTCATTCTGTTGTTGAATTTTTTTTGCTGATATGTGACAATAAGAATATTTGCAATGATATACATTGTATTTGTACATGCATGCACATGTCCAATATGTCTTGAGACTAACATGCCGACAAAACATGTATCGTTTTTCTTGCAACACACAGGCTCACGATTCGATATGTGTAATGTGGCTTCTTGTATGGTGGTGAACCGATGCACCGGTGAATCTTTACATCCCTACTAAGTCTGCTGTCTTATGAACAGATTCCTAGGAAAATTTTTATACAAGAAAGACCAGGTAAGAATGCCATCTTGTGCGTTTTCAGACAATCACTAATCATATAGGCTGTCAATATGTGAAACAACCATTTTAGATTAACATGTTTATTTTATGTTAGTAGTTTACTTTATTGAGCCTTATGGCATAGTTCAATGTTAGTATTACACACATTAATACGCCCAAACTTTACTACAATAGTCCCTGTCTTCTACCAATAGGGTTACACAAGTTGTGGTTTCTCCAGACCTAAGGTCTCAGATGAGATATAAATTGCATGAAAAGTACTGCATGAAGATTCTGACAAGCTGGTCTTCCATCAGAGACAACTGTAGTTGGCATTGCTGCAGCCTTGAATTATTTTGCGCTGAAAGGTCAGGTAACACAAAAAATAAGTTGTCAAAAGTGATGGGCCTCCTAATCAAAATAAAGTAAGACAAAGGTGTGTGGTCTATCACATTATCATCAGGTACATTTGTTTAGATGGATTTTAAACACATTCCATTTTTAACAATCGTTGTTCACCATCTGAATATGTGCGTGTATGTTTTGATACTCTTCTGGGTTTAGACCTGCTAAATACTCTGCAGAAGTTTCCAAAATGAAAGTGTTAATAAAGCCACATTTGTACACACTCCACTCTGAGGACCTTCTATACCTACCTTATTTATGTTGGGCACATCTGCTGGTTGTATTTCTCCCTGTCCTTGAGGTCCTGGTGTTACTGGCCGTCCATCTTTCTTATTCACAGTAGAAACCATGTCAATAAGCCATGATGGTGACAACATATCCTTAACAGTGTCCGTCACACGGCCGAGGAATGACTGCTGTTTAAACACAATAATTTTCCTTGAAGATTGAAATCACTTTGGTCATATATTCTACAAGGATTAGAGAGCGGTTGCTAATGAGCTTCCAGTAATCAAATCACCTTATCACTTTAACCCTTTCCTGGTCAACATAAGATTGACTCCACAACCTGTGCCAAGGACAGCTGTTGACCCGAGGCATGCTATCATTCCAGTAATCATCCACAATTCTTAGTAAAAATGATTTTTGTAGATGAGAATTCACATGATAAGATTGAGGCAGATGATAATTGACATCTCGGCATTTTTGGGCAATTTGATTGAAACAGGGTTTAGACAGATCTGCCGACTGGAAAATTGATACTCTACGCTCATCATACTCTAGTTGAAATTCTATGTCACAACAATGGCTGTTTGCAGCATAATTATGGGCAGGTGCATGTTTGTCAATAACATCTAACTGATGTGCTGCAGGAAGCATATTTTGTGTCAAAGCATTGAGAACAGAATGATTTCTAGGTAAATTTGGACAATTTTGTAACATTTTCAAGGGTAAAAGAAACTGATTGCATGCCCACCATTTCACAGATACTGTAAATCATTGTGGTAAGCACACAGTCCTGCATAACGCACAGGTGCGATTTGGCCAGTCAAAACAGGAAAAAGGGCATATAGCTCTACATAACGTGCAGGCAAAACACATCAGAACAAATGCCAATCACACACAAAGCAATCTATCCATTTGCGGGCCACCGGTGGCTGCCCCAACACTTGTTTGTACTAATTACTGAATAAAAAATTATTCAAGGTTTCCCCAAACTCCAAATATCAACTCTAAATTACGATGGAAAACAAACTTGCACAGGAAACGGAACTTTGCCTTGCCACGGCCAAGTTTGATGATCACCATGCAGTCAATCAATGGCTCTTTCAATTTCACTTCCAAGTTACTACACATGCACAGGTCTGCAACTTGCTTCACATCCACCCTCATGAATAACTACCAGATTTTGTTCATGTATTTCTAGTCATTTAGACTGACTGTCACTCAAAATCAACCATTTCAGTGCCACCACTTCAAACTATCCTGATAAGTAACAAGAAAAAAAACTGTGCATGTTTCTTGCTGGTTTTGATATGCCCGTGTCTGATGTACTAATTGTGAACTACGGGAGCAAGTGGCCATAGAATAAAATCCACTGGCCAGATCTTGCATATCTGAACAAAAAAAAAAAAAAAAAAATCAAGGTAAGGTTGTTTATGTGCTATGATTCGTTCAAACAGTGTATTTTTCATACTGCATTTTGGAAAGCGAAGGCGAATACAGTCCATATTCTGTTTTGATAGTGATGAATAATCAATAGAATTTGTGGTCCAACAAAATTCAGTACACTGAATACTTGAATGAATCGTTACAGCCTTAAGCGCTTTTCATACCACAGTACAGGACCGGCGACATTGGGCTCTAAACAGACAAATACGAAGGAAAGAAAAATGACAACAACCATAGATAACCTTGCTTGCATACACAGATAGTCTTGAACTATTTGGGGAAAGGATGTCTACAAATTATTGATAAACATCAGAAATCTGGAGCGGATAATCACTTCTAAAAAAGGGGAAGGGATCCCAGTTCTAACACTCACAAGAAACATATATAACTTATGTGTAGGAACTGGAAGACTCAACATCTTTAGCTTTTTTCCATACCCCATCATAACCATGGTGCTGGTCACTTACAATACTGTACAGTTTTCTTCTGTCTCTTCTCATTGTGCAATGATTATTCTGCTGCACAGGGTCAGGAGGTTACCAACTAGACATCATCATCAGCTGTATATGCATATTAGATTCCTTGATTTTAGTTTTCTATATATTTAACACCAGGTAACATTAAGCACACTATTCATTTAACTTTCTGTGTTGATAGTCTTAGCTTCTTATATAGGTTGATAGCAAGACTTAATCATCTAAATGGGATGGCGTGATTATTTGTATGTTCTCAATTGTGGCTGTCATTTGACCTTTCAGTTTTACCTGTGGCTGTGACACTATCTTGAATGTCTGAACTGTGAGGGTCTCAACTTAATATGCCAAAATCCTTTAGTTTTATTGATCAGTCAAGTGTGTGTTACAAAGCCACATGCCAGAAAGATTTGATTTCTCGTGCACCTTACTACGTAAGTCAATGTACTTTTCTGTGTATTTTCACCTGGTTTTATCTACGCCGTGACAGCACATTGCGCAGGAGAACATCCATGATCTGTCAATTGATGTGTGGCCCACGTGCCAAATTAATTCAATTACATCTGAAGGGTCACCACGGGGACACGATGCAGCCTAACTCAGTTCCCATCCCACATCTGAATTAGTGTGTTTACCCGGTGTATCCCTTGAGAGATAGGTTAAAAGTAAGAAAAATGTAAACGAGCAAAACGCGTGAAATACGCAACTTAACTTTCATATACTGTAATTTAACTGGTTTTGATTGTTTCAAAAAGAATACCGCCAGAACCACCAGACAGGACAGTTGGTTTCTCATACCTTTCGACGTGCGTAAGGTTTTGGTGGACCATTACTCCGCTTGGCCTTAATCTTGCCGCCACCTTCGGAGGCCATTTTGATTAAATTACATACACAAGTTTTTCTGTGGTGCTTATATCATAAACTTTTCTATCCCCTGAAGTCAAGAGTGTTCGCAGTCGCACGAGCTGATTGACAAAATATGGCGGCGGTAACCTAGAATTGCTGTGATTCGCTAATTTCAGGTCACATGACTTGGACTAGAACTGCAGCTTGTTTCATCGAGCCACAAGCCGCAACACATTTGTAGATCGCCGAAAACGCCACCTGCAGTGATTGATTAAATTTATTTGGCAAAAATCAACATAAAAATACAAGACTCAACTTAAAATAAAATAAATAAAAGTATTGGAAACGCTGTTGTAGGACAGCAAGATAAAATGAAATACAACCAACTGAAAATACAGCAAATCATCTCAGGGAAATATTATTTATAGTTCAGTACTACAGACTCTATTTATGTAGCCTACATCTCTGGTCATTGTGGATATGCCTCAGAGCAGACATGACATTTGTGAATTACACTGTGTGGTAATTGAATTGAACAAATTATAGCCAATAATTTTCCCCTCCGGCTTGTTTTTTGTCTATATAATCGCTTAGCTATTCATTCCCGTGCTGTCATCTTGTGTGTCTTTATGTAATCAATGCGTCCAGACTCCAGTTTCTAGTTTGATTGATTGGTCATTTATTCCTCTATCTTAGCTATTTAGTAGGGACCTCAATCTCCTCTCAAAAACAGATAGAGAAAGCGTAAACACCACACTTCCCGGCAAACTATTGCATCTAGCGACGACCCAATTAGAAAAAAAAGTACTTGATGGTGTCGCAACTAGACTGTCTCTGAAACAACTTTTCAGAGTGATCGACCTCTCAAGCCAACTAGGTGCGAGATGGAAAGGTTAAATTCTACTCGGATCACTTTTGTATAAGCCATTCAAAAACTTGTAAGTTTCACAAAGATTACCAAATTCTCGACGAGCCTCAAGAGATAGCTGAATTTCTTTGGTGGAAAGCTTATTTCAACGCCTCTGTACTGATTCTAAAAAGCTTAATATCTTTGTCTTGCCAGGGGCTCCAAGTGTTGGCCCCATACTCCAAAACTGCATGGCCTAATTAAGCTTTTGTATAACATTTCAATTTTGATGTCTGAGTTTGAGAAACATTTCTTTATGAGTCCAATTCTTTGGTTGGCCATGTTTACTATGTTCTGAAGATGTACACTTGGTGAAAGATCATCGGTAATGAAATACCCAAATCCTTTTGCTGATGAACCTTTCCTAGGCTTACACCATTTAATGTGTTAATGTATTGATCCTTTTCTCTGACTTTTACAGCAACACATTTATCCGCATTAAAATTCAGAAGCCAAGTATTTGACCAACAATCCAAAGTATTTAAATTTGCTTACATTTCTTCACAGTCTGTAGTTGAAAGTATTGTGTGATAAATCTTAGTATCATCTGCAAACATCTCGACTATAGATTGCAAAATATCTGGAATATCATAAATTACATATACGAGAAAGAGCAGCGGGCCAAGAATGGAACCCTTAAGAACGCCGCTGATTACTTCACTCCAAGAGGACACTCCATTCCTCAGCACTACCCGCTGCCTTCTTCCCCCAATAAACCGTTCTAACCAATTAAGGACTTTGCCCTTAAAAACAGCCTGTCTGAGTTGATGTGGCACAGTGTCACGCTTGGCAAATTCTCAGTCTAAATCGCTCCACCAACCGAAAAGACATTCCAAAAACCGAGTCACACAGCTACATTTCTCCTGAAAGTCATGTTGGTCACAATTTATTGTTTTGTGTCTGAGGACTAATCTGAACATCTCATCATAAAAGATTCTCTCGAGAATCTCGACTACCTGGATGGTTAAGGACACCGGTCTATAATTGGAGCATGTTTGTCTTGAGCCTTTTTTTTTGATGAAAAGGAGCAAATTTGATTCGCGCCATGCCTGGGGCAGTTGACCACTTTATAAAGATTGTCTGAATAACATTGCAAGTGGAGCATCAAAATTAAGACAGTTCCTCAGTACACGAACATTTATCTCAGCAGGCCCACTTGGCTTGTTAGGCTTTAGTTTACATAGTTTGTTTCTCATAACATCCGGCGTCATGCTAAAATCTAGCAAAATACTAGGTTCATTTATTCTCTCTGGTAATAGTATAGTTATTTCTGGCTTATTAGTCAAAGCTGAAGTGAAGTAGGAATTTAACAACTCAGCTTTTTCACTATTAACAGTATTTTTTTTGTTCTCCATTCTGCATGTAACATATCTATAGTAGATTTAGATCTTGAGAAGTGTCTGGTATAGTTCCGAAATAACTTGGGATTTTCACCTATTTGATCTACTAATCTATCCTCATAGTGCCACTTTGCATCAAGGATAGTTTTCTCCAACGATTCAACTTCTTGCTTGTAAATCATACTACCTGCATGCAAACCTGACTTTCGAGACTTGATGAATTGTTTCCCTTTCCTACGTCTTGCCTGCGCAACAAATCTGTACCTAGTCCATGGTGGACTACGGCTCAGGCCAGGTTTTATGGTCTTACATGGTATGTTTTTATCTGCCAAATCTTGATAAGTATTCCAAAAGGATTACAAGTTTGACTCAATATTTCTGTGGGGAGAGCAACTGTTCCCAGTTAAAATTGAGCAGTTCCTGCTTTCTGGCAGAATAGTTGCCCTTAGAATACAAGTGGATTTTTATAGGTTTATAGTTAATTCTAGGAACTGGACAGTTTATGAAGAGCCAAACAACATTGTGGTCACTCCTGGAGAATCTTTCACTAACTGAGTAATCTAAAACAAAACTCTTATCCCCAACAAAGGCGAGGTCAAGAATGTTTCTGCAACGAGTTGGCTCAGTAACGAGTTTCTTATTTGCTTTATAATTTCGCTGTTGGGAGCTTTGCGCGTACGTATAATCTCGTATTTTTGTCGGTTTTGTTTTTAGTCGTGTAACTTATTTCAGTGGGATACAGCTTGCTATAAATTGTTATCGTTTTTTTTTTTTTTTTTAGTCAGTTGTTCGCTATGACAGGTTTGTCACACCCAGCAGACATATTTCTGTCATACGGAGGGATTATCAGGCCATAAAATCTCCGCGAGTATTTCAATAATGCATGCATGTGCTTATCAAAGTATTTAGCGCATATGGCGATATATATAAATATATATATATATATATATATATATATATATATATATATATATATATATATATATATATATATATATATATCTGCTTGCCACGCCCGCGAAATGATAGCTTTCTTTATGGAAAATTTAATATTACATGCATATCAACAGACGCGTTATTCCAGGAAATTCAATATCAAAGTTAATTCCATTTCTTAAGAGTACCTGTAAGGTTTGAACTCAAACCTGTTCATATATATTAGTTTTACTGCACGTGTATTTGAAACTTAATAGGTCATATTGAAAACAGACATGACGTCTTGTTATAAATATTGAGTTGTCTCAAGGGTGTACATTGTACTTTTATCCTATCATGTCACGCAAAATTCGTGTCGAACGTTCATATTGAGCGTGGTTTGTCAAGACTTCTTGCCATGAAAGTGAAGTATAATTTGAGCGTGTAAAAATGTGTTGTGTACACAGCTGAGTCATGTAACTTGCAAACTGTGTAATTTGCATGGATGACATTGTGCTAACGTCGCAAGACACGCCATGTAAAGTTGCACGAGTATAAAGAGACATTTAAATAATGATATATTGATGCGCATAAAAGCATTCTAGGTTTGTGCTGGTATGCGTAAATATCTTTAATGCTAAGTTTCGTATTTAATGACCGAAAGATGGTTATGAAAAAGTTTAAACTAAACTGAAGTGTATTTATATATGCGCGAAGTTTTAGGCTATTTGAAATAGGCTCGTGTGTGGAGAATTTAAAGCATGATTATCATATACGTGTCGCATATAATTAATTAAGGAGTTAAAATTTTCGTGAACATAAGAGTATTTCTCGTAAACATGCTTGATATATAAACAATTTGTGCATTTGCCTTTTCCAATTTATGGGAAGTGCACGGGGAAACATTAGTGCCGCCTTGCGGTCAGAGGTACCGCCCAGGTAACGTTGGGATACATGTTACCTCCACATGTCCCGATGATCCCTATAGGGGTTCTACGCTAACAACTTCCGTCTCCGTGGTTTTGTGTGTGACAATATTGTATCTCAAGTTTAATGAAATATATAAAAAGATAAATTATCAAATAAAATGTACGGATGTGCCAGCAGCAACTTAAAGCTTGGTTTCATTTGATTTGAATAAGGTTTGATGGATTTCAACGTTCAATAATTTTAAGAGTCTAATATCTGACGCGGAAAGAAGTTTGAGAATAGTTAATTTCGTTTGTGTGTATTTCGATGTACTTTTATTTTATTCTATTACTGGTGGTTCAATAACACAAAAATAATTTTTACCTTTCTATTTCAGACTTATTTAACTACCCTAAACTAGGACACTTTTTCCTTCTCTCGCAGGGAGGCATTCTTGACGAGAGTAATTATGCAGATCAAAACGGTACGGATGATTGTGAAAACCTGTGAACCAAGCGAACCTCCCACCCGACAGGTGTGATAAGAATACTCAGACTATTGTACTTTTTATACCATCAAAATTATGGATAATTATGAGGGGATATATACCCGATTTTTTTGAGAATTTCTTTCTCGAGGCCTAATTCCAGTCATAATACTTCCCAACCGCAACTATTCTGACAGGCTTTGCGTGCCTCAATTCAGATTTGGTTTAGACTCATTTCTATGAAACAATTAAACACTGCAACAAAACTACAATGTACTTGACGACAAGATTAATGCGAGTCTTGAGGATTCTATCACCATTTGGCAGCTGATATTGGTGTTGTGATCCATTGTGGCTTGAGTAAACAAGAGAAAAGATAATTATATATCTTTATTGCATAGACCTCCATCTGGAGAGTGTCGCAAGAACTACATTATAAAGGCAGGCAGCCAGGCTACACCTCAAGGCTTACCCACATTGTTTAGGATCGTCCGAAAAGCCTTGTACTTTAATACGCCTTTGGGAAAAAGATTTTCGCCCCTTGCGTCTGCTTAACGACCCTATGTCCCAGCTCATTTAAGCAAATTATCGCAAAAACATTGAGCCAATTACTACTTTTAATCGAACAAAAGTTTCCTGATTCACATTTGCACACAACCTGTTCTGGAGAGACCCCCAAAACTGGGACAGTGTGGTTTCTGGACCGTTGAAAGCAGCGGGGACCATATTCACAACGGCCGGCATGCACAGGTTATGATCAAATAGTCTAAATTTGTCATCATGTGTTAGTGACAACCAGACAGTGTACTCAGAAACAATAAGGCAAAACTGTCATGGAATTATTCCAACAATTGACCCGGAAATATGGACAATAAAGAAAAAGGAACAGAAAGGAACTTTGTCTGTTATTACATCTAAAACGACGCTATCAACACCTGACTTAGTATGGCCGGATGGTTATAGCGCTTTCACGCTCCCTTAGTGTAGTTTGCGAGTTCGACTCTTTCTTTCTTTCTTTCTTTCTTTCTTTCTTTCTTTCTTTCTTTCTTTCTTTCTTTCTTTCTTTCTTTCTTTCTTTCTTTCTTTCTTTCTTTCTTTCTTTCTTTCTTTCTTTCTTTCTTTCTTTCTTTCTTTCTTTCTTTCCATTGTTTTGTTTTGACGCATCATTTGAAGTCCATGATTTTGAGGGACTAGTTGTGCGGGCTGTATATTTGACTGGGATGGGGGGGGGGGACTGTCCTTTCGTTCGTCTGTCTGTAATGATAATGATGATGAACAAAAACGCTAGTGGCCGGCTTATTTTCTTATATCTGCAATTGGCCAGTTTTAGCAGGGAAATATAAAAAAAAATAAAGATAATGATAATGACAAAACTTTTTCATTTAGTCTCCTTTTCATTTTATCATCTTATTAAAGATATGTTTTACTCAAAATGACACGTAAGTTAAAAAACCTTTGAAACCTTATGAAAAACTATTTATCCGATGAATGAATTTTAAGTTCCACAATAAGTTAAAGCATTCTCTGGTTACAATGGGTTTCGCGCCAGCAAAATGCAGATTAAAATCTTATGATCATATTATTATTCATGACCAGAAAAAAAAAAAACACTTGAACTTCAGTCGATTTGCGATGTACTGCTGAGCTCTGTGTGTGTGTGTGTGGGGGGGGGGGCTATATAGGTTTATGATAAAGTTTCCCCACCGCAATACTATAAATGATATTATCTGTATCTTCTCTTTGTGATAACTCTCTCTCTCTCTCTCTCTCTCTCTCTCTCTCTCTCTCTCTCTCTCTCTCTCTCTCTCTCTCTCTCTCTCAGGTAAACTAGATTATTAGCATACTGTATATTTTCAGAAAAAAAGAATTCCATTTGCATAATATGCAAGTAAACTCATAAATATCATCTTTTTAACTTCTAATTATTATCATCATATTTAATTGGTCCAGATATGCATGATGTTTTATGTTTCTGCACAAAAAGGTTGATGGAGTGCATAGACAGACAGGCAGATGATAGATAGATAGATAAATAGATAGATAGATAGATAGATAGATAGAGAGAGAGAGAGAGAGAGAGAGAGGAGGGAGAGAGAGAGAGAAACGCAGTAATCAATACATATGGATAGCGAGACAGACTTACAGACAGACAAATAGATAGATAGATAGATAGATAGATAGATAGATAGATAGACAGACAGACAAACAGACAGACAAGGAGATAGAACCGTCAAATATCTCAATTTCATTTTTTCTTTAATCATGGTCGCATAGCTTGTATGTCAACGGTTTAACGCACCAAAGGAAACAGACAGACAGAAAAGAAAGAACGAAAGAAGAGAGATAAACAGAGACAGAAAGAAAGAAACGCATAGCTTGTATGTCAACGGTTTAACGCACCAAAGGAAACAGACAGACAGAAAAGAAAGAAGAGAGATAAACAGAGAAAGAAAGAAAGTCAGAAAGAAAGAAAGAATGCAGGGAGTCGAACTCGCAAACTATACTAACGGAATGTGATAGTATCCAGCGCTATATAAACATTCGGCCATACCAAGTCAGGTATTGATAGCGTCGTTTTAGATGTTATAATAGGCAAAGTTCCTTTCTGTTCCTTTTTCTTTATTGTCCATATTTCCGACTCAATTGGCGTCACTAACACATGATGACAAATTTAGACTATTTGATCATAACCTGTGCATTGCTTCTCTCCCCGATGGCCCAGTTGATATATTTCAACACAAGCTTCATAACAATAATTTTATGGTCCGCATTGTTGCATGTCATTAGAAAAATGAATATCTCGAGTTCTTCAAGGGTTAACAAGTAGAATAGCAAGTTGTAGTTGGTGAGGGCTTGGAGTAGGGTGTCTCTACCCGACCTGTACTTAGGGCAGATAACCATAAAATGCACTACATCTTCCACTCGGTCACTTGAACAGTCAGTACAGAGTCTCCTGTTGCATTCAATTTTGTTGCATCTTCCAGTTTCAATGTTTAAGCCATGGGCACTTATCCTTAATTTGGTGAAAAGTTTTCTTTTATAGACCGGTATATTGCCCTTGAGATATTCAGCTCTAGTGAATTTTTTACCTTTGAATTTGCAATAAGTGCGAAGTTTATTAGAGTTGCGCCATTTACGTAGGCATTACAAATATTGCTACGGAGCATTCTTGCTGTGCTATTAATATTTACTCCCGACATTCTCCCATGAACTGTGCAGATCAAATTTAGTCAGAAGCGTTTTAATGTATTTAAGCCAGCAGTTCCCATTTACATGTAAAACGGAATAATTCTCACCCAGTGCTTTTGATACAAGGCTGTCCTCACTGCAACTATGCAGATGAGAAAACTATTTCACTGAAGAACAAAGAATATCTAAGAAGAGTGGGTAGTTTCACATTTCCCTTTTCACTACTGCAGTACAGGATATTCTGTGGACACCAAGGAAAAAAAAACGGCATAACTTCACATGTAATTATTCAATTGGTGTCTTTTCACAAATATTCATGAAATTTTCATCGTTGAGGTTATGGAGGAAAAAGGTAGCCCAAACTTCATCTGCATAGGAGACAATTGGTACCACCAGGCTTTTGAAAAGTTTCATTGCAAAATCGATGTTTCCGCGAGTATCGAAATACTTCAAGTTGAATAGTGCTTTGCTTGATTTTTCTTTCAGTTTTAGAGTTGCACGGCTCAAAGTACCAGTAGAGTTGAAATCAATTCCCAAATAACAGTAACTTTGCATAATTTCGATCTGGTCGTTTGAAAAGTTAAAATTGAATTTCTCAATTTTATGACAACCTTTATTATATATGACGGTGGTAACCCACGTACGTCACTCGCGCCATCGCTCTGCCCGTGCGCCCTAAAATTTAAATCAGCTAAAGGACGCAAGACAATCACACCAATTATTGACACGTCTTTGTGTTTCTGTTGCAAATCCCTGTGTTCCTGGATATATGGTGTCGACCAATCTCATGTAGTACTTTGTTGCACCATGCATTTACTTGGGTACCGTAAGATGGGGGGGGGGGGGTGAGGGTGGGGGGGGGGACAAGTACTTCGAACTCCCCGAGTATTCATCATAAGCAAACCAAAGTTTGTCCATAGATCCATTCTGATGAGTAGTAAAATTTTCATTTTTCTAAAAACATAATACAAGTGGTTTTTTGTTTGTTTGTTTGTGTTTGTCCCTATTGCCCCATGACTCGGGCAAATTGTATTTTCTATTGCTGTACCTAGTATACAGTCAATAGGGGTCAAAAGGGACACCGAATTTGTAGTTAAAATTCTGGGAGCAAGAAGACATATTTTTCAGATTTAAAAAGTGGGCATTAAACCCATATAATTCCTGAACATCAAATTACAATATCGTGGTATCCAGGTAAGTAAAATTAGTCACTTTAGCTGAATTACAACATAATGATACAGTTCTTCCAATGGTATTGCACCAGTGCGTGTTTGATTTGTGTTGCAGGATTAAATACCCAGCACATAAAGATTAAAGGAGGATTGCAATATCATTTTATAAAATTCATTTTAGCAAAACTTCTTGAGAAAAGGTAAATTATGGTGTCCATTTGAATTGGTGGGGTATTCCACAACTGTAACGGTGAATTATCGGTACCGACTGATTAACAAATCGAAGACAAACATCAAGTAGTCATGAGTTGTAAGGGCCATCTTGTTTTTACAGTCAAAGGAATCCTTGTTTTATTACTAGTAACTGTATGGGTATCTGCACTTAGTCCCTGTAAAACTAAGGATGTTAGAGAGCTCTCTCTACGCTCCTTGGTAAAACTAACTGCCCTATCTATTCTTCAGCTCTATAGTATATCAAATATGCATCGTTTCAAGTTCTGAGGAGGTTGGATTCTTTGCTTGATGCCCTGGTTCCAGTAAAACAACTCATCTGCTTGCAGTGGCCACTTCCAATTGAACCACTACTCTGCACTGCACGAACTTCAAAACCCAAAATTGTGCTTGGCAAAAATGACCTACCCTCGAATTCTACAATAACGTAATCACCCTTTTGCAGCTTTCCCTTAGATTCTCTGCAGACTGACCTTTCCTTTTTCTTTCTTGGTTCTTCTTCACCCCTATCCATTATGTAACCTTGGTCATCACTGCTTTCCATTTGTCCATCATGTTCGCTTCCTTCTTCTTCTACAACATTTTCTTCATTATCACTTTCTGGTGGCTGTCGGCTTCTTGCACCAGTAGTCACTTCTGATGAGCCCAATTCATCAGGATTTAGGTCTACTCCTGTGATACTCTTTCCAGAAACAACATCCACTTTACGCTTTCTTTTCCATAGAGTGCTTCACTGACCATCGCCATAGCACATTTCCTTCAGTATGTTTAGAAAACTGTCATCCAGGTCATTGGCAATACCATCACCAACAGCAGGCTTCTTGGTTGCTTCAATCATCTTTGGGCATTCGACGCAAAACTCTATTGGCATTGAGTGGGACAATTCAACTTTTGTCAAATCCTGCTTTTAGGTTCTCTGCTGCATTTAGCTATATCTCCTTGTCCAGATCCTTCAACAAGTGTGGAAAAGTGTCCTTGGGAATGCCACTTTGCTTCCTCTTTGGCCGTTTTCTCCGTTTCTCTAATATCTTCCTCCATGCTGTTTTTAGTGGATGGAAGCATGTCACATCCAAGGGCTGTCACAAATGTGCGATAGTTCTTGGTAAGAAACAAAAGACAATGTCATTGTCTTCGCAATTGTGAACAATGTCTGTTGGGAGGTGTGAACTGATATTGTCAACTACCATAACCATTTCTCCTGCTAATCTCTTTAGGTAAGGGAATGCAGTACGTACTGACGAACCATTCCTGCAACGTGACAAAGTCAAACTGGCCTGATTTGCTTCAATTGTAATGGGTATCTTGGGGACCACCAGTTGTCCATGTGTCATACATATTTATTACCTTATACACCATGTATGGAGGCAATAATGTTCCATCAGCACACCCAGCATACAAGATTGATGTTGCTGACTATGAACTATTCATGATCCGCTCAGGGTACTTGCATCCTCGTTTTGTGATGACATTTTTGTGGCCAGGGTCATCCGACAAGTTGATCTCATCATAATTCAATATATTACTTCAGGGCCCATTTTGTAGAGTTTCCTTCGATTATTGAAATATTCCTGGATGATATCAGGGGGTATTTCAGCCCTAGACCATTTAATATTTTGACACATTCTCTGTCCCAGCTGGTCCTTGTGCCTCTTCAAGGATGACAGGGCCTGGCCATTCTTCCCTGGCATGCTTTCCTTAAACTGCCTGATCTCTACACGCCGTCTGCTCCAGTATCCTTTTACTATCACCCTCAGATGATACTGATCGATAGGGTAGCCCCACTTGGCACAGGTTATCAGCCTTCTCACCAAGTGTTGTTCAATCTCGTCAGACAGCTAGCACTCTTGCACCACCTTGTGATTTAGTGTTTGGATTCTTATGATTTATATGCAAGATACTTTTATGTACCTTGTAGGTTTCTCTTGCTTTACTGAATGTCATGCCTCTTTTTATGGTATTGACAGCTTTGATTATATCAGAAGTCTTTCTTGTACCCTTTAGAACGAATCCCTCTTTTATAATTCGGAACCATGGAGTCCCTATACACCCTGTCTTTTACATAGAAATGACCTGAAATCGAAACTATGACAATGTCAGATAAAGTGGATATGACAGAAATCTGTCATACTCACTTTCCTGCACAACAAAATTTGTAGTTTCTGGGCACTATAAATGGCATGCCAATCTCTTGGTTTGACCTACAAGTAGACAGCTTTGACAATGTATAGATTTTAGGTGAAAATGGTATACAGCGTCAAAGTTCCATAGTTTTCACGGAAAGACATATTATATTCTTTATGTCCAAAATTACAAGGAACTAAGTAATCTTATTATACAACACAAATGCAGATTTTTACCTCACAAGTAACATAGGATTTATGACGTATTAAGCATATTCCTATTTCTGTCCCTATTCACCCTAGGTTATGGTACGTCTTAGTCATGTTTATGCATACTGTAGGGTGCTAGAACACACAGCAAAAACGAGGAAACATCTAAAAAGATTGTAAATAAAATGAAATGAATAGATAAACAAGATAGCACACAATAGATTTTGGTGCTATGACAGTTTTTTTGTGTATTTCTTGTTCAATGATTAATATATATATATATGTATTTTTATATACATATGTATATTTATATATATATACATATATATAATTTTGAAACTATCAGAATGCAACATTTCAACCACCTTAAAAGAATTGAAAGGAAAAAGAAAAAAAGAGGAAAAGGAAACGAAAAGAAAATCACCATCTTGGCAGTAAAATTGCCCCCTCCCCCTATCTGCACACTCCTTTTGTCATGCTAACAAATTAGGAGGGACTCATGAAGTCGGTTTAAGTAATGTAATTAAAACCTCTGAAAGCACTGTTTAAATAATGCAATCTACCTTAATGTACTGATGCATTCCTGGGACAGCAAACATTTTGAATACACGATTTATATAAATCATTTATTAATCACACACAGCTTCCAAGGAGATGTGCATCAGGTATGAAGACGCAATGCACACAACACAGTCACCAAACTTGACTCATCAATGCAGAAAACTGATATGAAAGAATCCAAAACATTTTTTACTTGAGACAGGTGGCAGATGATAAAGGTAAAAAATAATTTAAATCAGTTCATTCACCTTTGAAAGAGAATCTTCATTACAATAGAATCAGTCAAACCAAAAATTATATGAATACAAATTTTGAAATATTTACACCAGTTCTGTAAAAGAGAAGTAGAAAATTGATAGGCCTACTCTTTGAGTCTGCATGACGTGTTATGTCACCTGAGATTTTATGAGGCCCCCACTAAGCTGCACCACAACAAATAACACAACAAAGTCAATCCACCACCAATATGACTATGGAATTGAACTGGCCCACTGCAAATTATAGCCAAAGGTATCTTGATGAAAAAAGTTTGGCTCAGCCACAAGGGTTATCCAAACTGGTGAACCTGCCTTCATGTCATCCATGGACAATGAATTGATACAGTTCACTGCCAAGCTCAAAGCAAATTTTAAGGGGTAGGAGGATACTTTCTCTGCACAAAACTTTTCTTGGGAGTTCAGGGCGGGTGGGGGAGGGGGGGGGTAGGCACCTGAGCTGCCAGGGACAGACCAGTAGCTGATACCAAAGTATATTAATTCGACAACCAGAACACTATTAACCAGGATGAGGTCAAGCATAGCTGGACTCAGATGAAAATGCAAAGTTTTGGGCATGAACAAAGTGAACCATGTGTGACTCTGGCCTGCCAGGGAGGAAAGCGTGGCTTAATGCTGAACCAGGACCCCAGGTCTGGGTTAGGAGCCAAGCCAGACCAGACCTGCAACTTCAGGCTGAACTTTTTACTTCTGCAAAGTGCGCTGACCAAGGCAATTCAAGCTAAGTGTGGTATAGAGCTGGACTAGAGTCCACCCTCAAAGTCAGACCAATTGGATCTGGATCCAGCCTCATTCTGGCAACAGGTCCGGGTTCTGGGGAGGGACTAGGCCTGGGCTGCCTTGCACCTGGTGATCTGGAGTAGGAGGCTGACCCTTCATTGGCTTTAGCAGCTATTGGGGCTCACAAGGCTGCCGCATTGTCTTCTGCTCTTCAGATGAGTTTCCACTAATTGGATTTCCACACAACACAATCAGAAAAGTATTAATATTATGAAGCACACATCATCCCAATATCACCAAGATAAGTCATACATCTGAATTTGTGTCCCCAGAGGCTTAGAGATGACCATTTGAATCATGCTGAACTTGTTTTACAGCAGCCAGGATGAACAAAAGAAAAGTCAGCAACACACAGTGTTTGAAATTCTGACTCTCATCCCGCTTGGGACTAAGCATACTAGACAGTTAAAACATTTTTACCTGATGCATTGACCAGAAAGGCACAATCTGATAGCAAAAACCTATGCTAATAATGCATGTGAAGGAATATCCACAAATGCTTTTAAGTTGCAAAAGCAACAAAATAGAGGATGCGAGGAAAAAATATAAAGATTATGGGTGTATCGGAGACACATTTCCAGGTTGCTACAGCATGATTGGCTTGTCAGAGGACACAGCCCTGACATGAAAGCTTCTCTTTTAAAGTGGCACATTCCTACAAGGATTATCCATATGTTGTTCTAAATGTTCTACATTGTGACCCCAATACCCATAATTACCTGATGTGTAAAAGTTCAGTTGGATTATATGCAAGTAGGGGACCCATTACCCAATAAGTCTCTTTTGTGGCACTTTCATAGGATTATATGAAATTATTGTTCAATGCCATGGTGAAATCTCACTTTGAGTAAAAAGTGCAGCTTGAATTCTTACTGTTGCTACCTACTTGGGCCATACAGAGACTTTATGTGAGGAATGACAGTGGAATATGCTTCAAGAAAATTTAAAATTCCACAGATGTACTTTTGTTTACGAGGCATTTAGTGGTAAAACCCTTCTCTATGTTCAAGATAAACTGCCTTTCACCAGTGATGTCTCCCCTCAAATTACTAGAATAGCCAGAAGATCCCTGTCCTGTGTCCCAAAATCCAAAGGTAACATTACACAGAGCTTGTATAGATCCTTTTGATAAATCTTTAAACTCTAAATCTGTCTTCTCCATGTCTTGGGAGCTTCCTTTCTTTAGAGATTTAGAATTCTCCATCCCTATCACAATTTGAACATAAAGTACCATTCATACTCTATATCCAGTAAACATTCACCTTTTCATTATGTTGGCAAATTGAAACTTTCTGTCATACATGCTCAACTACGAATATACTTCAGGCAGAACAAACACTTATTAATACATCTGCTCAAGACAAAGTCAGGGAAGGGGTGTACTGGAATCAGCTTGTCAATGCATCTGTCTGTCCACCTGGTCATCCATCCATCTGTTCATCAGTAGAGAAATCTGTTCAAGTTGTGTGCACAATTCCTTCCACAACTTTGGACAGATTTCCTTCAAATTGGGTGCAAAAACTACACACAGTATTTAATAATATTCTATTGGGGAAAAGTACCCCTTGACATCAGGTGCACTGCAGGCATGACAGAACCCACGATGCATATACACGTGTTCCTGAAAGCAGGTCATCTTAAAAGCAATAAAATATTGACACCATGTGACCATGGCCAAACTGCTCATTGTTGTTGATGTGCAAAATGCGACTAGATATCTCTGATGACAAGGCAATCACATGGCCCATCTGTAGACACAAAATTGTGTACGCAACTCCTACACTTTGCATGGATTTCTAGAAACAATGGTAACTAGAAACAATGTGTAGATGTGAATGAGAGCAGGATTTCCAGACATAACTCGATAGCTTCAATTGCAGAGTGATCTTCTCTGTATTTTTGCATTTGTTGGTCTTTACACCCAATGTTGTGTGCACAATTTTTCCTCCTTTTTTCCATTTATTTCTTCAATCTTGGCTGACCATGCATCAACTCTGTAGCCATGCATGCCTCTCTGCCCAGCATTAGCAGATTGGGAGAGTATTTTGGGCTTTCAAGTTTACTGCACCTGTATCCAGCTGTCAGTAACTGCAAATATTATCCCAGTCATGCTGATGTTCATCCATATAAATTACAATCATTTTCAACAGTGTTTGATTACAATATGAAACCATCCCATTGGCTGCAGGGTGAAAAGGTGATGTGTATTCCAAGAAATTTACTCATTTGTTGAAACCGCTGTGATTCAAATTGTCTTCTGTGCTCAGCAAATAGTTCAGAAAACCATGTCCCATATTCATAAATTTTAAACCCAACAATGACAGCAAAGAGATTATAGAGTTACCAAAGCGTCACCATTCATCTTCCAATACCAATGTGAAGAAACAAATTTCACTCCTGACTTGAGACAGGCAGTCACCCATAAAAGGCAACCGGTGGTTTTAAAATGGTCCTCTTGAACTTTGAAATATATTTCATTAAATACAGACTATAACGTTTCCAAATGTATAGGCCTAGCCACTCAAAATCCAAATTTGATAACTTCTGCCAAAAATAAAAAGAGAATTTGTAGGCCTATCACTTTTTTGTTCTCCTGACTAGTGCATCAGCTGAGTTTACAGCAAAAGAAAAAAGTAGGCCTATATCGTTTTTTGTGATATTTATGAATCTGGAACATTATAAACACACTCTAAAAATACTCAAGTTACACCCTAGTTATGATATAGAATTGTCCACAGGCATGCTTGCAACTGTTTCAGGTAAGTCCACTTCATAAAGTAATTACGGACTACCAATATTAACTTATTGCCAGATTCTGTTATTGGAAATGGAACAGAATATAAATCGCAGTACAATCTGGAGGGGCACCGACACAATATATAGTATGTGGTGCTTTGGGTTTTTGCAGTGGTCCCTTGTATGCCCCACACATAGCACACTGATGCAAACATTTATTGTCTCCTTCAAGGTATACCAAGAAAAAACCCTTCTTTAGTTTGCTAATTGTTTTTTCATTGCAATGTGTCCAAACGTAATTCAATCATAAACTGCACGTAGCCCAGTTTCTTGCAATTTCCAGGGCACAAAAAATGTAAAGCTGACTCTGATTTGGTTCTAGTCTCTCACTTCTGATATAGTATACCCTGTACTCTTCTTATTACTGGTCTCCCACTTTTAATACATTTTACCTTGTAGTATTTTATTACTACATCTGCAGTCTCCCACTTCTGATACAGTATACCTTGCATTATTTTAAGTTGGTCTCAAACCAACAAAAACTGTCATGTTGTCGAACTCTTACCAGCTACTTTGTCCCTAGGTGGTCGAACAGCTGATTCCATTTACCAGTTCAACATCTTGCCCATATCAAAATCTTCTTGTTGCATTGTAGCCACCTCTTGCCTCGAAAATCCCCCAATCCACTCAACTGAGGTTGAATCAGCTAGCATCCAAGCCTGTAACAGGTCCTTATACTGTACCGACCCATGGCTTGTTTAACATCTCAAAATGCACAGTAACAGAACACATTGTCCCTTGTACGTTTTTCTGCTTGCATTGTTCCACTTTTGGCTCATGAAACATTACAAAGGGTACCACATTTCACACTCAGACTGCCATGCCTCAGTTTGTATTATGTCCATTGTTCAATGGCAGCACAATATCTCAACATCGTAGCTGTGACCATCCTTACAGCAAATGCTATTCTGTATGACACAGTGACAAGTATCTGAATCAACAAACAGGTGAATATGGTATACAATGAGGAAAAGCAATTCTGATTGCACTTCCTATTTCTTTCAGTATCATTTCTTTTATTTCTGCAGGTAGATGGCCTGGCTGACTTCACAACGTTGTCCACTTTAGAAGAAATTACCACTCTGCATGCTTTTTTTCTGACGCTTCTCATAGCTACCACATGGCAACTTACACTGAATTGTTTCACCATTGTAACAATAACATTCTTTAGGGTCACAAGGGAACCATGATTAGCCATCAGCATTCCATAGCAGACCCCAGATCTGTGTATTATTTCAAAGCCATATCCTGCCAATACTTCTTTGTAGCATGCCATCTGATCTGCTGGATACTTGAAGCTCATCACCCAACACAATGTACTGTGGTCCTTGCAGACGACGAACTTTTAACCCAGCAAATACTGTCTGAAATACTGTTACTAGAAGACAACAGCCAACACTTCTTTCCTTGTGAAACAGTATCATCTCTCAGCTTTTGTCGGTGATCTACTTCCGTAAATTATTGGCATCTCAATATTCTTTCCAAGTTTATCGCACCACTGAGGCTGTGGCAGGGCCACAGCATCCATGTGTCTGCAGCATCCTTGTCCAGTATAAAACCACTTGCATCATTTGGGAAGGCCCTATCTTTGTCATCTGTCAAGGGCCACTTTAATGTCTTGAATGCTTTTTCACAGTCTGCATAGTGCTCAAACGCTTGGTTAGCCTCCAAGAAATGTGTGAGTAGGCTTGCAAATCCTTTCACAAATCAACAATAATATGAACACAATCTCGGGAAAGAACTGATATCATGTTTGTTTTTACAGAGTGGGCTTATTTTCACCATTCTCATTTTACTGGATCTGGCTTTATGTCCTCTACTGTCACCTTATTTCCCAAAAATACAAAAGACATTTGTCTGGCCATATCTTCAATCCTGCTTTGCTCAACCTGGTTAATAACAGGTAATACACCAAAAATCTTTGCCTGGCCGATTTTGAGATTTTAATGGTTTTTACAAGATGAATGACATACTTAACAGTCTGTCACGTGGCTACAGGTAGCAACAGCCCATGGCAAAAGGAGAGTGGTATTACGGCGGCACCGCAAAATCAGGCAGCATGCCGAAAGTATGTTTGTGGGCAGGAAAAAGATGCAAACATGCTAATATATCATAGCTTTAGTGGTATACTTTATAGTTATCTTGCTTGTTTTGCGTTCTAATGAAGGGAGACTTTAAATGTTCAGGAGAAGCGGGAATTGTCAGACGATGTCCGTTCAAAGGCCATGCCACGATGGATTACCCCAGTGGTCCTGCACACCAAAGACAGGCAGGGGAAAAAACGTGCAATTTAATCAACAATACCCACACACATAATAATATTTTTTCGAAACTTAGTAATGAGGAAATAAAAGTACACGTGAACACATCGAAATAAGTACAAACGTGAACAGAAGAGAAAACACACAAAATAGGTATACAAAACTCAAGGCAGAAAGAGAAATGAAACTCATTGAGAAAATAGTTCACAATAGTTCACAAAGCCAGTGTGTCCAGCACACTGGCTTTAAAGGATTGGAGCAAGGAGCTGTCTCCGGCTCATGTACTGCCCCCCTCTGGCCTCTATTAGAGGCTGAAGTTTCTTCTTGAAAGCAAGCACTGATTCCGCATTTATTGTATCCAGTGGAAAAGCATTCCATTCCTGGACTATTCTATTTGAGAAAAAATGCTTCCTAATTTCCAAACGGCACCTCTTAACAATTAATTTTTTATTATGTCCTCTTGTGTTATGAGGCTTATTGTCTGTGGTAAAAAACTTGTTGTCAAAGTCCTCATTATCTTTCAAGATCTTGTACACCTCGATCAAAACCCCTCTGGGGTGTCTCATTTCTAGTGTTGTTAGGTGGCACCTTCTCATCCTCTAAGAGTATTCGATCTCTCGATACCCTTTTATCATTCTTAAAGCTCTACATTGCACCGCTTCTATTTTGTCGACATCCCTTTGTAAGTATGGTCTCCAGGCCTGCATACAGTACTCTAACTTTGGTCTCACCAGTGATTTGTATAAGTTTATAATGTTCTTCTTGCTTTTGTCAGTGTAGACTCTCCTGATCATGCCCAGTGTTCTGTTTGACTCCTTTACCACTTTTGCAACATGATGAATGCATGATAAATCTTCATTTATTAAAACTCCCAGGTCTTTTTCTTCTGTTGTGGTGGTTATGAGTTCATCTCCCATAAAATAGTCAAAACTAGGGTTGCTTCTTCCAAAGTGGATGCATTTGCATTTGTCAGCATTAAACAGCATCTGCCAATCTATTGACTACTCATAGAGCAAGTGTAGGTCTTCCTGTACGGCTAGCGCACTAGCTAGGTTGGGTATTCTCCTCAAAATCTTTGTATCATCAGCAAATTTTGAAAGCGTGCTCAATATATCGTCATCGATGTCATTTATGTATACCAAAAAAAGCATTGGACCCAATACCGACCCTTGTGGAAAACCACTTTTTACACCACTCCAGTCTGACGCGTTTCCATTTACCATTACTATTTGTTTCTGATCTTTCAGCCACGCTCCTATTCACCTCGTGATATCCCCTCCCAGTCCATGAGCCTCCAATTTCCTTAGCAATCTTTCATGGGGAATTGTCAAAAGCCTTGCTGAAGTCAAGGTAAATCACATCCACTGGGTCATTTTCATCCACACCTTTTGTAACTTCCTCTAGAAATTCAAGCAAAAACGTTAGACATGACTTTCCTTGGGTGAACCCATGTTGGCTTCTATTGATTAACTCATGCTCATGGAGATATGCTGTTATTTCATCTTTCATGAATTTTTCCAGTACTTTGCATACTTGTGATGTCAAACTCACAGGTCTGTAGTTACTTGCTTTACTTTTGCATCCTTACTTAAAGATCGGGGTTACATTTGCATTTTTCCAACCATTCGGCACTTCTGGGTAGTTTAAACTTGTTTTAAATATTGAAGCAAGCGGTTTAGATATGACATCTGCAATTTCCCTTAAGACTCGGATTTATACTACCCATCCTGGAGCTTTTTCTGGATTCAATGATAAGAATTTGCGTTTCACTTCTTCTTCAATAATTTCAATTTCCAGCAGTTTATGCTTTCCAGCTTTCAGCTTTGGTGTAACAGTTGGAATATTATTTAGATTCTCCATCGTAAATACTGAAGTAAAGAACTCATTTTTAGCACTTTAACAGTATTTTCTGTAGGAATTCATTTCCCTCACTATCTTTTAGGGGCCCTACACTCTCCTTGGCAACCATGTTTTTTCGTGCATATTTATAGAAAGCTTTAGCTTTAGTCTTAATATTCTTAGCCAGTTTGCTTTCATATTTTCTATTGTTTTTCTCATTGACTTAGCCGCTCTTTTTTGTGACTTCTTGTATCTCCTGTAATCTTCTGTTGTACCATACTCTTTATATCTGCCACCATCTCAGTTTTTTCTTCCTTGCTTTAAATATTTCTCTATTCCACCATGAGGGTTTACTTGATCTGTTTCTGCTTCGGTCCTTCTTTGGAATGAACTGTTCAGCGGCCTTCTTCAGGTTTTCCTTCCAAATAGACCACAATTCTGATACACAGTTTGATTTGCAACAGTGAATTCTGCTCAACCACTCTTTCATGCTCTCATAATCTCCATTTTCATAATCATAATATGTGGTTTTCCAGTTTATTTGCATTCTATGTTAAATAATATTGTATTATGGTCGCTGGTTCCAAATGGCTCGGTGACTACAAAATAATGACAAGCTATCTAAGTAAAGTGTACAGACAAATGTACCAAGCCAACTACGGATAGTATACCGATAGGATTAAATACAATAAAACATTATCTCTAAAAACGGGATGAAGGGGAAGGGGGCAGAAGACCAAACCCGCCATCCATCCACTGACCACGAGCGGCCGTAGGCTGCCCCACCGAAGCAAGGCCACACAACTTGCGTTGCCAGGGTTGAGGGCCCGAAGGGCCGCCTCCATGACGTCACGCTTTGAAACCAGATTGTGGCTGTCGCCGTTTGACAGATCGCTGAGTAATGTTTTCTGCACTTTAAAGGCTCTTTTATTCATGTGATTGGCCAAGAATAGATTGACAACCTCACCAAATGTTAAGGGACGATGTTTACCACGTTTTGTACAAATATCAGCTCAACTTCAGCGAACGGTATTGTTTCAGAGGCAAATGATCAACATTAAAGGCCTTTGAATCTTGTTTTCTCAGAGACGATAATAGGACGACAACCCCACCTAAGAATGGTTATTCCAAGAAAACGGTTGGGGGAAATTTAATCCGGTTAACGGCTTTTGATTCTGTAATGTCTGAACTGCAAAAGCGATTCAGCGATTTTCAAAATGTTGCTTCCTTATTTTCCTGTAAAATGAAGAAAATGAACATCCTGGAAATCAAAGGGAAAATTGAAATGTCAAACTTTGAGGATGGATAACAGAAAAAAATAAACAAAACATAAAAAATGGCAGGATTGTTTTTTGTTGCCAATATGTCAGGATTAAGATGCAAGTGTAATTATGATTTTATCACAAATAATTAGTGACTTATATCTACATTTATGGGGTGGATGCTTTGCGGTCAACTTTCAATTGTTTATTCAACAATTAACATCACAGACACCCCAAAACGGGACTATAAGCATTTAAACTAGAAAAAAAAAGATTAATTTTGCTTGAAAGCAAATCTCTGTGTGTGTCCAAAATTTGCATAAATTTAAATGCTACAACTTTCATTTGTAGTTTATCCGACACGCCTTCAGCACAAACCTACGAATTAAATTGGGAATAGAACCTCTACCTATACCAACTTGATGCAACATTTAAACTTTCCAAGCGGCGCTGATTAGCACAAATTCAAAATTTTACAGCTTTTGTTTGTGGTTCAATGCATGCGCCTGCAGCACAAACCTTTCGAATGGTATCTTCTACCTATAATCGTTTGGAAGATAGTCACCATTTGAACTTTCGAAGTGCTGCTAATTAGCATTAAACAGAATTTTAATTAGCATGAAACAAAATTCTTCAACTTTTGTCGGGAACATGCTGCAGATGACAACACCCAGATAGGACAGACAGCGGGGCTACGCCAGTAATATATATTTTTACACATAAACCTATACTGGTAACTGCTGTGAAGCTTTAAATGACCAATTTTACACATACCACGGTCTTTATGTTGAGGATCTATTACAGAAGAACAAACCAATATGTCAGATTTGCTGCCATCTATAGTGACAAGGCTCATATGTACATGTATATCCTTACCAATAATTCCTGATTTCAAAAATTTAAAAATCAGGACATGCCAGCAGCATCATGCACTAAATGCAGGCCCGTCACCAGGTTTTCGAGGAAGCCGGTTCGGATTTTGAAGATATTTACATTGCGAGAGATTGTAAGCGACCAAGCGGGGAGGGTTTGGGAGAGGGGCTGCCCCCCCCCCCCCCCAAGGCAGGAGCGTTTGCGAAAATAACAACCAAAATAGTGTGTTCTGGGGAATGTTTGGGTCAAATATTTTTCCATAAAACAATCCAACTCAAATTAGACAGTTGCTAGATGAATACACCATTTATTTTAAGTTACTCATGCAACAGACACGGGCTGTAGGTGGCCGGTGGAAAGCTCAATCACCAAAAAGGTCTTTGGTTTTGATGGTTCACAAAATATTTACTGTTCAAATTTTTTTTATAAAAGTATATACTTTTAGAATTGTTGGGATCTACAGATGAGTACATATAACAGGGAGTTGATTTTGATGAAAAATGGAATCTGGTCTTGTGTTTTTTAAATTCACTTGAAAAATATACTTTCTTTTTGGCCAAGAAGTATTTTCTGTCCAATCTGTTCAAATTTGTAAAATCATAAATGTAATCTGTCTACCATGATCCTGTTATTCAAATTTCGATTTCTGTTATAAAAAGCCCATCACCGAAGTTTGTGTACCTCATTCCAGGATTAAACTGCCAAACTAGGTAAAACATGAGTCGATGCCAAACGTATTAACCTTGGTATTCATAATTTTGAGATAAGGCAAAATAATATTTTTGAGGTTTAACGACAAGTACATTTCCGAAGAAACATTTAAAGAGGGAGAGATACCACCTTTTAGAGGGGTTCAAATTGACTTATGATATGAAAAATAATATACTCTCTTTTAAAGCATTTAGGATTTTTAGACCAAAAAGTTATAAACACAGAAATGCTTTCATATGAATATTTAGAAAAATAGAAATTGTTGGAACCATCATTTTTGAAACTGAGATAACCTGTTTACGCCAGACAACCTTTAAAGAGATTCGTGCCAACCGTATTTCACTAAAAGTGCGCCTTGCAAAAGTCAACACCCTTAACATACTTTCAATTGCAGGTAAAACTTAAACAGTTAGTCTAAACTCTTAAGAAATCAGTTATCGGCATGTTGATCCCTGTAAGCGCACGCTGATCTGACTCTTGGCAGTAGCGAAATCAGTAATGGTGAATTTTTAATGACAATTATGATAGCTACTGGGTTTCTGACTTATAATATGTTTACATATACTCCATGAACATGCACATTTAAAGCTTAGATGTGTTAAGATGCAATTCATATGGTGAATGTGTCAATGACGTACATGTAAGGTCATAAAATTGTACAGGTAAACTGTTCTACGTGGTTGAAAAACTTGACAGAAACCACCCTAACTGCTTTGTAATGCCGCTAGTTTTTTACTTTTTTAGAGGTGTTGTACTTGTCCAATCACAAGGACTTCTGATTAACTATGAAACAGTTTTATGCTGGAACATTAACCACACAACGTATGGCATTGTTGCAGAGAGTAACAAACAGAAGTGAATTAAGTTATCTTTGCCTTGATCTAGTACCATGTTACACTTGTCAGCTTGTCATAAACAATGTCTTCACATTGCCGAACATAATTTGAACCATTTTTCATCGAAAGCTGCTCGAAATTTGAAATAAAATCAAGGAGTAGCATTTTATACGTGTATCTAGAATGTGCTTTTGCTCCTTTCTACAAAGAATATTTTGTGTCCCCGTAATAAATCAGAGGAGATCGACTTCAGCAGTTCGACTCTAGTCGCAGTTGGTACCAAAAGGGTTAATCCGACATGACGTTAATTATCTGACTTGCCTTTGATATATTTCTTTATGAAGGTGCACTTAACATCAATATCCAAATATTTGAGTTCCACATAGTCTTTAAGAATACGCTTTCAGATGAAATTGCATTATTTTTTCCGTTTTATTCAAGATTTGATCATTTGAAGATCGAAAGAAACAAACATAATTGGCAATTTATCCATTTGCTGAACAAGTTACTCAGCTTTTAAATACTAATACGAATAAAAAAGTACTGTATTTATAGTGCCGGTAGTTCAGCGATAAAAGGCCGGCTCCTTGGCCAGGGTCATATCCAACAAAATGTCATGTTTGTGTCGATTGTAGTACAATGAAAGGCTTTGGTAAAAACCATATATGCCTAGGCAAAACACAGGCAGGCAGGGTGCTATATGCACAATGTTATAGTACTCTTCCGGGAGTACCGATGAACGAAAGAGTTCTATAACAAGACCAGCAATGATGAAGGCCTAGCTCAAAACGTAGCGTCTGCTATAGGCCTAGGCTACATGCAGTTTGCAGTACTTGCTACAGCAAGAACATTAATCGACACAAACATAAGATAAATAAATAAATAAGTAAATAAATAAATAAATAAATAAATAAATAAATAAATAAATAAATAAATAAATAAATAAATAAATCATAGCACGCTTTGTTGGCAATATGAAGTAGGCCCATGCGAACTCGCACAGGATACCATGTAGCAGAACTACTTCGCCTTGTTCTGCTCACTCACTCACCCACTCTATCTGTCTGTCTGTCTGTCTGTCTGTCTGTCTATCTATCTATCTATCTATCTATCTATCTATCTATCTATCTAAGTAAGTTAATGTTTAGGGTGGTTAAAAATGATATCTGAAAACCAAAATGTTTAATTTTAAAGTGCCCCACATTTGCGACATGAAATGCGGAAATTTTCTCCACTCTTGGCGAGATGGGGAAAAGTGTTAGTTACGTCACAAATGCAACCCGCTGGCTATGGTATATGTGTTCTAAGCCAGAGTGCCTTCACTCCAAGACAAAGGTAGGAGTGATGGCAGATACAGCAGAGCATAGGGATTCCGGAGAGTGTGAATTGAGTTTTTCATGTACGTGGTCTGATGAGGATGAAAATGAATTAATGAAAAAAGCTGTAGCAGCAGAGGAAAAGATCATTTAGCCTTACACACATAAGGGGAGACCAGAAACCTAACATGAACAGTACTGCAGGTAGTGCAGCCGTGGTACAGCCCGACGATCCCAACTTGACGTCTGGGCAATGACAATTCGGTGCAAAAGAGATATTTCCTATATAAATTACTAGATTTCATTTAAGAAGAACATGCATGTATGCAACAAGTTGGAAATTGCATCAACATGGGCCAGGTCTTGTAGTGTTTCAAATTGTAGCATTCACGGAAACAGCTATAGCCTACGCCTACGGTACATAAAATTCTGATCAAACAATTTTCCCTTCCCATCTGTGTGGTCTATATGGATGATTAAATACAAGTTTGCATATATGAATAGCTTTCAATATCAGAATTCGTACTTGGCAGTAACTTGCGACCCTTGGGGGGCGGTATTTTACGTTTTCGTATACATCCTTATCAGTAGCCCAACATGTTTTTATGATATGCTTTATTTCAGATCGTATCCATTATGTAACAATGGAAATAATTTCCTTTGACTGACTAATTTTCTGGGTCCATATTAACGACAAAGGTGCAATGAGATCGAATTTTGTACAACTTATTAATGGCTGCTGGCTGTGGACTGTCAAAAAGAGTGGTACATGACTGAAAGAGATAGCAGGCCTGTCGCCCACTGGTCTTGGCAGCTGCGCAGATGAGGAGTGAATGTTGTAGCTATCCAAACAAGTGTTATCTGGTTATGCGACCAAAAACTTCGCAATATACAGTAGTTATTGGACATACACATTGCAGTGGCCAGCTAATTCAACCAGTTTGAGAATGTTCAACCCCAGACCTGGGTATGGAACAAGATCAGTCCTTGTTTGTCCATGTTTTCCACCCATTTCTTAATCAATTGAATCACAATAGTTAAACACAGTTTAAAATATATGAAAGATATAAAGTAAAGTTTTCTCACGTTACTTTGTTACAACATCCCAGACTAGCATTGTCACTGTGCCATTCAATTAATTATTATGTGATACGTTGTAACAGTCGTAGAATTACTAGACTTATATTTTGCTGTAATGCAAGCTTTGAAACCAGAATCGAACTGAAGATTAATTTAATACTGTGAAAAAAATAATGAATCAATGTTCCTGGTGTTATGAGTAATGCCTGATTTGGCCAGTTCCATGAATCTTTCCATATCCACCGATAGGACCGCATTTGGCAACAGCAGTAGTTTTTTCTTGCCAAACCTCTCCTGAACATCGTCACATTTGACAAATCAAAGTCACTTTCCACAAAGTGTTTGCTACATATTTTAGATCAGTTCCCAGGACGTTGCTACTTGTCCCTGTAAATCTTGACTGCACAGGTCCACGCTCTCTGTCAGCCAGCTGTGTTGGGTTTGTGACGTCACTAACCTTTCGCACCTTGTGGGTGTTGGAAATGAACGGTAATGGATGATTAAAGGTGCAATGAGTTTTCAAAATAAAAATGGGAATAAAAGTATTATTTTCACATCCAATTTGTAAAATGCATCATATGGTGAGAACAACCAATGATTCAACAATGTATCCAATTTGAACATGATCAATCAAGAGAACCTTTAAAGATCAAATATTTAAAGATAACATCAATTCGATTTAATCTTATCATGGAATATGTTTGAAGGTATGTTCAATTCTGGCAAACCTTTTTTTTTATTTAATCATAAGACAAAATCTGTTTAATAATATCATCAATTGCGTTTAATGATTTCACTTAATCGGTCTATTGTTATCAATACATATACTATAATTAAACATATGTCTAAAACAACTTTTGATTTACGAGACAATAACAAACTACAGCAGCCTGACTACAATACCATAACATACAGTAAAAATTCTCTCCGATACCAAGGGGCCAAGCTGTGGAACAACTTACCCCCACACATCAAAGCATCTTTTGATTTAAATCACTTTAAGACGTTAATCAAGGCATGGCTTGGCCCCTCCTGCTCTTGTTCTATGTGCATCCTATGTAAAACCAGGGTTTAGGAAGATTAAAATTCTTCCAAATTTAAGGAAACCTTGTTAGACCGGCTGTATATAGTCTCATTGTGAGTTCATTGTATATACCATCTCATCACTTGTCATTGTTTCCTCTTTTCATGGTCGAACAATAGTGCTGTTGCGCTAATGTTTTTTTATTTTTACAATTTGACTTGAAAAAAAGATTATTAATCATATTGTAAACCACCCGGCCTGATCTTGGTGTTGTATCTGACTGCGTGTTGTTGACCAGGTAGTATCACACAAGGATGGACTTGTCCGCAAAAACAAACCAGGTTCGATCTCCAGTTCAAATTCTTTATTCTCTCTTCTTGTACAGCAATAAATCTCCCAATCTGGTTAGGCTCCTTGGTTCCCACTCTCATATAGCTGAGAGAACAAGCTCTCCCTTCAGATATCTCTTTGTTATAGTTGAAAGAACAAAGTCTGCCTAGCATGGCAAATGTACCTCCTTTTATACACAGGTATGAGTCATACACAGTGAAAAATCCCATCCATGAAAAACTGCTATGCAGCAGTTTTGTCTGCCTAAATCCAGATACACCCAGTTAAATCCTGTTAAAATTACGTTTCATGTAAACAAGACATGACTCAGTGATGTCAGGACCCTAAAATATGTTTCTACTTGACTGTACACTGGCTCCCCCTATCGGTTATTGTGTATATGAAATTTCCCCTCCTTCTAGTGTCATACCAGAAATGACATATCAGGGTGAACTAGTTCACTCTCAAACATGATAGAAAAGACTACCTACTTATGTGTACAGACTTGTCATGATTAATACAATCTCAATCCAAACTTGAAATATCATTTAATTAATTCTACAAAGAATTAATTCCAGTTTTATACAACACCTTTTCATGTACTGTACAACCTCCAATCCATCACTGTCTTGTATGACTGCTATATCCTGTAAGTCCGCCACACATTCTAGACTAATTGGATCATTATTTTACTGACCGAGATTATGACTCAGTGCATCTAGGCTATGTTCTTGCACAATTCCTGTTCTGGTATTTACCAAACTGGCATTTCTACTACATCAAACAATGATTCACAATAATATATTGCACAATATTACTGCATTTATACTCTGGGGATTTCCACTGTTCTGCCAATAATACAAAAATGTTTAGGGGACTTTCACTGTAATTCCCCTCTCCCAAATATAATCTCCAATGATAATTCATCATGATTATACCATGGTTATCCTGTGAGCCAACCAGATTTACAATATTTGTCCAAATTTCCCCTAGGGTGTTCTCCACTGGGGATTTCCAACTTGAAATCTTTTACCTTTGTTCAAACCTTAAGTCTGGGGTAGGGACTTTACAATATATTGAAATATCTGGATAATTAATTTTTTCACTAAATAGAATTATTGATATGTTCAATTCGATTTTATGTTATGTGTAAATGAAACCGGACCACAGCAAGATATAAAAAATGTTCCCCCAATGACTGGAGGTGAAACCATCCAAATCTTTGAAGACATACAATCTTGTGGCAGTCTCGGCAAATCAAACAAATGACTGATTAACTGTGAATATTGACTTGCTTCCATATGTCTATGATTTAAGATTGTCAACATCTGGTTTTGTTGATGTACGATCATCCTGTTTTGCAATCAGTTCCATGATACAACTCTTCTGATTTCATCAATTCCTTGATCAGTGGTAACTCCAAATAAAGAACTTGCAATGTTTCCGATGAAGTTGAATAGTCCTCGTTTTCTTCTTGGAGTTCGGTTGATTCCCTTGTTCATCTTCCTCTCTGTCGGATTGAGTTTGACGTGAAGATGTAGAAGTTCTTATTTGGTCTTCAATTGGTCCATCCATTGAAGTTTGTCCACATACTGCATCTCTTTCACAGATTTGATGAGACTAACAATAGTGGTATACTGTTGAATTATGCCACCGGAGTCTGTTGGTCCATCAAAGGTAACTAAGACTGTCCACTCAGCTGTTTGTACTTTCATGTGAAGTTTTCCAGGGATTAAGACTCCATCTGCCAAGGGTTTAATGTCGTCCGCTGTCATCTGGGTAATGATGACCATGGTAACTATGAGCATTAGTGCTCCATAGCTTTGGCAGGTTCTTCGGTTTCTGTCAAAATACATGGTCTCTTCTGTGATACCAATTGATCTTCTGGGTGATCTAGCTGTCATTTCCTGAATCTTGTGAAATATCTCGGTGTGAACTTCTCCTCTGGTTGTCTGGTACTTGATCCTGGTGTTGGTTCTTCTGGTTGGTCTGTTGGTTCCTCTTCCTCAGTCTGCTCTGGTTGAGTTTCAGGCTAAAACTGAGCTGTCGGTTGTGGAACTGCTGTATTTCTTTTGTTCCTAACAGGACATGGATGTACGTCATCCCACACCATATTTGGATCAACCAGTTTGACCTTGTTCCTGTTGACAACTTTGGTTTTTCCAGTTTGCTGTTGACCTAGCTAGCATACTTTTCCTCTGACATGTATGACTTCATACTGTGGATCCCATCTGGATGTCAGTGTTACTCGTTCTTGAGCCTTAAGTACCACTGTATCACCAACTTGAATATCACCAGCATTGTCCTTCTTATTCAATCTCTCCCGATTGAACTTTCTAGACTCTTCTAGATTCTGTCTAGCACTAATGAGAGCATCAGATAAGACTCTTCTCGATTCTGTCTAGCACTAATGAGAGCGTCAGACAAATCACTGAGACATCCTTGTAATGTCTGAGGTCCCTGCCTCAACATTTTAGTCAAAGGCAATCTTCCTCTCCTACCATATAGCAGGTAGAATGGGTTATATCCAGTACTTATGCTAACACTATTCCTGTATGCTAGTAATGCATTTGAGAGCTGTTCTTCCCATTTCCTTGCATTGTTGTTCACCAGTTTTGCAACCATTTCCTTCAATGTTCTGTTGAATCTCTCAACTTTGCCATTGGCCTGAGGATTATAAGGCGTGGCTCTTCTATGATCCACTTCCAATCCTTTTAAATAATCTTTGAGAACTTTGGCATTAAACTCCTGACCTTGATCTGTGATAATAATTTCCGGAATGCCATGCCCTGGAAATATATATAATATGGCTGGGGTAATGTTTTCACTGATTGACATGTCACTGTCTCATTGGGCTGGGGTGGCGCCTCTTCTGCCTGCCCTTTGTTGTCCCTTTCGGCTGGAGTGATGTCTCTTCTGACCTGTATGTTGCTGCTTCTCTGGCCTGGAGTGGCCTCATACCTGCTGACAAAGGCGACCTCTATTGGCTTCAAGCAGATGTTTGGTAGTGTCGAGGTTGTCCTTAAGTGTACTTGTAAGTAGGTTGACAGCAGTGATCAACCTCTCTGTAGGGTCTGCTTGCATCCAGTGGCTTTCTCCCTTATTGGACATCATCAGATATCAGGCTTCAGGGGTGATAATTTCTCCTGAACACATGGGCCTGTGTTTAGATAAGGGCAAGACTAGGTGTCTCCCTGGAGTTGGTGGGGAGCCGTATGGCTACTCTGGAGTGATCAAATTCTGAGACATGTTCTGGGTGAAGTTGAATGACATCTTGCTCTCTAGTGTTGCCTATAGCATTCCTGTTGGCTGGTGTGTTGTAGGAGCTGCTTGCTAAAGCACACCTAGAGCTGAACTTGAAACACTAGAGGAACTTGATGATGAGGAACTGATCATGACATCCTTAGAAGTACCTCTTTCCTGGTTAGGGTCAGTTTCTGACTCCATGGTCTCTTCAGGGTGATTCATTGGAATGGCTGGCCTGCACTTTCTGCTATCATACTGTCCTTTGCTTTTTTCTTGTCTGCATCTCTGCTGTCTTATTCATCTTGTTTGGTGTCTTTCATGTTCTCTTTACTGTTTTGGTTGTTTTCTCTGCCATCCTAGTCAGCTTTTCTACTGTCTTGATTGCTTTTTCTGCTGACTTGCTTGCTTTCTCTGTGATCTTGTCCTCTCTGTGTCATCTGAATGGCCTTTTCTACCAACCTGCTTGCCTTGTCTGTCTTCTTGTTTCCCTTTCCTACCATCTTACTGGCCTTCTCTACCGACTTCCTTGCTTTCTCTGCCATTTTATTTCCCTCCTCTAATGTCTTGCTTGTCCCCTCTGCCATCTTGTTTCCCTTGTCTCACAACTTGTTCCCTTCTCCACCACATTACTGACTTCCTCCACTGACTTGCTTGCCTGTGGTCTTTTTGAATCCCTGGTTAGTGCATTCTGTACAATGAATGGACTTCCAACAAATGGGCCACTTTATTGTATCAGATGGAACAACTCTGGCTTTTCCTTCATGAGAGTGTCTATTGTTTCCTGGATGGACACTGATGGTTCCTCCTTCTCATATGGCTGCTTTCCAGATGAGTTCTTTGTCTGGGACAAACTCTCTGCTGCTACTTCCACCTCATTTTCCATGCTGGGTGCCCCAGCTTTGTACTGGATCCTCTTGCCCTTGCGGCATATATTTGAAGGGGAGTAGCCTCACTCTCAATGATCACATGCTCCTCAGTTGCCTGGAAATCCTCTCCTGTTCTCTGGAAGCCTTCTGGTGCATCCACTATGCCATTGATCCCGTGCTTTGTTTGCAGATGCCTGGGAGCCTGGTTCTTTGATCTAGCTGACAGGGCACAGGTTTGGCAGTAAAAGGGTACCAGTGAATTATCCAGGTGGCAATGGACAATATGCTTGCTCAATTGCAGGTCGCCACAATATACATCGCAGAACTAACACCTTACCACTCTGCCACACTTTCTTAAGGCTGCTCTAGCCGCTTCCAACATCTTTCTGGAACACAGGCAAAGGAACCGAAAATCAGTTTCTTTGTCAGGACAATTTTCATGGTATAAGATTAAGTGGGCAATTATGTAGTTGGGGAAGGTTGGGGTGGGGATACTGGAAGAAACATATTCATGCTTTCAATGCTTCTGCACCTTGGCCAAAGCTCCCTTAGCCCCGTCAGTGATGTGTTTCCCTCATTTGGATTGAGTTGGTTGTGGGCAATTTTCATCCAATTTAATCATGTCGGGCTCAAATTGTAGATATTGTAAACCTGTACATTTTTATAATTTACATTGTTGTATTTGTGTCAATTTGTCCAGCACCACCTCCTAGTAGTCATTACCCTATTCCACAGTCTGAGCTCTTTACTCTCCATGTGACCTCTACAGGTCAAAGGTCAGTCATTTGGCCCCTTGAAATTTTCATCCCGCCATAATTCTGTCAATGTTCATCTCATTTTTAACCATGTTGGACCCAAATTGTAGGTATTGCAACACTGCATATTTTTAGAATGTACATGTAACCTCTGAAGGTCAAGGTCATTTGGACCTTTGAAATTTTTATGTAGTTATCACTTGCTCAACTTTCATCCAATTTTAATCATGTTGGACTCAAATTGTAGTTATTGTAACACTGCACATTTTTGTAATTTGCATTTGACCTCTAAAGGTCACAGGTCAAGGCAATTTGGACCTTTGAAATTTTCAGCCTTCTATTACTTTGTCAATTTTCATCCAATTGAAACCATGTTGGACCCAAATTATAGGTATTGCAACACTGCATATTTTTGTAATTTGCATGCAACCTCTAAATGTCAAACGTTAAAGTCATTTGGCCCTTTGAAATGCTCATCTAGCCATAACTTGGTCAATTTTCATACAATTTCAGTCATGTCAGACTCAAATTGTACGTATTGCAACACTGTACATTTTTGTAATTTACATGTGACCTCTAAAGGTCAAGGTCTTTTGGACTTTGAAAGTTTTAATCTGGCCATAATTTACAACATTTAAAGGCTCACAGATAGATTTCTTTGAAGCAAATCTTCTTTTTAGTTAGTTTTGTTCTCTTCTAATTCTAACTTTCCATTTCTTTTTTCCCAGCTCCCTACCAGGAAATCCTGTTCCGTTCTGACCCTTTTAGTTCCACCTGGTTAACCTCGTTTAACCAAACAACCCCCCCCCAAAAGAAAAAAACAAAAACAACAAAAAAAACAAAAAAAACAAAAAAAAAAAAACCCCAAAAAACAAAAAAAACAAACAAACAAACAAACAGACAAACAAACAAATCAAAAAAAAAACACAAAAAACAAACCAAACCAAACTAAAAGAAAACAAAACAAAACAAAACAAAAAATAAATAAAATAATCCCCCCAAAACAACAACAAAAAAACAAACAAACAAACAAACAAACAAAAACAAACACACACACACACACACACACACAAACACACACACACACACACAAAACCATGCCACACGTTCTTATCCTAAGCGCCACACTTCGTCTAAGCCTTACAGTTATAATCCATATTTTGCCAATTCCTAAACATATTTCCCCTCATCTGTCTATATGCATCAGCCCATACCAACCAATGGTCCACCGTCTCGTCTGTCCCCTGGGAGAAAACCCAACACTTACCATTGCTACCTGCAATTCATTTCTGTCTACTGTTTTCTAAATTGATAATTCCTGCGCTATCCTGGAACAAAAGTTTGGATCCATTTCCTCCATCCCAGCATGTACTTTTCTTTGGCTTCTCTAAAACATTGTATACATTTATGATACTTTTTTTCCCACACTCTTTTTCTCCAGTATTTGTTTTAAACATTTTTTATTTGTAAATACAATTGGCCGACAGGGTCACCAGCGTATATTAGGGCCTCCTGTACTCTTCTCCAGTCTTGATTCCATCCTTTTGTCATATATGTTTTCCAATCCTCGACCTCATCATAACCTTTCAACTCATACCTTTCTGCTAACTTTTCTATGTCTTTGATCCATCTCGTCTGTTCTGTATCAGCTTTATTATATATTTTCGTGTACCACCCGTCCCCGCTTACTGATTGTACCCCCAGTAGTTCAACTTGGTTTGGCAATTCTGTCAGTTATGCAATTCCATCCTAACTCCCCTAAGATTACTTCTCTTGCTGGACACGGCGTGGTCCCAGAATCCATTTTCCAATTTCTGTCTGTGCTTTCTCCGTACCCTGGATACCCCCTTCAATTACCAAGATAACATCTAAACCATATAGCATTCCTGGTATTGCTACTCCATCCCACAACACTGGAGCTGTGAATGCCCTATTAAAACAATTTATTGCTGTAGCTTTTGTCATTTCCTTCTTACGGTTCTCCTTCTGCTCTATCTTCTCAATATGGTACCCGAACATAGCCTTACCTGTTGCTTTTATTTTTACCCCAAGGTTCTCATACTCATCTGCCTCTCCAATTTCCATCACATACTCTCTACCCTCTAGAATTTGCAATTTAACAAGTCTCCATTTTCCATTGCCATCTAGTTTCTTCCCTTCTGTCATAACTTGGCTTTTGCCTTGGCTTAACTCTATCCTCCATTTATTCCCATTTTCCCTTAGCATGTTTAACAAATCCTATAATTTTTTTTGAGACTTGGCCATGAGCACAATGTCATCTGCAAAAAATAACTCAGGACTTTTCTGATGTCCTATTGTTACTTCTCCCTTATCACAATCCATTAGCCTCAATATATAGAGCGAACAAAATTGGGGAAACACACACACACACATCCCTGCTTTAAACCTATGTTCAGCTGTGCGTTTTCTACAACAATATTTCCCAGCAGAACAATGCATTCTACATCCTCGTATAGGGCTTTCACTACTTCCAGAAAATTGCCTACGAATCCTCATCAACTAAGTTTTTCCCATGGAGTATCTCTCCATACCTTATCATGTGCCGTTCTCGTATAAAAAACACCTTTCTCCACTTTTGTCTTGCCATATCCAAACCCCTGAGTCAGTGTAAATACAGCTAGCACACCCATTATGTGGATGGTGAAGATAAACTGGTCTTAATTTGCATAATTTTCAAAATGTTCACTGCCCTCAATGAAACGGCAAGACTGTATGTATGGAGGTATAATCATGCCAAGTTTGGAGTTTCTATATGTAAGAGCGTCCAAATGAAATGACGGACAAGGTGCTGGTAAGGAAAGAAGAAAGAAAGAATTCTTTAAAAAAACCACAACAGAATGCCTGTGTTGGCACACAGACTGCACATAGCAGCAGGGACTCGAACTTATTTGTAAGCCGTTCGGGTCTTTAAAAAGACGAGTGTTCAGCTTGGCAAAATATCCACCATAGCAAAATATGTATCACATTCTTACCTTAGTGTTATCACTATCATCCACAATTTCAAAAAATTACTCGTTCGAGACCCACTCTTGCCCTATAATCGCGAGATTTACCCACCGGCCGAATGCTCAGAGAGATTTTGCCATCCTAAAATAATCCTTATTTGAATACATTTTATGGATATATATATATATATATGTATATAACCTGTTCAACATTTTGAACAGCTTGTCAAGTCATAAATCATCGTTGTAAGCAGGTCAGTAATGCAGATGGAGTAATTTAACGTCTCTGTCTAGACATTCGCTCAGTTGAACTATGACCTAGCTTTTACAGGACTTGGAGCTGAAATGAATTCGATTCACCGCTTTTTACACTGCAATGATTCACATTAGCGTGAAAGCCCAGCGACACAAACAGCGCTGACACACTTCTGTAGGCGTTGTCTGCTGCGGTCAGTGACAGCGAGCACAGTGAGCACTGAGAGATCGCAGACGTGGACGGGAGCAGTGGTTGACGATATTTACGACCATGTACTTCTATCAAAGCCTCATTGGGGATGAGCCCGAAGTAAGTTGTATTTAACTTACGTCAGAACGTGTAAATGATTTGTGACCGAAAGCAGAGTTAAAGCGTGACTTGGAAAATATGTTTTGCATACACGATAACCAAGTTTGACTGACTTGGACACCTGGGCAGACATTGTGCCCATTCTCGCTGTGGTATTTGAATTCCACTGGTACGAAAGAATGAGCGAAATTACACCACGCATGCAGCGATCTTATCCGGTCTCTCTATGAGCGAAGATATATGCATTAGTAGAGAGTGTCAATGTGAACTTAGAAACGTAATTTTAATACAGTATAATGTCGTACAGCCGTGTTATGCATAGGAACGAAAATGCTTTAGTGTTAACTCTGCGCTTTCCAACATATCTTACCCAGCCTGCCCAAATATATGTAACTATGAAAACAAATCATGGGCCAGCATAGGGCCATGCTATTAACAACTCCAAAATTTCTGTGGTTTAAATTTTAACTTTCTGTTTGTATACTTTAAAAGCACATTACATTGTTTATTTGGCCAGTTATTCTGTACCGGGGTTTCGTGATTACCTTTCCCACGTGACTAAGGGTTAACGCTGAAATTTTCTCAATTATTCATATATCCTTTGGGAAGTCAACGCATACTGGACGAGGTCGCGGACATTTTAAGAATACATAATCAAGGTTAAGTGTATATGTATATTTAACTTAACATATTTTGTCATGAGGTGCCGTTTTACCTATGTTTAATTACGCGTTTTTACCATAATCAATTTAACAAATTGTGCTGGTGTGTCCAGACAAGAAGACAAAAGATTGGCTTTCAACCAGCAAATGGTCTTTGCAACTGTAATTGTGTTCAGAGTGGGAACAAGCATGAGCGTTTTGCTAGCATATTATATAACCATGTGATTATTGATACTGAGGAGTATGTTGGCATAAAATTCCACTTCCACCCTTTAGCTTCATTTAATCCTTTCCTTGTAAATAGGTGTAATACCTCAGCTTTCCACTCAATTACACGATGGTCTTTGGTTAAATACCGACTGAATTGACAATGGGTGAGATATCAACCCCTCGTCGTGCGATAAGAACAAATAATCTTTGTCCGACATGTACGGTCTTCCAGGACTTGTTTTGCACGCGAACTCCAAAACCAGTCATCCTTCCATGACGAGTGATATTTTACATCGGTCATGGGGTTTATAAAATTGAACAATGTCGAGGCACATATCAAGGTCACAGCTGGATCTATCGTCCTTTTTATTACAAGTGTTATTTTGTTCATGCAACTAAAGAGGGTTTGAATAATTCTCAGAAATATTAAAAAAATATCATCCTTCCTGGAAAAGAATGTGATTGTACATTTGCCAATTATAACATGAAACTACAATAAATGTACACAAACGGCAGGCTGCACGCGTGTATTATTCTCTTCATTAGCATACTGCTGCCTAACAATGCAACATGTACATTTATTTGAATTGTTCCAGGTAAACTGAAACGACTATGAATGGCGACATCTATCGTTACGTGACAAAGTAATGTTAATATTACATGGGGTCTCCCATACAGCAGTTGATATAAACATATTTTATTAGACAAAGCAATTTGGGAGAAGGGTCGTGCCCTATTTAAAGGCCTTTCGCAAAGAAAGGACAGGAAAACACACGAGGTTTAATGCAATGCTTCACCAAATGATGGAGCATTGTAGTGAGTTATCAAGTACAAGTTGCACGTCACAAATGCACAAGACAGACAATGGGACTTGACTGAATCGGGGCAACTGTTCACTATAATAGCTAATACATTATATGTTTTATCAGGGAAATGTATTCAACTTCTCAAAAATTAAGTTGTAGCATCATATTGAAATCATTTTGTGCCCTCAGAACTGCAAGCGCTGGAGCTTAAAGTAAAATTTCAAGTGCAAATGGTTCAAAGTTTATAATACCAAACACGTGATTTGTTTTGATGAGAGTATGTTGAGGACTTGAAAATAGGAAGTGCCAAACATCCTCTTCGTCGGTACCACAGGCGCAATTGGGGGTCTTTTATGCCAATTTGAAACAAATGTTTTCCCAGCTGGATGGGGCCCAAAAGTTGTCGAGCATGTAAAGTAGCAGTTTTTCTTTTATTTACGTAGTTAGGGTCTCTGACTGTGCGAACTGGAAAAGTATACATTTTACTTTTATATTATGAAAGAGAAGGGGAGTTTTGGATGTCAAGCGGAAGGAGATTCCAGAGACGTGCAGCAGATGGATTGACAGGCTCCCCAAAAAGATCAATACGTGCTGTAAAATGTGATAAATCCGATCTTTTACTGGTGGCATAGTAAAACATTGCATCTGACATGGCAATATGTGGACCTATATTGCGTATGTAATTTTGTGTTAAATCATACAAGATTTTTACATTTGGGTCAACTTTGCTGTTTCACGCTTTTTGGAAAGATGCTCCAGTTAGTTTCTTCGTGGAGTTTCCCAGAAGAGGTCGCTCGCATTGCACCTGTTGCTGTCCGTGCCACATCAAGTGAACGTCTCCAGGCGAGTCTCTTCACCCTGTGTACAGCTGTCCCAGACTACTTACATGTTTTGTGTTGCCTGTACACTCTTTTTCTATGTGTTGGGGCACCATTATTCGATTTTTATACATTCCATTATTGCTATGCTCGTGTGAGTAAAATTTTGCTAGGTTACGTTACATAGGCCTACACCTATATAACCCTCACATGTATCACAAGGCCGGTCCTCTGCCAGTTGAGAAAGCGACAGAGACCTACAAAGCGCCCAGACGAGAACGAAATGCTACATTGTGCCAAAGAAAAAAACATTTCGCTTGTCTTTTCTGGACATAAATAGGTATGGAATTAGACAAAAAGCAATTTGAAAATTAAACACGATAACAGCACATGCCCGAGTCATATGTGAACGAATCACATGCTTTTGAGTCTTCCAATGAGTATATTATTCACATGACAAAGGAGCCCAGCTGGTGAACTTTTTTTTTACCATGAAAAATATGTAAAACTATTCGTCAATGATCTTCGGCACTCCTAGACAAGACAAAAAATAACTGAAAAAGGAAAAGATAAAAGAGAAGAAAGGAAAGAACTTTTAGCAAACATTAAAGTTTAGCTCAATTATGCCATTATAGAATCATTGAATTTTACGCCTGTCTATGGATGGGACTGGTTATATAAACACTGCAACAGCCCAAAACATTAACACCATGCATGTGTTGCCTGGCAACATGTGTACCATAAATCTGCCTGACTGGTTTTTCATGTGTAGCTTCATTATGCATGTTGACATGATGTAATGATGACATATAAAAGAAACCTTTCCCCTGATGAGAAGTTATATGACATTATATCACAGAACATGCTGGACTGTGTTACATCGGTGGGATAAGACCCGTTGGGAACATAATTAAAGTGTGTGTGTCAGCACACACTTTTCTGTTTTTCTAGGAATTCTTTATTATGTCTGTGTGCCAACACAGACATACTGTTTTTCTAGGAATTCTTTCTTTCTTTCTTTCTTTCTTTCTTTCTTTCTTTCTTCTTTCTCTCTTTACAGGCAAATTTGTCCGACATTTCATATGAAAAGTATTACACGTAGAAACTCCAAACTTGGCACAATTATACTTCTATGGATGAAGTCTGGCCTTTTAATAATGAGAGGTCATGCTTTTCAAATTATGCAAATGAGGGCTAATTAAAGTTTTAAATCTTCAATATCTTATGTACTACAGTAGATGTGGTTCCGAGTGTATAGGAATTCAATCATAGCCAGGTAAAGGTCATTTCAAATGTCAAGGTCATGTCAATGTCAAAGGTCATATCAAGGTCAAAGGTCAATTTTAAGGCAAAATGTCATTTTTGGGGTCAAGATTCACTTGAGGTATAGGTCATCTCAAGGTCAAAGGTCATTTCAAGGTCGGAGGCCACTTTCGATGGTGGCCTTCTTCTTGCCATAACTTGGTTAATTTTTATCCAATTTTGATCATGTTGGGCTCAAACTATAGCTATATTACACTGCACATTTTTTAAACTTACATGTGACCTCTAAAGGTCAAAGGTCAAGGTCATTCCGACCTTTGAAAGTTTCGTCCAGCCATAACTTGGCCAATTTCTATCCAATTCTAATGATGTTAGACTCAAATTGTAGGTATTGCAACACTGTACGTTTTTATAAGAACATGTAACCTCAAAAGGGCAAAGGTCAAGGTCATTTGGCCCTTTGAAATTTTCATCTTGTCAAAACCTGGTCAATTTTCATCCGATTTGGTTCATGTTTGGCTTAAAATTGTGGGTATTGTAACACTGTGCAATTTACATGTAACCTGTAAAGGTCAAAGGTCAAGGTCATTTGGACTTTGAAATATGCATCCAGGCATAGGCTTAAAGTGATGTGACGTACCATAGGATAAAAGTTGTAGCATTTAATATTTACAACTTTTGAAAGCACACAGACAGATTTGCTTTCAAGCAAATCTTCTTTTCTAGTTTCTTTCTTTCGTTTTTTCTTCCTTTCTTTCTTTCTTTCTTTCTTTCTTTACAGGCAAATTTGTCCGACATTTCATTTGAAAAGTATTATATGTAGAAATTCCAAACTTGGCACAATTGTACTTCTATGGATAAAGTCTGGCCTTTTTATAATGAGAGGTCATGCTTTTCAAAATTATGCAAATGAGGGCTAATTAGAGTTTTAAATCTTCAATATCTTATATATTATAGTAGATGTGGTTCCAAGTGTATCGGAGTTCGATCATAGCAAGGTAAAGGTCATCTCAAATATCAAGGTCATGTCAAGGTCAGAGGTCATATCAAGGTCAGAGGCCAATTTTAAGCCAAAAATGTCATTTTTGAGGTCAAAGTTCACTTCAGGTGGCTTTCTTCTAGCCATAACTTTGTCAATTTGTATCCAATTTTGATCATGTTGGGCTCAAATTGTAGCTATTGTAATCCTGCACAGCTTTGGAAGTTACATGTGATCTGTAAAGTTCAAAGGTCAAGGTCACCTGGACCTTTGAAAGTTTCATCCAGTCATAACTTGGCCAATCTCCATCCAATTCTAATCATGTTGGACTCAAATTGTAGGTATTGCTACACTGGACATTTTTATAAGAACATGTAACCTCAAAAAGGCAAAGGTCAAGGTCATCTGGCCCTTTGAAAGTTTCATCTTGCCATAACTTGGTCAATTTTCATCTGATTTGGTTCATGTTTGGCTTAAATTGTAGGTATTGGAACACTGTACAATTTACCTGTGACCTGTAAAGGTCAAAGGTCAAGGTCATTTGGACTTTGAAATTTGCATGCAGCCTTAAGCTTAATGGAATGTGAAGTACCAAAGGATAAAAGCTGTAGCAATTAAAAATATGCTAAATAGCACCATTTGAAATTTGAAATTTTGAATAACTTCAAAGCTATATTACATAGAGATACCATTCCAACTTCTTCTCCTGTGTTATGGAATAGTTGTACATTGTCATACCAATATGCTTTGAAGACACGCACACTGATTTGCTATGCAGCAAATCATCTTTCCTAGTTATATATTAGTTTCAATGGATTAGAATAGTACTGGATGGAGAATGATGAGAACAGGCCCGTGGAAATGTTTGATTGGGCTGTTGCATTTTTTACCACCCCCCTCCAGAAACAGGTGAAAAATTCAATGATTCCATGATGGCATAAATAAGCTAGTATTAAATATATTTGACAGACAGAGAGAGAGAGAGAGAGAGAGAGAGAGAGAGAGAGAGAGAGAGAGAGAGAGAGGAGAGAGAGAGAGGAGAGAGAGAGAGAGAGAGAGAGAGAGAGAGAGAGAGAGAGAGAGAGAGAGAGAGAGAGAGAGAGAGAGAGAGAGAGAGAGAGAGAGAGAGAGAGAGAGATGCTGATGTATGTGTGTGCACGGGGACATTAAATACTGAATGTCATTTAGAACAATGACATCAAGCTTGAACATTTCTAAATATTTTATTCTAGCAACAAGAGTTCATCATCCACACTTTTTATATAGTTGAGGCAACTCGTCGTGGATCCATACAGAGACGCCAGGTTCAATCGATGATGATGTACTGGTATACTTAGCTGAATGTTTATATATATGTATAAATATATATATATATATATATATATATATATATATATATATATATATATATATATATATATATATATATATATATATATATATATATATATATATTTGCATACATACATAATTCATTTCGATACTAGCACGCCATACTGTGCCGATGAAAAGAAAAAAGAAAAGAAAAGAATCAACCTAGAGATTAAGATCCTGTGCAACTTTGTTCTTCATAATTTAAAATCATAATAGTCTTACAGTGCATACAAAGCTTGGGAAGCTTAAAGTACATTCAGTGCTGCCTGTCGGTTCATCAAACATCACATGTTTAAATAAAATAAAAAGAATGATTAGTCTATCAATTAAATAAATGGTGAGTCCTCGAAATGAAAAGTTAGGGGCGCACTTCTGTCAGGTCGCGCGCTACAGTAGGAATTAGTACGGCATATGCTTATGTGTAGTAGAAGACCACCTGCGCAAAGAGATAATTTCTCTATTAAGACCACATTTGAGTGTTTTAGGTGGTCTTAATAGGGAGATTTCAATATATATGTATATATATACATATATATGCATATATGCGTGTATATGTGAATATGTATATATATGTACATATATGAACATATTTGTATAAATGTGTGTATGTACATGTATTTATTATGTATACATGTGTGTAATGAGCAACGCCACACGTGAAATATTACTGAAAATGCAACGGTTGCAATCTGGTGAATCTGAAACGCACTTCAATGATTGCAGGGGACGGTTTTCCCGAATGATGATTTCGACGCTGAAGCGGCAGCAGAACAGCTGCGGGAAGCCATGGAGGGATTTGGTACGTGTCATATGGGCATCGTGTTTTTGTGCGGCTGATGTACTGGCATTTCAGTTCCTCATAACCACCTTGTCATGATTCTCATCAAATGGAAAAGAGCAAATGAACATCATGTTTTGAAACAACTAATTCAGAGCCTTCAAGTCTCCCTCCTCAGCGGGACATCTCTCGCTTTTTCGTACCCTTTTACAAAGTCTTCAGCTGTCTCGCTTTTTGTAAAATTTTAAAAAAAAGTAGCATTATACCATCGGTGGCTGTAAAGTTGTCCTGTTTGCCATGTTGTTGTACTATACGCGCAGAATATGTCTATGATGGTGCCTTAAATGGTTGAAAATGGAGGGTATGAAGGTGCAAATTTCAAATTTTTCCTGGGGGAGCATGCCTCCAGACCCCCTAGCTATGCTTCGCGCCTTTTCAGTACCTGCAGGAGGGAAGTCTTTAAACATAGGCTAGCTTGAAGGCTCTACTAATTGGGGGACATTTTTATTACGGAGTGCCGCCTTTCACTATTCTCGTCGTTGGGAAAAGGGTAAAACGGAAATATGCCCCACTGTAAACTATGAAGCTTTGTGACAGTGGACATCGATGTCAACTTGAGTGGTTTACCGTGAGTGTAACAACTCCATTCGAGGTATGTTAGTTTGTACATGATATGAGGATCAAGCCCGGGCTGGGAAGCCGGGTAGAATCCTAATCCTGATTCTGTATTAGTTTTAATACAGCATTGATATACAAGCAGTGATTTTTTGCACATACTGGAAATGGTCTATTCATTTACTCAGGCTGTAACATTATGATAAAATGTGGTTTGGATCAGACAATGATTTGCAAAATTGTATGAACAGGTAATTATAGAAATTGCATTGTTCTAGCAGAATGTCACCTAACAGTCATTTTCAGCAATTATCCCTTCTTTTTCCAATTACAATTACTTGAGATTTTTTCTATTAAATTCCACACCTCATTCAGATGCGAAACAGCTAGCCACTTGGAGCATTTGGTTTAGCTGTTCTTATTTGCTGAAAGAACAGAGTCGTCCACATATATAGTAGCGCTGTCACTAGGTGATTTCTACATCTAATTCAGTGTCAGCTTGCTCTAACATAGTGATCAAATCCTTCATGACGACATAAATGAGAGTTGAGACAGGATACAGTCGAGCTTGACACCATTAATTACATCATACCATTCACTTTCAAATGTGCCTCAAATAACCTTATTTTCCACTTTCTCGCACAGACCTTTCAACGAGCACTATGTTTCCCCCTGTATTGTAATGTTCCAAAAAAAGATGATCTCTGTTGAGAGTATCAAATGCTTTCAGAAGGCCTATATCAAGGAAAGCAAACCAAGCGATTTCGATGTCTTTCGTCAGGCAACAGAGGCCCTTTAGTGTAAAAGGGCAAAAAAGTGGTCTTCCAAACGACGACCTTTAATTCTTATCGGCTCCCTGTAATTCGCCTACAATATCGCTGGGTTCTAAATATGACATAAATTGTCTTTATATAAGACTGTTATATGTAGGCATATATATATATATATATATATATATATATATATATATATATATATATGAGAAACTGGGCGATCTGTACGAGTTCAATAGTTCAATTTTTGGCAGAAATGCCTTCCGTTTGAATGCTTTTCTTATATCAAGAATGTAAGGAAAGCATTCAATTAGAGCATAGCGGAATAATCTAGTTTATTCCTCCTTGTTTGTATTGACTACAGATATGTTATGAATAGCAGACCTTCTGTAATGTCACACAGTAAATTGCTTGGAAGATTCGTGGAGGAAAGCTTGTGGACCAGGACCACATTACCTGATGACTGCAGTTTTATCTACTATTTAACATTAACAGTGTTGTGTCGGGCACCCTGTAATGACTAGAACCGGCAGGTACGCGAATCATAACACGGAACTCAGAACAGTTTTATTCAATATAATGTGAAATAAATGCGCACAGGCAATTGGCAAATTACTACCGCAGGATGTTAATGGAAATTGCATTTTGTCATATATTCATAAACAATATGCAAGATTGAACTTGGTGACAGATATTTCATCCGCCATCGTTGTGGTGACCTGTAATTTACAATTCAAGCGAATGATGACACAAAGCAAGGCGGAAGAAACACAATGACAGCTGCATGGCTAAGCCATTGTTTCAGTGATGATGATGATGATGATGATGATGATGATGATGATGATGATGATGATGATGATGATGATGATGATGACGACGACGATGATAACAGTTTTCGACTACACAAACATCAGTTTGTTATTTGATATGATATTGTTTCATATATTTAGAAAAGCTGACATGGGAACACGAATCAATTTTGTTTATGATTGAAGAATGATGATGGGCCTTATTTGTTTATGTTTTGTTAGTTTTGGAGGCACAGAGGCAACCAGCAGAATGGTTGTTATCATATTCTGGTCGATAAGAACCTATTCATACTGACCGCCAGAGTCGCTGTCCACCGAAATACTTATCAGTATTTTCGGTGGACTGTGGCGTTGGCGGTCAATATGAATGGGTTCAGAATATGATGACAACCATTCTGCTGGTTGCATCTGTGGTTGGAGGGTAGGGTGGAGGAGAGTTGTTTTTAAAGAGAAATGTATTATAATACCTTGCACAGTATTTTGTCCTCTTGATTAATTCAATTAGGCCAGATATGATAAAAGACAGAGGAATGTAACTGTAAACATGTGCCGATTGTATTTGGGCTTATGCCCAGGGAGAGGACGTATAACAGACAATGTCGCTGCTCAAGAGGTATCACGTGACGTACTCCGACCATACTGTTGGTCAGAATAGGTCAGGTGACCTTTTTTTTTCACCAGTGCTGCCTTCTACCCCTTGCGTCTGGATTACATTTTATTATTTAAAACTCGAGGAGATAGTTTCGCTATACCACGGACTTAAAACGTTTAGTTAGTTATGCATCAAAATGGCGTGAGCGTGGTCATTTTCAGTTGTACAAATCGGACGATGTTCCGGATTTGATGGCTTTAGCTGATAACTGACTTATTTACTTATATTCTTGAAGTGAGGAAACTATTTTCTGCATGTATACCATGTATACGTAAACATTCTTCTGATGCATAAACTCCTTTACGTAACAGCGGGAAATTTGGTGAAAGAATTAACAGCAACCGTGCATTCATATCCCGAATCCGCCACCAATTATTTTTATGCGTAGTCGATAGATAATGGTTTAACATAACTTTGGTTATTGGGGATTTCAGGAACTGATGAGCAGCCCATCATTGACATCATGAAGAGCCACTCCAATGAACAAAGACAGGAAATCAAAACCACCTACAAGACTGCGTACGGCAAGGTACGACTGCGTACAGACGGATACGCGGTTTGCCTGTATATATATATATATATATATATATATATATATATATATATATATATATATATATATATATATATATATATATATATATATATATATATATATATATACATATATATATATATATATATATATACATATATATATATATATATATATATATATATATATATATTTATATATAATGTTAGTGTGTGTTTATCATTGGTATAAGTATAAACGGTAATGTTGTTGTTGCTGCTCTCATGTAATGCAAACACCATGCCTACAATGCAGGCGACAAGTGATGCAGGATGGCTGACCTGTTATGCTCCAATAAATATACTTACAGTCAGTGAAAAAGGCACAGGTATTTTTTTTCTTCAGTACATTTTTGCCAGAAGGCATAGTTTGCTTAAATCTTTCTTTCCAAATGCACAATGTAGATATAGAGTTTTCGTGAAAGTTTTTGCAGTTCATCCGACATTGTACACGAACTTTGCCTTGGTTTATGTGCTGAGCATACATTCTAAGAGTTTAGACTATCGATCTATTCCAAAGTAATCTGTACTTCGTTATGTCCACATGTACTTAATGTTTGTTCACTGCCATGTGTGGTAAGTATATGAATATCCAAGTGACTTGTAATAAACAATGTAAACAAAAATGGAGATAGAATGACTTGTACAGCACACAACTTCATATTACTCGCGTGGTACGAGACAAGGTAGTTCTCTCTCTCCCTCTCTGTTCAATATATTATTATTATTATTATCTTTATTAAAACCTCCGCTAGGGAGAAATGAATATGTACATATATGTAAAAAGAAAAAAAACCCATGCCAGGCACATGACCTGGAATTAAAATGATCTGGTGAAAAGACTGGTGAAAATGTGCTCCGCTGACCAGGGTTTAAAAAAGTTGTCGGAGTGAATTAAGAATCTGAGTGAGTCTACCAGTCCATCAGGTGCAATAGCGTCCGCGGAACAGCAACTGTAGAGTCTGGGGCAAGTGTTCTTGAAAGCTATAGACAAAGAAGACAAGTCAAATGAGACAATACGTGAGATTAAGGATCCAGGGTATAGAGTACCATGTAAAATAAACTTGGACAGTTGAAGCAATAGTAAATTACGCAATGGTGAGACAGTCTTGAAAATTTTATGATCTAAAGAGATAGTCCGTTGCTTAATTACACTGTGGACGAGAGGCATATTTAGAGCACGTAACAGATTGCTATGGTGCGAACGTTTACCAAGTTCCAACGGCTGTTTAATTAACATAGCTTGGAGAGAGTCCAAATTTCTTATTTCATGGTCCGAGAGGCTGAGACAGTCAGTACCGTAGGTGAGGACAGGTAGGCACACAGTTTCCCACAGGTACATTAATTTTAACGTCTGTATGAAGTCCCGGGTAGTGCATTCCAACGTTATTCAGACCATGATAGATGCGACGACAGTTCTGCATACGGTTTTCCACGTGGCTCTTACTGGTCCAAGAGGCGTCAAATATCATACTGAGGATCTCAGCATATACATTATCGATCTTTTGTTACAATTACAATCAAATGAGGAATATGGAGTACGTATAGGTTTAGATTCGTTTAACTCTTTCGCTTACGCTGATGACGTCACGGTATTCTCCTCAACTGTGCCTGGGTTACAGAGCCTCTTACATGTATGTGTCGAGTAGAGTGCTCCAAACGCTGGCGATTTCGCTTTTGTTTTACATGTTTATAAGCTTTTTTTAGCAATCCGTATTCAGAATACATTCTGTTGATGCATTTTAGCAGATCTAAATGCATGACAGCTGGTGAGACATTGTTAGAGGAAAATGTATCTTGGAGACTTTTTTCTGATGTCATGAATATTGATAATAGTTGAGATATTTTAGGGGTTAATTTTCCCAGCCATGATAATTACAAAAGAAACACGTTGAGCACAGGATAAACATTGCTAGGCGAGCTATACATAGCTTGAGCGCCATGGGGATGTTTTACCCGGGCCTGAGTACAGAAGTGATGACGCATTCTGTAGGGGAGGGGGGGGGGATGACCTCCCATGTCTGACATATGGCCTAGAATGTATCCACCTCCCAAATTCCTTTATTCAGCGTCTTGTATCTACACAAGGCTCAATCCTGAAACAAGTTCTTGGTTTGAATGGTAAAAGATCTCATGATTCAAGTGTTCTTAAAGCACTGAATGTACTGCCTCTTTCCGACACAATTAATCGCAGAACAGCGTCTCTGCTGTGCAGGGTAGCATTGGTCGAGTCTCCATACAGACCGCTTCGTTGTCACCTGCTCTCCAGACTAAGGCATTTGGCCCTGAGGCCTGGAGCAAATACACATGTACTGTGGTACACAAGGTCCACGAACTTGGTATTTCCCCTGTCAGGGCTTTCTGAAGAGGATACATCCCAAGTTCAAGGGATTCCAGATAAATCATGAGAACAAGGGATGTATCCTTTTTATACCATGCCTTCTTTGTTTTCATGAATATAAATGCATTTTAAAATGTATTCACCAAAGCAAATCAGTCCTGTGTTGAAATTTAGCCATAGAAATTTAAAGCAGGGATATATGTGTAAGCAGGTGACATATACATCCCTTGAGAAAACAAAGGAGGCATGGTATAATTAACGGTGATAGGGACCTCTGCCTTCCGAGGCCGACCGGCACACAGCCGGGCGGTGTTGTAGACTAGCTCAGGTACCTTCTTAACCATAAAAAATTAATCCGTCCTTGGGAATATGTACATATTTTAGCTGATATGCTAATCAAGGCTTTTATATTTATATTTGGCATTATTCGTAGATGATCCTGCTTTTATCATGATGTTTTACAACTTTAAAAAAAAAATGAGTGACATTTTATCTTGATGTTGTCCAGCCCTTTTCTCCAGTTTTGGAGGCTGAATAAATATTATTAATTAAAAGGATCTGGCTTTGTCCAAATCGAAAGAAATTGTGATTACTAATTTTTTATTGATCATTTCGGGCGAGAGTGATTGTGAAAGCATTGCATGTTATTTAGGTACCACTTTAATGACTTGAACTTTTACTGTTGAGGCCTAATTCAGTGGAATAGTTACAATATTATGTTTGTCGCTGTCAATGCGTTGAATACTTTGCTGCCTTTTGTAGGAACTGGAGGAGGATCTGGAGGGGGAGTTGAAGGGGAAGTTTGAGAATGTGGTGCTGGCTCTCATGACCGCGCCCAGGCTGTATGAGGCCAGGCAACTACGCAATGCGATGAAGGTATGAATCCACACAGAGACACAAACACATACAACCGCACAAGGAGCAGGCAAAGGAAATGCTACTGTGTTTCACATAATGTACACTTTTCAAATCTATTTCATGCGTGTAGATTTTGTTTACCGTGAGCAGTATTGCCTTCTAAGCAGACTAGGGTCTGTATTTTCTTTAATCTGCTCCGGTGGTGCAGTAGACACGCAGACAACTCGCTCTGTGTAGGAGCGAGGCTCTTAATTTTTAAATATCTTCAAATTTCTCAGGGTTATTAATTTACAGTTTTCATAACATTCATTGAAATATGCTTCAGGTTTTCTCTGTTTGAGTGTAAGTGATTATGAAGCACTAATATAGTTAAAATAGTGAAGCACGTAAAAGCAACATGTATTGCCTGGAAAACAATGGATCATAATCAAAGCTCTAAGTAATCGCTTCTTCTCGACGTACATCATTTTCAATGATACATTTACCACTAGTGCCATCCATTAACGAATGTTTCACAACGATACGCTGCCTTGTAGGGAGGTGGCACTGACGAAGCTACCCTAATTGAGATACTGTGTACAAGAAACAATGACGAGATAACTGATATCAAAGAGGCATATAAGCAAGGTACAAGTTATGTGTATTTAATGATCCATAGCAAGAATGCATGTAGTAACATTTCAACCCGATAAATATGTTCAATATTAAGCCAAAGTAGAGAATGTGCATCAGGACAATTCACAATATGAAATTTGTATGACGCTGCATCGTAGCAGAGTGTGCTTTTGGTCTTTTCAATCTGAAAATACCGTGGTACTGAGGCGTAGTAAGAGGAGACACTTCTTGTGGAAATATATATATAATGTGTAGTATCGAGACCATTGTTATCTCTGTGTGCAATCTCATATATTGTACTCGCTTTTCTTTCTTTCATTCTGCTGTACAGTTTTATTAGAACACCATAAAAGCAATAGCTTTGAAAATTGCTGGAACGCAGCATATGTGATTAACTTTGGTACCTTACCTTGAAATGTCAGGAAGTTCAAAATCGTACAAATTAGCGCCAATTCTAAATTTAAGCGTTGCATATCTTTAAAACTAATGTACATAGACAACACATTTCAAGTTGTGCATATATGTTTGGCAATACAAAGAGCAATGCAAAAAGTTGCAGCACTTTAAATTATGCTAATTAGGCACTTAAAAAAACTAAATATTGACTATATTCATAACTATAAGTACAGATGTCAATCCAGTTGCAATTTATAGGTTCACACTATAGGCGCATCCAATGAATTATGAACTAATGTGACAGCAACAGTAAACAAAAACTGCAGCATTGAAAATTATGCATAGTGACTTAATTCCAATATGGCAACAGAAGACAGCTTCTTCATCAATATATTTATGCACAGATGGTCAAGGCTATCAACTAATCACATTTTTATTGTTTTGAAAGACTTAAAACGTGTAAAGGTGCCCATAAGCAGAAAAAAGGAACTGTTTAATCGACTGGCTGTACTGTAACAGCTTGGTGATGGCACAGTGGCAGCCAAACTGTGTATTCAAATTACATTAAGGTCAGTGAGGGCAACCTGAGGTGACCTTTGGGAGTATTGACACCTGTGTGGTAATCATCCATTTGTTTGTTACCAGTTATATGTAGATGTACTGGATCAATAGAGGGCCACCGCCATCGTATAGCCAGTCGTAGGCTCTTGGTTGTATGAAGAGCAAATACCTTCCTGTCTGTTGCAGAAATTGCAACTTGTATTCCTGGCCTCAGGTCCTGGTCAACAGAACACAAACAAACCCTTGTGTTTACCGAGTTACGACTAGTATTGGTAACTATTTCAAATGAAATAGCCTGTTTATTAACCAAGAGGAAGTAGTGAAGTCATATTCGACTGTGTCATACAGTGTTCTGGCACGTATGTTAAGACAGTGCCAATCAGCACCCAGATTGGAAATAGATTAAATTCAATGCTGAGTGGATTTTCCAAATATTTAATGAAGTAAGTAATGCCCTGCCCCCCCCCCCCCCGAACAAAATAAACATGCACTTATCTATATAAGGCATTATCACAACTGGAAATCTTGAGTTTCAAAACACACACACACACACACACACAGACACACACACACACAGACACACACAGACACACAGACAGACACACACACACACACACACACACACACACACACACACACACATATATATATATTTGGGGGGTGGGGGCATTTTTCTGGAAAGGTTCAACATACAGTTGTCAGGAAAGAAGCTGTCAAACTGCACCCATGTAAGCATCATGTCAGAATACTGCAGCGTACTCAACAGTAACAGGTCTTGAAAGGGAAGTACATGTATGTTCCCGAAAGAGTCAACTTTGTACAGAAAATAAAATATTGCCATCAAAAGAGAGGAAGCAAGGACTATCATGTGATACTTTTCAATGAGAACAAAGTTGTAGCCATTCCATACCATCTGGACATTGAGCAAACTCTTTATTGGTGACTGCCAGGTGTCTGTCTCCAATCAGGAGTTAAATTTGTTTCTTCACATTCGTATTGAAAGCTCAAAGTTTTTGTTTCGGTAATTCTCGAATCTCTGCCCTTAGCTGTATGTAACTTTGATTTCATTGTTGGGTTTGGAATTTATGAATGTGGGTAATGTTTTTCTGAACTATTTGATAAATACTTCATTGGCTGTGTTGTGCTGTGGGCTGTGTTCTCCAACTCATAGTGATAATGGAGGTAGAGCGTTGCTGTAATATTCCAGATTCATAAATGTCACAAAAACGATGTAGGGCCTACTTTCTTCTTTTGCTGTCAGCTCAGGTGATTGACAAGTCAGGAACACCAAAAAGTGGCAGGTCTATCATGTATCCTTAGCACAAGTGATACATTTTGGGTTTTAAGTAGTCAAGGCCATGTGTTTTGGAAAAAACCCTAAAGCTTGCAGTTAACGAAGAATATTTCAAAGGTTGAGAGGACTAGTTTAAAACCACTGGTTGCTCTTTATTGGTCACTACCAATATCAAGTCAGGAGTGAAATTGGTTTGCTAACATTGTTATTGATAGCTTAAAGTTGACGTTGCTGTAAATCTCTAATCTCCGCCTTTTGTTGTATTTAACTTTGCTGTCATTTTTGGATTGGAATTTACGGATGTGGAATATGTTTTTTTAGCTATCTGCAGTCCTAGCTGTTAGGTGTAGGTCTACTTCACTTTTGCTAATCAGGTTAAATGTTCAATATATCTTCAAAATTATTCAAAGTTGCCAATCTAACCTTGATTCCCAAGCACAGTTAAGTTTTTATTTCAAGTCAGGTTGTGTGCAAGATTCAACATTTAGACGGCTGCCTGTGTCAGCCTATGTACAGCCTATGGACACAAAGTCAGTGTTGTAGGATTTGAGAATTATGCCATCCTTAAAGTTTAAGGCACACAGATGGATTTGCTTTGAAGTGAATGGTGGTCTTTCAAAGTTATTGAAGGTTTTTCTAAAGGAAACTTACTCTGTAGGTCATCTATGAATTGCACAGCTGATGTCTGACGGACTTTTTTGAAATGTAACTCCTAATAAACCTATTGTTTTCGACTTGAGAAAAATATATAAGAATCTTTAATCTTATTTCATTTGGGCAGCCTTTGTTTTTTCTCATCGTAGAGAGATGAAAAAGGGCATTTAATTGTTTCGTCCTATACGCTAAATCCTGCCCATCCTGGATTCGCTCCTGGCCATTATAACTCACTCGGCGAGTGCTTTCAGAGTTTGATCGTGACTTGGAGGAAGACGTGAAGAGCGACACCAGTGGAAACTTCGAGCGACTGTTAGTGTCCCAGCTAACAGGAGCAAGGGAGACAAATGAAGAGTATGACGAAGACCTTGCTGAGGCTGATGCACAGGAACTATTTGACGTAAGACCAAAGCTTATGTCTATCAAAGATGCCCTCTCAGCAGGCTATGCTCCATTAAATCAAACATATACTTACATGCCACAATGTGCCGTTAATACATGACTGTTTTTGTAGTCCTGTTGCAATGTTACGGTTGATATATGACTTTCTACAGTCCTGTCACAATGTCACCCTTAATACGTGACTGTTGCGTCAGTCCTGTCACAATGTTATGGTTAATATATGACCGTTTCTACAGTCCTGGCACAGTGTCACGGTTAATGCATGACTGTTGCTGCAGTTCTGTTACAATGTTATGGTTAATATATGACCGTTTCTGCTGTCCTGGCACAGTGTCACGGTTAATGCATGACTGTTGCTGCAGTTCTGTTACAATGTTATGGTTAATACATGGGATTATACACACAGTCAGGTTTCTGCTGTCCTGTAACAAACTTATGGTTAATACATCATTGCATTGGCTGATGCATACAGTCACGTTTCTGAAGTTCTGTCACAATTTCACTCTTAATACATGGAATAATACATTCAGTCATGTTGCTGCAGTCCGGTGAGTACATGCTAGATCAGACCAGTATAAGATTAAATCAGATTTCCTTGCATGTATCGATATGAGGGATAAAATATTGGTTTCACAGACAATATGTATATTTTTACATTGCTATGTACACGGTGAACACCAGCATCTGTGATAAAGATCAAATTGCTTGTTCATACCAACTGAAAAAAAACGAAGCACGCTAGGAATAAAATGATAGACAGCATGGCAATATTGAGGCAAACATAAAATAAAGATATTCAGAGATTTAGCATTGATACAAACTACCTACAACTAAGGGATATGGATAACATCTCTTGCAAATGTAACGCAAGGTAATGACAACACCAGTTTATGACGTTTAACGACCTTTATTTCGTATTGTCCTTTCGTCCATCACTTTCTGGAAAACCCAACAAGGACCCCAGAAAAGACTTCAGAAAAGAGGTGAACAGAAATGCCCTAAAAGAGACATTAAAAATTGAAAATAAAAGTGTATCAGCTGAAGCTCTTCATGTAACACAATGTAACAGTTTCAAATACTTCAAATGTTTCATCAGTTTACATCCACTACAAATTCCAACTTATGACACACAAGGTCAACACAGACACGAATATACTTCTCATAAGTACTTTTCTTAAGAATTAATTACCAAGTAGGTATATTTAATTCATAATAAAATGACGTGTCTTAAAAATCCTTCAGTTTACATATACATGTTCAAACGTATCCACACTAATACAAGATACATGGTAAACCAAGCAGGTTACAACCATGACCAATACAACCCATGTTTCAATGCTTAATTATGCATACTTTTTTACACTCTAAGTTACCTGTACACTAGTGAAACACTTGCACATATTTGTACTTGTTACACACTTAAATGGGTTTGATTCCATTTGCCTAAGACAACAAAAATTAACTACTTGGGTAAAATAAGCCAGCGATCGGGAATGATCTGGTTATGAGTTGATTAGACCACTTCAGCAGTTCAAATAGTGGGACCATGATGGATTGTGCAGAGTACAAAGCATCTCGCGATTGTTGTCCAACTTCCTTTAATAGATCATACAAACATTCAACAAAGTTAAGACGACAAGGCAAAATTTCTTTGGTTGTCAGTATTTGCTTTATTTGATGTAATTGAGGCAAAACCAAGGAAGTAAGCAGGGGTGAACATATCGGGTTTGCATTATACCTACAGATTGGCCTGCATTTATAATTTATCTCCTTTTTCACGTATTGCTTCTATATATGTTACTTCAGCTATTTGAGGAAGTGATCTCTGTTTCTTCAGCAGCATTTAAATTTTGTGTTGAATGAGATCATTACTATTTGTGCAAGAAACGGCACATATGTAAAGTGGCATTTTAATTCCTATCTGACATGTATTGATGCTAGTTCAATAAGCAATCTGAAGAAGTTGCAGCTACATGTATGCCATATATCTGCAGGCAGGAGAAGGACAACTGGGAACAGACGAGTCAGTTTTCAACAAAATTCTTAGTCTCCGAAGCTATCCTCAGCTGAGGGAAACGTTTGCGAAATACATGGTTAAGTCTGAGGGCAAAGACATCGAGGAGGTTGTAAAAAGTGAAACCAGCGGTAATTTGCAGGATGGGTACCTGGCCATTGGTAAGTGACAATTGATTCTTGGCGAATTGCTACTGTGGCATTCTGACATCCACAGTTAAGGTGACCATTGGCCAAAACACTTCGGCCAAATCTTGTCACTTGTCCCTAACAAAACATCATAGACTGCAGTCTTTTGTCGGCATTTCCGATGTACCTAAATACTCCTATCTCAGGCAATTCAAAGTCTCTAAGTTCCTTTCAGCTCCTGGCACTCATTAAAAAAGTTCAGTTGCTTTTTCTGGTGCCCGATTCTACTATATTAGTCAGCAGGTGTTTTAAAATGTCAGTCATCCATTGCCCATTCATAATTAACATTATGACTTCTCGAAAATCGTCACACATATCACCTGCAAACATAGTGGGAACGTTCCAATGGGAATACTTCTGGAAACGCCTACAATTTTAACGCTTTTTTTTCTCAACAAGTGTTGCTGCGAGTTTTTCTTCTTCATGAATTTGTGTGTGTTTTTATAAATTTCGATCATTTCTCCAAAACTGAAGGTGGATTATCCTTAAACTTTGACGGAAGGAAGCTTGAATCGAGCTCTATCAAAGTTTATGACTAGGAGGGGGTACTATTATGTGATGATTTTTAACGAATCTGAAGATGACGTGATCATCGTTAAGATTCAGCTACCATGGTTACAATACAGACAATAGTGTGAACATGAATGTGCATGTGGTTTGTCCAAAACCGATGAGCAGACCCTCTTGAAATTTTTTGGCGGGCATATTGAGTTGCTTCTATCAAGCATATCCATTAGGTCACGCCAAGCAGTGAGGAGAAACAGAAGGGGAGCTAAATGGAGGTGGAATATAAAGGAGGAAACAGACTGGACAGGGTATCAGGAAAGTCTAAAGGTTAAATTGCAGGAATGGAAAAAAAGATGGAAGAATGAAGGAGAAGTACAGGAAATGAATGAGAACCTAATCAGAAGGATTCTTTAGGTAGCACAGGAAAAGATAGGTAGAAAGAAAGTCCCAGTTGAAAATCTAGAATATATAATGTATCCAGAGTTTAAAGGATCCATAAAAAGAAAGATGATTAAACATAGAGCAATAAGGTTAGTCAGGAAAAACAGGTGCCCCGAAGGTGATAAAAAAGACATTTCTATGGAATGTAGAAGGAATGCAGCAGAGAGGAAAGCAGAAATGAGAGCCAGTAATGATGAATAATTGACAAGGGAAATAATGGAAAGTGGGGGAGAAGGGTCAGCCATCTTTTGGAAACAGGTTAATTGGTGAAAACAGAACAAAGCACAAGAAATCTCACACAGATGCAAACCAACAAATGACATGGAAGATATACAGGAAGCTTTAAGGGAGCATTGGGAAGTATTTAGTAATCCACAGTAGGGTCAAGAAACAGTACAATGTGTCAAACATGGTACACACAGGATCAATTGGATTTGGAGATGTGTTGTAGAATCAGAGTATTGAAGGTAAAACAGCAGTTGAGCAGATGAAATTTCGCAAAGCTCCAGGAATAGATGATATCTTGACGGAATTCATAAAGACAGGACCAGAGGAAATTGAAGACAGTTTACAGTGTTGTTTTTCAATAGGGTTGTTGAGAAAAGACAAGTACCAAAGGAATGGAATAGACTTAGGATTTCATATATGCCAAAGAAATGTTCAGGAGGCCAATTGGACCAGTGTAAGGTTATTGCCATTTCGTCACATGTGGGCAAAATAGTCAGTAGGATAATGTACCAGAGGCTAAATAGAAAATGCACGTCTGGATATCGGCCTAAAGCAGGGATGTGTGCTGTCCCCAATTTTGTGTGCTATGTATGGGGGATCAATTAATGGAGTGTGATAAGGAAATAAAGGTGGGTGATCTAAAAATCCCAGTTTTATTTTTGCAGATGGCACTGTACTCAGGGAAGAGTGTCAGAAAGAACAAGATATGCTGAACATAGCAGGGGAGTATGGCAATAAATGGAGGTTAGAATTCATTAAGGATAAAAGTCAAGTAATGCCTCTTGGGGAGACTGGATAGTAATAAAAATGGAGAATTAGGCAGTTGCAAATTCCAGAAGGTATAGAACAGTTGATCGAAACTGGGGAGGTCGACGAGTATAAATACCTTGGTGTTAAGGTAAAAGGAGCAGATAAAGGCATGTTAATGTATCAGGGGAGAAGATTAAACAGAAAGTGAATTGTATGAAGCGAAAAATAAAGCTACGGCACTGAATAGTTTCAACAGCGAGTACACAGTGAGGGTATTATGGGATAGAGTTGCAATACCAGGAATGATATCTGGCTTGGATGAGATTTCAGTGAGTGAGGGAATGGAAAAAGCACAGAACGAGATGTGGAGATGAATTCTGAGAGCACCACCATGTACAGCAAATGAACCAGTCCTAGGAGAGTTAGGAAAGAATAAAATCACAGACAGGATTGCCAATGTAAAGTTAAAGTACTGGGGGTATCTACACGCAGTAAGTGAAGACAGCTGGTGCAGGAAAGTTTGCAATGAGGTAGTCAAAGAACAAACAATATGGTTCAAAGACATAGATAAGTTAGCAGAGAGACAGGAATTGAAAGGTTATGATGAGGTTGATTATTGGAAAGAGATATATAGGTAAGACTGTTACAGAGGGTTGGAAGGAGGACTGGAAAAGAGGCGTCAAGGAAAAGAGTATATTAAAAGCGTACAATGTACTCGAAAAGCCAAAAGAAGGTGTGTGTGTGTGTGTGTGTGTGTGTGTGTGTGTGTTAGAATGAAGGAAAGGGAACCAGGTTTCTTTTTCAGAGTAGAGCAGGAGTAATCAATGTAGAAAAAGGAAACAGAAGTGGAAAACGGTTAGTAATGGGAAATGTAACGTGTGTAGGACAAGAGGCAGATGAGACAGTAGATCATTGACTATTATGGCTTGATGCACATAGAAAGATAAGGGAAGGTTTTTTAGAAAGTGGCACAAGGAAAATTATAATTGCAAAGGTTTAGAAGAGATTCGGTGTTTAGAGGAAAAGAAACGTGTATCATGGATTTTAGGTTTGAAGGATGGCTTTCTGGGAGGCAAGAAAGGTATTAAAAGTGTACAGGAATACCTGGTAGGATGCTGGGAAAAAAAAAGAAATGAAATGATAGAGCTAAACGAAAACAGGGTAACTTAGAATTCCAGAGTACAGGAAGGAAAGGGAACGGCAGTAGCCCTTATAGGGGCTCCCATGGGAAATGCCTGAGCCATAGAGTGGGGGATAGGGTGTGTGAGGGAAAGGTTTTTTTTCTCCAAGGGGGGGGGGGGGGGAGTGCAAGCAATGAGTGTCGAGAAATATAACCTCGGGCCAGGGTTCCACCACAGCTTTGAGAGAGCCTGTAGTGGACCCCATACATCGGCTCTGGTCCCGAAAAACATGGCAGCACAAGCTGATGAGAATTACCATGGTTTCCTATTGCCTCATTTCCCTTTTTCTCCTTCTCCTGGGCAACCTGTCTCGCAGAAGACTGTGGCAGTTAAGCGGATAGCCACAAAATAATGATAATAATAATAATAATAATAATAATAATAATAATAATAATAATAATAATAATAATAATAATAATAATCGCAGAAGACTGTGGCAGTTAAGCGGATAGCCACAAAATAATAATAATAATAATAATAATAATAATAATAATAATAATAATAATAATAATAATCACCATCATCATCATATTATTAGTAGTAGTAGTAGTATTGTTATTGTCATCATCATTATTATTATTAGTGTTGTGCTTCCAGCGAGAGCAAGAAGGAAAGGTGACAAGCCCCCCCCCCCCCCGCTCTAAATCCGGAAGTGTGCATAAATATTTTGGGCTTTCACTTTATTTTAATGGTAATGCAAAATACTGTCATTTATTTTAGATTTTCATTATTGTAATAGAAAGATGTCTATGCGTTGTTGGTCATGTATTGAAGTTGGAAGTTCTAATCCCAACAAAACTCAAAATGAATGAAAACTTTTCAAATATAACATGGCGATCAGTGGACAGTGTTTGCCCTTTGAACACTAATAAGATAGTGTGAACATAAAAGAAACACACGAATTCATCTGAATATTTGTCTAGCTTTTCCAGAATCTAATCAAATAAAACATTCTCTTTTTTTTTTTTTTTTTAATTTCTTCAGAATAAGAACACACACTGCATGACTATCATTTGAAAAATCGTTGTTACGGAACGTGCGAAATTGTCTTTTTCCTTCCAATACCAAAACACGACTAATGTGCAACCCTGGATGGCAGGAGAACGGGGATAAGTAAATTAAGCGCTGACAAGTTTTTGCATTACTTCTGAATGATTAAAAGTTAATGCAATAAAACTGGTTCGTAAAAACTTTTTTTCCACATTTATTAAAAAAAAATGATTCAATATACATATTTTTCATATTTTGCTGTGTTTTGGCCCACACAACAATCTTGCCCAAAGAGGTTATTTTATGGAATAAATAGTCTAAAGACACTTACGGTTATGGGGATCCACAGCTTTGTCATGTCCGGTCAATGGATTTGTCATGTTAGTAAAGTATATTGGAGATAAATATATATGACTATACACTATAGACGTCATTGTAATTATGTGTGCCTTGCTGAAACTTGGTGGTGCCTTATAAGGCCTTCCTCAACAATCGCGCCGCTATTCAGCAAGCAGCGTGTGATAGAGAGTTATAATTTTAATAACATAATTTATAATTTCATTGGCGGGGGTGGGGTGCGGGTGGGCATTAGGAATATTTTTTCTCAAAAACAACATATCTAGTGACTCTGATTGCAGACTAGCACATCTGGGTGCCCATAGATTTTAATTTTAGTCAGCTTGTTGTGCTGCAATATTTTCTATGTGTGTGTGTGTGTTTCGAAACTATGTGTTTTTGCTATTTTTTCAAAAGTGTACGAGAGATTCACTCCATACTGGGGGTGAACTGTCTACGTGACTGATATCCATACTAGTACCTTAGTTAAGTTGGGCCCAGCTCTGCTTATCTTTGCTTAGTTTAGGCAGAAGCTGAAGCTGGAGCTCAGTTCAGCTCAGCTATGTTCATCTTAGCATATTTCAAGCTGAAGCTAAAGTTCAGCCCAGTTCAGCTGACTTTGGGACTTATTTTGGGCTACATTTACCACATTCAGCTGATGATGGGCTGTTCACACAGCTGTCTTGTTCAAACTCAGATATTCTTCGTCACAGAACTTGCCACACACCCCTACATTTTCCAGTCAACACAGCTTTCCATCTGTCATGCTACAGATAAATTTTGACACCAATTCCTGTGATTCATCACTTTGGAGATTGTGTGGAAAACCTGGTACACTAATACGGTCCTGTGTATTTTGAGACCCAGGCTTTTAACCCTATTATCACGTGAATTCACATTTTGCACTATTTGCTGATCCCAGTGTGTTTTCTTCTGTATGGTGTCGCTAAATGTTTCAAACCGAAGTAAACCTAACACGAAACTTAATGTGTTATGATGCCCACTGAGAAAAGGAATACTAAGATGCAAACATGTTGCGAATGAATCACAGCAGCAAAACATTAAGTTATATGCTCAAGTGAAATGCATTGTTCTGACATTTTTGCCTCAACACTGAAGTGAGCTGTCTTTGCCAAATATAAATCCCACTATTATGTAACAGTGATAAGATTGTGTCCCCACAGGCAAGTATCTCAATTAAGTAGTATAATTACAATGTTTAAAATTGTTTGATTGATTGTGTGTGGTCTTGGTCATTTACTGTTACAATTGTGATCTTACTATTTTGAATACAATTCACAGAGGTTTATTTGTCAAAATTTTAAAACCAGCTTTAAAATGTTGCAGGGCTGCCATATCATCACTGCTGCATTCTGTAATATGTTACTGAAAAGATGGCAATCGCCAGGCCACAATATATTATTATGTGGCACTTGGGACTGTCATATCTTTTGTTTTACTGTTCCATTCTGCATTTCTTAACAAATTTCATAACATGTTCTGAGTCTGGTTTGTGTTGGGTTTTATGGCGGCAACAACTTGCTTGTCCGCACATGCACTATGTGTGTATAAAGGTTACGGTCACACCTGATCTCATCCCAGACAAATGGGATTAATTTGGTCTATTTTCAGCTCCACTGACTTGTCATTTAGCTGAGCGCATCTCAGGATATTTCCTTCGCCCTCGTCCATCAACGGTTTTGCATTTTTCCACTTCTGGAAAACCGGTGGCCGGATTCTCTTCAAAGGTGGTGGGGATCAGCAGATACACGTGTAGTTTTGTAGGCCATTTGCAAATTAAATTCTATGAATAAGCTATGTCAAGCTTTAATGGGTCCTCCTTCCCAATTTTCATCGACTGACTTAGTAAGCTATGCACATTAAAAAGTAATTGATTTTGTATCGTCTCTGTTTGTAGTCCAAGTGGCCAAAGATTTGCAAGGGTTCTTCGCACATCGTCTATACAAAAGTATGAAAGGACTGGGTACGGATGATGACACGCTCATCCGCATTGTTGTATCCAGGTCTGAGGTAATATGCTTGCTTAAATGATATTTAATTTATGAAAGTAATGCAATACAAGCACAAACTGAAAGGAATTCAAATCACGACAGAGTTATTTAGCTTTTTTATTTATTGCATACGTAATGTTTTTTATTACCAAAATGATTTATAAGGGATAATGAGAAACAACTTCCATGCGAACGATACAGGTAAAGAAATCCAACAAGGTAGAAGGCCATCAAACTAATTCTAAATTGGCCTCCCATATTCGTCCACGTAATATAAGGTTGAATTCATTCTAGAAATTATATATCCTTACGGCAAGGATGCACGGACGCAAGTATTGCGGTTAAGTATTGTAGAAGCTGTAAGTTTCTTGGCAGGTTATGTCCTCGCTTGTATTTCAATGAGGAGAGGTCCTAGTATATCCGGTAGGGTTTCCTCCAGCCGTCCTTAAAGAAATGAAGTCTACTACTATTCCGTTGCAATCAAGGATTTGAAATGGAATTTTGGAAGGAAATCCTGGAAGTAATTTAAACTCTCATTGTTCAAAGTGAGCATTAGTTTGCTGACAGATATTCTTTCTTTTCAACTCGCACAGATTTGCTCAATACTCAACTGTAAGCAGTAATTAAAATCATTTGGCGGCTGTTGACATACCCTGTCTAGCCCAATGCGAAGCAAATATTTGCGTTCTGTTTAATTACTTACATATGTACAGTCCGCGATCTGGGACAACCCCGAAAGTAGTGATTGTACAATAAACGGGGCTGTGTGGATTGTGACAATCACACATACACACATATAAAGGTCAGAGGTTCTTCATATTTTGACATACATGTCAAAACAACAATGACCAAGACCAGCTCCCCAAGCCAAAAAACCCCCAAGCGGAAATCCAGACGCCACAAACCTAAACAACAGGACCCCTCTTTTGCGTACGAGGTCGAGAATACTGGACAAGACGCATCACAAGAAACTGGGGAGTGGGGTAGTCCAGCAACAGGAGTCCCACACTGGTGAGAAGGTGCAAAAGGACACTAGCGAACCTGAGGAACAATCTGACACATGGGAGGTAGGGCAGGACCTAGATGATTCTTTTCTAAACCTGCTATGTTCTCAAACACAGACCCCTAGTCGTGAAAGGTTTACCTCCCTCCTATATGAGGGGATTATAAGTGATACCCCAATAGAGGATAAACTATCCAGAGTGGAAAGGCAACTCTTCATTACCTGTCAACAGCTGGACGAAACTAAACGTCAACTTCAAGCAAAAGAAGATGAGCTCAGGGCAACAAAAGTACAGGTAACGGCAAAAGAGACATTATGTAACAAATTGACTGAAGAAAATGCAGACCTAAAGATAACAACCAGAAATCAAAAACGACAAATCAGCAGATATATGCAGGAAACTGACAACCAAACTGTCAAGGTGGCTACCTTAGATGGGAAAAACACAGAGCAAAGGAAACAACTTAGAAAGCAGAGCGATAAACCGAGTGAACTGGAAACCAAGCTTTTAATTCTCCTTGGAAAGAGGATGTCAGGAACACCAATCTAAGATTGATGAACTTGCCAATAACAATAGTGATCTAAAATATGAAAATAGGATCCTGCAAGCCAAACTAGAAAGCTTAGGAGGGAAGACCAGTGCCATCACACGTGAATCTTCCTGGGAAACGCCTAGGGCTAGGCCTAAGTCCCCATTGAATTCAGGAGTGCAGCCACCACCTACAAGGCCGAGACCAGCATGTTGGAACCGTGCAAAATCCAGTCAGAAAGAGAAAAAATCAATACTTCTCCTGGGTAACTCCAATGTGAGAGGCATGGCTGCAAAGGTTAACAAGATTGACCAACATGTAAGTGCAACCGGCTTCGTGTATGCGGGGACAACATGTGACGTCATTACAAACAGGCTGTCAGACCTGAAAACGCCAGGCAGAAACCCTGATGCAATTGTCCTGAACACAGGGGCAATAGATGTGAGGCGCAACCTGCCAATTGGAGCCATAAAGTTCGAAATGGAGAGACTGATTAAAACAACTAAGAGGACATTCCCATCTTCAAAGGTGATTATATCCTCAATACCATCCGCAGCTAAGTATCACCAACATCGCATTGTGGAGGTGAACAGACACTTGAATCATCTGTGCAATAGAGATCCGAGCAACTTAGTGTATATAAACAATGACGACTTGTTGCTAAATGTAAGAGACAATATACATTTGACACCACTCAGCAAAGAGAAGCTAGCAAGCGCAATTGTGACCGCGGTGACAAAACAGCAAACAGAGCAGGGTCTTTAATATATATGACTGCCAGGAAGAGCAAGGAGGTAGTCAAACCCCCCCCCCCCCCCCCAATTTTCATCATATTGTAAACAAGTCCACAAAATGTAATCATACTTCAAATATAGCAAGCCCCCATACTCCACATGGACACAATGCAACAGGGCCAAATAATTGTGTACATATAGGCCTACCTAGTCCTTACTGTAGTCATGGTATCAATGTGGCAGAGTGCAATGATAATAATAATACTGTAAATATAGTCAGTCCCCATGCACAACATAGAAACAAGGCAACATTGTGCAACAACACTATAAGTATAGTTAGTTGGAATGTTCGAGGTATAGGGGACAAACTTGGCAGAGAACTTATTTAAAAATGATATAATTATACTGTTTGAAACAATGAAAGACTGCACTTATAACATAAGCATACCAGGTTTTAACTTCTTTCACTTTGCTAGGGAAAAACTGCACCCTAGGGCCAATAGGGCATCTGGTGGCATTGGGATATTTATAAATGATAAGATACACAGTGGTATTACTGTCTCCTACACAAAAGAGTTCCTGATTTGGATAAAATTAAGTACAAAATATTTTGGGTTAAAAAAAGAAATAATGATCGGATGTGTATATCTTCCACCTGAGGACAGCACATACAGAATTAACACAGCCTGTCCTTTTCATGATTTACAAATCGAAATACTCAAATATAGAAATAAGACAATATTTTTGTGTGGAGACTTTAACGCCCGTACTGGGAATCTACCAGATTATGTAGCTGAAACAAACGATGTAGATAATTTACCAGGTGCCACATACTGGACATGTTCCACCGTATTGGGTTCAGTTGCATGTCGCACAAATCCTGATAGTAAAATAAATAACTATGGAAAGAACCTAATTGAATTGTGTAAAGTAACGGGTATGTTAATTATGAATGGACGAAACGAAAACACTGGAATATTTACATGTTATGTGGCGCAGGGTAGAAGTGTTGTGGATTATGTTCTTTCCAATACCAATAATGAATCTATAATGCAAAACTTCCACATTGCACCTAAGAGGGCAGAATCAGATCATTGTCAGTTGATGTTCACAATAAGTCTCGATAAACCTATGACCATGATTCCTAACGGTAATGACACTAGTAACAAGGGAGAAGTCTTAATACGGTATAAATGGGACCGCAATAATGTACTTGGTCTAATACACAGCTTAAACAGTGAAGAGTCGCAAGAGTCCCTGGTGCAGTTCATAAACAGTATGGTAAATGGTGAGAGTGTCAATAATGTGTGTGGAAAATTCTATGACTATTGGTTAAATGCTCTGGATCAGAGCGTCAAAAAATCGAAACTAGGTAAGAAAAAAGGGAATTTTCCATGTAATATATGGTTTGATGATGAATGTAAGAAATTGAAAGCCGAACTTAATGATTTTGCAAAACAACGTGACATTTCAAAATCAGAAAAATGGCAGGAGTATAGGGTACTAGAAAGTGAATATAAAAGAGTTATCCAAAGAAAAAAGAGATCTTCCAAACAAGCTAAACTAGAAGAATTCCAAAACATGTTAGGCACAAATCCCAATGAATATTGGAAATTTTGGAAAGAACTGAAGAGAGGCTGTGGTTCTGCAAACAGCTTAATTGAACTGGAAGAATTTGCAAATTATCTTGAGAATCAAAACACACCACCCACTACTGATTACTTTGAGTATGACCTAGTACAAAAAGCTGCTAAACTTATTGAAAAATACAACCTTGATATAGTAGACTGCCAAAATGAGGCTATTGATGATATTCTGAACCGTAAAATAACTGTAGAAGAAGTGCATTGTCAATTGAATAAGCTAAAAGCAGGAAAGGCATGCGGCATTGATGGGGTAGGAATTGAATTTTATAAATGTGTAAAAGTTGAAATTGTTCCTGTCATCACCTCATTATTTAATTACATTCTAGAAGCTGGGGAATACCCAATACAGTGGAGTGAGGGCATCATAAACGCCATACACAAAGCTAATTCGAAAGACAATCCTGATAACTATAGAAAAATTACAGTCACAAATGCAATGAGTAAACTCTTTGAGTCTGTACTTAATAAAAGATTATATTTCAAAAATGAGGTTTTTAATGACAATGACCCTTACCAATTCGGCTTTGCAAAAGACACTAGAACAACAGATAGTATTTTCATTCTCTCAACATTAATTGAAAAACAAAAAATGAAACAACAAGCCCTATACACCTGCTTTGTAGACTTTACAAAGGCTTTTGACTATGTCAACAGACAGGCATTACTGTATAAATTATATCAGTGTGGTGTAGGAGGAAACTTTGGTAAAATTATTATTAGCATGTTTGAGAAAGCAAATTGCAGGGTTAAGTGGAAAAATAATATTAGTGGGAAAATCCAATCAAACTTCGGAGTCTTACAAGGTGGCATTATAAGCCCGAAACTGTTCACAGAGTACCTTAGCGACCTTGGATCCTTCCTAGATGATTCTAATAGTTTAGTGCTTGGTGAACTACTATTAATGTATCTTTTATATGCCGACGATCTGGTGCTCTGCTCAGATAGCCCGGAAGGGCTCCAAAAACAGCTGGATGGGCTACATAAATTCTGTAAAAAATGGCACCTTCTAGTAAATCTTTCTAAAACTAAAGTACTCATATTTAACAAAAGAAATGCAAAGGACAAATATTATTATAACAACATCGAAATTGAGATATGTGAACAGTATAAATATTTAGGCATCTGGTTTAATACAAGAAAGTTTGATTACCTGGGCACTGCAAAAACATACTTAGTAGAACAAGCAAACAAAGCTGTCTTCTGTGTATATAAATTGGCAGGTCCTGTGGTAGGAAAACTAAGTCCACCAGTAGCCATTAAAATGTTTGACTCCCAAATATTTCCCATACTGGAATATGGCTCAGAAGTCTGGACCCGCGGTAAAGCAGTAGATGCGATTGAAAAACTACACCTTAAATTTTTGAAGTCAACCCTCAATATCAGAACACAAACAAACACAGAGGCTGTTTATGCTGAAGTAGGAAGGTTCCCTTTACATATAAGACAGCAAATAAAGGCTTTAAAATTTTGGACCAGAATAATGCAGCTCTGTGAAACTACTCCAGTCAAACAGGCTTACAATACACTTTTCAATCTAGATAAAATTGGGCAACAAAACTGGTGTTCAAACATTAGAAGACTCATTGTCAAATTAGGTTATGCAAATGTGTGGGAGCAACAGGGTACTTCGAATTATACTTCTTTTTTGAATAATGTCCAGAAAAAACTAGAAAACAATTTCAGAGATGAATGTATGAGTAAAATTCAGGAGCAAAATGATTGTGGAAAATTATCAACTTATCAAATTTTTAAAACTCAATTTTTGAAGGAACCTTATCTAAGTGAAATAAAAGATGAAAGATATAGGACGGCACTCTCAAGATTCAGATTAAGCTCCCACAACCTTGCTATAGAAACAGGGAGGCATGCAAAGCCAAAAATACCACGAACAAACCGCAAATGTCTTAAATGTAGCATGAATTGTGTAGAAGATGAGGCGCATTTCTTACTGATATGCCCAAGACATGAAAACTCCAGGAAAACGCTATTAAACGAAATTGAACTCTCCATTCCTAATTTCGACAACCGCACATTGAAAGAAAAATTTAGTTCAATTATGAAAAATTGTGATCCACATTGTTTACACCAACTTGGTAAATTTATATATGAAAGCTCCAATGTAGGCATTGAATAACCAGGACTGTAACTGCAACTCAAAATGGGGGTGGGGGGCATTTTCCTGGCAGGGTTTTTGTATATAGTAGTACATGTAGTTTACTTAATGTACCTTGTTTATTTAGATTGGAAAAGTTTTTAGAATTAGAACGTTCAGTGTACATAGATTTTTTGCTTTTGTTTTTTAAATTAGAATTAGAACGTTCAGTGTACATAGGTTAGCCAAATCAGGGCTGTAAACTTACATATATGGTGCTATACTCAATGTAAGGTGCCTCAAGGTATAGACATGTAGACTGGCAATGATATTTTTTATTAGAATGCGAGTATGAGAAGACTAGATGAATGATTTGGGTGCTTTGGATGTGCAATAAATCATTCTTGGTGCTACAGATCACATGCAAACAAACAAATCATGTTTATACATTTATCTTTATTTCTGTATGTTATATAAGAGATCATCCAGGTGACAGTTGTTGGTAAACTTGTCCACTGTGGAGATTATATCAATTACAGGTGCACATTCTTTGTATTTTGTATTTCCTTGCAATGAAGCAAGTACAACACAGTAACATTTAAAATGTAGTTTATTTCAGTTTCCTAATGTGTAGCTTGATATTTGTACGTAGGACAAATAGGTCAGAAGTGACCTGTAGTTTTTGTCAATAAAACTTTTACTTGCTTACTTACTTACCTAGATAGAACCATTCCTTTTAAAAATGCATTTAGCACTCATATTGGCTTGGTGGAATTTTTGCAAGTTAGAATGGGAAGGCCTGTCCAGTCAAGTATGTTGTATGTTGCCATATGCATGCAATTGTTTCATATGTATGGGCTATTTACCTAGTGGCGTTTTAAAAACTGACTGTTACTGCCAAGTTGATCTAATACACATGCAGTGTGGCTTTTGCCGCACGGAAATGAAGTCTGCTTAACCATGGCAACAAGCTCAGATGCTAGCACATATCCACGGGGATTTTTAAAAAATTCTATTGTGTGAGTTTAGTAAAGATTGTCCCCAGACACATATATGCTGCCAGTAATTAATTGCATGTGTTTGACATAGGTCATTTACACGGATGGTCCCATCAAAAAGCTGATATTACGAAAGACAGTGAAAGCTGTTTTGGAAGAAAATCCCACTAGGACCCTCATAGTTTGAGTCCCAAACAGAGTGAAGACCATTATGGATTCATGTCAGGCAGATCTACTGTAACCCAGTTGTTGGGATATATAGAAAACTAGACAGAATTATTAGATGAAGGGACAATAGTGGATGATATTTATTTAGATTTTAATGAGGCCTTTGATTCCATACCTATACAAACTGATTACTGAAACGTTGAAAGCTACGAGATCGGAGATAAACAATTGGCGTGGATCAAATCCTTCTTAACTGGTAAGCAACAGAGAGTGTATGTCTCATGGCACCACATACTCATGGGAAAATGTAATCAGTGGGGTACCACAAGGCAGTGTCCTTGGGTCTATTCTGTTTTAAATATTTATAATTGACTTCCAAGAAGTTGTTAAGGTTTTTGTCAATTTGTTTTGCTGATGACATCAAGATATTCGACTATTCCGGAGCATTGCAGACTGTGAAGAAATCCAGGATAGTTTTCATGCTGTAAACAACATGCTAGAAACTAAGAACAAGAAAGGAGGTCATCTCAAGGTGTGGTGATTATTCCCGACTTCTAAATCCTGTTGAATAGCAGTCAATATCATGAATATGATTTAATAGATATGCTCAGGTGCCTCCACAACCCTGACAAGAAAGAAAACTACTTTTTCTTGCGGACATAAAGAAGGCCGCCTGCCAGCATCCTGCTGATAGTAGCCATTCTCATCTGATTAATTAGCATATGCTCACAGCAGGCAGCACATCAAAGTCTGCAACTCAACCCTGGGTTTGCCTTCACAGCCAGGGTGAAGATAAGGGACTGAAACCATCATGGTTTTCACTTCAAGACTGGCCCACAGGCTGGTAATTAACCTTCTATCCATAAAATGCTTCGCATTGGAGATAAACGTCCCAATTTTGTGTACCAAATGACAGAAGGGTAAACCATACATTTAGAAAAATGTACTCATGAGAAAGACCCAGGAGGTAGGAATAGACAAGGATCTGAATTTTGAGGAACATAATGGTCAAAGAGAAATTTTGAAAACATAGACCAGTCTTTGCCATACTGTACAAGTAAATGGGTCAGATCACATCTGGAATATGCAGCACTAGTTCAGTCACCACACACTTGGACATTGGCAGACTTTGTGGAGTCTGTGCTGAGAAGAGCCTAAAAAAATCTCTAGTTTACAGGCGCAAGGGATTTAATGAATACATATAAATGCGTACGTGGGCAGGTCAATACAAAGCTCATATCTACCACCGACTAGAGGTCACAGGATGAGACTGCAAAAGTTGAGTGCAAAACAGATCGAAGGATGCATTTCTTTATCAACAGATTTGTGGATTGGTGGAACAAATTACCAGAAACAATAGTAACAGCACAGAACACTCACATTTTGAAAGCAAGACTTGATGATCACTTCAAGGCTCATCCACTCATTTATAATAACAGCGTGTTTGATGCCTCACAGACAAGAGTTTATTTTGAAGCAGCTAACGCTGGAAAGAATTCCTACCTAGTTGACATGTTTCTGTATGTTGATAACCCTAATTCAAAAGAGACATCCTGTAAAATACCCAATCACTAATTATAGCATGTAACATCGGTTGGTCTCAGCGCAAGCTGACATTCTTGGTCATTTAAAAAGGACCAAAATTCTCTTAATTACACTGACCCTATGATCTAACCAACTGTACATGTCAGAAATGATTATCTGTGCTGTCTGCACGTGGATTTGTGGCCACAGGATGGACGGTCAAATGAGCGCTGAATCCAACTTTTACAATGGGTATTTGGTGCAGTGGATATGTGCAGGTGGTTGGTACCCAAGGTACTGGTGCGCGACCAGGCCGTTCCTGGTTAAAAATAAATATTTGAAGATGATGTGGATGTAGACATAACACCCCCCCCCCCCCCCCCCCCGCCAAACAGTATGACTTGCATAGTGGCATGGGACTTTTTTGTATTTGCTTTTCATACCATAATCTTTTTTGTTGCAGATTGATCTGCAAGATATCAAAGCGGTGTTCAAGGATAAGTATGAAACGTCTCTGGCCGAGTTCATTGAAGATGACTGTAATGGTGACTACAAAGCCATGCTCATTGGCATTGTTGGGGAGAACTGAAAATCATCAGCCATTACAAGCAAGCAGTATTAAAATGTTTGAGAATCCATAGCATACTGAGTATTTATATGTCACGACAATAAATTTAAGTTTGGCACAGTCATGTGGGGGGCATCTTGGTATGTGTCATGTGATCAAAAGCCTGCACTAGTATAATGGAGTATTGATATTACACTGCACTGAAGTTCATTATATTAGCTTCCATTTGTTGAACAGGTTCTTTATTATTGGTCACTTGGGAGTCGGAAAAACAGTTCGAGATGCCAATATTCTCTGTGATATTCAATTTCCATATTTTAGGCGTAAAGGTCACTTGCGCTCGATATGAGGGAATGGTAAAGGTCGTTTCTGGTTATACAATCAAAGTTTAAAGTCCCAAACTTATAATTGTAAGCTATGGACTCGCCAATTTTTACAATCTAGCGAAGTTAAAGTCGATCTCCACTGTCTCAATGTATATGGCACTTTGAAAATAAAAGTGAATGATACAAAGGCAAGAACAGTTTTGTCTCTGGGACTGTGTGTTTGCGCCATCTGTTTCGAAGGTGAACACGCTCACTATGGAGACACACTGGAAGCTCGCTGCCTTGATAAGCATTTTGGCGTGGAACTAGGGGACAGTAAGAGTGCTCAGCTGACCCTGCTTTCAGAGACCGAGTCTAGGTACAATCCCTCCAAGTCTGAAGACATACAAACATGCAGTTTGGGAGAAGTCCAAAGAAATGGTGAAAAAAAAAAAAACAAAAACAAAAAACAAAAACACACACACATGAAAATTCCTGAAAAATAAGGAAAAGAACTTACAGCGACGCACAGGTTAAGGTCTATGGGCACCAGATGTGTGCCTGTGCAATTTTAAAGCCATTGGTCAGACACGTTTTACAAAAAAAAAAAAAAGAAAAAAAAAAAAAAAAGAAAAAATGTAACCTCACTGGAGCATGACCATTTGAATGAACTCAAGCAAGATCCATCTAAAGCACATCCGCACCAAGTTTGAAGGGAATCTGGCTGATGCTTTTGGAGAAGTTAAAAATATCAATTACCATTGTAATCCCCATTGTCTTTAATAGTAATCAATAGAAATGTATGCATCAACCGACACGAACCCGAATTGAAAATTCGTTTAAAACCTGGGTGTTGCATTATCACCACCTAGTTAACAGATTTATTTGATCTTTCCACAAAGTACATTTCCAACAAGTTTCAGCACAACCAGAGTGGTGGTTCTGGAGAAGTCCTAAACAGCTTTTGATATACAAAAATTCGTGAAAAAAGGTAAAATTTCAAGGCGCCACCTCTTGAGTAAATAAAGATCTCAGGGTCCCAGAAGTGTCCTGATGCAATTTTGAAATGATAGGCCAAGCGCTTTCAGAGAAGACTTTTTCAGATTTTGCCAAAATATGAACAAACCATATCTTAAAGTACAAATTTATTGGAGCATATACCATTTGAACAAACTTTGTAGAGGCCCACCCAAGGAAACTGTACTAAAAGAGCGATATTGCATGCGCTGGTGTACAATTATGGAGAAGCTGAAAAAGTGAATATCCACTGTAATCCCCATTGACTTGCATAGAAATCAAAAGAAATGTGTGCATTGACCGACAAACCGTTAAAAATCACGGGTACACAGGAAAATCAGCTCGTGAACAACATTGTTTGACTCTTCCACAAGCTTCATTTCTACCAACTTTCTGAAGAATCTGATAGTTTTGGAGAAGTTACAAAAAGCAAAAAATACGGAAAATTCCTTAAAAATAGGAAAAAATCACAGCTCCATCTGGTGAACACATTAAGGGTTCCAGTGCAATTTCGAAGGAATTGGCTGATGGGTTTCGGAGAAGATTTTTAAAGGTATTGCTGTGCCCCCCCCCCCCCCCCCCGAAAAAGAAAAAAGAAAAAAAATCCAAACATTGAAATGTGTCCATTTGAACAAACCTGGTAGAGACCCACACAATAGCTTCCGATCAAGTTTAAAGTAGTTTCGGCCACCAGTTTTGGAGGGGAATTCGAAAAGGCAGAATGTGAAGAGACAACGACGACGGACGACAGATCATCCTACAACCTGAGCTGACTGAAAAGTCGGCTGAAATCAAAAACAAACAAAAAATCACCCCTTTTATCAGCGTAACTGCTCCATTTTCAAGCTCATTACACAGATTTTGGCAGAAACATTGTGCCACTGTTATGCCGTTTTAACATGTAGTCTGAATTATGGAGATTTATAGATATCTAAAAATCATTTAGTTCTGCCGACCATAGGGCGCCGAGCTAATACGATCACTCATGTTCATCTGCCCGTCCGTAAAAAGGTGCTTCAGAGAACATGCAATAGTTCTGCATACATACAACTGTACTAAAAGAGCGATATTGCATGCGCTGTGCAGACACCAAAGACGATACTAAGATATGACTCGGAAGACACCATTCAGACTCGTGTTTCCTGTATGTTTGTAACATTTCATGGTTGTGGGAAGCATGGGGCATTTAACCCAGCCTATATGAACGTGTAGCCCGTTGCAAGCCGGGATCCATGTTAATATTGCAGATTTATTGCGGCCATTTCTGGATCGTCAATGGGACTACAACAGAACATAAAAATGAAAGGAGAAAATGTATACGCAAGACGTCCGTCCTTAAATAATTGTTTGTCAACACGATAGCTTCTTCGATTTTTTAGTTAGTCGTTGGAATTTTTTTGGACATATTCTATGAATGAAAAATTAGGTTTCTTTCCTTATTGGTGGCGCTGCTCATGCAGTGGATTACGTAATGCAGGAGCCAAAAAGGAGGAAAAAATGAAAATGAAAATGCTCTGACGTGTATAATTTTCAGTGGATCTTTATGAAATTTGGTGGAAATTATCTGGAGGCTATTTTATCAAACTTGAACCACACTACTTCCACCACCTAATTTGGTGAAATTTATGAAATTCATTATCTTCAGAAATTATAAGGCTAATTACATCAAATGTACAACCAATGTTTATCATGTGTGGCAGTTGAATATTACATAAATGGGTGACCTTGACCTACTTTTTGAAGGTAACTGTGGGAATACATGTAAAAAAATTGTCTTTTTTAAGGTCATTACGTCTGAATCGGTGGACATATATAATCCACTTTTCACAACTGGTATATTAGACAAAAGTCTATGACGTAGAGTCATGGTGGCACCACTAGTGGTAATTATTGGAACTAAGATCATAGGTATCAAAACCACATTAAACTAGACAAGAAGATTAATTATGCTTGAAAGCAAATCTCTGCGTGTCTCCAACATTTCCATAAATATAAATGCTATAACTTTTATTTGTGTTTTATCCGTCAAGCCTTCAGCACAAACCTATGAATTACATTGGGAATAGAATCTCTATCTATACTAACTCGATTAAATATTTAAACTTTCCAAGCGGCCCTAATATTAGCAGAAATTAGAAATTTTACAACTTTTGTTTGTGGTTTTGTGTGCGCCTGCAGCACAAACCTATCAGTTTTAGTGGTTTCTCCCACCTATAATTATTTGGCAAATATTCACCATTTGAACTTTCGACGTGCCGCTAATAAGCATTAAACAAAATTCATCAACTTTTGTTTGTGGCTCATCGGATGCACCTACAGTACAAACCTACAAATTCAAGTTGGAATGGCACCTCCATCTATAATAGTTTTCCACATATTCAAGATTTAATTTTTTTAAATGGCTAAAATTTGCATAATTATTAAGGCTGTCACCCCTCTGTATAAAAAGACCAGATTTTATGTATGCAAGTATAATCATGCCAAGCTTGGAACCACATTAGGGTACACATCCACCCCAATTCAAACTGGCGGCCATTACATAATCATAAACAGGGTAGGACGTTTGGTTCAAGGGCACCTGTAGGATGGTACCGATGATGCATTACCTCACAGAGCTGACGTAGCATTTTGACCCATACCTTCTGAAGCCAGAACCCCAATGTAATGTATCAGCAGTTTTTGTGAAATGACGTTTTTTATAACATGCAGAGCATGCAGTTAAAAATTCGGTTACGAGATAAATCAACACGACTCAACAATGAAATTTTGCACTGCCTGAAAGATTAATGTATTACATTCATCTGAATGTTCCTCACTCCCAAATGGTAGGATGTCAGCTTATCTATTACTTGCAGTATGTGTGATTAAACTTAGATTAATACGAGGGGCTAACTCTGGAATAATGATTAAATATTTTTTTCTCAGACATGTAAAGGATAGTTGAGACAGTAATGTTTAAAGTCCTTGCTTGGATGGGAGGACGTACATATGGTCACTGTATGATGTTAACTTTGTGAAAATCTGAATTTAGCTGAAGAAACCTAATCGTAACTGAGTAATACAGATGCAGGCAAATCGCTGACCAGTAAGATCAGTATTTTGGTACATCAACAGCAAGCAGGGTTGCTTTCAGTATGGACTTAAAAATCTGGAGGGAGGGTGTGTTTCTGATGCCAGAGAGATCGAAAGTTGTTCCACAATTTGATGTTGTCTGGCAGAAATGAATTTTCAAAGCGTTGAGTTCGGCATTTAATGAGCCGCAGGCTACTGGTAGATCTATAACAAAGCGTTCGATCATCAAAGGGAGGAACCCGAGGTACTAAGTTCGATAAATATTGGCGGGAGTCAGGTTATGATCCATTTTGTAGAGTAGGGGCAGTTTAAAATATTTTCGTCTGCTAGCGCCAACCAAGAGTTTTGCTTGTGAAGTGTGCCTCAAGGCTGCAGTACAGATCTTGGCTGCCTTGCACTGAATTGCCTCAATGAAGTTGCATAAACCTTGTCCACAATTATCAAAAATGACACAGCCATTTTCAAGGATTGGCCTCACCATAAAAATTATAGTCTCTCCAAAGATTTGCGGCATAACATATTTAAAACATTCGAGGAATCAGTCCAATGTGCTGACTCACTTTATTGGGGATGCATATTATATGTGCTCATCAGAAACAATTGTTTGAAAATGTAATGCCCAGATGGGTATGGGTAACCTCCTCGGGTATGGCTGTGCCACCCAGAAGAATAAGGGGATGATGTGGTTTATTTGTTTTCGAAGAAAAAATGATTCAAATTGATTTTATAGCATTGATAACAAAACTTTCCCGACACTTTCTACATTGACCATACAATCATACATGGGTGACTTTGTACAAAAGGTAAATTCAGGCAGGGAATGAGCATCAAAATTGGCAGTAGAAACACGGACTTGCAAAATAGGTATTAAATAGCTCACACTTTCCAGTATTGCTGGAAATAATATTGCATCATCAACAATTGGAGGAATGTCCTCGTGGATTTTGTATCGGAGTTGTGATTTAGACAGGTTCCACCATTGTTTGGGATATAAATTTTGCTCGTCCATTGGTGTATGTAATTTGGGAAAGAAAGAATTGATTGAATGTTTACTGCGTGAACAACCTAATTGCGTCACTTTTTATAGAATTGAATAACTTACCATGCAATTTTATCACAGCCGTCACGAGTGAAAGGGCGAGGTGGTTTGAATAAGTTTTTAAAGCGTTTTCACGCACGACGGCGGTGGCGCATAAGTTTTTTAAATTCCCTCTGTAATCCATGGTTTATCCTTTGGCTGAGCGGTAACTTCTTTGTAAGGGATAAACTGCTTGGCAGCAGACAGAAACAAATCATACCAATAGGATACTATATCATCAATGGAATAAAAAACGTCGAATGCAATGTCCCACGGAGCAGAGGATAAGGTGGTGTTAAGGCCTTGAAGATCGGCCTTTTGAAATTACATACACCTCTTTTAAATGAGCGATCTATATTGTACCAAGGCTGCATGACACATAAGTAGCGGTTAGAAGAGTGATAAATTACAGCATAGTATGTCACAACCATGACTATATTACAATTGAGTGTGTAAAAATAAAAATAATTATTACGTTGAAGCTTTAAACTGTTGAGAGACCAAGGAGTTCATATTTTCATGTTACAATTAGGCGTATATGTATATGGAAGTTGTACTGTTCAATAACTCATAAAACCCCGAGTTTCTTTCACAAAACCATGAGTTTTGCTGACAAAACTCAGGGTTTTGTTATAATAACAACAGGACAAATCCCTGGGTTTTGTGAGATTTCAAAACTCTGGGTTTTGTGATGACACAAAGCCCTGGGTTTTGATAAAGTGCAATACCCAGAGCTTTTTAACCAACCAATCATGACAGTTATTACTTGGCAGATTACTCAACTTAAAAATCGTACCAAGCAACAAGTGGTTCAATTTGTGTGATAATTAATGTCATTATTGGTGACCCCACACATGGTCTAAAATGAAGATCTATAAGACACAGATGAGGACTGATTTTAGTTGTGTTGTGTTTATATATCAACCGGTGTATAATGTATCATATATTATATGACCAGCTGGTTTCTTCAGCTTTGAGTCTCAGCAACAATGATGGGTCCAACAGGGACCGCACATTAGACTTGGACAGTGTGGATAAGACCTACAGAGGTTAAGATAAGAACAGAGGTAAGAAGGCGAATATTAAATCATGACATACAGAAAAGGCATGTGCTAATGTCAAAATGGAAATCTGGCCTCATGCAAAACTCAGTTTACAACATGTTTCAAGAGGCCTTAAATACGAGGAACTCAATGTACCCCTGTTCATAGTGGGGTTCGTGGAGGCCGTGGACAGGGACTCAAAAGTCTAAATCATAGACCATGGCTTCCTTGCCAAAACTTAAGCTGCACCACCTCAAACAATTGATGTACACTGCTTCCAGTTACAACTGGAACACAGTTCTGGCGTACCACATGGCAGTACTGGCCGAGACAGAATGCGGTAATAGAAGCTGGGGGAAGGCTTCATGGACATAGAAGCAAGGGAATTGCACAGTGTTTCCATTAGAATTTTTTCAGGGGTCACAAGAAGGGAAATTCACAGGAAAAGACAAGATTTTGACCAATTTTATATGTAAATAAACAAGACTTGTGACCCTTTAGAATTTTATCAGAGGGTGTTTCAGGTTTTTAAAGGGTACTTTATTCCCATTTGGGGGTTAAAGGAAACACTGTTGCACTCTTCTTGGGTATCAGGTAGTGTTGTCAAACAAGGGTCTGCAGGAAACAGCACATTTCAGCAAAGGGTCTTTTTCTGTAAACCATTCCAAAGTGGGAAATGCAATAAGTCAAATGAGCACTCTGGTTTTATAGGACGTAAGAAGTGCACTGTGGGGCATTTCTGTGCCACTTGTTTCATTGTAGATAAGAAACAAAGATCTCATCCTGAGTCAGACCCAGATTGCATTATGGCCTCACTATCAAGGACGTCTAAAATGCTAAGTTCGAAGACTGATTAGATGTAGGGAATGCAATGAATGCTCATGTTACAAGAACAATCGTAACAGGACAGCATGGTTTACTTAGTACTGAACTGGTATCAGCAAGTGTTAAAAAGGTTTTAAGAGTTGCATGTGGTTAATCAGTGTACAGACATCTGACAAGTAAGGAGAGACAGTAAAGGCCACAGCAGTGGCAATTGTCAACTGACTTGTGAAATTAAACCCGGGTAAGAAACTGTTACCCTCACAGACCAAACCCATGCACTTAGACGTGGTGAGCATAAAGGAATGGTAAATGACAGTAACTGGGTAACAAGTAAGACTGGGCTTCCAGGTAACCTGATAGTAAGGTGTTTAAAACATTACGGGAGCAGGGATCATAAAAAGGAGAATATATATGAAGTGTTACAGGTGAACAAGGTGGAAAGCTTGACAAATATACCAGTGTAAGGTGTAACAAAGACCTGGTAGATGGCTTCAAAAGAATCGATGAGTAAAGACTGCTGACGTAATCCAGGCCTACATCCATGGTCCACCAGGTGATAACAGCCCACTGCTTGGTAAGTCAAGTGTAACAGCCAACCAGTTCCCCTCATGTGAGTCACTGACCCTGAAGTCCACACACTCCCTATGCTTCATAAGTTTCAACCTGTAGTACAAGTTCGAGCTCTTTCAAGTGGTATAGTTAGTAGTTTTTCTCAAGTGGTCTGTGCTGAATTCTTGCATGTGCACAGCAAAGTAGTGCCGTCAAAAATACCCAGTTTTATGGGTTGTCATACCCCAGTTTCGTCTGGGCTGAATATTGAGTCATGGAGATCTTCTTTAACCTTGCACAGTTATTCTGACCTCCAAGTGTGTAAGTTGGTAGAATATGGTTTTTCAGTGGATAAAATCACAACTCAGTTACCATGTTCATCAAGGCATAATCACAGTAAGGCTTACGCCTTTGCCAATCAGGTGGATGCCTGTATTGAGGAGGAAGTGAGAAGAGTCACTAAAGGTCCTCTACAGGACAGCAACTTGTAGCTCGAAATCTTTACTTCCCCCATAAGTACAGCAGAAAAGAAAGATTCCATGAAGTGCAGGATCATTCTGGATTTTTATTGCCCAGCAGGAATGTCAGTCAATGACGGCATACCTAGGGAGGTATACCTAGGAATACCATGCAAGCTGCAGTACCTGTCTATCTACACGATCACAGATCGCATGGCTGAGCTTGGCCTTACCTGTAAGTTATACAAGCTTAACCTGGCCAGAGCATACTGGTAGATCCTGATGGATCCAGTGAGGTGCATCTATTTGTTTTCTCCTGGAAAGGATAAACTTATGTTGACAGGGTTCTGGCCTTCAGACTATGTTCAGCAGCTATGTGCTGTCAACTCATATCAAATGTGGTCGCCTTCCTGCAGACAGGCAGGTTTTTTCATTGCCAAGTATTTAGATGATAAAAACACTTTCTGAGAAAAGGGTAAGAGGAATCCAGGAACAAGGCAGCCCCTCCTAACTCACAGATGGTGTTTTGGGGCATATACTTCTGGATGCCAGCAGTATGACCATGTCAGTGCTGGTGGATAAGCTCCAGGAGATGCAGCTGGCTTTGCGTTCTTGTGCTAACAAGGCAACGGCGTCAAAGCGGAAGATACAGTCAATAATAGGCAAGCTACAATTCACTGCTAAATGTGTAAAGCCAGGAAGGGTCTTCATATCAGATACGGTGGAGCACCAAAGAACTCTTTTGCAGGTCCCAGCAGACAAACAGTTTGCACTCCCACCCATCTTTTGCAAGACATAGCATGGTGGGGGCAGGTTCATAAGTAAGTATAATGCAGTGTCAGTGATCCCACAAAAGGGCTGTCAGATCCCGACCCCCAGTTTGCCACTGATGCTAGCCTCAAGGGTTGTGGTGGCCACACACAGGAGGCCTTTTACAAGTTCGAGTTCTCCAGGAGAGGCTGGAAATGGATCTTCATGTTCATGCACTGGAAATGTTAACAGTACTGGTGGCTTTAAGGCTCTGGCCCAAAAATTTCAAAGGTCTCACACAACACTCCCTTGTCACCATACTCCACTCTGTCATTTATAAGCTAGGCCAACATCCTTCTGGTAGGGGACAGAATGATAAACAAGAGGCCCCTTGGGCCTAATGCGCTGCTGGCATCGTGGCTATATTGCACCTGTTCATTTCAAATCTGTGAGTCCTCAAGTGGCTTCTGAACATATAAAGCTTAATGTAAAGATTGTCCACAAGATGGCACTGCGCTCCACATGTGTTCATAGCTTATTTGTACAACTCCTGTGATGAATATTGTTGCATGTGCCAAAACAACGAGCGAGTCCTTAATTTTATGTCCTCAGTGACCCTGGGACAGAAGATCAAGGACACCCAGATTATGTAATACATGAGGCCCATAGGCCTGTCTGGTGTTGTGCTCACATTGCCATTGAAGTCCAAGCTGGACCCTGCCATTATGAAATCACCTCTTTTAACTTTACAGGCATGGTGACATCACAAAATTAGATCAATGTTACTGATATTATATATGATTCTAGCTTTGGACATTGTCTATATGTCCTATAAATTTGGCAAGTCTAATCCAATTACTTTTCAAGACATGGAATTTTCTATCTTAAAACACATTTTTGGCTCATAATTTCCATAAAATTATAGGTGGTACCACTTATATCATTAGTAACTTAGATTTTGACCTCCCCCACAATTACACCAAATTTGGCAAAGATCTGCCAAAAATTAAAGATGCTATAGTGTTCACGATTTTCATATTTTGATCCCTATATTGCATAATGTTGTAGGTCGCACCACCAATATCGAAAAGAACCTAGATTTTTATACCTCCTATAAATCCTGAAAGTTATATTGGGATAACTTGAAAACTGTGGACAGTATTGCGATCTCAAGATCTTCACATTTTGGCCTGTATATTACATAATACTATAGGTGGCGCCACCAACATTGATGTTGACAAAGATTTTTATACACTTTATAACGCCTAAACGTTAAATGGGCCTATCTCAAAAGTTGTTGGGTGCAGAGCATTCACAAGATGACCCCAATATTCAAACTTGACCTTGACCTTCAACTCGGATTAAAAAATTGTTATGTTCAAAATATGCGCCTCACATCAAGCCTTCCATATATAGTCTGTTCAAATCTGGTCATAACTGTTCCAGTAATTGAGGAAAAACCAATAAACTTGGACAAGTGTCAAACTCTGTAAGTACTGGGTCACAATGACCCAAAAAGTACGTCACCACGTACAGTTTTATGTATTATGTAATCAAGAGCAATTTTGATCTGGAGGCTCAATTCTCTTTACCATTGATGTCCAAACTCCAACTGACTATTGCAAAATCACCTTTTCAACTTTACAGGCATGGTGACCTCACAACAATAGGTCAAGGTCACTGATATTACATAACATTCTTATGTTTACGGACAGACAGACATGAGCGGTTGCATAAGCTCTGTGACCTTTGGTCAGCAGAGCTAAAATACATTTATTTATACAAACTTCTGTTAGTGTAAAACCTGGAAGAGAACTCAGTCAATCTGTAAACCTGAAACATAGGTTTGTACCTTGTACATTACTACCAATCTCTGCATAGTTTCAAATCCCCCCACCCCCCTCCTGAAGTTGTTTTTTATTTTGTTTTGGTTTTTCCCCCTTCTTGTTCTCTTTGGTAGTTTTGGCGGTCACTGGTACTCAAGGGGTTAAGTTGCTTTGTTCTCACTTTGTTTGCTTGTACCAAGTTTCACTAACCATGTTTTTTTACTGGGCTAGTGACCATGATTCTGCCAAATTTACTCAGTTTTCAATAAAGCAAATATTCTTTCTTTTGTTTTCCTTCAAGTGGTCAGTTAGCCACCTGCTTCTTTAAGGACAAGTGAATTAATTGGTCTCCTCACACTGAGCTTGAGAAAAACTCAGGTTCCTTCCCTTTTCCCTCCACTCTAGTGCTGCTTTATCCAGGGTCAGCAATTTTGCTGCAATGCTCCAATGATTTGCATTGCCTGTCAACAAAAAATATGTAAATTACAACTCAGTATTTGGAAACGGTAGTTTGTATGGGGTTAAAATTGTTTGCTGAAACAAATTGTCTTTGACAGAAAATTAAAATGACTGCCACAGGGACATACCTTACACAGATGCAATTTTCACCATTGGAGAGTTGAAAGAGTATCTTTCTTTCACATGATGCAATAATTCTGAATGGTGAGAATGAAGGTGGAGTTAAAGAATACCTTGAAAAAACTTTAACCTTAGTCATGTTGACATAATTATCACCACAACGTGATGTGTCTGTCATTTGTTAAGAACTGTCACATCACTGCAGGCAGCTGCACAATGTAAGGTAGGTTCCAGAGCTATGTGGCAGATCAGAGGCCTTACACCGCTAACCCTCTAGACTGGGCCCACGGTCCCAGAAAATCAGTCTAAATCTACTATTTTTTTTAAAAACACATATATGGTATATATGTCACTTTTTCCTTTGTAGTACCTAAAATATGAGCTCCTGAAGTGCACACAGTGATAAAATACATGATGTTTATGTCACAAATCACTGAAAGTTTTCCTGAGATTTGCCATCTTGGCATGATCGTTGTTTACAGCAAGTTAGACACTATGGGGGTAAAATGCAGAATTGCAAAGCTGCTGCAAAAGTGAATATTTTACTCTTATCCATTTTGGGCATCGAATCACATAACAGTACAATGAAAGCTGTGTTGTGAGTAGTTGGTGTATCCATATGACCAATTTGGCGATAAATTACAAAACCGTGGGTTTTGTGATGTCACATATTACAGGGTTTTGCGAATTATTCAAAACAGTGAGATATGTGATGTCAAAAAACCCTAGGTTTTGCAAATTATTGAACAAACAATTGCAATACCAAGGGTTATCGTGACAAAACTCTTGGTTTTGAAACAAAACTCTTGGTTTTGAAACAAAACCATGTGTTTTGTTAAAAGATTGGATTACAATGCAAAACTCAAGAGTTTTGTGTAAAAAAATCCCTGGGTCTTGATACAAAACCTGGTCTTGCCAACAAAATCCAAGGTTTGGTATACAAAGCCCTGGGTTTTATAATTTAAACAAAACCACGGGCTTTGTGAAAAGATGGGATTACAAAGCAAAACCCAGAGTTTTGTGTACAAAGCCCTGAGTTTTATGATATAAACCCAGGATTCTGTGCTTATTATTGATCAAAATTTAAAAATTATGGCATTTGTTTTGTTATCCTGGGTAGTTTACAAAACTCTGGCATTTGCAAGCAAAACTCAGGGTATTGTTACAAAAAACATGGTTTTACGTACAACACCCTGCGTTTTGTGAGCAAAACGGAGGGTTTTGGTACAAAACCCGGGGTTTTGTGAATTTTTGATCAGTACAACTTCCATATATGTACATATACAGTCATAATGAAATATCAAAAACATGTTTACATGCGGCGATTTAAACCAATACACACCTTAAGGTATCTAATCTAAGAAAAGTAATATACAGTAAAACCCCCATTCCAAGGAACCTCTCTGCAGTGGGCACCTCCTTACAATGGGCTCTTTTCTTCAGTCCATGTTGTGAGAGTAACGTTACTCAGCTGACTTTATGGTTTGTTTATATCTCAGAGTGAGGCTCATTAATATTAATTAAAGTACTCCATCATGGTGCACTCCTGACTTACAGTGTCTTTATCCATAACAGTCCCGTTTGATTTTCCCTATTACCAACTTGTTAATGGAACCTCTCTGAAGTGAGCACTTTAATATATACCAAAATCTGCTATAGTGGGCACTTTCAATAAAAAAAAAAAAAAAAAAAAGGTAATAAGTACATGTATTTGGATTGTTTTCTTCTCAAACATCTTTTTTGCACCAGTGCTCATCTCCTTAGCCAGGTTCTTCACCCCACACAGTGTAATTTCATTACCACATCAAACAGTGCATTGTAGGCCAGCGAACCAGTATGTACCAACATACTGGTTGGCTGGCCTACATACAGGCATAAGTTTTCTAAGGTAACTTTGATTCCCTTGACACCTTTGTGGAGTAACACCCGGATTAAGTTATCGGGGGGGGGAGGGGTTTATCTAAATGTGTGGTTGAGTGCCACCTGAGTGACTTGCTCAAAGTTACAGTGAAACACTTTGCTGCTCATCATTTTGACCTTTGAGGTGAGAACTGTTCTTCATATGTAGTCTATGGACAGCATCAGATCAGACTGAGTTCAGTTTGTACCCCTGCTAGTCATGCTAACACTAGTGACAGAAAAAAGTTCTCCAGTGTACATGTCACAATGAAAACCAGAAAATTTCTGGCACTTAGTAAGCAAGCAGAAATATTAAAAGAACTTTAGTATAAATCACAAATTGCAGAGTATGGCATATCAAAAGGCACTGTGGGCAACATTGTCTATCTACCCATGAGGGTCAACGCTCTCTGCAGTGGGCACCTACCTACAGTGGGCACTTTTCCCCAGTCCCAAGAGTGCCCACTATATAGAGTTTTACTGTACAGTGGTACCTATTTACCTATTTAAGACCACCACTACAGCCAACAAAAAGTGGTCTCATACTGCAGGTGGTCTTAAATTGAAGGTATATTTAACATGTAAATACAGCAGAGGGTCTTGAAAGAGTGGTCTTAAAAAGACATGCGGTCTTAAATTGGCGGTGGTCTTTAGAGCAGGTACCACTGTAATGCATTGTGAGGTCTTGAGCAAGAGGATACATGAGGCGCCAACAAACAGCAGAGATACTCTACAGAACAGAGGAGCCCTGCAGTATTTTGCAACTCACAAGACATCCATGCTTCCCTTTGTACTGAACTTAAGTAAATATCATAATACTTATAGTTGGTCCAATGAGCAAATGACTCGGAACAATGCAACGTAGGTATACACGTGTACCTGGTGATATGTAGTCACATTTTCTTATTGCTATATAAACTGGGCATGGTATTACTATCTAGCCAAAATTTCCCCAGAAATGGTGATTTTGGATTGACGGGGGTTATCCAAATTCAGGGTTTGGGTTTTTTTTTTTTTTTTGCATTTTGGAATGTTTTTTTTGGGGGGGGGGGTGGGTGGGTGGGTGGGGGTGGTTTTTTTTCATAATCCCTAAGTGGTGTATGTGTTTGTTCTTAAGGTAATGAACTGTATAATGTAAAAATCTGCAATACATTGTACATGTCAATATACTGAAAATAAACAACATACAGTATTCCATATGGAATGCCATTTCTTGTGACATATTAATGATATTTTGGTGCAAGTTAAAGAAAAATCTCAAACCCTTGCTGAAACTGCTTCATCAATTGCTTTCAAATTACATTGGAACACTTCTGGGTGCCCATAAACATTAAAGTATTCAGGAAGTATCAATACGTTTTCTCATGGGTCCACCCTGAGCATGCTGAGGGACCCATTATGTTTTGGGTTGTCTCTGTGCCCAGTTGTGGTTTCTGCCATCTACCATCTGTTTCTAAACATGGGATCTTCTGCCTCACTGGCCACCTGAAACTCGCCTCATTTGTGCCTTGACACCATTCCGTGACTTGATTATAGTTTGGGGACTTTGACCTCATTTTCCAAGTCACAGGAGCCATGTATGTGCAAAGATGGACTCTCTACCAAGAGGGATAAGCCATCAAGGCAACTATAGGGTAGCTACTACTACATGTAGTTCAAGTTCACAGACTGAAAGTATAATGGAAACATGTAAAAAGTACATATGTTTAATGGACAAGATTCTAAATCTGGCTGTAACTTCAATTGTTTGTCTTGCAATTTGTTCAATGAACAATCAAAAACTTGGGTCTTGAGTAGTTACCTGAAAATAGCTTTGGTGTCTTACCTGTCCTTAACTGGTCATATTTCACTTTGTGTGTGTGTGTGTGTGTGTGTGTGTGTGTGTTCATCTTTGGGAGGACATCTGGACTTTTTTTCTAAACTGCTGTATAAATTGCTTTGAAACATTAGTTTTAGACCCATAATATGCTGAACAAGTGCCCCTGTATTATTATGTTTTCATGATTCTTTTTGGTGTTTTTGAAATTTTAACTTTGAAAAAAAACAAAAACAAAAAAAAACAAAAAACAAAAAAAACAACTGGCTGCATTCTGTTCTTGATAACCTAGTTACAATGCACCTGAAATTTGTCTCTGCTGAAACTGTCACAAAGTGATACTGCTTTCATGTCTTTGTGTTAACTGAATTTTTGATGTGCCCAACCAAAAGCAATATCATTGTACCTGCCTGTATCTATGGTTTGGACAAAAACCTGTTTGGCAGAATAATTCTGTTGGGTTGCAAATTATTTGATCAGTTGAGCAAAGTCTAGTCTTGCAATATGCTAGTTGAGCACAATTTTACAATTAATTTAAATGGGGAAATTTCAAATGTTCAATCTTGATTCTGTCACTCCAACTGTGTCAACTCCACCTTGATTATGTTCACTGGTATCATAACTAAGAATTCAATGACAGAGAGAGACAAAACTTGCCTTTGAGCTAGATAGATTTGTTAAACTAGGCCAGATTTCGAATGATGTGACTTCAAACTCTTCACATTATGTGAATTTGTGAGTATTTTAAATTCTGAAGTGTGGGTATCTTCAAAACTATTACAGAAATGCTATTCCAACTTTCAGCTCTGTTAATATCTCATCCAACAAACAGCAAGCATTTTTCACAGCATTTAGAATTACATTTATTCAGAGCATGTCACATGACTATCTTCAATACTATGATGGTACAGCAAGTCTGAGACATATTTACCCATTATTTTTTACATTAACTCATTCCACCCTAATTACACTTTTTCCCGCTAATATCTAAATGTCGTCTACTAATTATATTTTACTAATTTAGGGATTATTTTTCATTTTTTTTTTTTGTGAAACTTGCATGGAAGATCATTCCAAATTATATGCCTATGGTCAATAGCTTTCCTTGGCATTGCGCCAAGAAAAGCTGTTGACTCAGTCTTCTATCACGGTGGAATGAGTTCATGTCAGGTCATCTGTGACAGACAGAGACACAATGACAATACCTCAGCCAATTCAAATATTCAACTCAAATTTATTAGCCTTGTCTTCAAGACATTCTTTTTGCTCTTTTTCTGAATGCAACATTAGCAAGTTATGAAAAGATAAAGAACAATTCACATAAGCTCTTTTATTGTCACAACAGTTTTTATTATCTTAACATAAGTATTTCATATTCACCACAAGATTTGCATTTGCAATTATCTACAGTTTCATGGCCAATAGTTCTAAGACGAAAGTTCACCATATTCCAATACGTTCATAGCAACCAAAAGCATAGTTTATGTTGGTCAATCCACATCCAGATATGACCTTGCACAGGTTGCACAAGTCAGTTCATTGTATAGTGACAGTCACCTGGTGGCCTTTCAATAAAGGGTCTCTTCTGTTTCTTTCTTTCCTGTTGCATTAAATAATATCGCTCTCCCTGTAAATGAGAGGAAAAAAAATCATCCATAAGACTTGTCTCCAATTCTTACATAAAAGTAGATTCTAATTGGCTAAAAACATTACTAAAAAGGAACTGGTTTCAACATCCAATATCATTTTAAGTGTTAGCCTTTTTGTATTTTTTACCATTACATTATGATTATTAAGATGCAATCAGAATTCTGAAATGTCAAGGCCACCAAAAAAAAAAAAAAAAAAAAAAAAAAAAAAAAAAAAAAAGATGGGACTTGTCAAGACACAGACCACACCTTTTACTGTCAAAGTAATCCTAGTGTTGAAAGATCACTCAAATAAGAAGCCAGTTTTCTATCAGAGGGTAAAATGGGTAATAATCTGTACCTTTCAAAATCTTTTAGGTAGTTTTGCTTACACTAAACATGATAAAGCATCTAACATGAAGTGATATTCCAACCAATTTTACCCTAAAATACACCTGAAAGTCCTAGTTATTATACTTTCTACAGCAAAACATACAACACACCAGAATATCTGTGCACCTTAAAAAATCTTCCAGCAGAAACCCTGTGGGAATACCTTGCTCACTATGTCACATGATATTGATTCCTCACATAAAATACCACAGGTCTTGACAGACCAGAATCTCACTATCCCTGAGAGTGGTCTTTGAAAATAGGTTTCACTGTACAGTTGTATCTTTCACGCAAGACTGAAGTTTCAGCATCAGTGCATCTGGTGACAAGGTTTCTAGTATCACAAACTGTGCACCATCACACCTGCTGATTAAACTTGTCCCGGTTAGTGCTCAATATGTACCTCACTTTTTCTTTTTGAATTCGTTAGAATTTTGCATAGGATCAGACAAATACTTAGGACTGTCCCTGTGTTAAAGTTTATCTCATCTCTAACTATGAAAATCCGAATGTACAGCATTACCCAAGACTTACACATTAAAATTCCAAGAAATTTGTCAACACAAAGTGACCAGAGGATTTGTAAAATTAAAAGTGTTGTGTAATAATGTAATTTGGCTTGTTCATTTTTGTTAAGGAGTGGGGTAGGTGGGTGGGTGGAGGCTTTCTTTGGTTATATAACATGTATATAGTTCTAGCTTTGTACACTTCACTTGCCAGCTTACAACACAACTTTTTCAAACCACTGTTCCAGTGACAAATTTTATCAATGTTTATGCACTATTACATACTAGTCTCCTCATACAGTAAGGAACTTTCAAAGTGTACTTATCCCTTGTGAACCAATTCCTTTCCAAAACATATTTCATGAGTTTATGTGAAATTTCCATTTCGTGTGGCTAGAAATTTATCATTTATAGGTTCCACAATAGAACTGGGAAATACCTCACAACAGTAAAAATTATGAATATCGTGGTGATCACATAACTTTATAGTTTCAACAACTTTTGGCAATTACTGTAATGCTAAAATTATGGCCCCATCTTAAAAAAGGGTAAGGGGCGACTGGAACCTTTATCCTGGAAGCTAAAAATGAACACTGTAAAGGGTGCCTCTTGCATGTGTTCAAATGCAGTGGAAATACTTCCTAAAGCGGGAATATGGTTCAAGATACTGTTCTACCATTTAAATGCACTAATATTACAGTAATCTATGAGAATGTGATGACAACTTAAAATTGGGACTCCTTCCGGCAACATCTTTCTGGAGCTTTGATGTTACATTTTGTGTATATTACTAATTTCAACTTCTGTAAAGGATCGCCTGTTGTAAAACGTTTGGCAGGCAAAAGTAGTGGAATGATTTTATTTCACACTTTGACATAAGATAAAAACACATATAACTTTTTATGCAAGAAGCTCATTTACCCATGATGTTGAGACCGAAGGGTTCTAGTGAGCGCAGTTGGTGCATCCAATGTCTCTCCCTGTCTAGTCGCCACTGTCTAGTGGGCTCTAGACGAGGGGGAGCATAGATGTATTCCAGTATGTGAACTTTCAAATTCAGTTCAGGATGGTCTAATTGGGCAAAATATCTGCCCAACAGTTGGTCAAGTACTTTGTTATTGATATAACGAAAGTGCTCGCGGAGTCTGTCCTTCAGTGGACGAAGCGTTTGACCAACATATTGTTTGTGACAAGTTCCGCAGGTGAGGAGGTAAACTAGATTGGAGCTTTCACAGCAACCCCCTTTGGGGCCACGGTATGTTTGCCCTGTTTGTGTGCTTTTGGCATTGCCTGAAGTGTCACAATGCCAAAAGCACACAATCTTATGCTAAATTTTTGTTTCAGAGCTCATTTCCCTATGTTTTTCTGCTAGGTACGTGTTTTACGTAGCAACCGAAAAGTTGTACTCTAGTATATAAACAGACGTCACGTCATTTTCCCCTCAGTCCCTGATGAGTTTCAGTCGAAACGAAACCGGTCGGACCCATCTTCACTAGCAGTTGCGACCTTCGCCCGGTATTTTTAGCTCATTTTTATGCAAGAAGCTGCAAAATTTGCTGAAATGACACTTTGTCCCAGGAACCTTATTTTTTCTTTGCAATAAATGGTTTTAAGGTAGATTTTCCATTCCTACAGCTGAGGGCAACTCTTCCAAGTTTTTCAGACTCCCCATTGAAAAATTACAAATCAGATCACCCTCACACAAAAACAAGTACCTCATAGCATGTTTTTTTTTAACTTGTTTTGAAAAGATTTACTGTTTCAGTTTTATGCTATGCTGTTTTTAAAATGAGCCATTTTGAAAGAAGATGATTCTATGATATTCACACTCACAGATAATCAAGATTTGTTGATTTCATGTGCCGCCAAAGGAGATAGATTTACAGACCAACCTGCCCCATTAAGAGCAGTGATTAAGATGGTGCTAAAGTCTGTCTTTGACCAGCAGACTGACAATTTTGTCCAAATATTGTGCTCATCGAAATCAGTCTCCTCAATTTTATATTTAATAACATATCCTAGTGTTGATCTTTATTTCATTAATACAAACATGTATTTTGTACTTCACGTTCTTCAATTGATGGAGTTACTGCATCCTATTGTATCCAGTTAGACACTTGCACTTTCTGAGGTCACACTCCTGTTTAGTATGGGTACTATTGCTTGGTGTTCTCTAAATATTTTACAGTAAAATTATTAGCATAGTGAAAGATTATCAATGAATCTTGTCAAAATTGATAAAAATCAGTCAATATTTTATTTTGACAATTACTTGCAGTGGGCCCATGCAGTCTCTCACAACACAGTAGTATCCCTGGCTGGCAATTGAGGCTGCATACACCATATATGCATGTGATCTTATTTTCCCCTTTACACAAACCATGTGTTTCATATACAGTACTTACCTGTTTTATTTTGAAAGCACATTCATAAAAGTCGTCCATGTATCTGGCACACTCTGTGGTTGCTCTACGGTAACCAACCCTTCCTGCACAGCGAAAGTAGTCCAACTCGAAGTCTGCACATGGGCCATGCTGGTGGGTGCCCCAGTGCTCTGTCAATCTGGTGAATGGCGTGTCTATGATGGGCAAATCTTGGAAGAAAAAGTCCCCCATCTTTGTCTTGGTATGTTTTCTTGAGGTGTCCACCATTTTGTCTGAAACAAAATGGCATACTTACAATAGCTGCTTACTGAGATGGTACTGAATTGGTACACCAGGTATCGCATAGTAATTTTTTGTCTATGCGCATGTGCCAGTTGCCAAGCGATGAACTGCCTGGGGTCACGCTAAATGCGGCTCAATATGGGTTAGGGAAATCATTACCGTGACAGCGAACTCTGCACTGTCCTGCGACAGGAAACCCTACAGTCAGAAGTGGGTACACCCTCCATCCACAGGTATTTCTCATATTTCCCATGTTTTGTCGTATCTGAAGTACAACCAGGCACCTTACAGTTATGTACTGGCATATTGATATCAGTGTCCACGCATAACTCACAGAAATAAACAAGTTCAAAGTTCCACTGTAATTTCGCCGTGTTAACCCTATGAGGACAATATGGCGCTCTAGAAAAGTGACCCCACTAGACTGTTCTCGCTTCTGCGAAGCTGCGAGAATAGGACAGTCAGCACCGCGCAGCGACAAAAAAAAGTACCATCTCAATTAGCAGCTATTGGACTGGTCACAGTTGTATTTCTTGTTACCTGAGCTTTCATTGGATACATCATACATTATACAGAAAATATACTTTTGAAAAATGACCTAAACTCCTGTTTGATCCAATGTGAAAAGTTTTGCTTTGAACCTCCTGTAGTATTAAAAACAGAACCATTTTTGACATTTGTTTTCAATACTACCAGGATATAAATAATGCATTCATTCCAATAGTAGCACACTGTGCTAAGGCAAAGATATCCTGGAGGACACATGGTTTTCGCAGAGTTTTGTGATAATCTGATATTGTGATAATGATATATCTTAATTTACAATACAAGCAATAACACTTATAAAATCCATATTATAAAATATTAATGAACCCTCTTTTATAAAATGCGCTGAATTTTTTAAAATACTGAAAAATACTGAATTTTTAATAAAACCCCCAAGATTAAAAAGTAGGTGTGCTTCTATCAGGGCACTTGCTATAACTGGAATGAATACAGTGTTGAAACTTTGTGCAAAATTGGTGAAAATCAGCATATTTATATGAAATTTGACCCCCCCCATGTTTTTCTTACTGTTCATCCTACAACAATGAAACTGATATTTTTGAAGTTGCCAAGAAGTTACCTATAACTTGTGGATATATATTAAGATCTTGTTCAAAGTTACAATTGATAAAAGAAAAAAAAAAAAAAGTGGGAGAACTGACAGAGAAACCCAATTTTGACAATAATTTTACCCTAGTAATTTTTGTATCTATTTGGCCAACTGTAATAAAACTTATATTTCTGTTTTTCTTGTGACAAGACCTTTCCAATGGGTTATTATATGTGTGTTTGAAATTACTTTTTGAAAATCACTTGAACCCCCATACTGTACTGACAGTCCATGAGCAACAGAACCGTCTCACCTTGCTGGACATAGTTGTAAATCTAGCTTTAACAACATAAATAAATATCACGCACGATTTCAAAATATAAGATAGTAACAGCTAACATTTTTAACATTTCTTCTCCAGTCAGGCACTTGCAAACTTTCTTCTTATCCCAATATATTGTTCATGGATATACCACCAGAGGGACTTTAGTAGATTGCATTGCCAACATCGACCCTTCACTCTTAAAAACTGGTTTCAGCGCTGTCAAGCATATCATTATCCCTAAACCTACCCCCACTCAACCAGAGTCGGGAATAGTAGATTCTCTCTGCTTTCTTCTTGGACGACCAGAGTACAACAAACCTTATGGCATCTCAAGAAAAATGGCCCCATCAATCATATCTGTCTTTTTGATTCATAATGTGTTTATAATTTGTATTTGTGTGCCAAGATAAGATTTTTCTGTATGATTTACGTGCTTATGATTGTGAACTTTTATTTATGTCGTTGTGAGTCATTTTGTTATAATTTGTGTATTCTTTTGTTCATGTTCAGTTCTGTATCTATATTTCGATGTATACTTTTTATTTTCCTCGTTTTCACAGGGGGTTCAATAAATTATTATTATTAGGACGATGCTATTTTCACCGTACGGTGAGAATAGCGTTGGGTCTATTTTCACCGTGCGGTGAGAATAGCGTTTGGAAGGAGTTTTGTCTATTTTCACCGTACGGTGAGGATAGGGTTTGGTCTATTTTCACCGTGCGGTGAGAATAGCGTTTGGAAGGAGTTTTGTCTATTTTCACCGTACGGTGAGGATAGATTTTTGTCTATTTTCACCGTATGGTGAGGATAGGGTTTGGTCTATTTTCACCGCATGGGGATGATGGTACAGCTTAATATATTTTCACGGTGAGGGTAGAGGCGGCTCTGTTTTCACCATCTGGAAATTAAAATTAAGAGCCTTTTTGCAAATTCATGGTTATGGCTTGTCACATAGAACTGAGGCAAATTAAGATTGGAGAAATGCTTACTTTTGGGAGATAGCTAGCTTCATAGTATAGTCAATAGGAAACGGGACCAAAACAAAGTGCCCACTTACGTATAGGGTTTATTGTAAAGCAATTACCTTGGCACCGTGACAGCATAATGCCATTAAATGTTTGGCTTTTTAACATCTCAAATTAATGTATATGAATTTACTCTACCCACCCATCAGTCTTTCATTTTTGTTGCTTCGTGGATTTCTTTTTAATGCGATCCTTAACCAAAGTCACAACAAGATAGATATATAAGTTACCCTAAAGTTCCGTAACTTCCATCCATGACAATATTAAAAAACGAAGTGGTTACCGTTACGGTAGCCGTAAACCTTATTCCACCAGCTAAAGTTATGGTAACCGTGATCATAACATACTCCAGCCGCAATGGTTATTTATCCGGCTATGACGTAATATACTGAATAGCCAATCAGATCGCAGCTCAGTTCAAGCCCATGACCACGTTACCCTGCTCAAATTCATTCTCGCAGCGATGACCGAAGAGAGGGGACGTAGCGAGATGAACCTGGGGGTCGAGTTCAACTCTTTCAAAGAGTTGGAGGAGGCCCTCAGACGTTACGAAATAGACAAGAAAGTGGACAACTTTCACGGAACAACTACATGAGCACTGTCGATTTAAGCATGGAGCTAGGAAGAGCTTCCTTGCTCCATGATTTAGGCTAGTCTGTTGTGTAAATCCGTCATGGTGGTATTTGTGGGGATATTTTTGCATGAAGTTGCATGATGATGAACAGTCTGAACGGCATCTGCAATTTTATAAAGATTATCCTCCTACAATTGTTTGAACCATTAGACCTATAATAATGTTATGTATCCTGGGATTTTAATATCTTTGATCAGGCATGGATTTTCGACTTGTTTAGGGCGGACCATTTTATACTGAGGGGGTAGGTTTTTTTCCTGCCGAACAGACTTTTTTATCCTTAGAAAAATTCAGCAAATATTTTTCTTTTGCATTTTTATATGTCCATTAATAAAACATTGTGAGTAGATTATTTTCCTCCCATTTGCTGAACAATTTTATTAAAAAAAACAACATAGCCCCCTCCCCATATCAAATGGTTCGAACGCCCCTTACCCGGGCCCGTTACCTTTCATCGCGTGAAGGTTTGAAGTTATTATACTGATACAATGTAACTCCGCTATTTGAACCAGGTTGTAAACATACCTGAACAAAGTATGTGTCGCAGTTTAATACACTTTACTACATTTTAACAGTATAGCCATGATATAGCCTACAATATCAACTATTTCACGTAAAAATATCGGTAAATCAGTACAGTTACGGCAGCCGTAACTTCAATCCTGTTTCTGCGGTGCTTATATTTACGGCATTAACAGCCTGTGCCCTGTGCCGCCGTATGCATAGTAGCTTCTCAGTGACCGTGTTATTGTTACGGCAATCACGTGACTGCCGTGATAATAAACTTCCAGCACACAGTTACTGTTACCGTAACAATATCCACTACCATTAAAAAAAGTTCCTATCTTGTCTTGTTACCTAAATTTTTGCCTTTTCACACAAAAAATACAGTGTTGGCTCTTTAAAAACTATTAGATAATAAAAGCTGAAATAACACCTCAACAGATCTCATAAACCATGCTCAAACTGGGATGTTAGGCCTTTTTATTATTTCAGCAAATGTTTGTTCCAATTCTCTTTGTGTGCAATATCATGACACAATGCTTTTCCAAAATATTCTTCCCTGGTTGACTTCTTTTCATCGCAGTAGGTTAGAAATAGAGCAGCCCCTATTCTCACCATACGATGAATATAGACCAAACTCTATCATCACCGTACGGTGAAAATAGACAAAACACTATTCTCACCGTACGGTGAAAATAGACAAATCACTATTCTCACCGTACGGTGAAAATAGTCACTCCGTTATTATTATTATCATAGGTCTCGTCTAGACTATCGATAGCTGCCTCTGCCGCTCTGCGTCCCCGACCGAATTAAATCCAAACTGTCGGGAACACTGTCCTCGATTCCTCGTCAAACAGTAACCACGTCTGTGGCGTAGGCTATTTTATAGTGCGGGGGACATGGCTATACTCTACAGCGGGTACAGTTTGACCCGAGTGCCGTTCGACTAAGTTACGCTTTGACTCGATAACGGTGTAACTTGAGTCAGGTTAGGCTCGGTTACGCTTTGACTGGATTACGGTTTGACCCGCTTACCATATTGAAAGCACATCAAGAATTAGCCCCATTTCTGAGGCATCGACGGTGTTGTTTTGATATGGGCACCATCTCGCACAAGCTTTGATGAAGCGGATATGGTGCCCATATCAAACCAACACCGTCGATGCCTCAGAAATGGGGCTAATCAAGATTAAGAATGTAACTCGAGAATTGGGCTTCAGTCAGCCTTCATTCAATACAGAGGAAAGTGGCCCCGTATTCCCGCATTCTGTTGAACGACTGGCTGATTCTGAAGTTTGGCCGAAAAACAAATCGAACAACGAATGACTAACCAGAAAACTGGGCACCACAACTGTGCGAAGTTTTGACCGTCAAATTACAACCTTCTTCGGTACCCCTTCTTTGACCTTCGCGCAATATGGACGTCCAACCTGGGTCACAACGCTTCCTTCATCTACCGTCAGATGGCACTACTATTTCTTACAGACAAATCCTCCGTCACTCAGCTCCCTAAAATCATTTATTTTACGATCAGAAAAAGCAAGCTGGTTGAGATCCTAATGGTTTCGATGGTACACGTGCGTGGCAAACCCGAAGATAGTTCAGTGACAAAGACGGAGTACCCAGATCAGTGGAATCGTGATATTGGTTTGTGTCTTTTCGTCCAGAACCACAGGCGCTCGTAATAATAATAATAATAATAATAATAATAATAATAATAATAATAATAACAACAACAACAACAACAAAACAACAACAACAACAATAATAATAATAATAATAATAATAATAATAATAATAATAATAATAATAATAATAATAATAATAATAATAATAATAATAATAATAATAATAATAATAATGTGGCTCCCCGCTTGTCTGACGCGGTCCTGTGTCAACAACAACAACAACAACAATAATAATAATAATAATAATAATAATAATAATAATAATAATAATAATAATAATAATAATAATAATAATAATAATAATAATAATGTGGCTCCCCGCTTGTCTGACGCGGTCCTGTGTCACTATGTGACACAGGTGGCCTAGAGTAAAAAAAAAAAAAAAAAAAAAAAAACTATCCCTGACACACCCTATCCCCGCTCACGGTTCATTGTATTCATTCCAGTACAAATGACGTACTGGGTTCGTAACGTTCATCGGTCAACGTCAAAGACTCTAGCATTCCTGCTAGTAATAGGCCTACGGGGTAGGGTGGGAAGGGTGCGGTGTAGAGAGGGTGAACCTGGAGCATCTGTACTTGCAATGACCCATATAAGGCCTTATCTGCAATAAAGTATTGCATAAATTTAACTTCTACAACTCTTGGTGTGGGTCTCGATTTCGGTTTATTGCATACACCTACAGCACAAACCTACAAGGTTACATAGGCCTATATAGCCTCACCAATGTAGGCCAATATATTTTATGACCACGGAACAGCCGGGTCTCGAACCAGCAACCACCGGCACCGGCACCAATCACCTGGCCGAAAATGGGAAAACGCACTTATCAACTGTACCGAATCCCCATCCCGAAAAAGAATGGTTCAATGGAAGCAGGTAAGCGTCAGAATCGACACGGCCCGGTTCATTGTATTTATTCCAATACAAATGACGTACTGGGTTCAGAGTTGTCCAAGATCGGGGACTGGGCATATGTAAGTCTACTAGCATCAAAGAAGCACCGAAAATAATAATATCATTGTGGCCCTCCACTTATCTGCCGTGGTTCTGTAAGTAACAGATGGCCTAAAAAGAAAAAAAAAAAAAAAAAAAAAAAAAAACATGATTCCCAGCAACCTTTGGCAATATGAATTAAAGTTGGAATGGCGCATCTACCGTTAGGGCATTCAAAATTTCAAATCGCCCTTATTTGTATAATTTACTTTTTAACATGTTGACGTTTTCAAACCAGAGGATTCATTTCACTGCCAGGAAAGTCACCATGCGGAGTTTGGTGCTTTTCGGAACAATGATATGTCCGAGAAAAAAAATTCACCTAATTAATAATAAGTAAATGAATGAATAAAAATATTATTAAAATGCACTAAGTGACGGAAAACAAGCGCACGTGACTTAATGACCCAAGCTAGACCTGGCTTGGTCATAAAATTTACTTGATCTATCAATGGGTTGAAAAACTAAAAACCTGTCTGATGTGTTGGTTTTGAGGGTGGTTCCCCGGCTGTGGTCAGTAGATGGTATTTATCCAGATGAGCCCTGGTCAAAATTCACAAAGACAGCAGTCACTGGCTGCAGTAGATCTGAAAATGGAGTTATCTATTTGGGGGATTACTCAACTTGACTGTAAATGGTCATGTACTGTCCTCCAAGGATCGCGAGGTTACTGCCGGAAAGGAGTTTTTGATATTGAAAACCACTTATAAATGAAAACTTATATTTAATAATCCATATACCATGCAGATGGGATGGAATGGGAAAATTAAGTGTTTGTACAGACTTTTACATACCGTAGGTGTACGACGTAGCTGTTTGAATGCTAGAATTTGAAACACTACAAGACCTGGCCCATCCTGACACAAATTTCAATTTATAATACATTTATATAAGTGACATTGTACATGCTCCTGGCATATTAACATTTAAAAATAAGTTAGATTCACATTTTTAAGGACCATCCAGTTTTGTATACTTATAGAGCACTAGATCATCCTCTTAAACCCAATATGACAATTGTGTAATGAACTGAGCGGCTTATATGGAATTATATTTCCTACCAAGCCGTAATTATCTAATCTAATCTAATCTAATCAAATCTAATCTAATCTAATCTAATCTAATCCAATCCAATCCATTGCATGCGTGCTTGTTCTTGTTCAACGAAGTCTAATAATGTTTGATAGGTGATATCTCTTTTGCAAGGAATTATCATTACCCAGACGGCAAGTTGGGATCGTCTGGCTGCCCCACTGCTGCACTCTCGGCAGTACTTGTGACGGCAGGGTTCTGGGCGTCCCGCTTATGTCTAGAAGGCCGAGGGATCTTTTCCTCTGCTGCGACAGCTTTGCTTTATTTATTATTATTATTTTTTTTTTGGGGGGGGGGTATTTTCCTCATCAAATTTCAAATACTCATTTGATATTTTTAATATGCCGGCACATTTCCTTTCTTATGTTGTTCATTTCTACTTTGAATGTATAAATTTAAGATATGTTATTTTTTATATATATATATATATATATATATATATATATATATATATATATATATATATATATATATATATATATACCTATACATACATAGCTTTATCTGAAACCTTTTTGGATAACAACCACAGTGGTGACGACTTTGTGGTTCAATATTATTCGTCGGGATCGCTCTAGCGGGGTGTTGCACTTTTTGTTTCTAAATACTTTCTTACTTCCCGTCGACATGATCTGGAAGTTGACAACCTTGAACTTTTATGATGTGAAATTATAATTAATAATAAGTTCTTGGTTGGAGTAATTTACAGACCACCTAATTCTCCTGTATCTTTTTGGAACGACTTTCAAATAAGTTACGACATGGCTAAAGCCACAAGCATTTAACAATATCTTTGTGCTTGGGGTCCTGAATGCCGATGCCAATACTCCACATGGTCTTAAACTTCAACGATTCTGTACGAGTAATCTCTATTCACATTAATGAACCTACCCGTTCAGATACATCCTCGAGCTGCTTAGACCAAGCACCTTCAAATAAACGCAATTTTGTTACTGAGTCGAAAGTTTTGCCTCCCATTTTAAATTGTGATCATTGCGTTGTTGCGACTAAATTGTCTTTCAAGTGTAAACGGGAGCTATCTTATGAACGATTAATTTGGGAATATGCCAAGGCAAATTTGATCTTTTTCAAAGCTGTTTTGCAAATTTTGATTGGGATACCTGTTTTCTGTCTGATGATGCTAACGTTTGTTGCGAGGCCTGGACTGACGCTTTCTTGAAATGTTGCTAGACAACGAATTCCAGTAAACGAGTTACCATACGGCCTAATGATTTACCGTGGTATGACGGAACTTTAAGAAATTTCAAGCAGGGTATTGTAAGAGCCCACGAGAAGGCTGAAAAGCGAAATCATCCTGAAGATTGGGCAAACTTCAGGAATCTTCGAAATGATTGTTAAAAACATCTTCAAAATGCTGAAGAACAGTATAACCTTAAGCTCAGTGCATCTCTCTGTAATTCTCATACTAAAAACAAAACTTGGTGGCGTATTGTTAAGTATTTTCTGAATCGTAACCAATGCTCGAATAATACCACCTCTATTACACAACGATGAGTATATATCTGCAAACTTTTTCTAAAGCTGAGGTATTTCATTCCTTTTTCCTAAGTCAATGCAATGTTGATTCACTATCATCTACCTTGCCTCCTCTAAACTTACTGCCGCCTAGGCCTACTTTGTCTGGCATACATATTCTCGAGAGTGACGTTTTGGAAATTCTTAAAAATATTGATGTGACAGGACCTGATTAAATAAGCCCCAGATTATTAAAAGAAGCTGCACCACATATATGTAGCTCCATGTTAAACACGACTTTGTAATGTATCTTTAAATCAAAATTCATTTTCTTCTCCCTGGAAAAAGGCTAATGTTATACCTATTCGCAAAAAGGATTCAGAATCGTTCTGTAATAATTATAGACCTACTTCTCTTCTCAGCTGCGCGCGTAAAGTTATGGAACGAATTATATTTAAAAATGTCTTTAATTTCTTTCGCGATAATCTTGTTCTGTCCTCACAGCAAGCCGGTTTCATTCCGGGCGACTCTACCGTCAATCAACTTTTGTCCCTTTACCACGAGCTTTGCTTAGCTTTTGATCTTCGTAAGGATTAAGAATTGTATTCCTAGACGTAAGCAAAGCTTTTGATAAAGTATGGCACTCTGCCTTCCTCCATAAACTTGAAAAGAATGGTAGATATCTGTCAGACAGACAATAGCATGGGGTCATAAAGGGCCAAGGCTCCAATTGGGGTATTATTGATGCTGGGGTACCTCAAGGCTCTATCGTTGGTCCCCTTCTATTTTTTATATTTATTAATGACATCGTTGATGTTGTTCATTCCAGTATCAAGTTATGTGCCGATGACGCATCACTTTATTTGACAGCGGACGACCCACAATCGGCATCTGATATCTTGAATACCGACTTATCATCGCTGGATGATTGGTCCAAACAGTGGCTTATTTCATTTAATGGTCTCAAAACTCACAAAATAAAGGAGTCTTGAGTCTGAGTCTGAGTCACAGTATGGTTGTTTCGCGTAAAGTACCTCCTGTCCCTCACCCTTCCCTTTTCTTCCAGTATCATCTGCTTGAGGATGTATCTTATCATAAGCACATAACTTGGTCTCAGCATATAAGTCAGATTGCCCAAAAAGCCAAAAAATTAATAAATATACTCAAATGATTGCAATTTCGTTTGGACAGGAATTATCTCGAAACTATTTATATATCCTTTATCCACCCATTACTTGAGGATGGTAGTCCCATATGGGATGGGTGTACACAGGCACACGCTGATAAGTTGGTAGCAATAGAAGATATGCATATTAAGTTCCCACCCAACTGCTCACCTGATTACCTGGTCTCGCTTGGTGAGATATTTCGAGATACGGGTCGGTACCTGTGCGGACAAGCGGGATATTACTAATATTTTAGTACAGAATACTTATTAAAGGCATATGGAGGGGTTTATATATATATATATATATATATATATATATATATATATATATATATATATATATATATATATATATATATATATATATATATATATATATATATATATATATATATATATGGCTCGTGAAGTACCAGACGAATAGCAGTTTGGCCTTTGTGAAATTAAATTTCTCAAAAAATGCTCTTTTTTCAGAAATGCGCATATGGCCTGTCTGTCACATGCAGTGATGCGACCCGCACGTCCCCCGTGATCGCCAGGCGTCAAACCCGTGCTATGTGGCGGGAAATTAATTTGCACACTGCATATTCAGATGTATGCAGCCCGCGTAGCCACTGGTGCAATGAGAGGCAATGTTACATCGAAATTATATGAGGAAATTGGATGGGAAACACTTGCGGAACGTAGGAAAAGGCTGAACATATTGTCAAAAACAAATTCATGAAACTTATGAAATGTGACGAAATTGATATTATATGGCAATTTACAAAATTTATCTCGGAAATAGTGAAAACCAGGGGTACACCATAGTACTCTAAAGTCATTTAAAACCTACAATAATTTGAGGGTTTTTTTGGGGGGGAGGGGAGCTGCCCCTAAGGCATACGTATCAGGGATTGTTGTAATGTACTGTATTGTATTGTACTGTTGTGGTATAGTGTATTGTATAGTGTATTGAGTTACAGATTACCATTTATTGTATTTATGGTGCAGTAATAAAGTCATTCATTCATTCATTCATGTACAAAATTGCCCATAATCTGAGCCCTACTTATTTGCGTGACCTAATTCCTGAAACTCCACCCACAGCTGTAAATCACAATACCTGTCACTGACAAGACATTTATCATTTTCGAGCAAGAAGATCCTTATTTGACCATTTTTCCCCCCTCCTCTGTCCGCCTGCGGAACCTGCTGCCCATTGAAATTCGAAACGCTGCTTCACTTGCTCAGTTGGAGTTACAATTGAAATTTATCCCTAAGCATCCCGTACAATATGTAGAACTAGTATACTATGCTCGTGTGGTACTGGTATCAAAGACACCTTTCATTACTTTTTCATATGTCCTCTGTATCAAAATTTTAGGATTGAACTGAGCAGCAAAATCACACCAATAGCACCGTTTACTACAGCAACAGTAATCTATGGTAACAAAGCCTGTACTCTTATTAATAATTGTACTATTTTTGAAGCTGTATACAAATTTATTGGGGAAACGGAGAGATTGTAAGTGTACAGAGTCATGTTATGAAGTTTCACTTACGTGTATTATGCACCAGCCCCACTATCTGTCATCGTCTTGTTATGTGTCTCCTCTGCATGTATTTGTGTTGTCTTTACGTCCTGTTTATATGTTGTCCTTTTCGTTCTGCGAGAGGGGTTAATATAGGGTTTCTCTGTCCCCCAATCGTTTTCATTTGAATACAATATGTTTAAACCAAGATATGTTGGAGTATATTTATTGTCTTATAGCTGGGCCATCATGGAAAATAGCCTTGTTGATTGATGTTACTCAGGATAAATAAAGGATATCATCATGATCATCATCATCATCATCATCATCATCATCATCATCATCATCATCATCATCATCATCACCACCACCACCACCACCACCACCACCACCACCACCACCACCATCATCATCATCATCATCATCATCATCATCATCATCATCATCATCATCATCATTAAATATCTGCTTGCAATTTCGATTACAAACGTAACAACGAAAGCTGTTAGACCCCTAAATGTAAACACGCCCCTAAATGTAAATTTACATTTAGGGTTGGGTGTTAGACCGCTAACTGTAAACAGTACCCCTAAATGAAAACGCAAATTTGACGAAAAAAGGGTGGTTCAGCGGGGGGAGCGGGTACTTAAAGAGGTACCTTAAATTGAGTTCTTTATTTTACATTATTCATCATTTTTCATTATTCATTAAAACTGTGCCTGGAACTTTATTAATCCAAGTGTTATCTCATGGATTGTCTCCATTGGATGTAATCTTTAATTACCACAAACCTTTATATAATGTTATCGAAGACGCAATTGCTGAATTCTTATGCTCTTTGTTGATAATTTTTTGAAATACTACAGTGATGAACACTTGCCGACAAGATCCTTCTTCTGGACGACTCTTGTCGGTGGAGGGACGGGTAACTAGTAATTAGAAATTATCGACGGGTTACCAGTAATTAGAAATTATCCTAGGAAATTAATGTCTGCTAGGGCACTTTTCTTGATCCCTCTATGCATGCTGTCCTCCAGATTTCAATTCTCTCTATTCAGCAATGACAACAGATTTACTGTTGTCGACTCCCGCTGCCTCTCTCGGCATTGCGGCTGCCCGGGTAGAGTGGCCGATAAGGGTCTGTCGCAGGAGCTCTGCTGGGGTCGCGGCTTTGCCTGTCCGGGGGCCCGGCCCGGCAGCGACCACGTTTTTATGCTCCACCTTTGTTGATCTTTATTCAAGTTTTATTTGGTCCATATATATTTTCAGTTGATTTAGTGAATGGTATCTTAAATTTTGTTTTGGTTTGGTTCTTTTATTTGTATGCTTTATTTTGGCGTACCATGTGATTTTACATATTCTATTTTGTGTGTGTGAGTGTGTGTGTGTGTGTGTGTGTGTGTGTGTGTGTGTAGTTGAAGTTTATCTCGATGAATGCCTTTATTTTTTATTTTTCTCGCTTGCTGGGGTTGAATTTGCCTGCCTGGCAGACTCTAATGTTCTTGTTTCTGAATTTTACATTACATTTCTTGTAGGGGGACCAAGGCGGCTTCGCAGGCAAGGGTTGAATAAAATGATAAAATAAACTTTTCAAATATTCAATTATACACACTGTTTCATCATATATGCGACAAGCTGAAGTATATCTGGGAAAACCCTTGTCATATTCTTTTACGCTATTCACATGCGCCATTATCATTTGATTTACACCTGTAAATTGTAGTCCAATGTATCTTCTGAAATTTGTCTGATGTAATAATGTCTTTGGTGATATAAGTGTTGCACAACCATATTCAGACCAGGCTATGCCTGAGTTAGCGGTTTTCTTTGAAGAAGGAAAGTCCATTATTTGTCACGGAACATAGCTGATTGTTGTAAGCAAAGGTTTGTTTTCTTTGGTCCATTGGTTGGACTATGCGTATTGAGTAAACGCAGATTTGTGAAAACAGGCTTATTATCATAAAAGCAAAAGGAAAACTACATTTTCGTAATTTCCTCTACAACGCCAAAATTACACCCAAATAAGAATCCTACATACAAAAGGCACAACATACTTATAATTTGACATATAATAATATACATTGAACTCGAAAAGAAAAAAAAACTGAAAAAAGCAAGACAGAGTTAAAATAATACATTAATTAAATTAATTACAAATGGAACGGTTTCGTGATATAATGCCTAATATACGGTCGTAAGTAAGCAAAACAATATATGGATGTCCGACCGTTACTTAACTAGTACAGAAATCTCTGCTTATTTTTTTCCCGAGTTATAATTAGACTTAAATTTGATATTTTTTTGTGAAATGATTGGGGGGAGGGGAAACAACCGAAACCAAATGCACTGAAACGGTTAGTTTCCTTTAATGAGAAAAATTGTATTCAGTTTGCCTTTGAAAGTTAGTGTCTTTACTGTGTAAATTACCTTAATTTTTCATCGCATAGTGCAAAGCAAGGGTTCTCTCTCCATGCCTTGAATATATAACAAAATTGTGTACACTTTCACAGTCTGGCTAAAGTTACAAATGCACAAATTGTGGTTACAAAATAATGTTTGTTACCTTGTAAATTTAGATTAAAATTTGTACAACTATACAACAGAAAGTATGAAGGTAAGAAGACTGTAGCTTAGCAAGCTTTCTGGTCTAAAAAATCTGATGGTAAAATGAAATCCCAACTAGAAAGAAAATAGAAAGGAATGTTGAAAAAATGTCAAGTGTCGGCAAGTAAACAAGATGAGGTTCACGTTACAAGAAGTACACCTTTATATTACAACTGCAATTTAGTTGTGGACTAATGTTCACAGTAATGCATGGACCCATGGCATTGTGATATCCTGCAGCTGGCTGGCTGCAGTATGTTGGCATACGGATATAATTCAAATGCCCCTAATTTACAAAATGAAAAAAAAAAATGAAACATATGCAGACATACATAACAAGTAAGAAAATGTAAAAATGATTAAGAAATGCTTCTATAAATTTATCAATTTTTTCACCCATTCAAATTCAGTGTACACTGAATTTGAATGGGTGATGGTCTCCAATGGGAGTAGCAGTGTACACAGAACCAAATAACATTTGGTGCTGTTTAATGGGTATTTGTACTTTTGCCAGCAAGGCTAGGAGAATTCATGGACGTATGATTTAAAAAATTATACGTCCATGGAGAATTCTGTGACTGTGGCGATGTTTACTTGTTTCTTGAACAACAACAAAAGATTTATTATAAAATACTTGCATATCATTCTGTGTAGTTTGTGAATTCAATATATATATATATATATATAAGTTTTATAACAGTAAGTTGCGATATGTAATGAAGACAATTATTAGTCCCCTGTCTGAATTAACGGTTGCTCCTAGCAAGGCCTTTGTCATGTGACAACTTGTAAAGTTCAAGGCCGTGTCAAGACCTGCATCGCTAGCCAGTTAACGCCATTGGTAGGCGCACAGCACAGAACTGAAACGTGTCAATGTATTGTTTGTGTGCGATATAGATTAAATGACGATGGGATAGCTGGGGATGCGACAGCCAACTAAATGAAACCAAGGTTCTCGAACCCCGGCTGGCTGAAGCATTTATCAGCAGAAATAGAAACCATTGGAGCTCACCTGGGCTCCATGAGTAAGAGAACTGGCTGTGTTATTTTGGCTGCTCTGATCTTGACAGCTGTATTGACATGGAGATTGTGGTACATCACGGATTCCTCAGATCACGATGATGGAGACGATGAGCTGAAGTTGAACGTAGTTGAAGGTAAACATATCAAATCATTGTAGCTGCTTCTTTCAATCCTTGATGTTGAAAAGCTAATGGCAATGCCAATGTCTTTGTCTTGGGCAAACATGACGAGTCCCAAGACTTCGTATGGTTGTGTATCACTGACACTGGTGCCAGTGACACTACAAGCGCCAGGCCCAGGAAACCCAACAGCAGATCCCTGGTGATACCTATAGCCACGTGTGCTCGTAACCAGATGTTATCGTCAGACAGTCGAGTTTCAGTCATGGGTCCTTTAGTATATCCAGCCCGTTTGGTATATTAACTCCTGCATTAGGTTGCAATCGTAGTCAGCATTGTATTAATATAGTTCCTGCAGGAACCCAGAGTGTCGACACGTTTGTTGCAGTCTTAGCAGACCCATTTGTAGGCCATCTCGACATTCATGTGGTTGAACAGAAACTGATGCTAACAGGTATTTTAGTTGCTCATTTTATTTTATTTTTTACAATTAGTACAAATGTATACAGCCTACAGGTTTTCTTTAAAGTTGCATTGCAATGTGTTTGATCATATGTTCAAATATTTAGTCGTTTTGTCCATATGTTTAAATATTTGATAATATGAACAAATATTTGATTATATGATCCAATTGATTTTAACTTGATCAGATCAATTTAATCACATGATCAACGCATTTAGTCATATCAAATATAATTATTCATATAATGTCTGAAGACTGACTGAAGAAATGGCATTGCATTTCATAATACATGTACATATATACACGTACACACAAATGTGTACACATCCATACACACACATCTATATATATGTATGTATAAATATATATATATATGTATGTATATATATATATATATATATATATATATATATATATATATATATATATATGTATATATATATATATATATATATATATATATACATACACATATATACACCTACATGTTTATATCGCAGAGAGGTGCTGCTTCCTATATGAACATTATGGTCCTTAATCTTCCCCCTGACAACTTTCTTTGTAATTTCTGCATCATAGTTACAACAAGCTTCTGTTGCATAAATGTTGAAAAAAGCTTCTTGAGTGACAAATCTAAGATGTGATGCAGGTGTCCCAAACAGGGCTGTGTAAGTGCTGTAGCACCTCCACCGTGCCATGAAATAGTTCATGGTTTGACATTTTTTTCTGCAATTTTTACTCCAGAAACATGCGAATCAGGTTTCAATGTATGAATGGTGGCTTTTGTTGCCTCGTCGTCATGCGTAGGACCAAATTCACCGGAAAATGTTTGTCCCTGGGATGTGTCATACATGTATGATCCAGGGTTGGCCATTGGCACCAAATTCGTAACAAAAGGGTCAGGTCTGTGCTTGAAGTGGCTGAGGCAATGCTCAAATATAGTGCCCTTAACTTCTGCCCCACAATTTCAGTATTTCTGTCCTTTTGAATCACATCCAGCTTAGTTTACTGCATTTTGATGTGTTTTTCAACAAAACTCAAATAATCCGGTCAGCCTCTGTCTGGAATGTCGTGCGGGTCAACCCCTTAAAAAAGCAGCTTACTTAGATGTACAGACAAGCTTGCATCATTGGTGAAGCTCATGTTTAGCTCAGCTGACTTGTCAGACAGCTGAGCTTATGTGGTGGTTAGGCATCCGTTGTCTGTCTGTCATCCATCTGTCGTCCATCTCTCTTCGGTCAACAGTCCGCAATTTACATGTTTGACTTCCTCTCCAAAACCACTGTCCAGATTCACCTCAAACTTGGTGCGAATGTATCTTGAGTGAGTCTCTACCAAATTTGTTGAAATGGTCACAGTCCAATGATTTTTGGATTTTTTATGATTTTTGTTTTGTTTTTGTTTTTTCGCTATTTTCAACTTCTTATTTAAAACTGTCACTCAGATTATGCTGAAACTTGGTGGAAATGTTCCTTGTAGAAAGGCCAAATAAAGTTGTTCACAAGGTGGCATTGCTGTGAATCTCTGATTTTTCATGAATTTTTCAATTTGAGAACTTGTCCTTTAATGCATTACAGTCCTATTGATTAGTATGCAAGTGAATAAGGATGGCAATGGTAATTCGCGTTTTTGACTTCTTCAAAAGTACAGACCCAATTCACTTCAAACTTAGTGGGGATGTACCTTGGGTGGGTCTTGGCCAAGTCTGTTCAAATGGGCACATTCCAGTGATTTCTGGACTTGTTATGTTTTCTGTTCATTTTTTTTTGTTTTTACCAAATCATTAAAAGTCTTCTTTTCTAAAACCGCTTAGCCGGTTGATGGGAAATTGCATCGGGAGATTTGAAGGCTTGACAGTGGGAGTTTTAAATCATTCCATACCAGTCCCTGGTTTTTCCGTATATTTACCTAGATTTAAGATGACAATTTCATATTTAAATTCTTCATGAAAAGAGCTTTTGTTCAAGTACCAACATGCCTATAGTCTTAAGTCAGTGGTTCCGGCACTGCCTGGCAAGTCATGCTGCAGCTGCTGCAAGGGCAGCTGCAGCATGACTTGCCAGGCAGTGCCAGAACCACTGACCAAGGCCTGTGACCATAGTGTGGAATGAGTTCATGAATTTTTCAATTCAGGTACTTATCGGTTAGTGCGCACAGTCCTGTTGACTGCTGTGTAATTGAATAGGGATTGCAATGGTAATTCACGATTGTGACTTTTTTTCCAAGCCCACTATCCAGATTAACTTCAAACTTGGTGGGGATGTACCGGGGCCATGCTCCAGTGATTTTTGGATTTTTTATGATAAAATTGTCTCCAAACCAGTCAGGTAATTGATTCAAAATTACATAGGAACACTTGAGTGCATGACAGCGGGGGTCAAACAGTAAATGGGTGGCCCTGACCTCATTCTCGAGGTGAAAGGGTCACCTGGTGGCAGTATTCCTTAGATGTGTGTCTGCTATGTCTGTACCATTTGTCATGCTTCAGTGATTTTGTATTAAACAGAGCGATTAAAGTGGAAATTGTTTTCTGCATAATATGTTAAGAACATTCGGAGTTATCACATTCGTGTTACACAGGTTTTTAGTCCCCTATAAGGGCAAGGTTATGTTTTGGGATGGGTGACCTTGAGCAATTTCCCAAGGTCACAGGGCCGTTCTTTTGGAATTTGCTTTTCCACATGGTATGTCAAGAAGTTTTTGATGTATGACTTTGATATTATACAGGATTAAAGTCCTCTAAAAGGGCACGGTTACATTTGAAGAGGGGTCACCTTGATCTAATTCCCAAAGTCACAAGATATTTTGTGAACAAGCTTAGGTCAGCTGAGCACGGGCTTTACACACAGTCCACTAGTTTGATATTTGTAGAATTATCCACCTTGCCTCTTGTGTTTTTGCAGACAAGAGCTACACTGTATAATTGACATCAGTAGCCAAATGCAGGTGACATCCAACAGTTTTTTTCGAGCATGCATGAAGTCTTGAAAAAACCCCCCACAACTTTACTCTCTGCTGGTCATGCTGTGAAAGAGCGTCACAGCCAACCTGTCAAGCAGAGATGAGTGTGGCTATGTGGTCACGCTTCATTACTTAAAGTATCACAGGCCATTGGGTGCAGTGGTCACAAGCCAATTATAAACATATAAACTCATTTATATCGTTCACATATAATTCAGCTCAGCATCAACTCATAAGGACTGAGAGGCCAAAAGTATAATATGTTGTTATGTAATTTATTAAATGGCCCTTTATTGAACAGTTTTCAACCGTGGCATTGATGAACATGAGGATTGCGTTATATGTTGCTATCTTTCCGTCTCCAAGTGTCCTTATAAATTTCAATTTTTTGTCTCTGTTCAGCTGGTCAAAACAATTATCTATTGTAGACAAATTAGTGTAGCATATGAACTATTTGATATCACTATATCAGGCATCACTATTATTATTAAAGTGGAATTCATCGTCATCACAAGAATTACTTATCAGGCACAGTCTCAAATCTGCCAGAATTTTGGGTATTGTACACCTGCCTGTTTCTATTCACAGTGTATGTTTACAGATTCCAAATTTGATAAATTTGTTCCTTTTATGCAATTAGAGATTGGGTTTCAAACATTTTTCCATTTCAAATGAGTGTGCAATATGTTCTGAGTTTGTTGTGCCACCTAAGCAGACATTCTCTGGTTCCCTGCAAGTGGAAGTCTGCTAATAAGCATAACTTTGTCGCAAAGTTTTTTCAATTCAGTTCGGATACTTAATGGTGAATGCACCTTTCCTTTTGATTACCATGTAAGTCCATGGGCATTCTAATGCTAATTCACATTTTCGACTTCTTCTCTGAAACCGTCAACCAGATTCACTTCATACTTGGTGGAAATGTACTTTGGATGCGTCTCTACCAAGTTTGTTCAAATGGTCATGCTTCAGTGAACTTTGGATTTTTTATGAATCTTTTTTGTTCTTCTTGGGGGCGAATCTTAAAATATCTTTTCTCTAAAACTGCTCACCCAATTGCTGTGATATCACACAGGAACACTCCTAGGGACTCCTAGTTCTTATTTGTTCACCAGCTGGCACTGCTCAGCTGACTTGCTAGTCAGACTGAGCTTTTAGGAGGCTCAGTCGCCCATCTTAGAAATACTTTTTAAAGCCATATGCACTCAGCTGAAGCTCAACCCAGGTCTATTCAGTTGCAACTTTGATTTTTGTGGGACAAGCTTGGGACAGCTGAGCACGGGCTGTTTATGCAGCCCTCTAGTTCTTGTATACCAGACAGCAAATACAGATGGTTAAATACTGGCTTCATATCTTGCCTGTAGGAACTTAATATACATGTATCCTATTGACACAAAAACTTTCACTCTGGTGCCTTAATGCTGATTCAAATCATGTGTAACCATAAAGCCTCTTCTGTAGGGTCAATCTGGTCATCAGGTGCTGTCATGATTGTGCTTATGGATTATATTACATTGTGATTATGTTACTCATTTATCTGCTGTTTGGTTCATGAATATTGTCAGCCGACATCCTTACTGGATTGGATTTCTCTCATGCAGGTGGTGGTGGGGATTCAATAGGCTTGTTTGGTCAGTTACACTGTAGCTTACCAACACTTGGAAATAAATTGAAAATTTCATTAATCACTATATGTATATATTGTCTTCGTGACAGTGGGCTGCTTTATAGGTCAAATAGCTCTCACTTCTGAGAAAACTGCAAATTGTGGGTGAATTGACTCAACCTGATTTATGTATGTCTCTGTGCCAACACAGATCTCTCTCTCTCTCTCTCTCTCTCTCTCTCTCTCTCTCTCTCTCTCTCTCTCTCTCTCTCTCTCTCTCTCTCTCTCTCTCTCTCTCTCTCTCTCTCTCTCTCTCTCTCTCTCTCTCTCTCTCTCTCTCTCTCTCTCTCTCTCTCTCTCTCTCTCTCTCTCACACACACACACACACACACATACACACACACACATGCACATGCACAAAGTGAACAAATTTGTCCAAAATTTTATTCGAAGAATTTTATAGAAACTTCAAACTTGGCATGATTATATTTCCATTCATAAAATCTGGTCTTTTTGTGAAGAGGAGTAACAGTTTTCCAAATGATACAAATTAAGGCCATTCGAAATTTAAATATTCAATATCTTCAAAACTATCAAAGGAAAAGGTGCCATTCCAACTTCAGTTTTCAGGTTTGTGCTGTGGGCACATCCAATGACCTACAAACAAAAGTTGTAAAATGTTAATTTGTGCCAATTAGGGGCAGCTGAAAAGTTTAAATGTTGAATATCTTAAAAACTATCATAGGCAGAGGTGCCATTCCAGCTCCAATTTATAGGTTTATGCTGTAGGTGCATCTGATGAACCACAAAACAAAAGTTATAGATTTGGATTTTTCCTGTTAGGGGGACTTGAAAAATTTAAATGTTGAACATATATATATCTAACTTCAAAACTTATAAATGTGCATAGACGTGCTCTTCTGACATCACATCCTAGGTTTGTCCATCAAAATTTTTGTCCAGCTACATGTATGCTCTTATCAGATGCCTCTAAAGCTGGAGTCTCTGAGCACTGTGTGGCCCAATCAGGGAAGTTGAAGCAATGCAAATTAGGAGCAACAATAGCATACTTGTACATGTTTATGATGTACCAGACATGCAGCCTGATCTGTCATCAGCAGTCAATTACATGTGCATGTACATCACTAGGATTTGTTGTTTACACTCAGATTAGACTTAACACGTTTATACTACCATAAGGTGACCATTTTGTCATCATTCCATACTGTGGTGTTGACAGTGACCCATAATCTATTCAAGGTCACAATAAAAAGTGTCCTAGTAGAGTTTCCCACTGTTTGACCATATCTTGTTTGTTTGCTGACACTTGACAATTTGTTTTATCAAGAATTCTTTCTTTCTGCCTGACATTTGCTTTGTACCTGCAATTTTTTTCATGCAAAGAGCCTTGTTTTGTTACAGTTTTTTTGTGTTAAATTTCATGTTTTCTCTGATGTAGTTTTCTCAGTTTCAATTTGAATACATGTACAAGACAACGAGTTTCCTTTGTAGGCACGCAGACAGATTTGCTTTGAAGCAAGTCTTTTCTAGGTAGATATCTGATCATACATTGTGTGTGCGTGCGCGCTGCCTTTCGTTTGTTTGATTTTTGTTTTCTTAATGCACCTGCTACTTGTTTGGTTCCTGAGTATTGTCAGGGGACAGTCTTAACTGGAAGAGAATTCTCTTATGTAAATAGAGGCAGTACTTCAGTGGTCTTGCTTGGTCAGTTAGTCTGTGGCTTATCAATCACTAAGGAATTATAAATTTTATTAATCACTATGTCATTTTCATGTCAATAGGTTGCTTTAGAGGTCATATAGTTCTCAAGTGGGAGAAAACTGTAATTTGTGGGTGAATTGACTCAAGCTTAGCAGAATTGCATACTGTAAATTGCTTTACTTTTGCTGTATCCATATTTTTGCCTTTTTTTTGCTGATGGCACAAAACTGACAATAAAAACACAGTGAATGGTATTTGAACATTGTTTGAATTGGAATGTATGTCCAAAATAGTGAAATTAAAACTACAGTGAAAGGTCAAAAATACAAAAACTGTGAACATTTAAATGCTTGAAAATATAGCATTTTACAGTATTGTACTTCATCTTGGCTCATATGTGGTATGCGGTGGCTTTGTATCCTGTTTATGATTATGTGTATCATTTCTGTACATATGGTTATATCCAGGACTGATGAGTCATGATTGACTTGTATTTTGTCAGTAGAATAATTAACCACTTACGTGGGCAGCAACCAACCTGAACAGTGTATGTTGCTGTATGACATCAGTGCTCTTTATCACTTGCAGCCAGCCAGAGTGACAGATGTGAGGATTTTTTGTTAAAATTTATGATCCAGGGCAAAAGCATTTAATTGCCATAGAATAGCTGTGACACCAAATAGGCAGAGTGTTATGGGTTGGTTTGTAAGTGTTGGCCAGGCAAGCTGAGCTGCGGAGGTTTGCAGTTGTAGGACTGGGTTGTCCTTTAGGACATCTGTGGAACCCTGTGTACAGAGCTTTAGGAGCCCTGTGTTGACTTGGGGGGTCTGCCAGCGGCCCATATGGCTTTGGTGCACCCAGCTTGGGAGGTAGGGATGCAAGTCCTAGAACTCAGACATTGGGGTATACAGCTGGGGTTGCTGAGTCCACGACACAGAGCTTAGGGTGCACTGCTTGGGACACAGGGAGGTGGTGCAGGGACACAAATGGGTAGGCACAGGTAGGCACAGGGCACTTCCCCATAGACACAGGTACACCTGTAGTTGGTTGGATGCAGATCTCAGATGAGTCCCAAGAGATGTGGTCAGATGGATGCCTAAGTTGATTGAGATTTGTACAGCACTGAGCACTCTGAGCATTTGTCATGGTGGCACATTATTGAGTTAACCTTAAGGTTGAGCGTCTGGTTCAGTGCAAAAAAAGCGCATTGCAGATTTTCAGTGACAATTGTGGTTTTGTCAGGAGAATGAGTCAAAGTCTGGTCGCTTTGGTGTATTGAGTGAGTGTCATCGATGCAACTCCAAATGTGAATAGCACTGTAACAAAAGGTAAAAACAGTCTGCCACAAATTTAATGTCTTCACATCAGAAAAGAAAAAAGCTGAATCCAAGTTTCTTCAAGGTTCTTTGAAAAAGAGGACTGCACTTTATACAATATGTATAAACATGGAAGACCAAAAACACACAGGACAGTGGGAGAAAATGAATCAATAGTTTGTTTGCTTTCCAAAAATCTATAGTTTGTGGAAGTTTTTATGCATATTGATTGTTTTGTGACAGAATCTTTACAAGCACCATGAAAATAGCACTGAACCAGATGCTCGTCCTTAATAAAGGCTTAAAAGGACCACAGACTCCATTTTCATTAAGTGGAAACTTAACAATGGGTGGCTGGTGGTGGGATGGAACTGGTAACACCCATTTTCACTGGGTGAAAAATATAACATGTTTTGTAATTTTTCTTTCAATTTTAGTACCACTGAATTTGGTATGTATATTATGATTATGATATGTATCTTGTGTTATGTATGTACACATGTACATACATACGTATGTGTGTAACATGAGTCCATGACCAGGTATAAAACGGACATTGACCAAAATACAGCAGATACACATTAACTTCCCACCAAAATTGGTTGTCCTGTTGCTGGGCAATGACAATAAGCATCTTGCCCAGTTGCTAGGCAATGACAATAGGCATTGGCCATGATGTAGGTGTACTGATAGACATGCTGATAATGGCAGTAACGTTTCTGGATATACAGAACACATATTTTCAGTGTGATATTCATTTCAAGCCTAGTGAATATTATCGCAATATGACACTTTTTTCAAATATAATAATAAGTCTGTGAGTCTCTGCTTATTTGCCATGGTCCTTTACCTGGCAGGAGACAGGTGGGCTTTATTAAAGGAGAGGAGGATAATGACAAAGTTGGGAGACCATGACCCATCAACTTCTGCTGCCATGTTTCCTGGGGCCAGATCCTAGGCATAAGGTCCACTGCTGGCCATGTCACAGCTGTGGTGGGGCCCCTGTCCTGGTTATATCCCAAGAAACTCATCTCATGTACAACTTTCCCCTATATCTAAATACAGTGGTACTGTCTTGAGAGAACCCCCCAATGAGTGACCGTAAATCTTTTTAAGACTGCTCTCTCAGAACACTGTGTTATCTTTTCCATGTTACTATACCTCTAATGAAAGACCACCTGTCTTGAGAGACTACATTTTGACCTGCCCTAGGGGCAGTCTCTGTAAATAAACCAGCCAACAATACATGAATGAATATATATATATATACATATATGCTTTAATAGTTGTTTGTAAATGTATTTACAAGAACAACACATTTGCCCTGTTGATACAGTGATCTTCTCACATATACATACCTGTACTTTCGTGTTGAGCCTTATGGTCATGAGAAGCCTGCACCCAGTGCCAATGTGTCATATTATGTATTGTACACAGGCTGTGAAATGGAGCATTGACACACCCTGCAAAAGTAGGGTGTGTTTGTATCTGTCAATATTCGGACACTTCAATAACTGTTATTCAAACATCAAGCTGAAGCTTTGTATTATTTGAAGACTTCTGTTGACGCAGTTTCACACTTTTATGTTTTATTAGGTGTGCATGAGTAGCAAGATTGAAGTTGTTGGCCTCTGACCCATAAACCAGCACAGGCTGTCCTTTATAAAGTTCTCTCAATGCTTGGAAAGTAACCTCAAGCTTTCAGAACTTAAACTGCATAAACGTAAACCATTACATGAAGAGGGTCCAAAAAGAAAATAAGGAAAAAGATTTCACATTACAGCTAGGAGTGTCTCAGTACAGTACATGTAAAGTATACCTGGGTTCCACAAAATGTGCCAAAGGCATAGTGTACCAACTATGATAGTACAAACCTGGTGTAGTCGCCTGGGGCTTGTTTTTTCCCCCAAAATGTGAACAATTCACCTCACCAAAGCTATGATAAATAAATTTTATCCTTTGTAGGAATTGTGTTTGTACAAGATAAAATTTCTGTACTGGAAAACTGTTATGCTTTGAAGAAATTTTCTAACCATATCAGCACGTTAAGAACTATGGGCTCCCAGATGTGTTCCTGTGTCTTTTGAAGCAAGTGTCCCAGTCTTATAAAAAAAAAAAAAGGTGCCTTTATATGAAAGCCAAAACCAAAACAATATATATCACCCTCTCCGTGGTCACAGTGGTATCGTCACAGTAAGACTTCATCGACTGCTTCATGAAGCCATCCCCTGGTGAGAATGAAACCCAGTCCACTGCTGTTCTTTTTTGCGTGTTGGCACCAAGGAAGGCGCCTGACATTGGGCGGCCATCATGACAGATCAATTGTCAGCAAAAGATGTGGCTGTCAACATGAAATTTAAGTAAAAACATTAAAAAGGATGACAATTTATGTCAAGGCAGCTTTATACAATTTTAGAGGGAAAGGGTGAGATGAGAAAAAGTATTGAAGAACAACCTTTTTATCAAAGTTATTAGAGACTTGCCCAAGGTACATTTCCACCATGTTTGAATACAATTAAGAAAACTGTTTATGAAATGCATGCATGTACACTTATTGATCATCATTTGAGGCCAGGGAAAATATATCTCATATTTCTTGGATTTGGGACATAGAAATCTGATGATAAACCAAACGTTTCAGCTTGCCGATGCTGTGAGCATGAACAGTGTTAGTTTAATACAGGCCAGTGATCACTTTGGGGGTTTTACTTTGCCGTTGCTTATTCATAACATACTGCAGTTATGCTCACTAGTGTGTTCTTGAGCCGGTCCCTCAACTTCGGTTGTTATGGCAACCTAGCTTTATCTCAATAAATTAGTTGTCCCAAACCTGGTGTTTTGTTCTCTTACTGTAACATGATGTATTCATTATATTATATACATTTATTCCAAGATTAAATGACTCGTACAATTAAACTTCAGATCAAATCACAAAATGTCACAGATTCAGGCTTACAACATGCCATTGGAGTGCAAACATATAGGTGCGAGGTGTATGGTGGTGGATTAAAGGCAGCAACAGTTATGGGCATGATGGATGAGAGTGGAGAGAAAATGGCCAGTACAAAGTAGGGTTTAGCCCCTGGACCCAGCCTGAATGTGGTGTGTGGATGGCTATGACCCAGTAAATGGTGTGAACAACCTCAGCCTCACCAGTTGACCACATAGTTTATTTGGCACTTTGATGAAGGGCTGGTTCAGTGCACCTGTGTGTGCCTGTCCCAGGCCAAGGTCATTCTCCCGCCAGAGAAAGGGGTTTTGTAAACGATCCTTTAATAAACCCCCTCCCCTGTAGTATACTGTCTGGACACTTGTAAAAATGAAAACATGTCCCTTATATTATAATTCATAAGCATGATGTAACTGGTTCATAACTAGGCCAATGTCAGCCATGTACCACCTCAGGGCATGTGTGACACTAGTTTCCAAGCTCAAGCAGTAATATAACTGAAGTTTTGTAAAGGTGAGCCTACAGTACCAGTACAGTATAAAACAGTTGTATCATGGAAAAAATTGTTTGGTAATACCATATGTTTAAAGGTCAAAGGAATAATTGCTGTGCCTCTGTATAAATCTTGTTCTTGTCTCAGTAATGGAATGTTTTGTTGGTGTTCCTTTGACAGTAACAGTGTGGCATGTTCATGAATATACAAGTACACTTGAAAAATAATGTTCATTGAATGTGGGTGTTTGTTTCATTTCTGTTTAAAGTATGGAACATTGGTGGAAGATGCAGAGTTTGATGATGTAGATGGGGGAGCATTTCCTCCACAGAGGGGAGAAGTCAGTGACACCCCATTGGTAGCCTAATGCTCAGGCAGAGGAAGCGTGTGAACATGAAAAATGTGTAGGGGCCAATTTAAAAAGAATGCTGGTCCAGATGATGTCGGAGGTCCTCCACAAAAATTACAATGATGAAGTAAATCTTGATCAATTCAACGAACATTTTCTCACATGATTTTGTAAAATGTTCGTACCTGTATTCAGTCATTTTCTGTTCTATTGCAGTTGACAATCCAGTTCTTGCAACCTCACAAGATATAATCTTTGAAATTGGAGCAGTCAGTCATGTCATACTTAAACCAAGGTAATTAAAATGATATAAATACCTGGTAACACATCATGATGAATACATTATGTATTCACCTGTGTGTGTAATGATGACAGTGTTTTGTGTGTGTGTTTGTGTGCATGTGTGTGCATGCATGCGTGTGTGTGTGTGCATGTATGTGTGTAAATATGTGTGTGTCATACACAATAAAAATGGGATTATATGTACTGTGTATATGCTTGTAAACAAAGTAAAATTTTAATGGTAATCTGGAACTTGTAATTTATGGATGGAAAAGCACATGCTTTAAACATTTGGAGACATTGCCTACTATTTTAGGGCACAGTGTGGTCCTTATAAAGACTACATTGTAAAATATCCATGAAGCGAATTAGCTTCTTGGATATTTGATGTAAAATGTACAAAAAGTGTAAAGATCATTGCCTAAAATTTTTCAAAATATTATCAATATTCATCATTGTTCACTTTTATGATTCAATGTGAGCATTCAAGCTAAAAATATCAACCATTACCATATGGTTCCAACACAAATTTGGAAAGGTTTCCAAAATGTAAACAAGACTTTTCAGCTGAAAGTCATCTGATAATATTTGGTAGTAGTTGTAAGTTTATTGACAACAAAGTCCAAACAGATACAAGTCATATAAATCATATACAATCAAGTATACATAAGAAGTCTAAATCAGGATTCAAAGAAGTTAAGTACCTCATAAACTGAAAATTGTTACCCTTCACATAAATAACACAATCTGGATACACGATCAGTAACTTTTCAATTTTAACTCTTATATGATGAATTAGTGGACAAAACTGAAGAACATGTCTTTCGTCCTGAACTTTACCACACATACACAATCTGTGCTTTTGGGGTTGCTGGGCCCATCTCTCAGTTTCAACTTAAAAGTGGTGTGGTGACAGTCTTAGTCTTGTAAATGCCTTACGGGAGTGCTCTGGTATGTAAGACTCACCAGGCCACAGTTGCTCACATAATCTTGTAAGGGTGTAACATTTGCCATTTTTGTTAGCATTGCAGGAATAGGAACAAAATTGGAGTTCCACTTGCAATGAATACAACAGCCTCATGTACAAGCAATGTGTTGTTTTCCTAGGCAACCGGAAAAGAGCCACACCTACTTGGCTCTACCCGCTAATTAACAAGATGGAGATGTATCTTGTAAATGAGCCAAAAATGTCTTTGAATCAAATATCAATAACAATTTTACCTTTAATATCAATAGAAATTCATGTTTAATTTGAATTTAAAAATTGAGTTTCCTTTGTAATTTGCATTCAGCTACACTTGTTTTCACTTTTTGAGAGGCGTTTTTTCATGACATCACATTAGCAACATCATGAGAAAATGCCTGTCAACAAGTGCAAACACTTAGCGATCAATGCGATGAGAGGGAAGATCAATTATTGATGTCGCCGATTTGTGTGATTTTTTTACAGGTATTGTGCTTAAAAAATTTAAGTACAAAAGGGCCATGAGTGACACATCTTTATCAATACGTGTGCATAAAATTAGATGTTGAAATTGTTTAAATGGAAAGTAAACTACATGACTTCAGATGTATTAAAGCAGTCACATGTACCAAACCAAAGAGAAGTAATAATTGTACTGTGACCATTTTTATTTAAAGTGGATCGTGTACTAGCTTACAAATGTGCTATTGTGCAGATTTTCTGGTTCAATAAATACCAGATGCACAGGACAATACAATAGAAGAACTGTTATTTTTCAGTGTGTGCCATCTACGAAAAGTAGATTATGTGTACCAAACAAAATAAGTCTTCATGAAATTTACATCACTGCAAATTTTTACTTTTCAGAAAACCCCTGGAAAAAGATGCTACAGTGCGTGTCATCCTAGATGACCCAGAAATTGTCGAAACAATCGGCAGCTTTAGTATTCAGAAAGGCTCTGTGCGAGCCATCTTCATACCCATCCATTCCAAAGATGTGGCGGGACATTGTGTCATGTCCTTCAAGTCTAAGTCTGAAGAACTCAAGTACCTGTTCAAAACGCGCATCAAGATCAAAGTGGTGCATGAGATCCTCTTTGGTTACCTGAGTATCTTTCTGGGATGGGCATACTTTGTCTCATGGGGTTTGACCTACTACCCTCAGTTCTACCAGAACTGGAAGAGACGGAGTGTTGTGGGTCTCAGTTTTGACTATTTGGCTCTTAGTTTTACAGGCCATTTTTGTTACTGTGTGTTTAATGCTGCCATGTACTGGAATACTTACATTCAGGTGAGGCTTCGATTTGTTTTGAAGTTTAAAATCCTATTAAGTGAGACGGACTAGCAGCTTGATTTTAAATTAGAGCCACATACATGTATATGTTTGGTTGATGCTGTTGACTGTCAGTCAGCTGAGCTTACTGGGTCTTTGTCTGTCTGTCATTTAGTGTCGGGCATCCACAAATGACATTTTTAACAGCTTGAAAACCATTAGCCAGATCCACTGCAAGCTTGATAGAGATGTACCTTGGATGTTCGTGTGCCAAGCTGTTTAAATGGTCATACTCCGTTGATTTTTTTATTTTTTACGTTTTTTTTGTTCATGTTTTGGCAAAATCTTAAAAAGAAAACGCTCTGCCAGTTGCTTTGAAATTGCTCAGGGACGCTTCTTGGTTTGGCGAGACTTACATGGTACATGGGTGACCTTGACATCTTTCTCAAGGTCACAGGGCCATTTCCTGACTCACTCTTTATGTGATAACTTGAGAACCATTTGAGCTAGGACTTTGTTGATGCTGTTGGTCTATGTCACTTTCTGTTTTAGGTTGCATGGGTAAACTGGTACATAAGGACACATCAATAATTTTTGCTTAGAATTAATGTGTGCACAACTGTGTAAATTTACATTTCTGTGTAAGTGAGAACACATACATGTACATTTATTGTTTAACTTTCAGACAGAGTCATGAGTAAGAAGCCTATATGCAGTGGTAAAGGTCTTTAATAATGATCGTCATCGGGTTTTACAATCCCTGGCAAACTGTATACCAGTTGCTCTTACTGCAGCTTAGTATACCTTACTGGGCACTGCATAGAGCCATCAACCTTAGACTTGATTGGAAACTTTTTTTGGAGCTCTTCTGATCAAAGGCCACAGAGCTGATGTGATCACTCATGTCTCTGTGTCAGTCTGTCTGACCATCCAGCCATCCTTCCATCTGTCCCTCTGTCTGTAAACTTTTGCTTATGAACATGATAGCGTCCACAGTTTTCATGTTAATTCCATATAACTATCAGGACTTACATTTATAAAGTGTATTAACATCTTGGTGGAGTGCGACAAATGTGTGTCATATGTGAAAGTTTAATATTGCATAGTGTGGATGATCTTGACATACTTTCCTGAGGCCATGGACAGAATGCATTTCAAGAGAATAAAAACAATTTTATGGTGACATTACATCTTTATTTGTGCACATATATCCACATACCAGTACAAGGACATTATATGGACTAAAAGTGTATGCCGTGTGGGGTCATAGTGGTGGCACCACTGGTGGTAATGTCATATTTATAAAAAAAAACACACACATTAAATTCATCATTACAATAACACTTTGGGATGAAATTACAGAATTTACAACAAATATGCTTTAGCCAAGTGGTCAAATTTTGTAAAGATTTGGATGACTTTGACATGTTTTTCAAGGTCATCAAACACTTTATTGAAGGACACGAAATTAAATATGTTGAGAAAGAATAAGGCCAATGATACTAAATGTACCCCAAATATGTATCATGTGGAAGTTTGATATTGCACAATGTGAATGACCTTGAACTACTGTCAGAGTTCATAGAAAAATTGCATTTCAAGAACTGAATAGTTTGGTTAATATGATCTAATTAATACACGTCGGAAAAATATTCAGCCCATGGGCCTCTTAATCTTTTTGAAAAATTCGTAAACAGCAATTTCAATTTAAACTAAACTATTTGCTAAACATGAAACATGGATGACCAGTGACTTATGGAATGAGATTTTATGATTTTCATTACCTTTGCAGAGACAATATACAAAACTTCATCCCAAAGGAGAACTGCCAGTCAAAGCAAATGACAACACCTTCTCTTTACATGCTACAATCGCCACATCCATTCTCATAGTTCATTGTTTTGTGTATGACCGTGGGGAGCAAAAAATCTCAGTGCCAATATTGACGTTAACACTTGGAATTTGGCTGACCATTGTGGCAGGAATATTTGCTGCTATCATGGAGAAAATGTCATGGATGACTTTTTTGTATTACCTGGTGTACATTAAAGTTGCCACAGTGCCTATGAAGTACACTCCCCAGGTTAGTAAAATTGCCATTTGTTTTGTAAATATTGAAGATCATTTGTAGATATATGTTCATGTGGTTGGTACTAGCTGATGGCTTCCCTAACCTGTGTTGTTGGGGGATAGAGTTTTGTCATGAACTTTACTTTCTCTTCAAGCACCTCTATTACATTGAATGATATCCTGATAACATGCAAAAAAAAAGTACAAGGTATTGTCATGCAGCAGTATCTGTACTGAGCCACCAAGCTAGGTTAATATGTTCAAAGTGGGAAATCTCCCCCCTGCAGGTACTAAAAAGTGGGGGTGGGGGGGGTGGGGGGTGGGCAAGCACCCAAGACATGAAGCATAGCTAGTGGGGGTCTGTGGGCATGTTCCCCCATGAAAAAATTTTAATTTGCGCCATCATTTTCTGCATTTTGAACATTTTAGGCACCATCAGAGATATTTTCAATCAATGAAAATAATCGCTCAACTACTCTAACAGCTAACAAAAATAAGCTGTACATATGTCTAAATGTATTTATGGTCATCAGCTTTATTATATAAGAGCAAATTGTCTTCCAGAGTACAAATTACAGTGATTGTGTAAGATCAGTAAGTAGAATGGCATAGCAAAAACATTGCCAGCATTACACAAATCACAAAATGAGGATAAAGATATGTAGTTTCTGCACGTATATAGTACAACAACATGGCGAACAGTACAACTCTACAGCCACCACTGGAATAATGCTTCAGATCAAATATATATATATATATAAATAAAGCAGGAGACATTTTATAAAAAGGGGGAGAGTGGGAGACTTTGTAAAAAAGTAAGAAAAAGGGACACTTGGAGACTCTCTCTGTATGTAAATTTATATTTCCAATTGTAACTAGTTAGATATTAACCTGTTTTTCCATTTACAAATAAACTTTATATTTTGCAGTAAAGCAACTCCCATCAGTTGTGGTGACCCATTGCATTGGTGTTTCTTTGACTAATTTTCTGAAGCCCCATCTTCATCAAATCGAGCAAAATCATATAAAGGTGTCAACAGGTACAGTCACACTGGTATGAATATAGCATAAAATAATCATTCTTTGAAAAATGAAATATTAAAATAGACATATAAAACATGGCTAGTAAAATATGATTAAAACTATCATTGGTGAAGAAATGTATTGATGTTGGTGGTAAAAACATAACATGAAGATGAAGCTATGTTGGTGGTGTAATATTTACACATGATGTAGCTCTGCCTGAAAATGTAATAACGCAAAGATAATGACCCGGTGATCAAGATGACGGTGCTTATACATGGTAGGTACAACAATATCCCACTTTGAAAATGTTCAAAGGTGGTATTGTTTTACTTCTAAGTTGAGGCAGTTCTATGCTTCGCACCCATAAAGCTGAACATTCTTTGACCTGATTGGCTGTGAGTGAGGGGGGGTGGGGTGGGTGGGTTACAGTGTCTGTGTTAATAATTACTTTGCATTGTGAAATGACCATGCACATTTGATACTGGCATGAATGTATCTAGCAGGTAACAAGGAGCAGTTTTGTTCAGAATCTTGTACATGTACATGAAAATGGCTCTGTGATATTGGTATTATGTCTTAACATTTACCCATTTGAGTTCTTTCAGCGTATCAGGAGAGGTCACTCTATGACCTTTGCATGGGATTATCAAGCTGCCCAATTTTGAAACTTTTGCAACATGACTAGCTTTTTGGCAGAGCAGTCAGACCATGCAATATCACAGTAGTCATACTATGTATAATGGCAAAATCAAGAAACTTATCAAGAAGTAGAAATGAACTTTTGGATACAAATGGACAGACTCTTCTGAGTATACTAGGGCATTGAGAAATTTTGGGGGCATTAATATATTCTCAACATGTTTGTTCCAGGAAAGTTGTTGATCAAACCATAATCCAATATGTAGGTATTTAAAATTATCAGTCTGTTCAGTTTGTTTCCCATCTACTGAAATGCTCGGTTGGTCATTGTTTTTGAGTCTCACACCAGTTCCCAACACCTAATGTTTTGTTTTTTAGTGTTCAATATATATAAGATGGTTGTTTGCCATCCATCTGGCTGCATTACCTATTTCAGTATTTAACCTCCTTTGTATATCACAGACAGTCTTAGCATAAAAAAATATAGCTGTATAATCTGCATACCTTTAACCTTCTTTCCTTTCTCTAACATATCAAGGTTGTCTTGTGATGTAAGAGAACCTTACTAGGTTGGAGAAAGAAAGAAAGGTCATTTGTTAATAAAATGAAAAGCAACAGGCCTGATATTGAGCCCTGGGGGACAATGGGGGCGGGGTGGGGGTGACCATGTGCTTTCTTCTTCTGGTCAATGGTCTGTACCTTTTACGACTATTTTAAAATACATTACAGCAAAATGGACAATTGGAAAACGATTCTTATCTGTTTTACAGAAGCAGCACGACATTAAATTTAGATGCATAGACAACAGTGTTCAGCTGCACAAATGACTCTTTGGGCTACAACATTTAAACATTTGGGCACAGAATGTGAATGATGATGGTGGTGGTGGTGGTGGTGGTGGTGACAAATGCTGAAGGGTCTATCTTATGTGCCATAATAGGCAAGGGCATGAACAGAATGTTGAAGAACTGCCCAAAAGAGGGCACTGCAGTCAGTGGAGGGCTAGGGTTGTGTATTCCCATTGCTTTACATTGTAATTTGCAATTTAATAACTTAAAAACTACTGCACATAGAAACACCAAATTTCAAACAATAAATCTAGATGCATAACTAAAAACCTCACAAAGATCATATAGCCATAGCTACAAAAGTGACTAGTTTATTCAAGGTTGCTTTAACGTACAAATTAATGGGAATACACAGCTCTAGCCCTCCAAATGTTTGTGTATTCAGTTGTGTATTGGGGCAAATACACACCTTGGAGCTAATTCTGACCTTTCCTATTGTACAGATTCTGATTGTACATGATTTCTTCTTTTTTTTTCCAGGTTCACTTGAACTACACAAGGAAGTGTACAGAGGGCTGGTCAGTCCATAGTGTTATGCTGGACATGGGTGGAGGGGTGCTTAGCTTTACACAGATGGCAGTTGATGCTATGAACAATGGTAATATTTGTTTTAATATAGAGAGCCACTCTGTTTTGCCATTCATTGTGGTTCTGTGTACTGTTTCACCATCACAGGTGTTTGATACATATACTTGAAACTTTCCTAGGTTTCTCAGAGCAACCTTATACCGTGTATGGCTTCACAGACAAGATGAGCAAGCTCTTGTATTTGGGGATAGATTATGAATATGAAGCTTTTTCCATAAGTAGTTTGTGGTCTCTTTTGTGAAGTCTCATATGGTAAAATCAGGGACTCTCTATTCTGTGTGTACAGGCAAAAAAAATCTTTTGAACCAAAGGAACAGTATGTTTAATGTCATCATTGTGTCAGCTTGTCATAAAATGTTGAATTTTTGGACCATGAAATGAATATATATATATATATATATATATATATATATATATATATATATATATATATATATATATTTATATATATATATATATATATATATATGTATATATATATATATATATATATATATAACTAGGTTAGCACTAGGATTTTAAAAGTAGTAGCCAAAATTTTAATTTTTCTAGGAAAGACCTACACAGACTTGAAATCTGTTAAATTTCTGCATGAAAATAAAGAATTTTTGGGAAATTCTAGTAGCCATTTGCTCCTTTTAATAGCCAATTTGAAGTTTTAGTAGCAATTGGCTATTTTGGCTACTGCTAGTGCCAGCCTAGTATATATATGTTTATATATATATATATATATATATATATATATATATATATATATATATATATATATATATATATATATATATATATATATATATATATATATATATATATATATATATATATATATATACATATATATATATACATACATATATCATGAATACTAAGTATGATATATGTGACACTTCTAACATGTATGTAAACATCTGCATCTGTCTGGGACCCTGCACAAGTGGTGCTGGCTGATGAACATTGGCATTAGCCTGCATGAATTTCATTTCTCACTATTCTTAACTCCAATAAGGTCCATGTTGTATACGTGTAATATAGATAGAAGGGCTGTCTTGCTCCTATCATCACAAGTATACTGCAGGCTGGGCATAGTAGGAGAGGAAAGTACCTACATGCATCTTCCTTTGTCCACAATCAGCATTTTACATGCGTGATGTTTTTTTTGTTTCAGATGACTGGGATGGCACTTTGGGCAACCCAGGCAAACTTGGTCTAGGCATAATAGCTATGTTGTACAATGCTGTATTCTTGATACAACATTTTTGTCTTTACGGGAATAAACACCGTAAACGTAAAAACACTGAGGAGGATGCTGGACCCACAGAGTTCAGGAAAAAATTAGAAGACCTGAAAGCTGGATTGATCATGTCGGTGCCACTGAAACCACATCATGGTAAAATTTACAGTGTATGACTATAGCTCTTTGCTAGGGTAGTGCCCTAGAATTCTGTAGAGTAACCCAAGTGTTGCTGGAAACAGTTCCTTTCTCCCATTTATTTTTTTTCCTGCCAGTATCACAAAAACAGGAATCTATTTAGAATGTAAATTTGAATCATGACTCATTGCTGTCTAGCCATGTTACCCTTGTCCACTCTCTTCTATTTCTTTCCATTAAATAATTTCCATGCACAGTAATGCATTTAGGATGAATTGTGTGGGTACTGTGTCCAAGCCTCTTGGACAAATTGAATCATGCCTTGCTTATGTGAATGTGTATGTAAAGAAATGTTTACATGTGCAACTGTGACAGACAATGTGTTTGATATGAATGTATCATATGTACATAGGGTTTCTACTCGTGGAATTTTGTATTCAATTTGATCCACATTCCAGGCTCTACACTTAAAATATATGTATGATTAAATTCAATTAATATATGAATAAATAAGCTGAAAGAAGACTACATATTAAACATTAAGCAAAGTCTAAAGTGCTCTTCAAGTGCATGCATTTCAACTTGGCCTGGACTTTGAGTATTAAAAACAGTATAAGCCCCCTGATAAGTGCAGGAGGAGATAACATAATGTAGTTTATGCCATGCTTCAGGCTAGCTTAGGGATGGTTCAACATTGTCATCATTGTCAAGAGAGTACACAGAATACTATTTTTCATTGCACCCCTCCGTCTGTCTGTCCGTCCGTCCGTCCCTCCCTCCCTCCCTCCCTCAGACAGAATATTTCCAGACATTTGAACATGATGACTTCCCAGTTCAATGGACACCATGGGAACAGAATTTACGCCAAAAAATGTGTCCCACTTAGTTTCTGTGTGAAGTATAAATGTATCAGCAAACTATATTGGTTTTGACAATGCAGGTATTTCCAGTTATCTTGTTAATCCAGTGGCAATTACAATGTTTGTTATTACTTAATAATAATTTTATTGCAATATTAAATGAGTACATCACCATTGATCCCCCGTTCCCCTGGTGAACTGTGTGTATACTTGTTACACAGATGGAAATAATGAACCATCCCTTGAATTATAAGTCTCCTTTCCTTGAATATACACATATATTTATTTTCTATGGGTAGGAAGGGGCTGCTGATCAAGCATGGGTTTTATCCATGGTTGTGTCAAACAGTAATTAACTTTCAAGGTTTATCTCTGGTTGTGTCAAACAGTAATTAACTTTCAAGGTTTATCTCTGGTTGTGTCAAATAGTAATTAACTTTCAAGGGTTATCTTTGGTGAGAGACCTCCTTGTCTGCCTCTCAGAAATGGCTACACTTGTTAAGTTTATTTTGGTGCTGGTTAAAGTATGGACAAAAATCTGAGTTCATAGTGAAGGAATGTGGGAATACATGGCCAGGTGGTCTTTCAGTGGCCTGAATTTAGAGATAAATGTGCTGCTGTATTCAAAGAATATAAAACACTTGTGTACTTTTTTTTTGCACAATGGCTGCCTGTCATGTGCTCTAAATAATTACTGACTTGTGCTGAATGTGCATTTAGACCCACCAAATGTCCCTTCATGTCAGTGGGCTAAAATCAAGAAAATTACGAGTTACTGTTCAGGCCTGGGCTGTATTTTTTTTTAAACAGTATTTGTGTTTCATAGCTGCTGCTACTTATGCAGAAGTATTTTTGGCTGAAACTAATCCAGCTTTTAGGATAGGGTTTTTTTTTTTATAACTAAATTAAGGAAATATTGTATTAGATTTGGAGGACATACATACCACAATAGTGCCAACCAGATAGCTAGTACAGCTTCCAGTACCAGATGTCACTTGTGGCATAAACTGTTGCAAGTACAGTCAAGCATCATGATGTGGGGCATAGTTTAGAAGGAAGTTGATCTTGTGCCATTGTGAGTGAGTGGAATATTAATTTTGACACCTCCATTGCCCAGGCCTGTTTAGCAGATTATAGAAAGAATCTTGAAATAAAAATGGCTGTTTATAATGATAAAATACTGATGTAGGCCTACAGCTGTACTCTTGATTGGATATGTTGGGAGATTTAATTATGGATGCAAGAAAATACATTGTCTTAGTTCCCTACCAAACAAGCACCGTACTTTTGGCTCACGCTATTCACATGGACTGGGTCAGGCTTCAAGTGACACCTTGTGTTGCAGGATGCACTAATGACCTACAGTAAAGCCCGTCTAAAACTTAACAGCCAAATGCATTTTTGTGTTGCAAAGTGTTGTACTGGGGTTTGCAAAGGTTGTAAAAGGTTTGCAAAAGGTTGACAAAGGGGTTGTAAAAGGTTGGCAAAGGGTTTTAAATGGCTGAGACAGTTGCAAACCATTTCAACTTTTTAATAAGGTTGAGAAAGTGTGTGAAATGGTTGTTAACCATCAGAGAAAGGTTTAAAAGTGTTCAAATGGGTTTTAATGCAATAAGATGCAATGGTTATGAAATGGTTTGGAAAGTGTTTAAAAAATGTATGCCTTTCACTCAAATGGTTGGGAAAAGGTTGCAAAAGGTTGATGCATTTGGTGACTGGTAAGTCTAAGGTGGGCTTAACTGTAGATGGGCCCTGTTTGATATTCTCATCTTTTTGTTAACCCTTTCCCCCTTAAACCGGCCAAAACCGGCTGGTGGTCAAATGTCTCTGCTTCAACATTTTCAACTAATTTCAACAGTAATGAAAAACAGTTTGATTGAAAATTGCAGATGAGACCTATCAAGATCACATGCCCCATGCCAAGGAAAGATGTTGACTCAGTCTCAATTCAAGGGGGAAAGGGTTAAATTTGAGGATAAATGGGAAAGTAAAAGAACCCCAAATTGTAAGAGATTAATCTCCAAATTGTCAGTGTACATGCTGTGTCAGTATACATGGTTTTATGATGAGCTTCTGGTAAATCAACGCATTTGTACTGGACCATCTCAGTCAGAATAGCTGCTGTCTCAGCAAATGTTTATTGTGCAACAACTGAGTGGAATAAGATTTGTATGGATGTATCTGACATATATGTTGCAAATTATAACACTTATTGTGATAATCCAGGATATTCAACTATTCAAAGAACTCTTCCCATTAAACAAGAATGCTTTTTGTGGTCATTGTATGTATCATTCATGTTTTTCTTCGTGACTAGTATGGGACATAATTTATTTGGGTTTTATCTCATTCCAGATTTAAAGTAAAAAGACCACAAAATGGTTTATGTGGACCATGGAATGTCAACAGTATGACATGTATTGTAATATCATTTTTGAATATCTGCACTCTAAAGATCAAGGTGTTGTACATATATATATACAGATACATGTATGTGTGTGTGTATTTGTAAACACACAAACTGGGACACAAGTTGAAATAATTGTTCCAGTCAAATTGTGACTGCAGATAAGATTAAAATTGTATTGTGTGTGCTTAGTGTGACCACAGTAATTAATGACAGAGGCTTGAGTGAGAAGTCTCCTTTTTCTCTTTATGATCATTGACCACCTGTCTGGGCCAAAAAAGCAGAATGTCCCTTATAACAAAACTGCTGCACTGAACTTGAAGATCAATGACCAACATACTGTTTATATGCTAATTTTGCCTATTCTATTGCACGTAATGATCATGAAATGATAGTATCTCCAAAGAAATTGGGTACTGTGCATTTTGTACATATTAAATCTTGTAATATATGACATGTCAAGACTGCTGGTTTGAGACCCGGTTGTTCCATGGTCACAAAACAAATAGCAAAAATGAGAGAGAGCTTATTTTTCATGTCGTAACCTTAAGCTCAAATGCAATCAGGTGATTCAACAAGGACTGAATGTAGCGGGATAATAACAACCATTATTATACTGTGTTTGTAGACAAGCACTGTACAATAACTGAGTGGTAGTTTGGACTATTTTAGCATGCATTACATTTTTTTAGTTTTAGGTTTCAAAGCTGTGTAAAGAAATTCTTACCTCTGAAATTGGATTTTTTACAAAATTTTCACATCACATTGTAACAAGGAATAAAGGTATATTAACATTGTCTCACTGCTACCAAAGAAAAACAGTAGCCCCAACAAGCTTTCTTCTGTAAGTGGTTTATTTTCATGGTATCTTGGGAGTTGATCGTTAAGGAAAAATACATCATCAAATTGTTCTTCAGATAACATGCTATGAAAAATAAACAAATTTACAATCGTTTTAAATGATATTGCTTTTTCATGTCAGAATAAAGAGGTCAGAATTACCGGGTTCAAATCATTCTGTCATATGGGTTTTATTGCACTGGAAATTTTGCTTTTGAAGTAAATGTATTAAAAAGATTATGAGAACCCAGAACAAATTCATTCAACGTAAAACAAGTACAGTTTGAACAATACACAGCAAGATTGCATGTACAACCAGTTGAAATATGAACAGGTGTCAATAGAGAACATAGCATTGTAAGGAGACCCCAGCTAATGATTAAATATCCGCTATCTCTGGGGCCACCCCAGAGGATGATTCAGTGACCCATTATTTATCAGACGGAATTAACTAGTGATGGGTTGATATGAATGCTCAGTATGTTTTGGCTTTAATTTTGAGGTGAGCATGAAAACATAACAAGGTGGCAAACGTACAAAAGTTAAGAATTGTACAAACATAGCAGTTGGGAGTGGTACATATATCAAGGTACTTGTTTACAACAAAACATTATCAATATTGTTTTGAAAATCTGAACTTGTTTTTGATGATAACAATCTGAACAACTAAGTGTAGCTTCACAGCCAATGTAAGACCTTATAACAGCAAGCAGTGAAAGTGATGCACTGAGGATTCATCAGCCAATCTGTGTATAAAATGGAAATACATGTACTGGTTAGCCCGTGAGGCCTTTCATGGTGGCCTGTCATGTATGTCGTATTCAAAGTTTTAAGGGAAGGATATTTTTTCATATAATATGGTACTATTAATAACTTAAATGCATTATATATATATATATATATATATATATATATATATATATATATATATATATATATATATATATATATATATATATATATATATATATATATATATATATATATATATATGTATGTATGTATGTATTTGTAAAAGTTGATTTCAAATTACAATATGTGCTCGATCACATCATGCATGGGTATCCGAAGGGATTTATACGGATATAAGTGTAAACCAATTTTACAAATAAAGAAATGAATTGTAAAGTTTGTTGAACCAGTTGATTTAACATTTAGGTGCATGTATTTTCAGCTCAGTTGACAAGTCTTGCACCTGAGCTTTTCTGATGGTCCAACATTCAGTGTTCATGATTTGACTTCTCCAAAATAATTGGCTGGAACCTCATCAAACTTAGTGGTGATCAACCTTTGGTGGGTGTTTATTAATTTGGTGCAAATTATCATGCTGCAGTATATTTTGTTTTGTTTTGTATTGTAGCTCAGCGGACTTGTCAGTCAGGTGAGCTTGTAGGATGGTCGATCATCCGTCGTCCGTCCACAATTCACATTTTCGACTTCTACAAAACCTTCAGCCAGATTCACTTCTAACTTGGTGGGGATGTACCTTTGGTGGGTCTCTACCTAATTTGTATAAATGATAACAGTCCAGTGATTTGTAGCTCAGCTGACTTGTCAGTCAGCAAGATTGCATAATCTGGGTGACCTTTATCTTCTGTCACAAGGTCACTAAGGACATAAAGTTAAGGACTCGCTTTTCTACTTCAGTTACTGCAACTGTTTATTTTCAATCACTGGGACTGAATATGATGCCCCAGTTTGTTTCTACTTCAGTTATACACTGGCAGGTGGTTTAACTAGGGTAAGCTATCCAGCTAGAAAGGGTACATACTGGTTCAGGGGTAAGTCAAATTGTTCTTACCTGAACCTGGACTATACAAATTGAGTAATTATGGTTTGTTTGACAGGTATTTTTCTTTCACAAAGAAGCTCTGCATTTATAAGCAAAACTTCACTTATTTAACTAATTCATCATTTGCCACGTTCATATATATATTCATTATTATGTGGGTTGTCTTTGCTGAATATTTAGCTCAAACAAGGAGCTGCTACTCAGAGAGACATGGTCGGGTATTGGCTCCGAAACATGTCCTGAGTAGTTACCCGCTGAAGACCCTTTAATTTATTTGGGCTAATACAGCTTATGTCAAAATTTTACAGAGGAACGTGTGCAATATGGACAATAGCACTTCCATATGTATATAGGTTACACAGGGACAGGTTAGCTTTATAGAGAGTACAGAGTTCAGACTGCGGAATAGGGTAATGACTGCTAGGGCGTGGTTCTGGACAAAAAGACACAAATACAACTGCTTGGTGTTTTTGCACTTGCAACAATGTCCATTACCGGAATTGCACAAATAAGCTAGGTTACATGAGGAGCGAAGGGCCATCCTGTGGTCATTTTATACACTAAATGTACATAAGCTTTATATGTTCAGAAACCGCTTGAGGACTCACAACTTTGAAATGAAAAGGTGCAATGTGGCCACGGTGCCAACAGAGTAGAAGGAGTATGGGCCTCTTGTTTTCCTTCTACATTCCAACTGTGGAATCGGCTGGATAATGAAATTTGGAATTTGACTTCCATACAAATATAAAAGTCAAAGAAAAGAAACAAACAAACAAAAACAAAAAAATCCCCCACACACATCGCGGCCGGCCAATTAGGTTTCCTGAACTTTATAAAACGGGTAACAGATTTCTGTCAATTCAGCATACGCGCCTCCGACTTGACGCTATTTATTTAAGATTGGTGTTTAGGAATCTCCAAGATGTTATTGTGGTTCACCTAGGGAGGACACGTGTCACCATTTCTTTATTTGTCCCGTATATACTGCTCTACGATCAACATTATACGCCGAAGTTTTCCGCATTGCCACGTTTACACTTCAAACGGTGTTATATGGTTCCCAGGATAGTTCTCTTGGATATTATATTGACATTTTTTTTAGCGGTGCAGGAATATATTTGTAGGACCGGCCGATTAAAGTATTGGCTGATTTTGTTACTATTAAATGATGTTGTTTTACTTTGTGGCGTCAGGATATTAGGTGGCATTATTCTGCCTGCTGTCTTTGTTGCACTATTCTAGCCTTCTCTTGTATGTTTCTGTGCGCATTGTATGTCCTGTACTTTTGTGCCTTCTCGGAAAAGGGATTCGTATAGGACTTAACCGTCTTTCTCAATTGCTGCGTTTGTAACTGATTGCTTTTTTTTGTCATTTTGCTAAATGAAATATGTTTAAACCAAATAGAAGGGAATTCTTGAAATAAAGAATTTGAATGTGATTTATTGATATCGAGATTATTTTAGATCAAGAAATGCCAAATAAATAGTAAAACGATGCATCATACATATCAATAATTATGTATTGATATCAATACTTCGAATTCTTGACATCATGAAATTATTTAGTGATATCAATAAATGATACATTCTTGATATTAATGATTCGAATTGTTGGTACCACAGAAATACATCACACTGCCCCACATTGACTGCACCCTACAAGGTACGCGCAGAATGGCCAGCAAACTTTTATGCTGAGCTGCTGTGTGACCAAGTGAGCATGACGGCAGCAACAGATTCTGCCGTCAGTGATACTCAAACTGTAGCACATACAGAGGGAATGAACACTTCAAACACTGATGAAAAAAAATATGATATTGAAAATAAATAAAATGTGAAATAAAAATCTCTCCATAGAATAATCAGAAATAGTCAAGGTTTACAAGCGATTATTTTTTTTCTGTGCTGCCCGATCGTGTTGGGAGAGAATATCAAGTAATACACTGAAATATTTTTTGCTTTATCAAGAATTCAAGTTGATTTCCTGATATCAAAATTAATATCTTGATATCAATAATTCAGTTTCTAGATGTTAAGAAATCACTTCTTGATATCAATAATTCAAACTATTGACATCAAGAAATCCTTCTATTTTTCATATAAATTTTAATTACTGATATCAATAAATACAGAGTAAATAGCAAGAGGACATCCCATAGATATATGTAGATAATTTTTTGATATTTGTAATTCAGCCATCTTTTTAAATACCTGAATGATTTTAGATATCGTTAAATGTGGCCGTCATCGCATCGCAAAACAGGATGCTTCCTACATTTATAAAGATGGCTGTCATGTTGCAACGTGAAATGATGTAATGAAACCGGATCTTCCTCAGAATTCTGGCGGGAATGGAACATCTCATGTACATATGACCTGAGCCCTGTTGTAGTCCTAGATGCTTTAACTCGGAATATACGAATGATAAGGCAACTGATTTGGCCTTGGAGACAATTCTCTCTACCATATCCGATGCAGTACATGCCGAATTGTGGCGCCAACTAGTGTATGCAAAGAAGGGGTACGGCTTATTTTTAGGGTAGGCCCTATTCCAATTCGGCCATCATCAAAGATGTCTATAAATAAATTTTAGATTGCTTAAAAGATTGCCGATTTATAGATATCGAAAAATCATTTATAGGTATATATGGGGCGCCATTTTGCTATTTATCCAGTATTTCTTGATATCAAAAAATATCAAGAAGTCGAATTCTTGATGACAAGAATTCATTTCTTGATATCAAAAAGTCATTCTTGATATTAAAAGTATCATTCCTGATTTCAAAAAGTTGACATCCTGATATCAAGTGGTCGACTTCTCAATATCAAGAAGTCAACTTCCTGATATGGACTTTTTGATGTCAAAGGTAGAGTTTTTGATATAAAAATGGACCTCTTGATATCAAGAATTATTTAAAAAATTTGATATCAAGAGTTTGCTTTTTGATGTCAAGAAGTTTCTTGACATATATATATATATATATATATATATATATGTATATATATACATATGTATATATATATATATATATATATATATATATATATATATATATATATATATATATATATATATATATATATATATATATATATATATATATATATATATATATATATATATATATATATTACAGGCTAAAACATGTCACCCGATGAAGACCCTGTAACTTATTTGGGCTAATCCAGCCTATGTCAAAATTGGCAAATGATATCAAAGTACCACCAATGTCACGTGGAAATTTGATTATTGCATGATATGGATGACCTTGATCAACTTTTCAAGTTCGTGGAGGGAATACATTTCAGGAAATGATTTTTGGTGATAGTGGCAGGCAGAACATTAATGGCCCATGGGCCTCTTCGTGTGTTGATAGTGTTGACATAGTCTAACGGTGTCCGCATGAGGGCAGCACCTAGATGAATCCCAATGTCACCTTTGGCTGTGGTCCCTAGAGGGCAGTATGAGTAAAAAAGTAGTATTTTTTGTATGTATGTATGGATGTATGTATGTATGTATGTATGTATGTATGTATGTATGTATGTATGTAATTGTATGTATATTCAAAAGTCTGTCGTGTTTTAGCAGTTTTGAACATTTCTGGGAAATAAAAAGCTTCTTGATGAAGAACTTTACGATGAATGTGACTTTTGTTGACAGCAAAATGGTAAATGAATGCTTACCTTTGGCTACATACAGTTTCTTCTCTCCAAAATGGAGGGAACTGTTACAATAAGATGGTTTGAAATTGGTATGTTATGTGTCATCTTTTAGCTGCTGTATGTACACACGCATGTAACTTTTCGAATTCGAAGAAACCTATCACTGCTACGTCGCTGCAACATGTGCATGGTCCAAAATATTTTAAAATCAGAGCACAGCAGACACATAGCTGCCACATGCACACATTGGAAAGATCTACAAAGTCAGATCTGCTACATATCTGCCATTTCAGACAGACGAAAGCCTGGGATGTAACTACATTGCCACTTTTGAGCTTCCGCATTTACTTTAACCGCTACATAGCATATATATATATCGGCGTTGCTTGCAACAGGGCCTGAGCTGAAGATAGTTTGACCGCATGAAGTTCCCACTCATGTTGACAAGACAAAAAACACGTGACGATGGCCTCGCGTTGCGGGGATTGGATTGATTCAACTTTCATTGTGTGTATCGCAGAGATGCCAACATTCAAAATGCCATTTCAGGGACATTTAAGTGAGAACATCAGGGACAGAGCATATTAAAAAAAAGAATAAATGAGAAAATACTCAGTTTCAATGCGGGACAAACAATCCAGCACACAATACTAAGATGGGCATGGTGTTAACCCTTTCGTGTCAAACGGAAAAATAAACAGAACCGCGTGTTAAATGAAACAACACCGAGACAGACCTAGCTTCAAAGAAGTAGTGCCTCATTCCCCCTCCCCCTTCCCCCCCCCCCCGACATGCACGTCCCTGATAATATGTAGTTCATAGCCATCACTTGTGTGCCAAAAAGATGGTTTACATGATCAGGCTGATGCCTGACTCAGACAGCTACGCCCCCTAGCCCCCCCCCCCCCCGGGGGGGGCACTCCCATTGGTTGGTACACTGTATAATGTGCCTCTACATAGCGTATAATTTTTTAGCAAATTGGTTTCGAATGTGTTATCAAAATAACGACTTTTGGTACAGACAGGGTATAGAAAAATACCGTTCAAAGAACGCAGTACCCTTCGGCCGCCTTCAGTCTCTTTTGCTGTAAGTGAATAGGAATAGTGTCCCTTAGTATCAGTTATAGTTACCTCCCCAAATACTACTATTGTAGACTTGACCTTTGACCTCAAAAACATTAGGTCAAATATAGAGGTATAACCTTGACTTTCAATAGCCTTCTAGATCACCCTGTGTAGCTTCTTTTGTTTTAAGATGTAGATTTCTAGATGCACGTCACTCAGCAGACTTGTGACCCGTGTGTGACCTTGAAAATTAGGTCAAGGTCAATTATGCTTGCAGTGGTGTACTATCATATGCAATTTGAAAGTCCTGTCTCAAAAGCTTCTGAAGTTATAGGGGTAAACAAAATTTCAATGAATAGGTCACTGTGACCCAAATATATCACCTAGTGACCTACTTTTGATTCATGACACATTTTTTGGCTATGATACATATGTGTATAAAATTTCATGTAACTGACTTAAATACTTCCTTACTTGTACCAATACCACCATTGTGCACTTGACCTTTGACCTCAAAAGTAGGTCAAATATAGAGCTAAGACCTCCATTTTCAATAGGCTTCTTGATCACTCTATGAAGCTTCTTGAGTGTAAGCTTTAGATTGCTAGATGCAGGCTTTCAATAGTTAGAGTGGTAACGTCGCTCAGCATATGTGACCATTGTGTGACCTTGAGAATTACGTCAAGGTCAACTATGCTTGCACACAAAGTAGGCCATATAGAAGTGTACAATCATGTGCAATTTGAAAGTCCTGTCTCAAAAATTTCTGAAGTTATAGTGGGTTAACAAAATTTCAATTAATAAGTCACTGTGACCCAGATACTTGACCTAGTGACCTACTTTTGATTAATGACACATTCTTTGATTGTGATTCATGTGTGTATAAAATTTCATGTATCTGACTGAAAAACTTCCTTACTTGTACCAATACCACCATTGTGCACTTGACCTTCGACCTCAAATAGTAGGTCATATATAAAACTAAGACATCCATTTTCAATAGGCTTCTAGATCACCCTATGAAGCTTCTTGTGTGTAAGATTTAGATTGCTAGATGCAGGCTTTCAATAGTTAGAGCGGTGACGTTGCTTAGCACATGTGACCACTGTGTGACCTTGAGAATTACGTCAAGGTCAACTATGCTTGCACACAAAGTAGGCCATATAGGAGTGTACTATCATGTGCAATTTGAAAGTCCTGTCTCAAAAATTTCTGAAATTATGGTGGTAAAACCACGGGACGGACGGACGGACGGACAGACGGACGGCGCCGGGTACGACAATACCCGTCGGCCTCATAAGGCCGAAGGGTAAAAAGCCATTGACTAGCACAGGCAAGGTATCCATAAGAAGCTGGCCCAGGCAGTGTGTTCTTTTACTGCAGCCCTATAATTAGGCCAGGATTTGCTCAGTTACCAAAAACATTATAGACATGGCTATCTTTCATTCACACTTGGTATTGAATGGGTGTGTTAACAGTGGTGCAGACAGGGTATGGGTATTGAATGGTTGAGTTAAAATAACAGTGGTACAGACAAGGTATAGGTGTAACAAGCCTAGCTGAACATACATGTTACCATAGACCTCGATATATTGACCCCGCCGGGGCGGGTTCATTATATCGAGGTCTATGCCGTTACCGTGACTATATTTAGGTAGCCCTGCCCCCCCCCCCCCCCGAGTTACATCTTACACAAGGGGTAAGAGGTAGCCGTTCGAGTCTGACATCAGGTCAAGGACGGAGCTCTGACGATATAGTCTTTTTGAGTAGGTAAGTTTACTCTCCCCAAATAATATTAAAAAGTGGAAGACCATAGCTGATCGGGAAAAATGAGAAGCCAAATGAACATTGCTGCATTTAGAAAACTAGAGGGCTGTGTGAACAGCGCATGCTCAGCTGATGTAGATCGAGATTTATCACACTTGTGGCTCTGTGAACTTAACTTGGGCTAGGATCAAGGTCACCCATGTACTGAGCAGGTCTGACCTTTACGGGAGAACGCTAATATGTGCAACTTCAAGGTCCCAGTTCAAGTAGTTCTTAAGTTATAATGAAGAGTAAAATTCATGTATGTTGCACTGGGATCTCAGAAATGAGGTCAAAGTCACTAATGTACTGTCTAAACATGACCTTCACAGAGAAACATTAGCATGTGAAACATCAAGGTCCTCACTCAAAATAGATCTCAGGTTATCAAGTGAGCAGTAAATTTCATGTCAGTTGTCATATCACCTTGGAAATAAGGTCAAGGTCACCCATATACTGGCTGAGTGTGGCCCTCGAAGAGAATCATAACCATGTAAAATATCAAAGTCAAGGTTGAAATAGTTCTCAAGTTATCATCTGAATTAGTTAAATAGAGCTAATTGACCCTGTGACCTTGAGAATGAGGTCAAGTCACACATGTACTGTGTAACTCCACCTGTCATGCCCTTAAGTGTTCCTATGCAATCTTGAATCAATTTGCCAGGTGGTTTTGGAGACGAATTTTTAAGATTTGGCCAACAACAACAACAACAACAACAACAACAACAACAACAACAACAATAATAATAATAATAATAATAATAATAATAATAATCCAAAAATCACTGGAGCGTGGTTATTTTTACAATTTAGTAAAGACCCACCCAAGGTTCACCCCCACCAAGTTTGAAGTGACTCTGGTTAGTGGTTTTGGAGAAGTCAAAATTGTGAATTTCCATTGTAATCCCCATTCACTCACATAGTAATCAATAGGACTGTATGCACAGGGATTTGCATCAGAAAAACGCGAGTCACTTTAAGTGACTCGCGCCCTCAGTCCGGCGCCCCCGATCAGAGAGCAAGACAAACAACGATAATTGATATTGACACACTTTTATTTTTCTGATGCAAATCCCTGTGACTGTATGTATCAACCGATAAGTACCCGAACTGAAAAATTCATATAAAATCAGCAGTTCATAGCAAAGCCCTCTTGTGAATTACTTCGTTTGGCCCTTTCCAAGGAAAATTTCCACCAAGTTTCAGCATAATCTGATTGATGGTTTGGGAGAAATCGAAAATAGCGAAAAAGTACTTTTTTTCACACAAACAATTTTGGAAAATCACAGCGCCACTTGTTGAACAATTTAAACTCTCAGAGTCTCCAAAAGTCTCCCGAAGCAATTTTGAAGCAATTGGCCAAGCGCTATCTGAGAAGAATTTTTTCAAAGATTTGGCCAAAAACTAGGAAAAAAAAAAAAAAAATCACTAGACCGTCAACATTTGAACACACTTGGTAAAGACCCACGCAAGGTACATTATCGCCAAGTTTGAAGTGAATCCGGCCAGCGGTTTTGGCGAAGTCCAAAATGTTAATTGTTGACGCCGACGGACGTCTCAAATTATGCAGAAAAACATGACCCATATTCATAAATATCAAACCCAACAATGACAGCAAAGATATTCCAGAGTTACCAAAGCGTCAACATTCATCTTCCAGTACCAAGAAACAAATTTCACTCCTGACTTGAGACAGGCAATCACCAACAAAAGGCAACTGGTGGTTGTAAACCGGTCCTCTCAACCTTTGAAATATTCTTCATTAAATACAGACTATAGTGGTTCCAATATGTATAGGCCCAACCACTCAAAATCCAAATTTTATTGCTTCTGCAAAAATACAAGAAGCGATTTGGTAGGCCTATCACTATTTTGGTTCTTCTGACTAGTTCGTCAGCTGAGTTTATAGCAAAAGTAGAAAGTAGGCCTATATCGTTTTTGTGATATCTATGAATCTGGAACATTCTGTAATTAATAAGTTAAGTGATTTAATCACTGTTATAGAGTATCAAATGCAAGGAGCAGACTTCTACAAGTCCCTTACTATACAATTGAAGTTCTACAGACGGACGTCTCTAGTATGATACACTTATGATAAAAAACATGACCCATATTCATAAATATCAAACCCAACGATGACAGCAAAGATATTCCAGAGTTACCAAAGCATTAACATTCAGCTTCCAATACCAATGTGAAGAAACAAATTTCACTCCTGACTTGAGACAGGCAATCACGGACAACGGATGCCTAACCAACACATAATCTCAGCTGACTGGCAAGTCAGCTGAGCTAAAAATGATTTACATCACGATTCGTGGATTTAACCCGTTTTTCAAAATTTTCTTCTTTGATTGTGAAAATTTAAGTATAATATGTGGTCAAGTCCATGATTAACTGTGATGTCATGTTTTGTATAAAACCAACATTTTACGTTTGACCAGCGGCCGTTTGGAACTGTATGCTGTTTAGGTCTCATAGATTTTGGTAAGATTTAAACCAACGTTCAATGTCATTTGTTATTGGCAATGTTAACAACGTTCATCTGAAGGCGATAAGTGTATAGGAGTGACAGGCAAGTGTATGCCCGAGTGCGTGAGAGAGAACGTCAATGAGCTGTGGGATTAATCTAATTTTATGAGGTTTGGTCATATCTTTTGCACATGACGGAGTGGTTCTATGGACACGAGTTTGAAATCAATTATAGCAAAGATAGTTATGAAGAAGTTGATTCCGTGGACGTTTTGGTTTGTAACGCATGAGAGAATTGTGGTTCAGATCCGACAAATTTAATGGCTTTTATTCGTAAAGGAGATGACTGGTTTTGTTATCCAGAGTGCCTTACAAATTTTCAAATGAAATTTGAAATCAATAAGGTGTGAGAAAACGAATAAATGAGACGTACCTTGCAACCTATGACACATGAGTATAAATAAACGGCCAACCTGCTAACGTATATGGCAAGCCAACAGGGCCATAACGCATTGGTCTAACGCGTTGCCGAGCCTCCACTACGCGTAGTCGAGCCAACCAATCAGATTTCAGTCTCCACTACGCGTTGCCGAGAATATGTTTTCCACTACGCGTAGTCGAGCTTCGGCTACGCGTAGTGGAGCAACTTATGGCACCTTTTGGCTGAAGAAAAGCAAACCAATCATTTACGTCCTTACAATCATTACTGATATTAAAACAGCCAACAGGTCTAATACAGTTTACAAGAGCATCAGTGACTGGATAGTTTGGCTACACGCTATGGGAGGCATAGTTTCTCCACTACGCGTCGCCGAGGCTCGGCGACACGTTCTAGAAGAACATTTTCTCGGCAACGCGTAGTGGAGACTGTAATCTTATTGGTTAGCTCGACTACGCGTTGCCAAGCCTCGACTATGCGTAGTGGAGACTGTGATCTTATTGGTTGGCTCGACTACGCGTAGTGGAAACTGTAATCTTATTTGTGGGCTCGACTACGCGTTGCCGAGCCTCGACTACGCGTAGTAGAGCGGGCAATCTGATTTGTTTACTCGACTACGCATTGCCGAGCCTCGACTACGTGTAGTGAAGGCTTGGCTACGCGTAAGACCTATATGTTATGGCCCTGTTGGCTTGCCATAAACGTATCAGGCAACTACATTTAAATTGACGTTTCTCAGCCGCCAAGCAATGCTGGATCATAATATTTGCTGCTCATGTAAGTTTCACTGTCAACAAGTAAGAGAATTCCGTTATAAACGTTTAATGCCCGTGTAAGAATCTATGTTCTTTCTTTTATTTCGATACAGAAGGAGTATTTGTAACATGGGTGGAAGGAACAGACCAATAGAGAGCCGGAAAAAGTGGTGAATATGTCACACAATCCATTCTTTATGTACTACTACTACTACTACTACTACTACTACTACTACTACTACTACTACTACTACTACTACTACTACTAATTATAATAATAATAATTATAATAATAATCCAAGTATAATGGGGGTTTGATATGATGATGATGATGATGATGATGATGATGATGATGATGATGATGATGATGATTTCCGCTTTCCTGCCGCGGTCCTGTGTGACACAGGTGGCCTTGACAGAGGGAAAAAGGGAGATGAAGTGGAGGAAACCATGGCAATCCTCATCTGCTTGTACTGCCATGTTTTCCAGATCCATGAACCAAATTTGTAGGATTTTAATTTATGCGAATTAGCAAATACACAAAGTTAAAATCTTGCTCTTCAAAACTATAATAGATAGTGGTGTCAGTCAAACTTAAAAATTTATAAATTTGTAATGTGGCCACATCCAATGAACCAAGAACCAAAGTTGTAGCATTTTAATTTATGCAAATTATGCTAATACACAAAACTGATTATGTTAAACAATGGCAAAGTGTAGCATTTCAAACTGTTCTCATTTTGACGGCACCAGACAGATGTTCTGTGAAGCAAATCTTCTTTTCCAGTTCAGTATTGTTTTTCCTCAGTTAGTGTAATTTTTGGTCTTTCTGTAAACCAATGTGTCTGTATAACAGCGGAGGCTGTACATGACGACATTGTAGACTCCTTCAGGTTTCTATTAATGGGACGAAACTTGGTGAAATCACGGTCCGCAGAGCACGCTTTTGTGATATTGCTGACTCGAGCCTCCTGAGAGCACCCTGTATTTATTGCTCGGCAACGGCCAAAATGCATGATATTACACCTTCTATGCAGCAAATAATGGAGTCTCACATAGAAGATGACAGCACCTCTCAGAGAAAAACCCTCATGAAAAGGTAATATGTTTCAGTATTTTACAGAACCATGTGCATTGAGTAACCAACAAATAAATTACAAGTATTGAGGCAAATTTGCTGAAGTACATGGCACAATTATCTGTAATAACAATCCCCCGTTCAAAGTATATGCAAGCACTATAATAAATTAATATAAGGGACTCAAACTGATGTGTTTGTTAAAATTATGTATGGCCTAATGTAGCAAAATTTTCCTCTGTGGATGAAATTTTTTGTATCCAGGTTGCTATGGACTGATTGAACTTTGAAGTAATAGAAAATGTGTTACATTGTAAGTAAAGTAGAATATTTTTGGAACAGAAATACCACGCCTAAAATGCAGAACCACAATTTGTGGCCACGCCTAAACTTGCAGTACATGAGGTATGCAAATACCATATATGTATTAGAAGTTGTATTAAACACTAGGTACTTAACTTTATTTATATATTCTGCACACAGTATTAATAAAACAGTTGTGTATAAACCCTAAGGATGCATATGTTTTAATAATAAAAAGTGTTTCTAATATTTTACAATGCAAATCATCAGATTGATTTTTTGATATTTACTTTAGACCAAGATACAGGCTAGCACTAAACAGGAGAAAGGGCAGTAAAACGCAGACTACACACTCAGGGAAAAACTACAGATGCTCTTCCTGCTGATACTCCAATCCCTGATGATCAGATACACTTTCACTGTAAAACTCCAGGCCTACACCCAAGAGATCTTCAAGGTCCATAGTGCTTCAGATCTAAATAAAAGTAAATTATATGTATATAATTAAATGGTCTTCAAAACATCAATTCAATATCAGTTAAAATTTCAAGTGTTAGTTTTTTCAGCATCAGTAAAAACTCGCTCTTTTTTTAATTGATAGGAAAATAAAAATATTTTATCTGCCACTATTTGGTAGGGGAGTGGGATGCATTGAGATATTTTTTATTTATAAATTGCCAAAGATCTAATGAATAAACTGCTACCAAATATACATGTATCCACTACCATTTTTATACTACATGGTTTGAAAGAGTTAATTAGATAAGACAGTGGAAACTTCCAATTACAACCATCCAAGAAACTATCAAAAATGGTCTTAATTGGAAAGTGGTCTTTATATGGAGTACATTTACACAAAAAATAAAATGGGACTGAAAGGTGGTTGCAATATGGAGATTGGGTGGTTTTTGGGAGTACAGTAGAATTGAGTCCATGGGCAAAATTTTAAATTTTTAATTGAATCAAAAATTTATGCCCCATAACTGTTCGCTGACTTTGTCCTGTTTTCATGTATCATCATGGTTGTATTGATAGGGTCAAAGGGTCAGAAAAGTTGAAAGGTTACTAATAATAGACATCAGTCTGGAGACACTGTTATACACGTCATCATTGGAGCAATTTGCATAGACTGAGCTGCCAATTTGCAGTGTTGGCCGTGGCCATGGATTTCACATGGAATCTGAATATTAGGCTGTGTTTTTGCCACTTTCATTCACATGGATTACATTTTGCTGTGTGCTTATAAGTGTTTGGATAACAGGGGTACATTTGCTTCTTTTCTGTTTGGGTGGCAAGTTAGCCAACATTAGATAAGATACTGAGGTATTTGTGACCTGAGGACAGCGACTGAGGGTTGGCATCAGACACAAATTGGCTTTGGGGGGCATTAATTACAGCAATATTTATGCATGTTTCTTGTTAAAACTTATTCAGTTTTGTTCAGGAGACTTCCCTACACTCAACTGGGTAGTTCATATTACTTTTAGTAATGATCGAGATACTTAAAAGCTGTTTACTTACCACTTGCTGCTTTCTAAATGTTGTCTGTGCGGTGGTCTTGTTGACTAAAAGGTGATGCCGGGATGCATAAAGATAAAGTAGCATAAATTTTACATAGACTGAGGCATGCCTGTACACCGTGGAGAGGGAAGTGGGCTCTGTTGATATTTCGCACTGCCGGTTTAGCCTTTGATTTATGGAATAACATGCGAGTTTGATTTCCTTTTAGTCTGATGTATGATTTAAATGTATGCATAGTACATTCTGTATCCCATATGATTTCAATGTATACATGATTTATACGATAAATTATCTGCACCTCTGGAGGTACAATAACACTACTACTACTACTACTACTACTACTACTACTACTGCTGCTGCTGCTGCTGCTGCTACTACTACTACTACTACTACTACTACTGCTACTGCTACTACTATTGGTTTAAACATTTGACAAAATGCGACACGGGAAAAGGCCAAGCCTATATCAATCCCTGTTATTATTATTATTATTATTATTATTATTATTATTATTATTATTATTATTATTATTATTATTATTATTATTATTATTATTATGTAACATACTGGCTAACATGTGAAAAACTTGTTAACATTAGCTATCGTGTCGTTTGTACTTCATGGATCTTCATGAACTATTTTGGGAATATGATTTGACACAAAATCAAGGTACATCAAGATTCACCACACGATGCATATCTATACTGTTGTGCTGACGATAGGTTATCTTTTTACAAGGCAGGTCAATGCAACTATCATCACAAAATATAGGATTATCTGGATAATCTGTTGTTCTTAGTGGTTTCTGTCAAACCCAATCACCACCCATTTTAAAAGGCAGGTCAATGCAACTATCATAAAAAAATTAGGATTATCTGGATAATCTGTACGTTGTTCTCAGTGTTTTCTGTCAAACCCAACCACCTTCCATTTTTTTAGTTTTTAATGTACCACTACTTCTCTCAGAAATTCTTTATTATTATTATTATTATTATTATTATTATTATTATTATTATTATTATTATTATTATTATTATTATTATTATTATTGTGAAAAACTTGTTACCATTAGCTATCGTGTCGTTTGTACTTCATGGGTCTTCATGAACTATTTTGGGAATATGATTTGACACAAAATCAAGGTACATCAAGATTCACCACACGATGCATATCTATACTGTTGTGCTGACGATAGGTTATCTTTTTACAAGGCAGGTCAATGCAACTATCATCACAAAATATAGGATTATCTGGATAATCTGTTGTTCTAAGTGGTTTCTGTCAAACCCAATCACCATCCATTTTAAAAGGCAGGTCAATGCAACTATCATAAAAAAATTAGGATTATCTGGATAATCTGTACGTTGTTCTCAGTGTTTTCTGTCAAACCCAACCACCTTCCATTTTTTTAGTTTTTAATGTACCACTACTTCTCTCAGAAATTCTTTATTATTATTATTATTATTATTATTATTATTATTATTATTATTATTATTATTATTATTATTATTATTATTATTATTATTATTATCATTATTATGTAACATGCTGGCTAACATGTGAAAAACTTGTTAACATTAGCTATCGTGTCGTTTGTACTTCATGGATCTTCATGAACTATTTTGGGAACGTGATTTGACACAAAATCAAGGTACATCAAGATTCACCACACGATGCATATCTATACTGTTGTGCTGACGATAGGTTATCTTTTTACAAGGCAGGTCAATGCAACTATCATCACAAAATATAGGATTATCTGGATAATCTGTTGTTCTTAGTGGTTTCTGTCAAACCCAATCACCTTCCATTTTAAAAGGCAGGTCAATGCAACTATCATAAAAAAATTAGGATTATCTGGATAATCTGTACGTTGTTCTAAGTGTTTTCAGTCAAACCCAACCACCTTCCATTTTTTTTAGTTTTTAATGTACCATTACTTCTCTAAGAAATTCTTTATTATTATTATTATTATTATTATTATTATTATTATTATTATTATTATTATTATTATTATTATTATTATTATTATTATTATTATTATTATTTTGTAACATGCTGGCTAACATGTGAAAAACTTGTTAACATTAGCTATCGTGTCGTTTGTACTTCATTGATCTTCATGAACTATTTTGGGACGTGATTTGACACAAAATCAAGGTACATCAAGATTCACCACACGATGCATATCTATACTGTTGTGCTGACGATAGGTTATCTTTTTACAAGGCAGGTCAATGCAACTATCATCACAAAATATAGGATTATCTGGATAATCTGTACGTTCTAAGTGTTTTCAGTCAAACCCAACCACCTTCCATTTTTTTAATTTTTTAATGTACCATTACTTCTCTCAGAAGTTCTTTATTATTGTTATTATTATTATTATTATTATTATTATTATTATTATTATTATTATTATTATTATTATTATTATTATTATTATTATTATCATTATTATTATTATTATTATCATTATTATTATTATTATTATTATTATTATTATTATTATTATTATTATTATTATTATTGTTGTTATTATTATTATGTAACATACTGGCTAACATGTGAAAAACTTGTTAACATTAGCTATCGTGTCGTTTGTACTTCATGGATCTTCATGAACTATTTTGGGAACGTGATTTGACACAAAATCAAGGTACATCAAGATTCACCACACGATGCATATCTATACTGTTGTGCTGACGATAGGTTATCGTTTTACAAGGCAGGTCAATGCAACTATCATCACAAAATGTAGGATTTGCCTGATGGCACCAGTATACATTTTCCGCAAGATACAATTTTTGTTACTTCGTATAAAATGGACAGGTGTTTCACTTGCTTCATTGCAAAATGTACACATCTGAATTTTCTTTACAATCAATTGTGTTGTCTGTTATCAGTAATTATGATGCGAAGTACGAATATTTGCTGAAAAACTTCTCTGTTTTAAGATACGGAACACTGACATATTGAAGAGCAGTTCTGGAAGTACAATCATCAATGCCAACACTGAGATCTCTCCATCTCTTGTGCAAAGGTTTTACCGTTCTGATAACTATGGTAACAATTTCAATTAAAGCAAATTTGACAATTTGTCTGTTTCGTGGATTCTATCAAGCCGATACTAGAATAGCCGATTAGTTTGTTGGTAATATCTCAGATCAAATTGTATAGTTTCAATTTATAGGTCTTAAATAGTGTGAACACCACCTGTATACCATTTCTTTAAAAACTGTTGTTTTTACCTGGAATCCTTATAAAGAGCTGTGCCGTTGGAATTGTTTCTTTTTACTTCTATCACTATTGGAATATAAAAACGAAAATCGCCCTAAATGTTAATGAGTTGCATCTAGAAAATACTGTGAATGTTTCTATATACATAATCAACATTTTTTTTTTCAGATTGTGTCTAGATATCTTTTGTCCAGGGAACTGGATCAGTGTCAGAGCGGTTTCCATTTTCTGTCTCTATCGGTTTGTGTCAGTCTGTTATCCCAACACAGCTGCATTGCGTAATTGATATTTTGGGAATGTGCGGCTTGGGCAAACTCTGGAACCAATGTAATGCTGTAATGCTGGTTGAAATTTTCACTTTTGACTGAAAATATAGCAAAAACGTTCTCAACTTCATCATTTAGTACACGGATCTCATGAACGTACACTGCTAATATTGTCCAATTTAAAGGAAATTTGTATTATGTCTGGAAGTAGAATGTAACAAATTGCATCTGCCCTTGACCTAATTGTATATGTTTATTGAGTATAAAGTTTTGGAAGTGAGAACCACTTCCTAGTAGTCAGTATCCTATTCCTCAGTCCTAACTCTTTACTCTCCAAAAGATAATCTGTCCCTGTCTAACCTATATACATATGGAAGTACTATTGTCTATATTGCACACGTTACTCTGTAAAATTTTGACATAGGCTGTATTAGCCCAACAAAATTAAAGGGTCTTCAGCGGGTAACTAATCAGAACATGTTTCGGAGCGTATACCCGTACATGTCTCTCTGAGTAGCGGCTCCTTGTCTAAGCTAAATATTCAGCAAAGACAACCGACATGATAATGAATAAACATGAACGTGGCAAATGATGAATTAACTGAATACGTGAAGTTTTGTTTACAAATGCAGAGCTTCATTACGAAAGAACAATACCTGTCAAAAAGACATAATTACTAAATCTGAATAGTATATATAAACTTTTAAACCCAGAATGATTGAGCTAGGCTTTTGTCGAAATAAGGGAATTGTGCATTGCAGATGCCGTTGACCTACTTTATCATGTACCTGACGTTAGGAAGCTGAAGATGATGCTGTTAAAAAGTCATAGTCACAGTGTTTATACCATTATAGGTAGGCCTACATTTGGAGAAAACTGTGACATCTACACGACTTGTTCTACCATCTGGGCTGTTCCCCTGAACAAGTGTCATAGCAGTGGAAAACGCACCAAATTTGATACCTTGAGAAAAATTGCTTTCGCTCTATCAAATTTATATCAAAGATGTGTTTGTCAAGTGTCATTTTTTAAAAAGTATGTATGTATAAACTTCCTCCAAGGTCATCAGACTCTTTTTGTATGTGGCACTACTCCATATGTAATGTCTCGGGCTAAGAAAGAAAAAAATAGGGGGTAGGGGGACCTCATGACAATTATACCGGCAAAAAGATGACAAATGTGTATACATTTCCACTATGCAAAAACGAGTCTCATTGGAAGGCATTATTTGTTCAGGTTTGTGTCACAGTAAAATATGACTTGGAAGACCAATAATAAATACAAGGTTGATCAGCGAATAAGAATTGATGTGTCACAAACGTTTAGTAGTCATTTTCACCGGAACTTTTCTTACGGATCCGCAAAACAAAATAACAGAAAAATCAGTAAATTTCTCAATTTCAGGTTGATCAAATCAACACAACTCTTGGGTACTAACTGATCAAATGTGGATACTGTCACTGAATCTTAGGCAGCTGATTAGCAGATGTTGTGTAACACACTATTTAGTTATTCGTCACACAAGAGATTGATTCAGTCAAGAAAAGCCAGTTCGCTTTTTTATGATTTGTAATAATTTCGTGTTCATTATAAAAATGAAGTCTGTCTCTGTTGTTGTCATTGGCATGTAACAGCGCGCTTGTGGGTAGGCATTTTCTTCATGACGTCGCTATCGCGACGTCATGAAAAATGCCTACCCACAAGCGCGCTGTTACATGCCAATGACAACAACAAAGACAGACTTCATTTTTTATATTTATATTCATATTAACATTAATACTAGACTAGAGTTAAATTTGCATGACTATTTGTGCGTAAAAGTTTTGATAGCCACTGCAAAGGACCTTAAAAATGTTTATCAGTGGGAGGAGCTATGGGTGTGGCCAGCCGCTTGTTACGTAGCAAAGCAGGCACTGGCACGTGCCTTGCTGTACATGATGTCACCATCGACTGATGAAAACAAAATTTGTCCCGATTCTTTCAATGCTAACAAAAACTCCGAATGTAAATATTATAAAAATGAAGTCTGTCTGTGTTGTTGTCATTGGCATGTAACAGCGCGCTTGTGGGTAGGCATTTTCTTCATGACGTCGCTATCGCGACGTCATGAAGAAAATGCCTACCCACAACCGCGCTGTTACATGCCAATGACAACAACACAGACAGACTTCATTTTTTATATTTATATTCATATTAACATTAATGCTAGACTAGAGTTAAATCTGTCATGAATATTTGTGCGTAAAAGTTTTGATAGCCACTGCGACGGAGCTTTTGACAAAAGTTTTGTTTATCAGTGGGAGGAGCTATGGGTGTGGCCAGCCGCTTGTTACGTAGCTAAGTAGGCACTGGCACGTGCCGTGCTGTACATGATGTTAACATCGACTGATGAAAACAAAATTTGTCCCTATTCTTTCAATGCTAACGAAAACTCCGAATGTAAATATACAGAAAACGACAACAAAACTTGAAGTGAAAAATCAATGTTTCCAAAGATAAGTCTGAAAATGAAAAAATCGTCTGTTATCAGAAAGTTGAACCAGCATTTAACAATTTAATAACATCCATCCTGCTATTTTACAAACATTAGAACAACAATTGAGGAAACATGCATGCGTGAGCCCACCTTGTTCAGCACACAGATAACCTGAATTTAATATACATGCCCATGGCAAATGAATTCTTTGTGTGAGCTTAGATTTTCTTCATGAATGCGCCTGTTGGCTTACTTTTTATTGTGAAGGTCAAAAAGAACAAGAATAGTAGCTGTGTTCCTCAGCTTCTTGTCATTCACTGTCAATCAACTGTTGCCTCAACCGGCTTAGAGTAGATGCAAGCATCTCTACAGTTTTGTTCGCAAGCTCTTTTTCATTTGCAAACATCCCCAAAAGCATCTCCTGTTCATCTTCTTCAATGGGCATTTTCTTCATTGTCGACACAAGGGAACCTGGAATCGCAGATTCAAAGAAACGTTTAGTATGATTTAAGTAAAACATTTTCAAATTATGTTGAGGGAATGAATGCTTTTGTATTATACTAATTATGTAGTCGTGCACATTAGCATAACAGTAAATAGCTAGTCACCACAGATAGAATAAAGGGGATGCACATTTTCAATAGACTTAATTTAGTGAAGTTTTAGTGCTTGTTCACAGGTAAGTATTAAGGCAATGTCTATCAAAGTTGCATTCTTTTGTTCATTTTGAGATTTGGAGGCATTTTGGTAGACATATACGTTGTTTTATGCTATGCCCAGATCATCAACCCGTGTGAACAAGAAAGAGCAGGTTCACCATGAAAATGGACGTCTTTTATCAAGTTCCAATTACCCCAACCTTACCCACCCCAGCCCCCTCCCAAGTGCATGAACAAGACACCCGACGAAAGGGATTACAGATTTGTAACACGTTCTCAACATGGTTGTGCTGGCAAAGGTCTAAGACATGAAGTAGTTACCCGCTGAAGACCCTTTAATTTATTTGGGCTAATAAAGCCCATGTCAAAATTTTACAGAGAAACGTGTGCAATATGGACAATAGTACTTCTATATGTATATAGGTTAGACAGGGACAGGTTAGCTTATCGAGAGTAAAGAGTTTGGACTGCGGAATAGGGTAAGGACCACTAGGAAGTGGTTCTGGACAAAAAGGCACAAATACAGTTAAGTTATTAATACTTTAAATGCAACACCTAAGGCTGTAAACGAGAAGGTTCATACCCATAGTTTTTTGGTTTTCGAACTATGCAAAGAAATAATTTATTGATGATTACGACATGTACTGCAATATTACTTAATGGCTTCCAAAATGACGTTTGTTCTTGTGTACTAAGTCTTATCAGTTACATGATGACTTTAATTTTGTCCATCTGTAGTCACTCTCTCAAAACACATGGTCACTTCGAATTATGGCATTTGCATGTAGGGTTGTACACATGGTAGCAGTCTATCAAATATCTTAATGTGTGTTAAGCTGACCAAATTATGACATTTTTCTTCTGTCCACTTGTCTATTGTTATTTTGTTTATTACTTTATATTCTATGTGCCAAATGCTATTTTCTATTTATGTATTTTGGTTTAATAAGATCCTGAAATCCTGAAAAAATATTTGTTATACATTTTACCCTTTTCGCGAGGACTCGCTGTTGTCATCCGCACGTTTTCCCAACACATCTACGGTAAACGACTTTCCAAATTCACTTCTGTCACGTGACCTAATGTGTCCCACCTTACCTGAACAGTGTTTGGTTAAGTGGGGCAGAGCATTTAAGGTAAAGTGGAACAATGATTTTAATGTTTCTCTAAGCCTTTTCTTCACACAAATTAGACCACATAAATAACAGAAATGAAACAAAAAAAATACACAATCAAATTGACACAATAAAGTCAGGATTTCAAAACAACACAGATTATACAATAAATGATGAGACTAATACCTTTTCCCTTCTTTTCAAGGCAAATTTCATTAATTATCCTGGCAAAAATAATAATAATAATAAAAAAGTTACATTGATATATTAAAGGTCTAATTCCATTCCCAATGTGAACCATGCACACATAATTTTGATTATTAGCCTGTTTTAATTCTCAATTAATAATCAAGTTGCTCTTCACAAAAGAATATTAAAGTACAACGTTGAAATATCCATCCATGATTGTGTGGTACATTCGATCGTTTGATACTAATTATCTTACAGGTCAAAATTTATTTATTTAAGATAGGAAGCCATGCCGTTGATTAAGGACCAAAAATAAACTGATTATGCAGCCAGAGAGGATGTAGGGTGCAATAGATGAAACTTCACAAAAGAATATTAAAGTAAAATGTTGAAAGGTCCATTGATGGTTATGTGGTACATTCGATTGTTTGATAATAAATATCTTAACAGTCAAAATTGATTTATCCATTTACATAAAAAAATAGGACACCATGCCGTCGATAAAGGACCGAAAATAAATTGAATAATTATGTAGTCAGGGAGGATGCAGGGCGCAATAGATGAATTCAGAAAAGGCGAGTTAGGGTTGCGGTACCTCGCCAGTGCCTAAAATGAACCCAAGCGCACCATTCTAAAGTGCGTGAAGGGCATGGTTCAAGACCTCAGACATTTGCTCGGTAAGAAACAACTTTTACCCATCAGCAAGAGGCTGAGGTGTCAGCTTTGATTAAACTTTTGACACTAAGTGGGTTTCCGTTGAGATTGCAAGAAGTACAACCCATTGCGTACCAATATGCCACCAAGCCCAACATACCTGGTTTCAGTGGTGCCAAGAGACCTGGTTATTACTGGTTAAAGGGATTCATGAGTGGGCATCGAGAACTATGACTACGAAAACCTGAACCGATATCTCTTGCACGGGCTGCAGGGTTAAATAAAGAGGTAGTGGATGCGTGGTTTGATATGTATAAGTCACTTCTCACTGATCTTGGCATAAAGGGGATACTATCTCATCTGTGGAACGCGAATGAAACAAGTCTACAAGACAACTTCTACAGCGGCAAAGTTCTCGGTGAGCAAGAGGGCGAAATCTTCGTATCAACTTGAGCCTGGAGAAAAGATCTTTAACAGACTTAATCAAGTTTATGTTGGGTGATAGCAAAATGGCCAAATTGTAAATCAATTAATATATGCAGATGATATGTGCTTATTTGCCCCTTCTGCGAAGGGCTTACAACTCTTAAATGTGTGCCAGGAGGAAGCAGATATACTTGACATAAGGTACAACTTTAAAAAGACTGTATGTACATTCTGCCAAGAGGTTGGAAGTTAGACGAAGTCCCTAAAATGTTTCTCAACGGTAACATGCTCTCATATGTAGATAAGTATAAATATCTTGGGGGGCATTTATTACCGGTAAACTTAGAGATGATGAAGATGTTCTAAGACAAACCAGAAGCTTGTACTCAAGGGCTAATATGTTGAGCAGAAAATTTGGTAAATACTCCCAAGAGGTTAAGTTGTTTAATTGAAAGCTTATTGTGGGAATTCTTATTGTGGTCAGCTATGGTCATGTGTTACTGCTCATAAGTAATAATACACTCAGAATCTTCCTTGGATTGTCTTGGAAGGTGTAGTGCCAGTTGAATGCTTGTAGAAAAGCATGTTTATAGTTTTGGAGAGTTCACCGGAATTACAGACTTTTGAGGTATATATATAATTGATTAGGATTGGGAAAAGGGCAATACCCTATTTCAATCCCTCTCGCTGGAAAAGACGAGCACGCAAGACGATATTTGACATGGACGGAACACAAGAGAGAGGAACGAGACATATAGCCGCAGATATGTGGCCTCCGAGGGGGCAGCAGGGTATGGGCGCAGTGAGTTGCAGGGCGAAGTGACTGGAGGGCCTCGGACTGTTGGCCCCTTCGGAAGGCGACAGGTCCACCTGTACTCAGTTTCTATTAGAAGCTACGATGTCAGCATCTCACATTGACAACCATAGTTGTTTGCTTTTCTGGCTTCAGAATCTCAGATATGTGGCCTTCCGAGGGGGCCAACAGTCCGAGGCTCTCCAGTCACTTCGCCCTCCAATTCACTGCGCCCATACCCTGCTGCCCCCTCAGAGGCCACATATCTGCGGCTACGAGACATCGACAAGACAGACAAGGGGCCATAAGGTGAAAAAAGTACTAATAACTAAATAAATGATAAGAAGTGAACGACAGGCATACCTGAATATCGGAATGTGTGGAGAAGTAAATTACATCTGAGCTGTTTAGTTAATGTAAGATGTAGGTAAGAGGAACTGAAAACGTAGATATTTGCCAACGTGCACAGACACCAGCACCGCTCCCACCGTCGTACCGGGAAGTGGCCGGAGAGAACCCCCAGACCCTTGCCCAAGCGAGGGGAGGCCCGGCGCCGCGGCCGGCCACGAAGGAAAGATAAGATTTATCTATAAATAAATCAGCCAATACCCACTGGTTTGAAGCGACCAGTCGCTGAGATGAAATCATGAACAGCCAAGAAAATTTCGGTATTTTGAGAGAGCGAGCAGTCCGGCGAGCCGTATAACAGTGTTTGCATACCAAATGGAGCAATACATAATTTTGGCATGAAGGGGAGATCGTGGTGCAGTTTATTTTTGACATAAGAAGAAAAAGTGCCATGCATCCTCATTAGGTGCACCGCATGAACATTTGGGTGAATCCTTTACACCAATTTAAAAAAAAAAAAAATTAAAGGGCGAGCGTCTGAACGGAGGCGAGTGTGTTGAACAGCTAGAAATATATTCCGTAGGTTGTATAATTCTGGAAATTTAACAGGTGTTTTTATTTGTTTGGCTACTTTCGATTTGAATATATGGATGGAGGCCGAATTGCGAGTGTCAAGAGGCAGTTGGTTCCATAACCTAACAGTTGAAGGGAAAAATGATTTATCAAACAGGTCTGTACGCGCTCTAAAATGTTGAAGGTCAAATTGTTGCCGAGTTGTGCAGGTTCGAGCATCATTGGTAGAAGCGGTAATGACAGAACATACGGAATCAGGTACAAGCTTGTTCAACAATTTATACATTAGAGTCAGTTTAGATAATGTCCTTCGATCTTCCAGGGTTGACCACCCGATCACTTCGTAAAGCTTAGCGTCGTTGTCCCTTGCAATTGCATTGCACCAGTTACGATACGCGCCGCGTTTAATTGAATACTCTACAGCTTCTCCTCATGTGCAACTGTACAGCCACTCCACACTGGACTGTCGTATTCCAAAATCGGTCTGATAAAAGAGGCATAGATAGTTTCTAAGGTATGTCTGTCTAGAATGAATTTCAAGCTCTTCATAATATTGATCAGTTTACTAGCTTCACCAGTAATTTCGGTAATGTGGTCCGACCAACGTAAATCTGAGCGAATAGTGAGGCCAAGGTGTTTATGTTTGCCAACATCTTCCAAAGTGTGGCCTTGGAAAACAATTGACGGATGGTCGGGTGGATTGTTTTTCCGAGAAATAAGCATGGGGTCAGTTTTGGAAGCATTGAATGTTACAAGCTAATCGTTAGACCACGGATCAATATCCTGTATAGGTCCGAGTTTAAAATATTGGCTGCAGTGATTGGATCATCAACTGTCAGGTAAAGGAAAGTGTCATCAGCAAAAATTCTGATATTAGATCGGACAAGGTCCACAATATCATTTATATAGATCAAGAACATCAGTGGACCTAACACTGAACCTTGAGGAACACCAGCGTTGATCTTGCCCCAGTTGGACGCCTGACCTTGAATTACAACACGTTGGTAGCGGTTGCTCAGATAGGCCGAGAACCAATCAAGAAGATTTCCAGAAACACTAGCTTTCCTTAATTTAAATAACAAACCAGTATGCCAAACTATATCGAAAGCTTTGCTAATGCCTAGAAATATTATGCGGACTGGCTCGAGTGCAGCAAATGTAAGGCATGGTACCATGAATCATGCATGCACACAGGACTAGAGGACGACATCCTGGATGAATTGTATTTTGCCTGTCGTATTTGCAGTTAGGTCCATGACATTGTATGTATGTATGTATGTATGTATGTATGTATGTATGTATGTATGTATGTATGTATGTATGTATGTATGTATGTATGTATGTACGTACGTACGTATGCCTACTAAACACCTCTGAAACTGGAAAAAAGTGTCCAAAGTTGGCATTTGTCCCCAGCAGACAGGCGTTTTTAACAAGAAAATTGACCTTTCAGTCCTGGACATAGCTGTCCACATTATACAGGTGTCCGAATTGTTGAGGTGTCCACAAGGACACGTTTGTATGTATGTATGTATGTATGTATGTATGTATGTATGTATGTATGTATGTATGTATGTATGTATGTACGTATATAATTGTATGTATATTTATTGCAACATACATGTGTTTATTCTGGGTAACCCATTCAGTTAAAACTGTTGTTCCATGGGGCACAGCATATATACAATATAATACAGTTAAGTATATGCAGTACAATCCAGTTAAAAGTACAGATACTAATAAATAAAAGTCATAGTGGAAATTGCAAAGTGACTGGGTTGATTCAGCGTGTTTGTGCCAGGTATTTGGACTCAAAATCAAACGGATCATCAGCTTTTCTGACGGATCTGGGGAGACTTTTCCAAATAAACGGATCGACCTTTGAAAGAGAGAGATTGTTTGTACTTTTCCTCTGGGGTCCGGGATATGAAGATCGCCAGCCATGCTGTCTCTGGTATTAAGGGAGTGCACTGTATTCCTTTGAACAAACTTGGTTTGTAAGTAATTCGGGACCATTCCACTCAGTGACTTGTACATTAACATTCAGAAATGCGAATGTCGGCGATCAACTAGTTTTGTCCAACCTAAACTTTGAATGAGCTGTGACACTACGTGTATAATCGAAATCTCCGGCGATAATCCTTTCGCCACTCTATTTTGGAGTCATTGTTAGATGTGTTGTTGAGATTTGACGCAGTCTCCGAAGACCGAAGCGGAGTAGTCAAACCAAGGTTGTATGCTCTTATAGACAATATTCAAAAGTGCAGGTGACAGTGTATGTTTTAGGCGAGAGAGAAAGGAAATTTTGGGACTGATTTTTGAGACCAAATATGTGATATGTTGTTGATATTGGTTTAGTTTTTCACCAATTACTATGCCAAGTTGTCAAGGAAGACAGCACCCTGGATGATTTATATTTTACCCATGGTTGTTGATGTTAGGGCCATGACATTGTTACAAATTAGATTTTTTACAGTTGACAATTTCACCTTTTACCTGTCACATGTATTAGTATTTAAATTTTAATAACCAATAACGTGTTTTTAAAAAGACAAGAAGTGTCCCAGTTTAACTGAGCTTATGCCCCCACTTTATCTTAAATGTAAGATAAAGTGGAACACCTGACATTTTTTTAACTTTAAATTTCGCCAAAGTATGTAATGTCTTGGTATATTTTAGTTTGCAACTAGAGTAAAGCCTATCTTGAGCCCCATCTCATTAGAAATGCCTGGGCGACCTATATATGACTATCAGGACAGTTTACGCATAAATAAAACAACTGAAAAGTTGCCAGACTGTCTACAGGAAACATTTATGATGGGAAACTGTATCCATAGCGGTGACCCAAACTCAAAATTACGTGCATGTGAAGTATCTTAAACCAAATTTGGAGTATAGAACTATTAGCCAGAATCCTGCATATGGTATTAAAATTGCTTTCATACGGCATTTTTTAGTCCCGTAGCATACATCGTGTTCAGAGGTGTGTAACCACATCAAAATGAGGCAGCGTACAGAAATTCTCCAACTAGAATGCTGGTGAAATGTTACTAGTTAGTACCCTGGCAGCATTTAGTAATTCCCACCTGAGGGAAGATACAGCCTCAAGGTGTCATTGGCAATGATCCATATTCACAATAAAGTTCTGTTTAGGCAAAGAGTTCCATAACAAGTAAAATGGTTAAAAATACATCAGATATATAAAAATATGTTATTAAAATTAAGTAAAAGGGCATTGTTGGCACAATAGTACATGCGCGATAATGAATATACCTTCTCTTCTCGGACTAAATTGAGACGGGACCAGAATTGAACGGCTCCGCCCGCGAAGATCAGAAGCAATCTACACTGATAAAACATGTGTCAAATATTATTTTTAAAACTAAACTGGCACATCTTGGCACCAAAGGAATTTAAAGATTTAGGATGAGTGAGTTTATGATGAATAAACCCACGTTTGGAAAACCTAGTATTATGGGAATGTAAAGCAGAGGCTAACCGAATCTCCATATATCGTGGTGTCTGTTTGTTTTGTATTTTCCACATAAAAATACAATTGTTATAATGGAATCTTTGTTTTATACTCATCCATTTTAAAGTGGCCAGCAAATCCGTGATGTGAGTCCTGGGGTGACATTCCAGGATAGTTCTCATGGCTTTATTTTGAATGTGTTGCAACTTGGTGATGTCTGTAATACATAGGCCAGGGCTCAGAACAATACTGCAGTTTTCTATGTGGAGAAGGATTAAGGTATTATACAAAGTGATACGAGCACTGATAGGAGTAAATTTAGCTGCTGTGGTAAAAATACCAGGTGCTAGCTTGAATTTATTATAAACGTGATCGAATTGCTCAGAGAAAGTCAGATGTGAGATGTGAGGGACACCTAGGTATTTACAGGAATTTACCTGATTGATTTTTTTCATTAACATGTTAAGTTCAAATCCTGACGAGGAGACCTAGCTTTTTTGCTAAAAGGCATACTGCAGGTTTTTCCGATGTAGAGACTGAGCTTATCAGCTTTCAACCAGGTTGCAACACAGCACAAATCATGGTTCAAAATTTGAGATACAATGTTGATATCTGAGTTGGCAAAATAAAACAGTACCTCAGCATTGAAATAGCGCTGAAAGTCAATATGTCCCAGTGCATTGATTTAGTACAAATTTTTGTACCTGGGTACCTGCCTCAGGTATAAGCTCATACCCAGGGTACCCGGCTTTATATTTGTAAATTTTCTACTGACCTGACTTGGCTTTTTGCTGTCAAGTTGTTTGAAAAGGTATTGCAAAATGGTGTGAAAAACTATACCAGTAGTAATCTGAGCTCTGTGAAACATAAAAAAACAAGAATGCTGTTTGGAGTCTGGAATTTTACGGGTATATGGGTACTCGATTCTAGGGAGCTTTTGAGAAGATACCAGGGTACCGAGTCAATGCTCTAGTCTATCCCTCAATTTTTCATTAGCCTATGAATGAGCTCCTTCATTGTCACCCCCCACAACCGGCACAGAGCCTTCACATACCAGCGATGGCAACTGGAGAGGAAAGGCAGCTGGACATTCTGGCTGAGAAGATTGCAGGCAAGCATACTGAGTGTACTTTTGTTTTCATTTTAATTTTTCTCACAGAACCACATTATGGATACTTTAATTTAGACTACACAGATCATTCTATGCCTAATGTGGTATCCTTACCTGTATGGATCCGCTGAGACTCTGTATCTTCCCCAGATCCGAAGGGTTGAAGGAAGATACAGGCTTAAGGGGGGTAAGGATACTGAATTCCCTATAGAATAACTTCTAGTTACTATTTTCCATGCGAAAAGAATCCATCGAACTGCCATGTAGCTCCCATACTCTCCATGTACAGAAACTTTGCAGGGTAGACTTGGAGAATATGGTCCCCAGCTTAATACTGTCCCCACACTGCTTTGTCCCTCAGCTGAGCTTTTAGGAAGCTCAATTGTCCATCGTCCATCCGCAATTCACATTTCCAACTTCTTCTCCAAAACCGGTAGCCGGAATCTCTTCCAACTTAGTGGAGATCTACCTTGGGTGGGTCTCTACCAGGTTGTTGAAATGGTAATGCCCCAGTGATTTGTATATTTTTTATGAGTTTTTGTTCTTTTTTGGGCAAATCTTAAAAAAAAAAACCGTTCTTCTCCGAAAGAGCTCACCCAGTTGCTTTGTTAACACACAGGAACACTTCCAGGGACTCCTAAATCTCAATTTGTTCACTAGGTTGCGCTGCAATTTGTCTACTTTTTATGTTTGTGTGCTTTTACTATTTTCGACTTTTTCTGCAGAACCATCACTCAGATTAAGCTGAAACGTGGTGGATATGTTCCTTTTGAAAGGGTCAAACAAAATTGTTTATTCTTGGCACTGCTGTGGATTTCTGATTTTTTAAACATTTTTTTTCACCTTTCCTATTGATTACTGTGTAAGTCAATGGGCATTCTAATGCTTAATATCATGTATTTTCTCCACCAAGTATCCATGTTCTCTTTAAATATTCTTCAATTTCTAATGCTGCAGTAAAATTTATATTTTTAAGGAATTTTTCTTTAAGGCAAATCTTAGAAACACTTCTAAATGTCACATGCACTCAGGTAAAGCTCAACACAGGTCTATTCAGTTGCAACTTTGATTTTGTGAACAAGCTTAGGTCAAGTGCGCATGGGCTGTTCACACAGTCCTCTTGGTTTTGCCTCTTTTCACTTCCGTTGCCTGCCATAACAGACAGGGTGCTTGCTTTCTCACGGTATATACCCCTTTTGTCAAAATCTTAAGAAAAGTATGCTAAGCACACAATAATCTCTTATTGAATCATATGTAAGGGACTGAATGCAGAAAACGAAAATTATGCACCATGCATTGAAAGTAGACCGGATTCTTCCTTTATCTCAAGGCTATGTCCAATCACGAGAACATCTTGATAAGTGAGCAGGTATGATGAATTTCCAAGTAATGAAAACATTTTATTTGAGGGACAAAGTTTGCTGTATAGGCCTATGTCACCAGAGGGGATTCAAAGGGAAGATAGCAGAAATAGAAGATGTACCTGAAACTGAAAAAAAGGTTATTATAGCACTAGTAAAGACTCGTATTAGAAGAGAAGAGAAGTGATAGGGATAGTGACAGGTCCCGTAGGATATGCTATGACAGGTAGATGAAGAGAAAATGGGCAAAGAAATGGAGGAGTAGGGTTTCTGATAAAGACAGGGGTAAAGTTGCATAACGTTTGGAAGGACAGATGGAAGGATGATAGTAAGGTGAAAAATGAGATGCAGAGGATCAGAGTAAAGTAGAATGGAAACAGAGTAGCAATAGGTGCAGTGTACGTGGGCCTGAGGGTCCACCAAATGAATGGAATTATTCTGACCTATGTTGGAGTCTGACCCAAGCTGGAATATTTCAACATAGGCCAGGCCCAAATTGGAATTACTACATGGTAAAGCCATGTGGGAATCATGGTGTGCTACAAGTTTTGATGATAGATAAGTTGGTTCCAGCCTGGAGAAAAAAAAACTGAATTCAAACTTCAATTGAATATCTGTACTAAAACAATCGTTATTGCCACTGGACCTGGCTAGGCAAGTGCCAAGTAGTGGCAACCAACTGGATCTTTTCCTTATGTCTGATTACAAGTTTGACAAGTTGTATTGCAATCCAAACTCAGTACAAGACTGTTGAGGTTTGGATGCCATAACAATTACAAAATATTATCAAGTCATTCAAAGAGTAAAAATCAGATGATTATGGGTAGATGAGAAGTGCACAAGGTGAATTAAAAGATAGTACCTCAAGAACCCTAAAATAAATTTCATTGAGCTCAAAAGACATTATGATCAGTCAAGAGCACAAAAGTCTGATAAAACAATCAATAATAGAGAAAAATCATTGATCGGAAAGGCTCGACGTGATCAAAGATGAATTGCATACATTTTTTTTTAAAACTAAACAGGGATCGTGCATCCCAGACATGCTCAGGTGGTTCATTCCAAAATTTGGTACCAATAAAAGAGAAAGTTTTAGGGGAAGACCTTGTCCGGAAAATTTTTCAGGAAGTGGATGCTCTTGTTTGATAGGAATGGACTTCGGTCACTGGAGTAAAGATATTTTGTGAATAAGGTGGGACTTCATTCTTAACCATTTTCCAAAGAAAAATACAGGGATTGTAGAACAATCTCTGTTGGACACTCATCCATTTTAGGGTCCCCAGCGTGTCGAGGAGGTGCGTCCCAGGTTGACATTATAATATTATTCTCATTGCCCTGTTCTGTAGTCGCTGGAGGCATACAATGTCAGCTTTCTTCAGATTGCTACCCCAGACTGTGCTACAATAATCATAATGAGGTAACACCAAGGTGTTGTACACGGTAATTTTGGAATCTGCACAAAGGAAATTTGCAACTCTGCTAAAAACACCAAGAGCTCTCTTTATTTTAGCAGTAACCTCATCAACCTGCTTTTCAAATATCACTTCCTGATCAAGCGTTACACCCAAGTACTTACAAGCCTCTGATTGGAAGATGGCTTGATCATTGAGTGATAGATCAAGGGTTGAGTTGATGGAATTTCTCTTGTGATTGCTGCAAACAAGTTAATGAGTATTGCAGAGCAATACATAGTCCCCCGCTCGTCGCCCACGAGGTTGAATGGACTACTATATAGGGGTGTGACCTAGATGAAAAAAAAAATTAAAAGTATGGCACATTCTTAGATTAAGCTTCACATTTGTGTAAAATTTCATTAATCTAAGTAAAAGGACAAAAAAGTTATGGCCCGGACAAGATTTTGAATGGATTTCACAGTGACCTAGATATTTGACCTAGTGACCTACTTTTGCCATGTGACACAACAACTCCCCAGGTAGTATTAAAATAATAAATTTGGTAGCTGTAGGTATTATAGTAAGGGAAATATGGCATGGACAAGGTTTTACATGGAGTTTACACTGTGACCTAGATATTTGACCTAGTGACCTAGTTTTGCGTCGTGACACACTTTTAGGTCACAATACATTATCAGTAAACTTTTATAACAAGAAGTCAAAATTTTTTAAGAATTACAGTAAGGACATGAAAATACTGTACATTTATGTATTACTGTGACCCAAATATTTGACGGACGGACGGACACACGGACGGTGCCCATTACCATATCCCCTCTAAGGTCTACCCACCATAAAGAAAATCAAAGGGCTGGCATCAATAATTTAGAAGATATGGCCCGGACAAAATTTGTATTGTATCTTGAGCTTGCTTAATGAACTTCGTTAATTAATTAATTAATGGAAGTAATTAGCCACAGAAAACAATGCGTATGCACACCTACTACCTAAGGTCTACACACCATAAAAAATTCAAAGGGCTAGCATTAATAGTTTAGAAGATATGGCCCGGACAAAATTTGTCTTGCTTAACGAACTTTGTTAAATAATTAATTAATGCAAGTAATTAGCCACACAAAACAATGCCTATGCACACCTACTACCTATGGTCTATCCACCACAAAAAAATTGAAGAGGTAGCATTAATATAGGGAAGATATGTGCCGGACAAAATTTGTTTCTGTATATTTACATATCGTGGTGACCCGAATATTTGACCTAGTGACCTAGTTTTGCTTTATGACACTTTCTTAGACTAAGCTTCATATTTGTGTAACATTTCATGACTCTAAGTAAAAGGACAAAAAAGTTATGGCCTGGACAAGATTTTTCATACATATGTATTCTGTGACCCAGATATTTGACCTAGTGACCTACTTTTGGCACACCATACACCTCTATCCTAGGAAGTACAAACACATTAAATTTGGTAGCTGTGGGTGTTATGGTGTTGGAAATATGGCCCGGAGAAGCTTCGGACGGACGGACGGACGGAAGGACGGACGGACGGACGGACGAGGTGCAAACCTATAGTCCCCCACCAAGTGGGCGGGGGACTAATAAGCATACAAGTAGTTTTTCCATGGTGGAGACTTAATTTATTTGCATGCAACCAGTCAGCTAATTGAATCAGCTCTTGCTGTAATACAGCGGAGACAACATCTTTTGATTTGTCAGCATAATAAAACAGAGTGTCATCTGCATATAAGTTGACTTTAGATTTTTGAGAGATCCTGAGATCGTTTACGTAAAGAATAAACAAGAGGGGCCAAGAATTGACCCTTGGGGAACAACAGTACCAATTTCTACGAGTTGGAACAAGTTTCCATTGATAAAAGCAATCTGCTTCCTGTCAAAAGGTAACTCGTGAACCTATGAAATTTTGTCCCTGTGAATCCACAATGTTCAAGCTTTGCAAGAAGGATATTGTTATTAACTGTGTTGGAAGCTTTTTTTCAAATCTAAGGTAACAAGGCCAGTTATGTTTCCGAATTGAATTTCATCAAACAAGGATTAAGTTAATCCATGAAGACTAGTCTGTGTTGAGTGTTTTGGACGCAAGCCTGTTTGTTCCCGACATAGGGTTTTGTGTTTCGAGCAATATCTGTAGACCTGCCTATCACAATTTTTTTCCAGAAGTTTGGAGATTACAGGTAGGATAGAGACTGGTCTGTAGTTTCCAAGGTCAGTTCTAGAACCTTTCTTGAAGATGGCTGAAACTCTTGCAAATTTCCACTCATCAGGTACAATTCCTGTTTTGAGCGATTTATTTAAGATAAAAGCTAGGCTATTTGATATAGCTGGGGAAAGCAGTTTTAAGAAGTTTGGATTGGATATTGTCAAGACCTGTTGCTTTGTTTGGTTGTAATTCGGCCAAAAGTTTTGAAACATCATGTTCGGAGATACTGCTGAAAGAAAATTGTCCAGGAGAATGTGGCATGCACTCGAGGAGGTAGTCAATGGCTGATCCAGTGGAACTTGGAATTTGGTTAGATAAATGAGTGCCAATTTCAATTAAGAATTTATTAAATTCATTGGCAATTTCAGAAAATTTATTAATGAATGTATTATCAATAATTAAGTAAAACCATTTTGTGAACATTTAGGCAAGAGATCTTTCGGCCCATGCCAGATTTCCTTACCCTTGCCTTTGTTATTGTTATTATTGACTGATGAGAAATAGTGTTTAAACTTGGCTTGGCGGACCAAGTTAGACAGTGTCATTACCATATCCAAACCGTAGTCCTAACGAAACAAATCCAAGTCAATTCCGACCAAAGGCAATGTTCCTTGGTATGTATAGCTGAAACATATAAATTTATAGTTCGTATTTACCCAAAAGAGACCAAAACGTAAGTGCAAAGGTCCAAAGGGGGGGGGGGGGGGGAAACCTCATCTAGTTTTCACATGACAGAATGCAAAAAGTTTTGTTTGAAATTATAGGCCTATTTCAGTAAATTGGCTGTAGTAATCAGTTGTATATTTCATGCACATACAGGACCATACAATTTATGAAACGGGACCAAAATTTGCAGCACATCAGAGAATTTGTAAGCGGAGGTTCTTAACTTGTTTAAAATGTCAATAAAATTCAGTATTTAAAAAGGTACTACTTGCAACCACCATCTCCACAATGATCATCATCCATATAAGTCCACAAAGCGACACCAACACCAACATCAATCCATCAGAAAAGCCCTCTAGGCCTAAAATGACCATCGATAAGAATCTAAACAACATGATTATATAATTTGATGTGTTTTAGGCATGTAGTTAAAGACATGATGTTGTTTTAAAGGAACTAAACTAAGAGTATTTCAAAAAGAAAAGTGTTTGAATTTCCAAATATAGTAAGTACATTGGTTCAAATGTTAAACATCAGCCAGAAGCAAGTGACATTAGGCCTCAAATCATTAAAACGTAGTCAAAAATGCATTACAATAGTCAAAATTTGTAAGGATAGCAGTCACATTTCAAGTTGGTTTCCAGAAGTATTTTTGAAAGGACATTTAAATGTTCAAGAAAGCATATAATCCCACAAATCATCTAAGTCAATTATTAGGGTAATAATTTAGAATTCCAAAAATGTAGTACGCCATTGTAAGTCATCTGTAAGTCAGCCAAGCATAATGTATATCTAACTCGTGGTTCTATAAAGTTCAAAAGGTCAAATTGTAAAACAGTCCTAATTATTGTAAAATTCTACTACCTTTATCAGAGATAGAATTCGGTTTTATGAAGAGAGAGAGAGAGAGAGAGAGAGAGAGAGAGAGAGAGAGAGAGAGAGAGAGAGAGAGAGAGATTCCTAAAGGTAACTGTAAGTATAACTGTTTTCCTGTAACAGATTTAATTTTTTCATTTATAATCAGACGTAGTTCAACTTGTCAGTCAGTTGATTTAGATGCTAATTATTTATACAAGAGAGAGACAGAGAAAGAGTACGTTAAACACTTTGAGCCAACCTGACATGACTTTCACAATAACAAACTATATTCATCAGCCAATCATAAAAAACAACATCAGTTTCACTACACTTGGAACACTTACTGCACTGCAATATGTGCAGAAAATGCCTGAATGTTCAAATTGTTACCAAATATATAAGGGTTCCATGAAAAGAGAAGTGGATAACAGTTTTCAATGATAGTGATGAGACCAAACCGAATACCAGTTTAACCTTGTCAGATCCAGGATCATGTACGAAATAGTAAGACATGCTAGTGTTCTTCGTCAGAAGGATCCATGGCCAACAGTAATGAGATTTAAACGAATGAGAGTATCTTCTACCTGACTTGGACCAGGTTGCCAACATATGGGCAGTGGGTTGACTCTATTTCTCAACTTTTGTAATTTGACCAGTCAACTGTGTTATTGGATGCAATTGCTCTTGAGTGCCATTGATCCCAAAGAGATTTAGCTGTTTCAATCTCTTCACTATACCAAGGGATTTTGGCTTTTTTTGAGCTCTGAATCTTTTGAGGGGGGCATGTTTTTCAACAACATCAGTGAAAAGTATATTTTTGATCTCACACCAGTACATCATTACCAAACTGAGTTAGTATCACATGTTTCTACAAATGCTTATATTACATTATGGTGTGTTTTAACAGACCAATGATCATTGAAAAACATTGACAGCTAAACACCGCTAAATCTACCCATAGATCAGTCAACTGTCTTTGTTTTTGATCCAACAATCAGAAGGTCCTAAAGCCAAGGCCTATTTCTGTTAGCAAGATTGATTCAAATGAACCTTTTTGCAATCCTGCATGGTTAAAATATAGTTTAGAGGATAGCTAGATCTTTCGAATAGTTGACACAAAAATGTGAAATAGATGAGGAGAGTGGACTGGATATAGGCAGTGGTCACAACAGGATGACAATTGAACTTGACATGCAACCATGCAAGAGGGATAAAGGGAAGACCAAACGGGTGTGAGAGATACACAAAGGGGCAAATTGGTGTAGTTATCAGGAAACCAGAGAATTGAATTACAAGAACGGAAGGATAGATGGGAGATTGGAGGGGACATACAGCAAATGAATGAAAACATGGCTAGGAGAATTCTTAACTTTACTTGGGAAAAGATTGGCAGAAAGTTCTGGTTGAGAATAGAGGATATAAAATAGACCCAAAACTGAAAAGAACAATTAAAAGTGGCAGATATGAAAGCAGTAATGAGAGGTAGTAAAAATAAACAGAAGGTAAAGAAAATAGTGGAAAGTGAATGAGAGGCATCGGCTATCTTTTGGAAACAGGATAACCGGAAGAAAAAGAATAAAACTCGAGAAATCATACACTGAGGAAAAAGAAAGATAGGAGGGACGACATACAAAATGCATTAAGGGAACACTTGGATGACATTAATGATTAATAAAATGGGGTCCGGGTTCAGTATCAGCATGTCAATCCTAAAATAGACAGGATCGATGGATCCTAAGTTGTGCTGCAGAATCAGTTGCATTGAAGTCAAGATAGCTATACAGCACATGGGCTTCAGCAAAGCTACAGGTACAGATGTTATTTTGAGTGAGTATATAAAGAAGGGACTAGAAAAAATTGAAGGCAGTTTATTAGATGCTTTTCAATAGAATTATTGAAAAGAAGCAAGCACGTAGGGAGTTGAATAGGATTAAGATATATCATATATTCGGAAAAGGGATCAGGTGACCAAATGGACAAGTGTAGGGGTATTGCTATAAGTATCGCATCTAAATTAAGCAAAATATTAGTCGGGTAACATATTGAAGACTGAGCATAATACTTGAGAGACTTGGGCTCCTGAGAGAAATTCAAAATAGTTTTAGACCAGGGAGACGGGTAGGCGATCATGTATTTACACAGACCCTGGTTTTGGAATCGGCAAGGCAAAACCAGTTTTCGTGGTTTTTTAGGTGTAAGCAAGACATACGACAAGGTACGGAGAGATGCTCTATGGGAAAACTTATTGGTTTAGATTCGGAGGCAATTTTCTGCAAATAAGGAAAGCCCTATACAGGGATGTAGACTACACTGTTTCACTGTGAAAAGTAGAAATAAAAAATACACAGCTGAACATAGGCCTAAAAAGGGGGTGTGCTATTAAAAGGGATAAAGGAGTAATAATAAGACACCTGGAAATTCCTTGGTCTTTTTTTTTTGTTTGTTTTTGTTAATAACATTGTGCCTACGGTTGGGTTTCAAAAAGAATTACAGGATATGTTAACCATGTTGGGGAATATGGAAATAAATGGAGGTTAGAGTTTAGCCAAGACAAAAGCCAAGTTATGATATGATACTAGGAAAGAAATCAGATGCCAATAGAAAATGGAGGCTTGGGAAACAACAAATTCCAGACGGTAGAAAACAGCTGATCAAAATTGGAGAGGTAGATGAATAAAGAGTGCCTTTGGGTACAGATAAAAGCAGCAGGTAAAGGTATGTTCAAGTACCATATTGAAAAGGTAAAGGTGAACCATGCAAAGGGAATAATAAAAGCTACAATTATAAATAGTTTTAATAGGTTATTCACAGCTCGGGTGCTGTGGGATAAAGGAGCAACACCACGAATGCTGTTATGGTTTACACGTTATTGCAGTAAATGGGGGGGGGGGGGGGCATGCAGGGTATTGACAAAGCACAGAATGAAATGCAAAAATGGATGCTGGGAGGATCTCCACGTACAGCGACAGAACTAATTAGGGGATTCGGGAGGGAATAGCATAACGGACAGAATTGCCAAAACCAAGTTGAACTATACAGGGGATATGTATTATTTTAGTAAGCGAGGATAGGTTGTACTGGAAAATATAATAAAGTTGTTACAGAACAGACACAATGAGTTAAAGACATAGACAAGTTAGCAGTAAGGTATGAATGAAAGGTTGTGGTGAGACTGATGATTGGAAAACATACATAGGCAAGGTAGTGACATAAGGATGGAATAAAGACTGGAGAAAAAGTACACTTAATACATACAAGGTTTAAAATAGAGAAGCCAAAGAAAGGTACATCCTGGGATGGAGGGAAGGGATCCAAACTTTTGTTTCCAGAGTCTGTGTAGGGCAGGAGTTATCAATTTAGAAAATAGAAGACAGAAATGTACTGCAGGTAGCGATGGTAAGTGTAGAGTTTGTTTCCAGGAGACAGATGAGACGGTAGGCCATTGGTTGCATTATGATGTGATGCATATGCGGAGATATGAGGGAATATATGTTGGGAATGGCAGAATGAGGATTATAACTGTAAGGGCATTGAGGAAGTGCGTGTGGCATGGATTTTAGGTTTGACAAGGGGTTTACCAGTGCCTGAGGAAAGAAAGATGTAAGAACTGTACAGGACTTCCTGGCACTGGGAGAAAAGAAATGACACGCCGTATAATAACAGGTTTTGCCCTTTGGGAAGGAAAGGGAAAGGGAAAGGTATTAGGCCTTAGGGCTCCCATGACTGTGTGCACGGGACTTGGGAAATGCCTGAGCCTTAGAGGTGGGGATAGTGTCAGAGAGAAAATTTTTTTTCGGCCATCTGTAATGTACTATATGGTATAGGACCGCGGCAAATATTGAAATGAGCGGAGTGCCACAGGATTATCATTATTATTTAATATTACTAAGTTTGCCCCCCCCCACCCACCCACCCACGTTCCACATCCACATCCAATTATAGTCTATCAACCTTGCTGTACGGAGGCGGATGGTGTGAATATTATAGATTATTACTTGCACATATATCCAATGCATAACCTTTTCTCATAAATGTACCTTACTTTTGAGGCAAATGTGGTAACTATATGCGCTTTGTATTTCTTTTCAGCCGCAGCCTTGGGCATTTCTGCGACCGCAAGCAAAACTTTGCGCAATCCATATCGTGCAACAAATAAGTGCGCGTGCCCAAATGGGAGTGACAGGTAGTTTTAATTTATGATGCCGGCAAGGTTCGTAAGTGGTCCGCAAAAAACGCGAAAATTGATTGTTACAGAAATAAATGCAAACTACACTGCAAGAAAATTTCTTTCAAGAGTAAGGTAAACTGCTCCGGTTTGGTTATGTATGAAATATATGGTCATTTTGCCCGCTATTTACGTAATATTTGCGAAATTCCCACCCGTAACTCAGGGTTGACCGACTAATCGGACTAGAGCAATTCAATTTCAGGCCTACCTGTCTCTAACTTCAGTTTTTGCAATTCCTGGTATATGTTATTTGCTTCCGTGTCGATCTGATTTGCCGATGTTTCAATTTCTTTACACTCAGCGGACGTATTTGACAATTCCTCCTCTAATCTTTTATCCGTATAGAATTTGTTGGCGTGCAGCATTGTTTCTGCTAACTCGGCCAGTTTGGCTTCAAATGCCATGGTAGTGTCCTGCAACTGTTTATGCCTTTCTTCTTCTATCTGCTGATTAAGACTGGACAATCCCTCCCGCTTGCGTTGATTCTGTTTTTCCAAGCAGTCAGCTTGACTTTGTGTTTGCAGAACTTTATGCTGGGCAACTTTTAACGTTTCTGACATTTTGTTGTAAACGTCTTGCACTTGAGCATGTTTGGAAGCCGCACTGTCCAACGCATTTTCAAGTCCAATTCTCCGCCCTCGAAGTTCCCTGAGCTTTTGTTCGAGGCAGGACTTCTCCTTTTGAAGTTCCCGTACGCTATTCACTAATAAGTCCATTCTTATGTTGGAGGAAGTCATATTGAAACAACTCTGCCATACACTTGCAGTTTATTTACCAATTCCATCGGTCTGCCCGGGCCTCTGACAATGACACGCCTTGCACATTGCAGACTCAGAGCCGTGCAGCAGACGACACCGCACTGAAAATTGATAGAATTGTCTCCACAGCGCGTCAAGAGCACATAAAACCAGTGACACGGCCGTTTTGGCCTGTTTCGGCAAGCCACATGGACACGGCAGCCTATGTGAAACAGTGGACCCTGCCGCTCCGTTATACTTGGGCCTGTGTTCATAATACTAGGGCTAGCATCTCATTATTTGAAGCATTCGTGTTGTTTTTTACACAGTAGTAATGTTGTTATCATCATCATCATCATCATCATCATCATCATCATCATCATCATCATCATCATCATCATCATCTTTTGCAGCACTTAGCAACTGCATTAGGCCTATTAGCAGGATCATGCACGGGTCCATCAGATTTGATGACTATCATGTAAATCATAAATATACAGTTATAGTGTAAAATAGCCACACATGCAGTTCTACTTAGGCACATTAACCGTAGGCCAAAACAAACTGAAAACAGCTTGAAACGATTTGGACTGAGTTCTTGTATAGACATAGATCGTCGAGGCCTCGACGATCTATGGTATAGAGCGCGTGACACTGCGCGGAAGATCTCCGAAACCCACAGCAGAAAGTAAGAACTACTGTCAGGCCCAGACCTTCCCCCCCCCCCCCCCCACCTGTTGTCGTATAGCCTGGGCCTTATGATGAATTGATTTGAAAATGTTCTGTACTGAAAGAAACCCAAATGTCTTTCATGAAGTATAATTATCATATATCATGTTGCAATCGTGACTTTTTGAGCGTAATTTAACGTTAATTGATGTTGCAGCCAAACCTTTCAATCAGGCCTAAGGGTCAGTTTGGGGGATTATATATATATATATATATATATATATATATATATATATATATATATATATATATATATATATATATATATATATATATATATATATATATATATATATGGGTTGCATTAAAATGTATCATAGCGATATACTGATGGGTATATGTGATTGTATGAGAGCCACATTAGGCCATTAGATTTAGGGAACTATTATGCAGTTTCAATTATGCAGTTTCAATTATTATTTTATCACTGATCTAGGACTATTTACTGATTGTTCATGTTGCTGGCAGGCAATTTGGAAAGACCTGGTGCTGTATTAGGCCGACGCAGCTCAAAGTACACAACTAGGATAGCTCACAAAATAACATTCCTAGAATCATGACGCTGTGAATATGTCACAAGTAGTTTGATAATTTGTGGATTCCTCAAGCAAAAGTTAGGCATAATTCGGAAAATGCGTTGAACTACAGAAAGTGTGTCTGTCCCGGACTTAATGTCGAGTTGTACAGAGCTCGTAAAAGTGGAGTCGAGTGAGCTCGTTCACCCAGGCAAACAACCATTACTTATTATGTCTGTGTGCCAACACAGACATATTGTTTTTCTAGGAATTCTTTCTTTCTTTCTTTCTTTTTCTTTCTTTCTTTCTTCTTTACGGGCAAATTTGTCCCACATTTCATTTGAAAAGTATTACACGTAAAAACTCCAAACTTGGAATGATTATACCTACATACATGAAGTCTCGAGTTTTTGTAAAGATGTTGAACGGTTTTGAAAATAATGCAAATTAGGGCCATTTGAAAATTTAAATCTTGAATGTCTTCAAAACTATAATAGGTACAGGTAACCAATCCCACTTCAATTAATATGTTTGTAACACTGCACATTTTTTAAAATTTACATGTGACCTCTAAAGGTCAAAGGTCAAGGTCATTTGGACCTTTGAAATTTTCATCTAGTCATAACTCGGTCAATTTTTATCCAATTTGGTCATGTTGGGCTCAAATTGTAGCTATTGTAACACTGCACATTTTGTAATTTACATGTGACCTCTAAAGGTCAAAGATATAGGTCATTTGGACCTTTGAAATTTTCATCTAGCCATAACTCAGTCAATTTTTATCCTATTCTGATCATGTTGAACTCAAATCGTAGCTATTTTAACACTGCACATTGTTGTAATTTACATGTGACATCTAAAGGTCAAAGGTCAAGGTCATTTGAACCTTTGAAATTTTCATCTAGCCATAACTTAAAGACGTTCGGTACACTGGTCAAAAGAATTTAGAAATCTCTGGTTTTTGGTGTGAGCCAAGATATTGGCATTTGAAACAAAATGCAAGCAAAAAATTGGCATGTCACGGTGCTACTTTTGTCGCTAGGTGGCGCTACATGTAAGGACTACAGAAATTTTATAGCAAACATTATATATGCGGGTAAAAGCAAAAAAATAAATTAAGGATGCAAAGATATGCATAAAATAACTCAATATGAATGTATGCAATGTATATCAAGCCTTTTAATAACAAATATGTGAACAAAACATGCTGGAATGTGACTTTAAATTCATCTCGTCTTGCAAAAATGTATAAGTGCTCACATTATTTTTCAAGTTTGAAGTAGAAAAAATATTTACAAATCCCTGAAAAATTGTAGGGGGTTTCCAAAATATGCACTGATTTCATTGATTAACAAAAAAAGATATCATACGGTGCTACTTTTTCCGCAATTGTACAAAATATTCATGCATGTTGACTGAATTTGTTCTAAGTTCATAGGTACAAGGTATCCATTCATTGTCTAACTTCGATACCATATCAATATACATGTATGTAGGTTAAATAAACGGCAGTACGTCGTTAATATTATATTCCAGTCATAATATATACTTTCATAGTTTTACTGAGAAGAGGCAAACATTGCAAGATTCTCTCCATAGTGCAGTACAGCAATGTGGAAAAAGAGGTAAAAATAGGAATATCAAAATTATAGTTGCCTTAATACATTGTCGAATAGTAACACAGGCAGCACATTGTCAAATATGCCTGTGCCACCTTTTGACGCTGGGGAATTACTGCGGTCCCCCCCCCTCCCCCCCCCCCCCCCCCCCCAGTTGGGACAGCGTTTATCGTACCACATTCACAAGAAATGTAAAGTACACTGGCCAAGCCATATCGTTTTTCTGATTCTGTATTTTTAGGGACAATGTTTTTTTTTACATTCCTCGCATACAAGATTATCGGCTAGTACACTTAGTTCCACTATTCTACGACCTTCGTCCCAGTTTTTACTGTCAGTGTTTACATGTGCATGTGGCGTTGGGGAAGTGGGCGTGGCACTTTCGACGGTGGCTTGGTCAGCGTTCGCTGATTGTGTACATGCGTTTTGGTCTACCACTGCCGTGTTTCGACGTATTCTGCCTTGTTTTAAAGCATTTAGTCCTTTGTTTTGGCACTTGTTAACAAACCGCCCATTCTTTTTCCTTTTCACTCTTCGCAAACAATCCATATTTCTCAAACGGAACTGTGCAAAATAGGAAAAGCGAACAGCAGCTAGTGCAGGTATCGACAAATACCAGCTCTAACTGCATAGAGGCATTGGACCATAAATGGTTGCGCATAAAGCGGTGTACCGAACGTCTTTAATCAATTTTTATCCAATTTTGATCATGTTGGGCTCAGATTGCAGCTATTGTTACACTCCACATTTTTGTAAGAACCTGTAACCTCTAAAGGGCAAAGGTCAAGGTCATCTGGCCCTTTGAAAGTTTCATCTTGCCATAACTTGGTCAATTTTCATCTGATTTGGTTCATGTTGGGCTTATATTGTGGATATTGTAACACTGTACATTTTTGCAATTTACATGTGACCTGTAAAGGTCGAAGGCCAAGATCATTTGGACTTTGAAATTTTCATCCTGCCATAAGCTTAATGGAATGTGAAGTACCAAAGGACAAAAGTTGTAGCCCGTAATATTTACAACTTTTGAAGGCACATAGATAGGTTTGCTTTGAAGAAAATCTTCTTTTCTAGTTGCAAAATTTGTGTTTGAGCTGAGCCAATTAGAAAATTGTGAGTTCTATGGGTACATACTGAAGCCAAGTGTTTTTGTCCGTTTGATAAGCAGCTTTCCGCACTTTGCGCTTTCTGTCCGCAGCCATCAAGTTGGTTTTCCTCCGATATTCAAGTTTTCAAAGGAAGTTTCTACAGTTTCGAACAAAATGCATCAAGAAGTGGAAGCAGTTGTTCACGCAGTAAGGGTAATTGACATTGACAATTTGCGTGATAAAACGTTGCCCACCTTTAAAGACAGTTAGTGGAGAAAAAAGAACATTTAAGCAAAAAAGTCTGGAGACTTGACAATTTAAAGTTCATGAAAAAAAAGTTGAAAATGCGAGGGGCAGCACAAGTTCAATGTCAAAATTCTAGGAAAACCTAAAAGCGTCAAAGAACAATTGAATAGGCTATGTGAGTTGTATCGCAGCCGGAAGTAGGCCTACCCCCAAGAAATTATCAAATACCGACAGGACCTTTAGGAAGGTATAAAGCCCATTTTTCATAGAGACAAATGAATTTCGCAAGCCGATCTTTCAAAACGAGAACAATGTCGTGGCCAACTAGTAAGACGACAAGAAAAGTTGCAAAGCTGAGGCTGCCGCATGTTGTGCAGTTGAAATAAAAAAGAAGACAAGAGGGCTCTGTGAACAGCTTCTGCTCAGCTGACCTTGAGAACATCACACTTGTGGCTCTGTGAACTTGGGACAGGATCAAGGTCACCCATCTCCTGAGTAAGTCTTACCTTTATGGAAGAACACTAATATATGTAACATTAAGGTCCCAGTTCAAGAAGTGTTCAAGTTATAGTGAAGAGTAAAATTCATGTACGTTGCACTGTGACCACAGAAATGAGGTCAAAGTCACTCATACTGTCTAAGCATGACCATAGAGAAGCATTATCATGTGCAACATCTAGATCCTAACTCAAAATAGATCTCAAGTTATTAAGTAAACAGTAAATTTCATGTCAGTTGTTCTGTGACCTTGGGAATGTGGTCAAGGTCTAAAAATCATTGGAGCGTGACTACTTCCGCAAAATAGGTAGACACTTATCAAGGTACATCCCTACCAAGTTTTACACACATCTGGCCAAAATTATGTAAGTTATAAACATTACAAGAAATTTCCATGTTAAGCTTTTCTATTGAAACTTTTTACAGACCCCCCCCAAAAAAAAAAATCACCAGAGGGTGCCCATTTGAACAAAAATGATAGAGCCCCACCCAAGGTACATTGCCACCAAGCTTGAAGTCAATTTGGCTGACGTTCCTTCCAAGAAGTCGAAAATGGGAATTTGAATTAGAGTGCCCATTGACTTACATAGTAATAAATAGGAAAAGTGTATTTACCGATAAGCAGGCCTTCCCGAATTGACAAAATCCTTTAAAATCAGGAATCCACAGCAGTGCCACCTAGTGAACAACGTTGTTTGACCCTTCCGTAAGCAATATATCCACCAAGTTTCAGCCTTATCTGAGTGATGGTTCTGGAGAACAACAAAAACATACGAAAAATCAGAAACCACCTGGTGAACAAATTAAGAAACAGGAGTTCCCAGATGTGTTCTCGTGTGATATCAAAGCAATTGGGTGAGCGGTTTTGGATAAGATTTTTTTTTTCAGATTTGCCCCCCCCCCCAAAAAAAACAAAAAACAAACAAGTTCATGAAAAATCCAAAAATCAATGAAAGGTGACCATTTGAACAACCTTAGTAGAGACCCACCCAAGCTACACCCACACCAAGTTTGAAGTGAATCTGACCAACGGTTTTGGAGAAGTCAAAAATGTGAATTGTTGACGAGGGACGGACGGAGGAGCATAAGATAAGCTCAGCTGAGCTAAAAATAACAAACACAGATTAAATTTTTATAGGAATTTAACTGAGGTTCACGTGTTCAGCCTATATGTAGCTGTTTTGATTCAGACAAGGTTTGGATTGTCAGATTAAGGTTTTATTGGCGGTTGTGAAGGGGAGGGGGTCACTCCGGCATGTCAAGTGCACGCTATGATTTTGGTTACGTGACTTTTATTTAAAAGCATTGCCATTAGGGTGAAATAGCGTGAAAAGAGACCCCTCACTTCTAGGCATAGGCCTAATATGTGCAGGATCTTCAGTCTACGTCGACACGAGGGTGACATGACAGAGGGAAGCCGCAGCGATGGTACGGCACGGGACAGATGCAATTGACGAAAAGCAGCAGTGAAAGTTTGACTGTCGTAAAAAAAATCAAGTCGGCAGAAGCTCACATATTTTAACATCAAGGAAACGAAAACCAATCTTGCTTCAACGCGTCGGTCGCTGAATGTATGGCCATAAGCTAACTGACGCCGCTGTTGCCTTGCATATGGTGGCATATTAGTGGCATCAAATATTTCTAGGGCAAATACGACAAAACAAAACGCGAAAACAGGAAAACACGAAGGCGAAAATGCGAAAGGACGACGAGAAAATACGACACAATTATGTCGTGTTTTCGTATTTTCGCAGTTGTATTTTCGCATTGTCGCATTGTCTTCATTGTATTTTGAGTAGATAATGAACGTGAAAAAAAGAAAATAAGAAAACACAATTGCAAAAGTGCGACAATACTACGAAAATACATTATTTATCTGTTATTTTCGTAGTCGTATTTTCGCGTAAATCGCGGTGAAGTTTTCTTATTTTCTCGTTTTTCCGTTCATTCTTTGATGATATATTCCCGCAATACCTCTCTGAATTGCGGAAACAGGTCTGTCTAAAGACCGAAAACAAGAGAAAAGAAGCGAAAAGAAGCAAAAAGAAAACACACACAAACGCAAATGCTTCATGGCGCAAGTCTTTTCATTTTGGGACCTAATAAACGTCTCTAAATGGACTGAAATGGAATGGATATACACCATAAATGACCAAATATGACAATATCATTGTTGCAGTTTGTCACGTCCTTTCAATCATAATATTCTTTCTCTTCTTCTCGGTGTGTAACACTAAATACCAAAAAAGGAATAAGCAGAACCAATTCTTGCTAATCGATTTAACAATCTTCATTTTGCTCAAATGTAATCCCAATATATGGACTGTAATAAACAAATAAGATACAGGTCAATCGTCGTGATAGTATTACTTTGTTTAAATGATTAATTTAACATCTTTACTTTTCTTAACTACATGTCACTGCATGGTAGTTGTGTATTGGGAGAAAAGAATACATATGAGCATGCACAATATATGAATGTCAGCGCACGCGAGAGAAGATTCTCACCCGTTGTGTGGTAAACGCAGTATTAGGGGGAAAACTGTTATTGGCCTAACGAGTTTCACAAGGAACGAAAACGGTCGCACAGTGCCGCCTCCACAGTTCATGCCTTTGCTCCGTCGAACTATTGAACATCTACAAGTCACAAAACATTCTGGTTTTCTCTTTTTTGTTTGATAATTTGTTCACAATTCATATAATGTCAGGTAAAATTTGTGGTGAGGTGTTTACTAATGGCAGTAAAATCAGTGTGTAATTTGAATGCTCCCTATAAGATTTAATGGCCACAAAATGTGGGCTGAAAGAAAGGTGTTCAATTGGGAAGTTTTCATAGTACAATAGGTCCCTCATGAGTCCTTTAATTCAATTCGAACTGTTGTTAAAGGATTCCTTTAGTTCGAAGTCAAATTTTCTGCAGAGGGCCTTATGTTACAACTGTTACAGTAATATTTCCTCTACCAATTTCTAGAGGCTTCGTGGCACGTTTTTCTGGCCTGTACCCTAAGCCCCTGGAGGTCTCTTCCTTAAAACTCGCTTATGTTTCATGACCTACCTTTGCCTCCTCGATGGTTGCGGGAATTTTATTCCTGGCCACTGCTGTCTGGTGATCTGTCAGACTCCGAAGGAAATGCCTGAGGACAATGCCAATATGGTCTTCCTAGTATGGTTGGGTATCCCTCAAGGTGGCAGGGGGATTTGAGCGGAGACGGCAAATTCATGACCCGAACCAAAATGACTTTTTCCATTTTCATAAAGTTTGGCCTTTTACCTTTCTTGTCACGAAACATGGATCTCTAAAAAACAAAATTTATGTGATAAAAAGGGACAAAATAATGACCATGTATTAGCTGGCTCGAGCATATGCATGTCTGTTGCAAACTTATGCTAAATAATGCACCAAAGTTTGGATAGCAGTCGGCTTCTTCTACCCCCCCCCCCCCATTGCCGTAACAAACTGTAACCTGTCAGGTGTACTGCTGGTAATACTAAATAGGAGATACCACGCCTTATCGGGCTATATTCTGAAGGCCTGCGTTATGATTGTTGCCTCACAGTACCCTGACTCAACTTCAGTTCAATTTTACGACATAAACTTCTGTGTAATCCAAGAAGTATGTCTGACACAGCCCAGCCAAGCTTGTGTGCAAGCCTGCCTGGTGTATGTGATGCAGGCACAACTTTCCAGTGTGCGTACAGAAGTTATGCAACTTTTATTCATACTCATTTGCAACATCTAAAAATAGAGCTCTGTTACAACTGAGGTAGACAACATATTACTCAAAGCCACACTGCATCTTTCACCCCTACTCTATGGTTCCACTTTCACCAACATGCCCGGTCATTTACCAGGCAACTGGCCTTGCTCCAATCTGAGACTAGGAATTCCCAGTTTCAGCTCCAATTCAGATCCAATGCATGTTACATACACCCAGCAACTGAATATGCTTTATTTCACACAATACTGCCAATTACACTGTCAGTACTACATATGTGGGTGGATTCACTAACACACGTTGTACCACATGATTATGAGAGGTCAGTGATAGCATCAATCTTCACACTTGCTTTTCATGCTGTATTAATGTTGAGGGAACTTATCCCAACATCTCGGAAATTTTCCAAATCAGTTCTGTCTGTAGCAGATGTCTCAATCATCACAAAAGGTGCAGATGAGCTAGTGGTTTGGCTAAGTTTTCAGATTCAAACATAAGACATCACAGGGTTCCTTAGCCATCAGAGTACAAGGCATCAACACCTCTGGTCACTGCCCAGTACAAGCCTACAGGCAGTTTCTACAGTTGTGCGAGTCCCACCCAGGTCCAATTTACTGCTTACGAGATGGGTCCCCATACACCAACAATGTTTTGGTCTCATTTGAAAAATGCCTTGAGTTTTTGTGATCTCAATCCCAAGTTTTACAAGGGTCATATTTCAGAGTTGGGGCAGCAACCAAAGGGGATGTTCTGATATTCGTGAATGCACTATGGGGTGATGGCAATCTGATTCATTTAGGAAATACATTCGAATGTGTACTGCATACCTAACACCAAGTAAATAAATAGAATTCTACAGGCTTTACCACAGAGATATTATGGTCCAGAATATCAAGCCTAAATTGAGCACAAGCAGTCAATTAAACTCACCAGTGGCCCAGCTACCCGTTCTCGGGTAATAGCATGGGGGACTGAGAAGCTTGAGAAACTTTCAGACAATGGGATCGCATAGCATTACCTTCTACAGCTAGCAAGTATCGAAACCATGCTTCCAGACAAGCTAAGCATAACCAGTTATCAGGTGACATTCGAACGTGCTTCCTGGGCACTATGAGATCGATAATTAAACACATACAGGGAAGAGAACTATGCTTTCAGTCATGGGCTGTGCACTGTGAGGTCTGTTAATATACACATACAGGGATGAGAACTTTGCTTCCAGACAAGGGCTGGTCATGTGCTCTCAGACGAAATCAGTAACTTAAATTATGTGGATGCAAGTTTTTCAAGGTAATGGCTTGGTGACTGGGAAGCTGGTGTGCATTCAGACAATGGGCTGGACATAAACAGTACCCTGGTGATGTGACAAGTACCAATAAGCCATGCTTTTCGACAAGCTGAGCATAACCGATTACCAGGTGCCATATAGGCCTAAACGTGCTTCCAGACAAGGGCTGGGCACTCTAAACAGACACATACAGGGATAAGAAATATGCCTATTATCATAGGCTTGGCATATACTTTCACACAAATGAATGCTTGTGCAAGTACATCTTATTTACAGGGAATCACATGTCAGACAATGAGACGTGTAAACCAAAGCTTCGAACATACTGGTTCCAATCATGGGCTGGCCATCATATATACATGTATATATACATACATATATATATATATATATATATATATATATATATATATATATATATATATATATATATATATATATATATATATATATATATATATATATATATATATATATATATATACACACACTAGATCATTGGTTTGGCGGTTTGGCTCACAACATTGTAAATACAGATATTTCATTTTTTGTTACATATAATCGTGGCTAGGAGTGCAAGTGATTCTAGGCAGTGTTGAGTCTGTGTAAGTGGGGGGTCACCACATGATGTGTGGCTAGTGGCATAGTGCTCTGCAGCACTAGCACCGGTGGTAATTCCCAGGGACATGAACCAATCAGACCGTAGCAAGACCCAAGATATCCCGTATGTAAGTCAGGTCTCCCTACATCCAAAAGGCTTTAGCGTGACCGAATCTGAACAATTGGCGCGTTTTTCCTTTCATTCTTTGCACAACCTTGGCACACAGCTGGGAAAACTCTCTTCTCCGCATTGCAATGATTTTTTTAAAAAATCACCACCATCCCCTATACTAAAACTTTCGCTTCTTTTGTTCCATCTGGCGTAATACAGCTGTTGAATATTTCTTTGCAGCAATACAAGCTTTCCCAGGAGGACATAGACACTTGTGAATTAGAGTAACTTAGAATGAACTCAGTTCAAAACTCTTGCCTAAGGGGCATAGTACAGACACTTTTTACTTGGATTAATTTGATAGGAACTTTGAGCTATGGGCCAAGAGACTACCTAAACGTACATTCAAGGAACACTTGGGCTTTTTGCTCCAAATATAAAAAGTGGTTAAAGGTATAAGGGGCATGAATGACCCCCAACAGTAGAGTTATAGTCATCAGGATTATGATTAATGTGGCATGTAAATGAATAGAGAAAAATATTAGAACGTCGTGGCAGAACAATCCCCACCCACCAATTCGTCAATGGAACAAAAATGGGTCGGTTGTGTTTCTGTGAGTGCGAGGAGAATGCATGAACGTAATATCTGTACTGCTTTGCTCTTTTCACACACAGCATTGGTACGTCCCAATACATGGTCCCACACCTCCATCACAAATGAACATATCCATATCATTTTCGCAAATTTGCTGTATTCAGAAACAATTTCAAAGAATTTTGGGTAGGCTTATGCAGGTTTGTCACTGTTTGGCATTTTAAGGTCTTCACCCGTACAGTTTTGGAGTCATCACATTTAAAATGAAAAGTGACAAGGTCCACCTTTATCAAGACATATGTGAATGCCAGTTGACATTTCAAGGTCACTCAAGGTCAAAATTAACGGTACCAAAATAATTACGAATAGATACTTTCCCTATTAAATGTTTAATAAGAATCATGGGCCCCGGATCCATTATTTTTTCGTATAAAATATATTTAAAATAATAATAATAATAATAATAATAATAATAATAATAATAATAATAATAATAATAATAATAATAATAATAATAATAATAATAATAATAATAATAATGCAATCTGTATGCACATACAGTCGGATAATCGAGTCATTGGACTACAGGACCACGGGCCTTCTTTTTGTTATTTTAAAATCATAACAAAGCGACCATCCATGTTCATTATAGTATAGTTTATTCATTCATGAACGTTTTTACTCATATTTCATACATGTTTGAACACGTCGTCAGCTGCATAGACCAAAGAATTGTTGTTTTTCTTTTTCTTTTTTTTTTTACTGTATAATTTAAAATGTAGTTCACAACGGTACTTTGTCAATTTGACATTGCTTTTATAAATTTACAAAAATTGCAAAAATTATTCCTAAAGATTATGTGAAGCGCAGATGGCATATATAATTGCAGGTAGACCTGTAATTAAAAATGTATCGTTGACATTCAATCAATGTGCCACCTATAGTTCGTTGTATACGGCACTCCTATTTTGCTTCCATGGCATTAATATTTATCTAATCGTATTTACATATTCTATCCTAATTGTTCCCAACAGCATAAAGCGTCCCCGCATTGTATGTACCTACAGTTTCAGAGACTGTATCATAAGCACCATGGATATCTTATGTAGTTAAGATTTCGATAACAAACAGTCGAGGTCAAATCACGATAATTTATACATCAAAAGCAAATTATGATAACAAGGTTGTCGGGCTCATTGAAAGTGAAACCAAAGCCCTTAATCAGCTCAGGAAGTAGTTCTTTACATGTTAAGAAAAGAATACCAGCCAAAACAATTCCTGATAATATCAATCGAGCAATGATAAAATCACATGAATGTGTAAAACTTATTATTAAGTTTAATTGATAATTTTCTTTCTTCATATATAAGCTGATACCAACAATATAGATCTACACACAACGGTATAAATAAAGACTAATGAAATAACTTTCTTTGTGCTAAAAAGAAATGGGATCGTTTATATTGTCCAGCAGTCACTGCTTCCATGCAGTCGGATTAAGAATTAAATAATTTATTTCATATTTTATATATTTTACACACTTACTAAGGTACTTTTAAACAAAGGAATAAACTAATGGATACACCCAAAAATGTGTGATTTTAGTAACAATGTGCATACATGTTGTAACATCCAAGCTAGTTATGTACAAAGACCCCTATATCATTCTTTGTACAATTCACCTGGCCAATATAAAAAAGGTTTGTTGAATTTTACGCCGCATTGTTTGTGGCTCTTTTTTGTTTTCTTTTGCGAATTGTTACCTCTTCAATATCATTAGAATTTGGTTATGATATTTAAATATGCACTTGTTAATGTATGTACCAATATAAAACTGATCTCACGGTGGATTTCCCGTGATCCGTCATGCAAAATGCAGAAACAAGTGGACTGCGGCCTCCCTGTGCTCAGCTTACTGTAATATCCAAACTAGTACCTGTCTGCATAAATTGCGGCTTTGTTTCTGCTGTGTAAACTGTGAAAAAACGATGTTAACCATTCTGGGCATAACTGTCATTGCGATAAAAAGCAATAATATATGCAGGGTGTACAGTAAACAGAAAATGGTTAATTCAAATTCACTAGTCCTGTCTTGTAACTTTGAACCAAGGTCAAGGTCTCTTGTAAATAATCAAGACTTATCCTTTACAGAAAACCATCGTCAGTTAAAATATCCAAGTGCTTGCTCAAATATTTATTAACTAAGAATCCAGATACAAAATTCGATAGTTGCCCTATGATCGTAAGAAGCAACTCAATGCTACCCAGAATACATTGTAGCCATTGTACATGACCACCATAGTGTGCAATATAAAAATTCTGGCTCAATTAGTTGAAGTTATAAAATGCCACATAGGCTTGATTTATTAGCCCAAGACCGAGTGGAAAGAGGCAATGCCACTCTAACTACATGTGCAGGGTGGTCGTCAGTTCTTCGGCTTTCTCCGCCTCATGGTGGGGCAGGTAGTATACGCCAACATTTTTGGCATGGAAAGCCGTCGATATAGATTTCCTCTTCTTCGCAATCCATGTAAAATATACGAGTCTATGATGCTTTTAAACAATAAAACTTACTCGAGTGATCCCAGGACCTTAGGAACAGGTCAAGGTCATCCATGTACAGTGTTAACTTAGCCCCTACTGAGGCTCATCATCATGCAAAATAGCAAAGTCATAGCTTATGTGATTCTCGTTATCAAGTTAGAAATAAGATTCACGTAAGTGGTACCTGGGCCTTAGGTGTTTAGGCAGGGTCACCTGTGTGTAGTCTCAATCTGAACCTTATATAAATAACCCATCACGTGTAATATTAAAGTCTTGATTTAAACGTATTTTATTTTGACAAAGTACACAATATAATACATATGAAAATTATATGCAATTGGGAAAGAGGGCGTGGCCCTATATAAATCCCTCTCGCAGAAGACGACGATCACAGGACACTACAGGACGTACAAGACGCACGGGAACAGAGAGAAGAGGACAAGCACGGACGAGACATACAGTGGGGCATAAGGTTGTATTGTACTGGTAGTATTAGGATGTCATTTTATCTGCAATTTGGACCGGGGATAAATTGATTGTACCGTATAGCAAAAGCAAAACGAAAATAGAAAAATGTATTAGCCAACACCAGAGGGGCTGAAACGTTGAGTGGCGGAGATGAAGTCATGAACGGATGAAAATATTTCAATATTTTCAATAAAAGAACAGTTAGGGGACCCATAAAGAACTGTTTGTAATGTAAAGGGAGCATACTGTGATATAGCAGTATGTAGGTTAGACCGAGGAATTGTGTATTTAGAACAATGAAAAAAATAATGCCACGTATCTTCGTTAGGTGAGCCACATGAACATTTCGCAGTGTTCTTAACACCAATCTTGAAGAGATGTGAATTTAACTGACTGGCATCCAAACGGAGGCGTGTATGCTGAACAGCTAGGAATCTATTACCAAAGTTATACAATTCATCAAACTTTATAGGTCGGATCACCGGTTGAGTTATACTTGATTTAAACTTTTGAATAGAGTCAGAATTCCGTATTTCTAGAGGTAGTTGATTCCATAACCGAACAGTTGAAGGAAAGAAGGATTTGTCAAAAAGGTCGGTCCGAGCTCGGAAATGAGGAAGATCAAATTGCTGGCGTGTGGTATAATTACCTGTATCAGGAGAAGCGGTAGAAAGGATAGAGCATAGTGCGTCCGGTACAAGGTTATGGACCAATTTGTACATAAGAATCAATTTTGAAATTTCCCTGCGTTTGGATAAAGTTAACCATCCAGTTTCTTCATATATTTTAGCGGTGCTGGTCCCATGCATTGCTCCAGTGACAATACGAGCAGCATTTAATTGTATACATTCTAGTTTTTCTTCATCTTGGACCGTACAGCCACTCCATACTTGACTACCATATTCCAGAATAGGCCTTATGAAAGAAGTATAAATGGTTTCCAGTGTTTTCCTATCTAGAGTGAATTTCAAACTCTTCATGATATTGATTAATTTGGAGGATTTGTTTGATATATCAGTAATATGGTCAGACCATCTTAAATCAGAACGTATTGTCACTCCAAGATGTTTATGATGAGCCACATCTTGCAAAATATGACCCTGGAAAAGAATTGGGGGGTGAGAAGGTGGATTACTTTTTCTGGAAATAAGCATAGAATCAGTTTTCAAGGCATTGAATGTGACTAGCCAATCTTTGGACCACTGGTCAATTTTAGATAGGTCCATATTCATAGTTTGAGCCGCAGTGACAGGATTATCAATAGTTAGATAGAGTGAGGTATCATCAGCAAACATTTTAATGTTAGATCGAACAATGTCCACAATGTCATTGATGTAAATAAGAAACATCAAAGGTCCTAAAACTGAGCCTTGCGGAACGCCTGCACAGACTTTACCCCAACTAGACGACTGGCCTTGGATGACTACCCGTTGGTGACGGTTATGCAAATAGTCTGAAAACCATTCAAAAAGAGCTCCCATAATACCAGCTTTCCTTAGCTTATGGAGCAGACCAGCATGCCAAACTTTGTCGAATGCCTTACTGATGTCCAGAAAGATAACACGAACCTCTTTTTGCTGATCCACAGCTAGACATAATTCGTGGTACAGTAGTAGTAACTGATTAATGGTGCAATCTCCCGGCATAAAGCCAGATTGATGGGCAGATATAACAATATTGTCTCGAAAGAAATTGAAAACATACTTAAAAACTATTTTCTCAAATACTTTTCCGGTACAACTAAGTAATGACACCGGCCTATAATTGTTGCATAAATTATCAGGGCCTTTTTTATAAAGAGGAGAGACGTTTGCTTGTTTCCAAGCTGCAGGGAATTTCTTTGTCAACAGCGAAAGATTAAACAATTTTGTGAGTGATGGAGAAATAGCAGGTGCCGCTTCCTTAAGAAGTTTTGCACTTATTCCATCGGGACCAGAAGCTTTGCTCGTGTCAAGACTTAAGAGTGTTTCAAGAACTTCTGTTTCCGTTATGGTTATGGACTCAAGGGTAGACTCTGGATGATCAGTGATTTCAGGTAAAGATGCAGAGGAGAAATCAACTTTAGATTGTTCAAGAAAGAAAGCATTAAATATTTCGGCTTTTGACAAACTGTCTGGAATATTTTCACTATTGTGAAGAAGAGAAGGTACGGATTGTGACTGGTTTCTATTCATGAATTGTTTCACTGTGCGCCACCAACATTTACTCGATCGACTGGAACTATTTAAATCTGCGCGCAATTTATTATTATAATTTTCCTCAGCAAGTTTCAGTTGGTCTTGATAATGATTACGTAATTGGCAAAAGGCATTCCATAAAGCAGGTTCGAAATTTTGACTCTTTGCCTTGTCATACTGTCTTTTGACACGACGCTTGAGTGCCCGGAGACGGGAATTGTACCATGGTAAGTCGGATGGTCTAACTTCAATATCTTTATTGGGAATACAACGTGTAGCAGCTTCCATGAATAATTTAGACCAGGCATCACAACATACATCGATATTATTAAACACGAAACAAGAAGTCCAGTCGACCTCTGTAAGATAGGTATTAAAATGATTAAAGTCTGCTATGCTATAGTTCCATATACGACGTTTGAAACATGGATCTTTCTTTTTACGGAATAATAGATTAGCTGCCACAACGCAATGGTCACAATTTGATATCGAAGGAAGCACGCGAATTTCACGTAGATAATTAGGAATATTTGAAATTATCTGATCCAAACAGGATGCTGAGCGTTCGGTTATACGGGTAGGTCCATGTACATGCAGAGTCAAGAAATTTGTTCGGGAAAATTGATCAAGTTTTAACCCAGACTGTGTCAGAAAATCAGCGTTTAAATCGCCAGTCAATATAATATTTTTGATACCTGTACTATTCGCCAAATCAAGACTTTCCTGAAGTTTATTCCAAAAGGAAACCATAGAATTTGGTGGTCTGTAAACTACGCCAAGTAAGAATTTGTTATTATGAAGTCTAATCTCGCTCCACAGGAGTTCTATATCAGGTAGCTCCAGATCATTTCGTCGAGATACATGTAGAGATTTGGAAACATAGAGAGCAACGCCGCCACCAACAGCATTCGGGCGGTCTCGTCGAATAATCTCATGGTAGCCAGGTAAAGTAAGATTGTCAGCAGGAGAATTGGGAGTAAGGAAAGTTTCTGAAAGGGTGATTATGTCAAATTCTGGTGCAAGATCTGTACGAATGCACCTCAACTTGTCTACAGACAAACTACGAATATTGGAATGACAGAAAGAAATGTCACATAAATGCTGTCCAGGGCCAGGGTTCAGGTGAACATCGCCAGCTAGAAGTATTAATAAGGGACTTAAGGCTATAATATTAATAATTCTAAGTTGGCGCCGGTAAAAAATAATGTAAAGAAGATAAAACAGAAGTATTTTCTTCTTCCTACCTGAAGAATTCAAATTCAAGATAATTGCTGCAAAAAATAAGTAAGAAAACACGTGGAAGCTGAGATTCACAATTGGAACAAATCGCGTTTGTAGCACAAGTTCAGTGTCACAAGTTGCAAAAATGTAAGAAAAAAATAAAGGGTCCCACATAGTATGATATAGATATTTGCACAACACCTTGGACGTATAACGAACTAGTTCCAATATGACATTTAAACTGATAACCCATGTCAGCTCGAAACATAAGAGATATAAAAGCACAATATTTACTATGAGCATTAATCTGCAATATATAAACACGGTGAATACAGTAGAGGAAACATAAATGATGACACATTTGTCAACGTAGAACCAATGAACTAGACAAAACGTATATGTAATTACAGGAATATACACAAACACCGCTCCAGTGCTTAAACATGAAAAATACAAGTAACTGCTTGACATGAATTGTTTTGCAGTAGTTGCGGCGGTGGACAACATTTTCCTCGTAGCTAGACACACTGGCCGGCGTACCACGTCAAAATGAGAGTAGACAAAGTTTGACATATTTGTGTTATCCCATACACAAATTTTAGACATACGTACAGCATATGGATAGGAAATATGCGTGTACATTGGACCACAAACATCATATGCAGTTGTAAGCAGTGTGTAGTCCTCTAATATAATCATAAACTTCGAATTGAAGAAGGCGTCCAACTCAAGCACAAGTATTTGTGTCCAAGCGGATTGTGCAAAAGTGTGTATGATCAGCAGATAAACAGCATAACATTTGTATTCCATTGTTTGGTCAAATACCAAGCAGATCCACCCAAAGTACAAAAGCAGTAAAACCCAGGCTTGTGAAGAGAATACCCCAACACATAAAGATGACACATAAGACACAAAAACAGATCTTAAATTAGAACATAACCTAGAAGCGTATGAACTTCCAAACACGTATGACAAAAGATCAAGGCAATTCATTATTAAAGTCTTACCTCACACACATCTTGAGTTATGTCGTGAAACAAAAGTCACAGTCACTAAAATTACCCTATGACCGTGAAAATTCATCCTCATTTAATACCAACCTGTCTTTTGCACAACACAATTATCTTTTCCAATGTCGATTGTCTAGCTCAAATATTTCTGCACACTATCACCCGAAATTAAAGCGAGTGGAAATTCTGTCAAGGTCGTTTATGTCAACACACCAAGAGCTATTCTTTTCCAAATATGTCCCTGTGTCATTCATTCCAAAGCAAAATGGTCGCGTAGTTTCAGCCATCAAGTCTCTTGAAGATTTTTCAAAAAAATGAACCAAAAAAAAAAAATAAATAATAATAATAATAATAAATAAATATATCATCAAATTTAATAACATAATTGAAATGTGCCCTATTGAACACACATTGAGTCCCACCCAAGATACATTCCCGCTAAATTTGAAGATCCTGCCAAAGGGTTTTGATCGATAGGGTAACTTCTTAACGCACGACAGACAAATGAGCCTCCTCTTAAATCGGCTGACTAAAACTTATGAAGAAAATGTCCATGAGTGTAAAGTTATGTCTTATTTTTACTTTCACCATACCTGCGTCTGTGATAAAATTTGCAATATGCGTTTTGTCATTTTTCTGTCAAACGCATCTTGGTTTTCATTGAAATATCGTAGGGCAATGCCGTATGTAACTGAAAAAGATTATAAAGTAATAAAAAATGATGGTGAGTTTGATAACCTTTCTAATTTAAAATGACTTAGAAGGGATACCCTTAAGCTATGACAATTCTATTGACATTGAGATTAGCAGCTATGTATGTTGGGATGCCATTCGGTAATATACATGCATCTGTACTCTGTGTATGCAAAAAAGCAAATCTTAATTCACACGATAAATCAAAGTGGATGGTGGTCTTTCTGGTTCATACGCTGGATTGACAAAGACTTCATCCCGATGACTGTAGCTCGGTACACGTAAAAATTCGATATTGTCTCTTGATCTTCTCTCTAGAGTTTCTCCATGGATGGAATCTGTCACGGATGCGGATTGTACAGACACAAACGGGGTAGAAGGTGCATCTAATCTGGCCCCAATATTATGTGGCCCTGGGGAGCGGGACCGAGGGCGTGCCTGTTGACTTCTATTTAGGGTGTTGTTAGATTCCAAATATCCTACAAATTTGGGTCCCCTGTTGACCTCATTAGCGTAGTCGCTGTCTATGAGAGAGAGCTCGTCCAGGCGGTCCCCCTTGTCGTACATTGACATATATTTCACATCATCTACGCATCCATCCTTTGTCAGGTGTAACTACAAGCAGCAAAACGTAGTTCATAATTTAGATTATTGGTAGACTTTCATGCATGTATATATTAAAGTCACAGCTCTAGACCAGAAGCAAGAGAAATAGAGGCCTGTTTCCTTAGCACAGAAGTCAGTCACAACGATTTAAAATCCGATAAGCTATCAGTGGTCATGAGAACAAGGTAAAACTAGAACAGACTGATTTTCCCACGGAAAATCAAATGTCTCCCGGTGGAACACTTACGTCTCTGAATAAGCTACAGGTGATAACAAATTACAAATGACCAAGTTTGCTTGAAAATTACAATCCTATTTTAGCTCTCACCTAGATACATTACTCTAGCAATTTTCATCAAGTTCTTCAAGACTTATTGCAGAGAAACCAATTTCACATAAATGACCCTGTGACCTTGAGAATTACGTCAAGGTCACCCAAATACAATCCCAACCTTGGTCTTACCTTGATACATAATCCTACCAAGTTTCATCAAATTCCATCAAGTTCTTCAAGACTTATCGCATGGAAACCAATTTCACATAAGTGACCCTGTGACCTTGAGAATTCGCTCAACGTCATCCAAATACAATCCCAACCTAGGTCTTGCCTAGATACATAACCCTATTAAGTTTCATCAAATTCCATAAAGTTCTTCAAGACTTATCACACGGAAACCAATTTCACATAAGTGACCCTGTGACCTTGAGAATTAACTCAAGGTCATCCAAATACAATCCCAACTTAGGTCTTGCCAAGATACATAATCCTATTAAGTTTCATCAAATTCCATCCTGTTCTTCATGACTTATCGAACGGAAACCAATTTCACATAAGTGACCCTGTGACCTTGATAATTGACTCAAGGTCATCCAAATACAATCTCAATCTAGGTCTTGCCAAGATACATAATCCTACCAAGTTTCATCAAATTCCATAAAGTTCTTCAAGACTTATCGAACGGAAACCAATTTCACATAAGTGACCCTGTGACCTTGAGAATTAGCTCAAGGTCATCCAAATACAATCCCAATCTAGGTCTTGCCAAGATACATAATCCTACCAAGTTTCATCAAATTCTGTCAAGTCCTTCAAGACTTATCGCACGGAAACCAAGTGTTGAAGAACCTGAACAACAACAACAACAACAACAACAACAACAACAACAACAACAACAACAAGCGGAAGAAACGGGCACCAAAACAATATGTCCCCCGGCTTCCACCGGGAGACATAAAAAGCAATTAACGCAATATGACGAGCCGAGTGCACATTTTTAGTTGGATATCTCCGTAACATTGTCAAGGATGTTATGATACAATTTGTCAGAGAGAGAGAGAGAGAGAGAGAGAGAGAGAGAGAGAGAGAGAGAGAGAGAGAGAGAGAGAGAGAGAGAGAGAGAGAGAGAGAGAGAGAGAGAGAGAGAGAGAGAGAGAGAGAGAGAGAGAGAGAGAGAGAGAGAGAGAGAGAGAGAGAGAGAGAGAGAGAGAGAGAGAGAGAGAGAGAGAGAGAGAAAATAATGTATTGTTTGCATTTTACATGGGAAACGAATTATGTGAGAACCTGGTTCCTTCTCTGAACCAACAAAAAGCACAGAGGCCTATCGAAATTATCAGAAATATTTGTTTTTATTCTGCTTCATGTCAATCTTAGAAAAATAGTTTGACGAGCTATCCTTCATGAAAAGAAAAGGTGCTTTAGCTATGATTACAAACATAACAAAATATATATTAGGCCTATCACTGCACAAAGCACATCGCTCTGACGTCTGTGATTTTTAAATATGCGTATTGTATACTACTCCATGATGTTTCCTCAGATTGTTTGGTTTCGGCTGTAGGGGAGAACTGGACTTACTGTTACAGCGACAGGTTGTTACACCGCTGTTATCTAAAAAAATGCATAGAGGGCGCATCTATCGCTATCGTTGGGAGCAACACTCGTTAGGGGTCGCCACAAACAACATGTCTTGCTTGAGCGGCACACGTTTGGAAAGGTGGGTCAAAATTACTGACTTTAACCATCATTAGCAATTTTGTCACACTTCAGATAATATTTGCAAAAATGTTCAATCTTCAGTGCTCAGAAAGTAAAAAAACGCTTTGAACAAAGTAATTACAAATGTCTTTAGCTGAGCAAAGTGGTTTACCGTCCTTGAATGCTGTCAATTTGGTGGAACATGGCGAAACCCGATCGGGGGACTTGTTACAGGTGTAACAATTTGCCCCAATTTAAATGTAAAATTTGTGACAATAGACCTTACTTTATTTTATTTGACTCTAATGAGATAATAATGCAATTTAAGTTGAATTAGTCAAACTTTCGATGTGTTGAAATGGATTCTCAAACCAAGAAAATTCTCGGGACACTCGTTTGCATGTTAACGAATATACTGATTTTTTAGCCATCTGGATCGAACACGTGGGGGTGACTATGTCTTTAAAATGTTGAACTAGGTAAACATAGGATAATCCCCAAGCAAAAGCATTTTTGGCACACTCGATTAATTTTGTCATTTGGATGTATTTGTGAATGTGAGCATGATGTGTATTACAAGTGAGTGGGAGGGGGTGAGGAGTCTTTTTCAGCGTATTGGACATCCTTAGTATCATTTGTAGTTAAGACGCATAATTATTTTCAAATATAAGCTTATATTTTGAACTTTGTGCTGTCCAGAGAAATTTTTATGCATGGGTAGATGGATGGCTAATATGTCTTTTAATTTTGTAAATATATGCACATTAACAACTTTGATCGCTTTTGTCTCTTTCCAGTATATATATATATATATATATATATATATATATATGGAAATATTGCCATAATTTTTATTCACTGACATTTGATATGGGGTAATAACGTACCCCGGTGGGTGTCACAACTTACCTGGAACATGGGGCAAGTTTTTGCTTTTTTGTGCGTGTGTTCCAATTATCTAATCATCTCATAAATACTTCAGGCTCTAATCGTCCGAAAATTCATTTTAAAGTGTACGGGGAAATATCTATCCTAAGACAACCTAGATGGATATGTGTGTGTGTGTTTTGTTGGTCACAACATTACATTTTGTAATTTTTTTTAACAACTAGCCGCGGTATCCCCAATTACTTCTGCTCAAAAATGACCCCAACTTTGCCTGTCTGTGCACATGCAACTTGAGTCTGGCAAGCATAACATCAGCCTATATAGCTAAATTTTTCATTTAAAAAAAAAAAAAAAAAAAAAAAAGTTTGGCTCTTTATGCTTTGTTTAACAGAAGCTGACTCTGAAACAAACGGCTCCCATTGCTATAAATTTCAGATATATTTCCAAGGACAAACAACAATTTTTACATCCGGAGTCCTATTACGAAATTATGTAAATCTTTTATGAAAAAAAATTGCCTCGGTCCGTTACTCCTAAGACTGATGAAATACCTATGAGACAGAAAAGCATTAACGGAAAGTTATTCTTACATAAAACATCGCATAGGCGTAATTCTTTTGAAAACATAACAAATAAACATGTTTCAAGAATATTGTGCGCAGTGTCTTCTCTAGCAACAAAATGTGGTGCTATAGATTTATACTTTTTCTGTAATTTCTGTACGTTTCATTATGGTCATCTTAGCAAATATAAGCAATCCTCAATAATCAACGAACCTGTATTTGTTGTATTTCGTAATCGTTGGATTTGGAATGAGTTTTGTCGACTGTGTCCAGAGATCCCTCTTTCCTAGATTCTACCAGCTCAAGGCGGCCGTCTGGGTAGCGCCTGTGTTTTTCGCAGAGGGGGCCCCACGAATCAAATGGGCGTGTAGCTCTTAAGATTCTCTACGGGAAAGACACTTTAATCATATTACATTGCAACATAAAAGGTACATTTCACTTGCCTGTTTTGACAATTGTCAATGTTCAGTAATCTAATACATGTAGGCACACTTAAAAGTACTGCACAAAACCAAATTTATATACATTTTAACATTTTGGCAATATAATTTTAAACTTCCATTCTCCGAATAAATAACAATACCCCCCCCCCCCCCCCAATTGCATCTATTGGGAAATATTCTGTGGGAAAGAAAGTCATTATAAAAAGGCATTCTAATTGGTGTTCAAACTGCACTTGAATGACACAACACATTGTTTCAAAATCTTGGTGTAAGCCAGGCTGCGGACAACGGCTGATTTGAACCAATACAACCAAACTTAAATAATCGAACAAAGCCTCACAAAAACTCATTATGAATTCTGAGTAACATACTACAATGCTGCTATGAAATTTAAGAAAACTACTACTACTACTACTACTACTACTACTACTACTACTACTACTACTACTACTACTACTACTACTACTACTACTACTACTTCTTCTTCTTCTTCTTCTTTAGCACTCCAAATTTGGAAGAGTTTGTCCAGATGTTCTTCCGATTTCGTGTCAACGAAATCGCGACAAAATGGAACGAAACTAATGCCTTTTACATCTGCTGGTGTGAAAATGCAAAAGTGTGCACAAGTTACATTGATGTAGATGGTGGAAACTTACGTCATAAAATGTTTTTCCACGTCGTCTGCACAACTGTATGAGCGCGACAATTGCTACAAAGATGACAATACTTATGGCGACGAGCCAACCTAGGGCCAGAGCCCAAGCAGCGTAGGTGTAGTTATGGTACTTAGTGCGGTAGGCAAACCCAATGAAAGTAAATATCACAGCAATCTGAGAAAACACAAAGAAAAATTGAATTAATGAATGAACCTTTCTGTTCAACAACTTGTGTTAGTATTTTAACATACATGCACTCAGATATAGAAATATTTTCATACAAATCATCACGAACACTTGGTTTCCTCTTTGCACATGTAGGCCTACCATCCATAACGTACATGCCCTTACACTTTCTAGGGTTTTTTTTTCAAAGTAGTGGTAATATTTTAAATCGTCAAAATGTTGTAATTGAGCGTGATACTGTTCATTAATGAATTAATTAATTACATGGACTGTACAAAGTTTGGATTGTGCTGCTTTTGTGTGTGCGTGTGTGTGTGTGTGTGGAATCAGTTATTTTCATTCAATCATAATATATATATATATATATATATATACATACATACAATAATAACACAAAAGGTATAAATATAAAATACAGACAGAACACTTAGAAGTATGAATACAATGAAATCTACAAATTAATGGTCAGTGAAACGCACATTAAGGTCTTTGACAGACCGCTCTTATGTGCACCATGCACCCTAGAAAATAAATTACAAGATGGCAAATTAATATGACAGCCACAAAACCACACACATACACACACACACACACACACTATATATATATATATATATATATATATATATATATATATATATATATATGAAAAAGCATAATGAATAAGAAAATCACTATATACAAGCACAGATCTATTAGAGTTACAGACATAGCCATTTTGGATTGTACAAGTAGTTTCATAGTCACTAAAAATGTTATTTGACATGATTTGAAAAGCCGTGTAAACTGTGCGAATGTACTTTTTCTTAAATTGTGTCCGGTACGGAATTAAGCATACGTACAATTTCACGTCTCAAACACTTTTTGGCAAATGTGCTATGTATGGTGGGTTCAGACACAGACTTATTTCTGGTATCATGTTGGTGAATTTAGGATGTTGGTGTTATGAATTGTTGACAAGAATAACAAGGAATCACTCATTTTCAATTTTGTAGTAAAATTTCAAAATTTGTAAGGTGTATATATCTTGAATTTTAATAATTTATGAGACTTAAAGATTGGGTGGTTATGAGCATTATATTTATTTTGATTTATTATTCGTATTGCCTTTTTAATTTTTTTCCTAACCTTTTCTAGTTTGTGTTCCCATACAAGAAGCCCTCAATTTAATTTAGGTGGTATCAATGAATTGTGAATAAACTTTAGCATATGTGAGGGAAGAATTTTTTTAATCTATTCATATTCCAAGTCATATTTTATCTAAAGTGATACCAAGAAAGTAAAATTCATCAACACGTTGAATTTTTTCCGTAGCAATTTCAAGATTTGGGAAGCAATGCGTTTATGTGGAGGCTGAAATATTATAATGCAGGGGTTTTTTTTATATTAAGCGACAAATTGTTAAGATTTAGCCATGTGGTTATTTTTGCTAGCTCTGCATTGATATGTTGAGTAGCTTCTTCAATAGATTGAAAGGAATTGAAAGTACTGAAAGTAACAAATAACAATGTATGCTCCTCATCTGGTATCAATTCAAACGATGCAGAGGCTAAAGTAATGTCATTTACACAAGTGATAAACAATAAAAGGCCAAGATGTATCCTTGTGGTGCACGTGTGTTTATATTCAGATAGTTGGAATTCACTTTATTTTAAGCAACATACTGTTTCCTGCTGGTTAAGTTAGTTTTGAACAGATCAGGTGCGGTATCTTTAATTCCATACAAGTGCCTCCGGCTGCGCACAGGTAAAAAATTAAACTGACGTCAAAGGAGGTGATGTGTTAAAGGAGAAAGAACATTTTTTAAAACATATTTCAAGAAATGTCAAAGTTAACTGAGGCCTAACACAAATACATGTGTGGTTCCGGTAACCAGACCGATCCTACTGAAAAAGCCCGACTCTGAATTTTTGTTGTTGTTGAATTTTTAATTTAGTTTTTGACAAAAATCTTATGACTTTGCCTGTGTTTTTGCGATTTTCGACATATCCAAAACTATCACTCATATCATGCTGAAACTTAGAGAAAATGCACCTTGTGGACGGGTCAAACAAACGTTTTGACTTGGTGGTGAGGCTCCAGATCCCTGATTTTTAACGACTTTTTTCAATTCGGCCACTTATGAGTTCATGCACACATTCCTATTGATTACCTTGAAACTAAATGGCATTGGTTGAAACATGTTTTATTCGCAAAAACAATTGGCCAACAGGCACAATGCCCATGTGAGGGCTCTTGTACATGAATTGATAATGCAACAAAAAATGGATAACATCTAGATAACAAGTAGAGAACGCACAGGCGAAACAAATATGATGGGGGAGAGGGTAGGGAAATTGGGGACGTTATTCCCGTAAATACAGGGACATATAATTGGAGGTAACAATAAGTGAAATACAGATGACTTATCTCTGTAAAATGTTCACCTTGTGTCTAATTATGTGGCTAATTATGATAGCACAGCTGCACCTGGTGCAATGGGGGTAGCAGTGGTCATTCACATTTTTTACTGCTCCAAAACTTTCTGCCAGATTCACTCCAAACTTGGTGGGATGCACCGTCGGTGGGTTTTAATTACGTTTGTTTAAATGGTCAGTGATTTTTTCTAATTTTGTGACTGTTATAAATAAATTGTTCATTAAAAAAATCTACTACAAAATAACCCATTTTTTCGAAATTAAATAGGTACACGTCTTGGTACTCAGAGACCTTAATTTTTCAACAGATGGAGGTCCAATTTTGATTGTTTTAAACAGTGCTACGAAGTAAAGTTATTTCCAGCGTCTTCTCTGGTATGAAGACACCGATTTCTTCAAAAAGTATTTCAGTTTAGGCTTTATGCTCAGTTCAGTTGAATCAAGTTTATTCAGTTGGTTGAGATATATAAGTTATTACGGAGATTCCTGACTTAGCATTTTGATGGAGGCCGATGCATCAAGGTACATTGGCGACACTGTTTATACCTGCGTAATGGTACTTCCCTGGTGCAGCGTTACTCGCAAACATGTATAGAGAGACAGCTTTAGGGTTTGTTCTGGTCTTGAGTCCCTTGACCATGAATGACCTTGAAGGGTCAGATTCAGGTCAATGATAGTACAAATCAACATTTTCTTCTCTTAGTTAAAACCTAATTACAAGACTTATTTCAAACTTGGTAAGGATGTACTTTAGTTGGGCTTGTACAAAATGTGTTAAAGATGAACACCCTTAACTGGATTTCAAGGTCACAGAGCAAGTCCTTATTTGTTTCTGCAAAACTGTTCAGCAGGTTGAGCCGAAACTTGCCAGAAGTATTTCCACTCAGAAAGCCAAGCAATTTGGTCCCAGAATGTTGCTGTCAATTTTAATTTTTAATCAATTGTTTATTTTGGATACTTATCAGTAAAGTTAATGCATACATTCCTATTGATTTCAAAAGTCAGTTGGTATTCTTATACTAATTTACATTGATTTACTTACTTACTTACTTTTCTTATTTATTTTCATGAGAAACATTACATTTGGACATGCAACGTGAATGATTTTGTCTGATCTTGTTGGTCAAAGCGATGGTAATATACCATATTTTCCCCCAAAGATTTCCATTTTCGGAAAACAAATGTGGCTTACCATGCTTTTCTCCCAAGTCCTTCTATTATTCAGATGGCACTTGTTTATAATTGTTAGCGACTGGATGTAAATGCAAGGCACAGAATTGGATGAAAAGAATCTGAACAACTTTTCCGCGGTTATGTTGGGACATACTTTCAAAGCATCTCGTAAAGCACCAGGACTTATATCCTGCTTGCCACAAATAGAAGGAATTCATATATGATCGAAGGCTTACAGAGCCTGGCTATATTCTTTGATCACAAGCAGTGTCCAGCAAAAACTTGAAATGCCCCCCGTGATAACCCGTGACGACCCATGTAACTGAGTTGAATACCACAACCTCAAAGTACCATACCAAATAGTGCTGCTCTAAAGGCTCGTAATTTAACCTCAACCTTTGAGTAAAAGTATTGTGAACAAATCATATTGCATGAGCAACCACAATGCATTTCACAAGTTTGATTAATTACCCATTGCACATAATTCATTACGTGTTTTGAGTATATAAGTCAATTCTTCTACCATCACCAAGGTTGCAAGTGCCTTCAACAAAAAGTGGTATGATTTTTTCCTTCGAGGAACGGAAGTTCATGAAAAGAATGCAGATAAAATATATTGAGCAAGGTTACAAGAAAGTAGTTGTTACCAGCAGCACGAGCGGCGTGATGACCAACCAGCATATTCGCCACCACATCCAAGGTCGAGAACCAGTCATGATTTGTATGTCTTGTGCAAAATGTTGCCATCCTGGAAGGAATAATTTGTATCGTTGATTAAGAAACACTGTTGCTGTTTTTTGAGTAGTGAAAAACAGAACGTTGTGATGTATTATTATATCAGGGATTTTCACAGGGTTTTGTAAAAATAGAAGTGTGAGGGATCTAGCTGGATATATATATATATATATATATATATATATATATATATATATATATATATATATATATATATATATATATATATATATATATATATATATATATATATATATATATATATGCATTCATGCTTTATAGATATCAAACAAGCATTCAATACGTTCTGGTTTGATGGCTTACTGTATAAGTATAATACGAGATATACATGGCTGTGTTTTAACGCACTTGGAATGAAAAGATGGTCTGCGTGAATATATTACTTCAACGGTAGGGTGAGACAAAGGTGTACCGTCAGCCCTACTTTTAACTGTTTACAAAAATGACATACCTGATATTTTTACTTCCGAGTGCCATCCAGTTACGCTATCTAACAAAACTGTTAATGCTCTTATGTGTAGACGATTTAATTATATTATCCAAAACCAAAATATGGCTTACAAAATTGCTTTAATAAACTCAAATAAAAGTGCACAGCATAGAAATATAAAAAAAAAGTTTTAAAAAAATCAATTATGGAGCAAATTATTTAAAACGCTAATTCTAGTGCAAAGTAAACAACGTGAGACTGTTATTTAGGTTTTGAAATAGAGATCGATAAATATATCCCAAGGATGAACTCAACAGCTATTTAAAATTCTCTTTAAAAAAGATAGCCCCCCTACATCGATATTTTGCGTTTCTCTTCAAGAGTAAACAAAAAGGCAAACAACACTGCCATACTTTATGAATTTGGAGAATCCCCTCTAATACTTGATATTTTCTCATTAATGGATCACAATTGGCCACACATAGTTCATATAAAAACCAGTAATTTATTCTATGACTATCAAATATGTGAAATATCGGTTCCTGTGCAGATTTATTCTCTGCTTGTTTTAAAGATGATTTATCCGTCATTTGCCAAGCAACAGTGAAAATTTATATCGGTATGTATTCCATGCGACTTTGTAACATTTAGTAACATAAACATGAATGTGTACTTATCTGTTTTTCGTGTGCATTATGACAGGTCTTTTGTATTAAAATTAAAACTAAAGTTCAATGATCTACTGGAATGTATCCCTCATTATATGAAGGTTTTAATGTTACGTAAAATGAAACGAACAACTGAGGCTGGTTTGCCTCTAAATTTTGACAATTTAGGGTTTCCATACCATAGTCAAAAGGAGACCCATCAAAGTGATACAGTATTCTTGCCCAAAAAGCAATTACCAATAACTGTTCTTGTTAGATTGGATTACTCCAATCATAAAAAGTTGTGCGTTCCCATTGTTTTTCTACTCACCTCCTGTTTATGAAAGCGAAAGCAGAACACAAGAAATGAATTATTTCTTCTAGCACGAAATCATTCAATTCAGGATTGTTTATAATCATCAGCACTTTTAGATTTTTGTGTAATATGCATTACATCTGTGCAAGTCAAATGAGTCAACGTTTTCGTGTAATAGAAAACAAAACAAAAAAATCCTGCATATGCTAAAACAAGTTGACCGTCAAGAGAAGCAAAGCATTATCAACTTTCTAATGAGTTAAAGGGAAACAGTTTCTTTTGGGACTCTAATATATTGACTCTTACAGCGCCTAGATTTGACTAAGTAAACAACTTTCCTCGGCGCACTTTGGGCGCTTTGCACCCAAAGCACGCAAGGAAAGCTGTTGACTTCGACTTTTGTCATGGTTTGCAACTGCAGGCCTGCTGGAACTTGAATAAAAGGTCGGTTTGCCCAGAATATTATAGTCTCGTTACTTCAATTCATAACACATTAACCTTTGTGGAAATTGGCACTTAATGAATTCAATTTAGTTGTGCACTGCCCACCGTACGTGCCATATGTGCAGGGGTACGTGCCACATGTTCAGGGGTACGTGCCACATGTACAGGGGGTACGTGCCATATGTACAAAGGCGGGTATCACATGTACAGTGGCGGTTGTTTGAAATAGTTTAGGAAACAACTGGGGGCGTCGAGTTTACAACGTATTGGAAAACTGCCCTGGTGATAAACAACATCATGCAAGATAATTAGTCTCTACGATTTTTATCGAAAGTATTTCTGTTTAAAGTACTTCGATTGAAAAATGCAATTGCAGACATTTGACACAAGTATATGACAGATTTCACTGGTAAATGCTCATTTGAGTATTTTAATGTGTTGAATGTAGATGAATTCATTTTAGACGTACCATAAATCCAACCCACTGCCAGACATTCACAGATACCAAGTATAAGGATGGGCCACGATACCACGTACACTTCCAGTAAGAACACAGTATAAACTCCGCCCTAAAGTCAACATAATGTCGTCACATGTCAAAGTTACATACACTACAAAGCCACAGAAAGGTTTAATGCCTACACGTCATCACAAGTTTTATAACCTTTGCTTTTGTTTTGTGCTCTTTGTGGTGCTTGCCGTGATAAATGTTCCTGGAACTTATCTACGTCTGATTTTCATATTATTTTCATATGGGATGTGCTTGTGTGACACTAAAACTAGAACAACTAGCATTTTTCAATCCAACAAGTTTAAAGCATTTTAATATGCATCGTCAGTATCGAAAGAAGATGATCGTTATCTTCTTACAAATCCGTTAACAAAGTATGGCAGCAGTGCCCCCCCACACACACATGGTTTATAATTATAACCCTTTTATCGGCGACTCCAACTACTACTACTACTACTACTACTACTACTACTACTACTACTACTACTACTACTACTACTACTACTACTATTATTATTATTAATATTATGTGATACGTTTTTTTTTATCAAACACTCATTATTATCATTAGAAAGTACTCGTCAATGCCATGTGCTGTTACATGGATTATGTAATTTCCACTTTGTACCAGTCTGTAATTTAATAGACATCCAATTTATTTATAGAATTTTTTTTGTGCTATAATTTTGCAATTGACACCGTGTTTATTCATAAGCGTTTAGGTGCTACAATGTTGAGGGTGTGTTCATTGATGTCATACAGTCTCTTGATGATTGTAATCTTCCTATATCTTGCCACAAAAGACACCCGATTTATATATGTATTTTTGATGTTATATATATTTTATGGGGGTGCGTGTAGGAGCACACTACTCTCATCAATGTCCTGCTGTTGTATCACTGTATGTGTGATCTCACCGGTGTCGCCATGGCCAGCCCAATCAGTAGCAGCAGCATGATGATGACTATCCCAAATCGACCCTGATGACGCCGCAAGTAAAATGGCGAGAGATCTGCTACTCCTGTTATGATGGCCTGAGTTGTGATAAACTGGAAAGAAACAAGACGATAAGCCAATGAAAATGACAGCTGCTTTCACTTGTTCTGATGCTTCATTAAAGTGTGTGTGTCAACACACATTTTCCTGTTTTTCTTTCTTTCTTTCTTTCTTTCTTTCTTTCTTTCTTTCTTTCTTTCTTTCTTTCTTTCTTTCTTTCTTTCTTTCTTTCTTTCTTTCTTTCTTTCTTTCTTTCTTTCTTTCTTCTTTACCAGTGAATAAGTCCGACACTTTTTTCTGACACTATTATACACAGAAACTCCAAACTCGGCACGGTTATACCTCCATACAAGGAGTTGGGCCTTTTTATACAGAGGAATATAGATGTTTAAAATTGTGAAAATTAAGGGCATTGAAATTTTAAATCTTGAATATCTTCAAAACTATTATAGATAGAGATGTAATTCCAACTTCTACAAGGGGGTTATTGACCATCGTGCATGTAATGAATATAAAACAAAAGTTGTAGCAATTTAAATTATGCTAATTAGCAGTATTTGAAATTTTTTATTTTGAATACCTTCTACACTATAATAGATACAGATGTCATTCCTACTTCTACTAGGGGGTTGTTGACCATTGCACACCTAATGAATTAAAAAAAAAGTTGTAGCAATTTATATTATGCTAAGTAGCCCCATTAGAAATTTTAAATCTTGAGTAACTTCCAAGCTATAATAGATACAGATGCCATTCCAACTTCTACTTCTGTGTTGTGGAATAGTTGTACAATGCCATACCAATATGCTTTGAAGGTACACACACTGATTTGCTTCGCAGAAAATCATCTTTTCTAGTTCTTTGGTGCCTTATACTGGAGGAAAAAGGGTTTGACAACTTTCTTGACAATACCTTGGGTAGATGTTATCGGGAGTTTCTCATCCTTGTGCAGGTATCTATCTGAGACATTTCATATTTGTCGAAGGTGTATCAATAATAATAATAATAATAATAATAATAATAATAATAATAATAATAATAATAATAATAATAATGATGATGATGATGATGATGATGATGATGATAATAATAATAATAATAATAACAATAATAATAATGATGATGATGATGATGGTAACTGATTGATTGATTGATTGATTGATTGATTGATTGATTGATTGATTCTGTCCCTTTACAACCGGGCTCCAGAGGCTCAGGGTGAGCCTCTGGTGTGTCTAGGAGAATACAAACATTCTTAAATCATAATTATGTAAATATACATAAAATTATAACATTAAAAATAATGCTGGTTGGTCTAGGCTGGTCAACATTAAAAGCGAGTCTCACACTTCCCGCTTTTTTTAAACTTTACAAATGTTGTTATTGACGACAGCAGATAATAAAAATTGGAAAGCAAAACACTTCGGTGCTCCGCCAGCATCTCAAACTGAATACTGAATGCTTTGTATCCAGCGATCATGGCTTAGTCAGCAAGTTTGCTTGACTCCAGCTGGACCAATAACGATTCCTCCAGAACATTCATTTCTGATAGGTCTCATCAACAGCTCCCGTTTTTATCAATCGGGAATATGCAATGAGATTATTCCATTCCATTGCTATAAACAACGATGCAAATGATATTTGACACGTAGGCGCAATTGGTTGGACATCGCTGCTCGTCTTTTATCGTCTCTCGATATATCAAAACTGAAAAGCTTTATCATACTTTCTTTGTCCCCATGCGTGTATTTTGTCATTTGTTTTCTTATTTGGATAGTAACGTGAAACGTATGACGGAATTGTGTACACGAAGAAACTTACCTGTGTATCTAGCCCAACAAGACTTAGGAATAGAAAATATACAACAGCCCACAGGGTTGATGTCGGTACTGCCAAGAAGGCTGACGGCAAGATCAGGAAAGGAATCTTGAATCCTAAAAATGGAATTTATTAATGATAATAAAAATGGAATTTATTAATGATAATAAGTCATGTGCTAACCTGAAAATTTGTGAAGATATGTTCTGTGGAGGATTGGTGCCATAATGTTGTGATTTTGACGTGTCTAAAATATACACACGAGCCTTAAATTAGTGGACATGAACACAAAATAAGAGCACAGGAGCACTAAATTATAGCACACGAGCTGGAAAAACAAAATAACAAAAACAAAAAAAATTACCTTTAAGCCACCCTTCCCTAATAAATATTGGTCGACCCAGGCCAGTGCTACAAACTCAGTCAGAGACCCAAGTGGCCCAAAAATGTCCGTAATTTTTTTCAGTGGCCCAAAGGGCCGAAGGCATGCTGGGGGGGGGGGGGGGTCTAGGGGCATTACTGCCCCCCCCCCTCGAAAAATTTTGAATTTGAGCATGCACAATGGTTTATCTGGAGAGTTTCGAGTATCTTTTCTCCACATGGTTTACGAAATCACAACATTTTAGTCATTGTTCTACTGATTTGGCTATGTTCCCTCCGATTGTACAAAAATCTGATGAAAATTAGCAAAAGTTAGTAAAAATGAATTTAAAAAAAAAGTATCGCCATGTTATATGAAATGCAAGTAGGAAATCGGGAAAAATATTAAGGTGCTTTGCACAAGCTTGTGGCTGAAATGCTTAATTATTTATGAATTAAGATTGATCTAAATTTTCAATAAATGAATATAAGCACCGAAGGCGTAATTTTCATAACTCCAGGGACCTGCTATATATAATTTGCACTTCCCGGATAACACTAGTACCTGGAATTACCGACCTGGCCAAATTCTGTAGCATTTATCAAGAACTGTGATGCAAAATTTTGCTACAATGCCCCAGTTGGACAACCTTGGACCAGCTGCAACACGCAACAGACCAGCAAAATCACCCCCACAAACAACTATCCGTACAAAAAACTGGTTTTTCAAATCAACCGTAACGAAGTTGTAAGACAAAGCTAACAGAAAACCTGGTCAATGTGTGCCGTTGTTTTGCAGTAAAGTCAACTTAAACACGGCATTTTATTTCAACTTGTCTGGGCGGTCAACTTGGGTCGGGGAAAAAGCATAGCGCCGGAATGGGTGCGGTATCGGTATCTAGTATCCCTAGGTTTCAGGTGTCAGTTCTCAGAGTTACCAGAGGAAACAGTCGTCAACGTATTTTGAAAAGATGACTTACAATCTAACCTTTAATCTGCCCGCTCGGTTGTGTCTGAAGCAGATATATCCGTTAGTTATAAATCCAAATGCAACAGGAAGGCATATGAATAATGCACGCACATTGAGCGCGCATTTAAACATGGCCCAATGCATTGTGGGAAAGAAAAATCACAGCGAATCATGGCCACGTGTTTTCATTAAGGTTCCAGGTGTCTGTTCTCCGAGTTACCAGGGCAAACGGTCGTTAAAGTACTGCAACCAGATTAAAGTTAAGATACTAATTGATGTTTTAAAAGTACTTTAACGACTGTTTGCCCTGGTAACTCGGATAACGGACATCTGGAACCTAGCGAAATATTACGATAACGATCATGCTGTTTCGCCAAATAACCATGGCTATGCAGCTATGCTGTTTCCCCAGCCCGAGTTTACCCTCCATATCAGTTGAAATAAAATGATGCGTTTGAGTTTACTTTACTCCAAATGACGGCACACGATGGCCACTTTCTCGGTAAAATCTTTCAACCTGGGTCAATCAATTTCCATTAGGGATGGGTGGGTTGAAACTATTTTTTCTATGTCACAATTTTTGGAGTCTGGCTATTTCAGTAGGGTGAGGTACCCGAACAAAATATATATGTTTGTTAGGCCTTGGTTAACATGGATATTTGTTGAAGCATTTTTAAAATGGATGTTGTTTCCCCTTTTACACATTAGCTTCATTGACGTCAGTTTAATTTGTTGCCTGGGCACAGCTGGAGTCACTTGTTACACGTAAAAATATAGACGTGTGCTCTAAATTCGATTACACGTAATCCAAAACACCCATGTGTACTCAAAGTTATATTATATGGCATCAATAAGCCGACGTGTGCTTTAGGTAAGTAACTTGTCGACAAAAACATCGACGCGTGATCTAAGTTACATTACACGTCAACAAATATGTTTACGTATTCTCTAAGTTACATTACGCATCAAAAACTGCACCGGCGTGTGTTGTAAGTTATATTACGCGTCAGCAAAAACATCAACATGTGTTGTACGTTAAATTACAGGTCAACAAAATCATCGACTTGTACTGTCAGCTGAATCACAGGTCAACGAAAACATCGACGTGTGTTCTAAGTTACATTACACGTCAACAAAATCATTGACGTGTACTGTAAGTTAAATTACGCATCAACAAAAACATCAACGTGTGTTGTTAGTTACATTACAGGTCAACAAAATCACGGATATGTGCTTTAAATATGATCCCGTGCAGTCAAAAACGTCGACGTGTGCTCTAATTTACATTACACGTCAACCAAAATATCAACGTGTGCTCTACTTGCACTTACTTAACGCATGCGCATTACAGCCTTCATCCGCTGGAAATAGGTGGACCTGTGTGGTACGGTACAAGGGATGCCGCTTTGAATGAGAGACACGTCGGTATTTCGTTGACAGGTAATGTATCAAACTTAGAGCACATGTCGGTGTTTTAATATAAAAATGAAGTCTGTCTCTGTTGTTGTCATTGGCATGTAACAACGCGGTTGTTTGTAGGCATTTTTCATGATGTCGCGATAGCGACGTCTGGAAAAAAAAGCCTACTCTGTTTATGGCACTAATCCCCAACCATAGATATGCACTGTGTCATTGATTCCAGCATAGAAACGGCTGCCAAATGATAACAAGAAGATGATTATCAAGTTTAAAAAAAATAATCCTACCCTGATTAAAATAAGACTGCGACACTAAACATGCAACTTTCCTTCCTCCTATACCATATACAGCTATACTGTTATATTTAAACTTGCCAGCAGGTTGTATAGATCCATTTCAAGACCTTTTAAACATGTAACGCAGGGGGGAATTTTGAAATGCCCTCATGCCGTAATGTTAGAGAATGACGTCACATATACATGCTCGCCTTGCAACTCGTCCCGAGACACTCAAATCTGGTTACAGGGTCAATTAAGTATTGTGTGTTTGACTATTTTGTTTGCTGACTCTGTAACCTGCAATCAAGAGTAAAACTGTAGAACTTCTACTGCATATTTTTTCTACTTGCAAAACGAGCCGAAACCCAATCTGATTCCCAATTTACGTATAAAGGATGCCAGTTGTCAACATTTTGACAAGATTATTCTAGTTTTCAGTGTTTCAACTTAAAAGTAATTTATATACTGGAAAGCAGTTGAATTAAATTTATAGTATTTAAATTTTTGTTGGTTTAAACGTATTTTATTTCCAAAAGAAAAACAATTGGAACGAAGGGCAAAGCCCTATATTAATCCTATATTAAATACATTTTTGTTGTTACTGAAGGTAACAGAAAAATATTCGTTTTCTACAATTATGCTTTGTACTTTACTTTTCGATGTGGAAAACAACATTCAAAACATTAATTTTTTTCCGTCGAAGTGTTCATATGGACATGTTCTTGGAGCAGTACTCTGAGTGACATTTTACCTGATATCCAGGGATCACTATTACTGGCTACCAGGAAGTCGATATTTGTCTTGAGGTGTTTTGCCAAAATTCCCAAGTAGGCTCCGGTTACCACAGCAACCAAAATATTCAGCAGCAAGTTAACGAAAATGATGACGAGACTGTCCCTATAAGAAAAGACAGGGAAACAACCTCTTAAACATATGCGTGTTCATATAGTTTACAGCAAGTACACTCAAATCATACAATGTGCCGACTACTTTACCATGGTGGTTAGATAGATGTGTAGGTAGGCAGTCAAGCAGGTTGGCCGACAACAGCAGAGTATTTTGCTGTAACAGACCATCTGTGTACTATAGAACGCGATTTTTAAAAAGCCATTGGCTTGTTTTCGAATCTGTTTTCAAATAGAAAAATTAGGTTCAAACCAAATTATTGGTGATCATTTTTTCCGAAATTGTCTGGCTATATCTGAGACCGGCTATCCATATTTATTTGGTCGTTCTGCTGGGAATGGTCACATGTATATGGAATAAAGTAAAGAAATTAACCGACCAACAAACTGTCACCGTGGAAATACACAGAGAATATAAATTATAATATACTGATGTAATACCTAAACATAAGTCTTGAAAGGCCCCAAGGCCGACGAGTGTTCAAAATGTGCTGGGGATCAACAAAATAGTTTAAGCTCTTTACACGTTCTTTTGGCTTCTTAAACCTGAGCGGCCCAGATAACATTTCGAATGCTGAAAAAAATTCTTGAATGCGATCCTTGTTTCGGTGTTAGCAACACTGATATACCATATTTCCTACCTAAAACTGTCGATGTGGAAACGGTTGTAGCTGGCCAGGAAAATGATGCCACCCCAACAGACGAACAGTGAAAACACGACCTGATTAGCAGCATCTCCCCAAACCTGTCAGAAGTACAGGTATGTAATCTTTGGAAAGCACAAATAGTGATGGTACAAGCATATGGAACTTCCTTAAATTTTTGTATTGGGCTAAACTCGTGCCAAAATCAATAGCATTTCTAAATGATCTTCTCATGTGCGTCGTATTGTACTGCTACCGGAAGTAGTGTGTTCATTTCAATGAATCTTCATTTTAGTTTCTCTACAAAAGAAGACCCTGCCTTTGAAACTACGAATTTTTTAAAAATCCAAAATACTATACAAACTTATCCAACTGTACACTGTGTAGAAAGGGCATACGAAAAATATGCATAAAAGACAAAGAAGCCAAGCATACCCTGACATCTGTCAGTCTGTTCCAATTTGGGGTAATTATGTGGATGATACCTTCGCTGTAACCATCCAGGCTGAGTGGCCGTAAAAACAATATCACCAGTAGGATCAGTGCTACTATGAACGTCACGTATATTATCTGCAAAAAGTGATTGATCACCTCTTTTTGACACACTGTAACATAAACAACTGGCAAGATCCCCTACGGCAACCCCGACACTGTTAAACCTCACTGTTTGACAATGGACCGATAAGCCGAGTTCAGTATGGAGATCTGTATTCATATTGTCATACAGATTGGCATCAATGATACTTCGATTGTGTTCATCTGTAGTAACTGTGATCACTGACATGGTGACTTCGATTTATAACATTAATTATCTAATGCAAGGTGGTACACATGATAGCGGTCTGTCAAAGCTCTTAATGTGTGTCATCCTGACCAAATTATGATAATTTTCTTCCGATTAATTGTTAATTGCTATTTTATTTCATGATATATATTGTATGTACCAAATGCTATTCCAAATTGATGTAAAATGGTTAAATAAACATTTCTGAATTCTGACTCCTGGGCAAATGGTCCATTGTCATACTTTCTATCTTAACCATAAATATCCTAGGTTTCGTACCAATAGCAGTTGATAGTTGAAGTATAGTTTACACGTAAGGATTGACACCCATGGCTGTCAATGCTTCAGTGCAGTTTTAAAAATGTCAGTGTGCATGTTAAAACTAGCTCTCTTTATATTTTAACTTCTACTCATCAGTTGAAATGTATATTTCTCATAAGAGAATTTAACTTGTGTTTTGTAATCTGTACCATCACCTCACACATCCGGTGTGCACGCGAAATTAACATAAACTTGTCTTAATTTCTTTCTTTGCTGATTGGTCAATGTGTTATTCACTTGTACACGCGGCCAAAACTGCACTGGCTGGAAAAAAAGGTTAATTCATTTACTTTGTTGCATCAACAAGTTTTGATATAAACTGTACAAGCTAACTACATCTTTGAGATGTAATCGTAATATTTTTAATTTATATACATGGATCGATGAAATCCTGAAATTCAGCTAAGGCCTCATTCGCTCATACCGGAAAGCAAACCACAAGAAAACAGAAACCATGAACCCTGGTGCCATGCACTCACCCACCAGAAATCAAAACATGGAACGATAGCTTTATTATATTGCCTTGGCCACCACAGATGCCCAAAATACAGCACAAAGTACCTTCCCGAAAAATCGCGCTAAATGTATGCACAAGACATAATATAATCAAGATTCAATGTCCAGCGAGAATTATATTCGCTTCATGGATCAACTTTTGAGGTGCACAAACAACAAAACATTGTATTTTCGCCGATGTCGCACATAATTGCGGCACATCAACTTGCAATAATGTGAGAGTGTGTGACTGTCGTAACTACATGATGTTTTCAAATCACAATAAGCCAGAAACGTCACCTCTCAATGCAGCACGAGTCTGACGAAACTAGAGCAACGTCTGCAGGACCAATATTAACAACTTTTTTTTCAAAAAAATTCAGTTCAAAGATGGGTCGGATACAAAGTTAGATTCTACGGTTTGCCAAAAATTCTTACACAGCTGAAAATTACCTTTCTAGCAGCTCTAGTCACAAGATAGGTTGAATTTTTTGATAAAATTGAGAATCAATAAGCACAAGTTGCAAATTGAGACTGCACGTTATTTTAAAGAACGTAAGAGAGCGCATCTCCCTTTTTGTCCTAATGGCGCTACTGACGATGCATTTTCCTTAATACTTTCCTGTAATCTGTATGAGACATAAAGATATCTTCTGCTCAATAAAACTAGTTTCCCGATGTTTATCTCTGTCAGATACAGCTCCTGTAGAATTTTTACTGTTACCACAAGATTCAGAACTCATGAGCTGTGTGATTGAGTACTTAACGGATTGCCTCTTGGGACGAGATAATCCTCCTTGATTTTATTTGTGTGAAGTTCAATTCCTGTATATACTTGTACATCATTTTTAATGTCCGTATGTATTTCGTTCTCATGTACTATGTAACCGCGTGGTTTGGTATGTAATAGATTGCTTTGAGCCTGTACGGGCATAAAAATGTGAGGCAGAATGGGCATAAAAAGGTTAATGAAAATATCAAATGCGTGAACAACCAACGTGCGAAAGTAAAAATGCAACTGTCTCATATATCAACATAAAACCCATTAGCCACAGAAGGATCGCATACCAAAATAAGAAAGAAAAAAAAAAGTTTTAAAATAAATGATATGAAGCGAAGTAATTTTTTAAAAGTATCTCTATGGGCATGAGTACCTTACGCGAGGAAGCCATTCCGAGGGCTCCACCTCCGGCTCCTAAATCCAGCCTCCACTGGTTTGTTTGTAAATATTAAATTTCAGTCGGTTTAAGGCATCATTATTCATGTGATAAGTGGAAAGAAAAACATATGCTGAACACAACCAATGGGTCGTGGTTGCAGCCAAAACAAGTGGGGCGTCAAAATAGAACAAATTCGCAGGCTATGCAGAAACACTCATTTGTGTGTGAACGGAGTTCTCAATTAAAGATAGCACCACTTATTGTTGCACATAATCAATTTTTGATTTTGTTGTGACACTTTATAATCCTAAAATTATATGCAGGTAACATCAGCCAAATATGTTTCTTGGATATCCAAACCAGGCCGACATATCTTGCTAAGTTTCTCTCTTTCTCCCCTTCCTTCGTTTCTTTCATTTTGTTCCTTTTTCTTCTTTTTCTTTCTTCCGCACTTCGTTTATTTCCCTGTCTTTTCTAATTCAAGATTAACTTTTCATAAATTACACTGTATCAAAACGCAAATCTACATGATATATCCATTCAAAAACACAAATCTAGATGATATATCCATTCAAAAGCCTTAGTGTTCTTTCATCAGCGCATCCTCTTCCGGGTCAACCTCAAGGATGCAAGATGTGAAACATGGCACAAGTTCAAAGATGTCATAACCTTAGAATAGTGTACCTACATTGAAGTAGTTCAGTGATTCGGAATATACTTAATCAGTATTCTTGACCCTGTACATTTCTCCAAACATGATTTACATACGGATGAAAAACGATTTTGCACATTATTGACTGATGTGAATCTCATTGACCTGAAGGGATAGCCAGGCTAAGGTTTCAACTGTTTCTTTTCTTTTTTTATTTTGTTGTAATATTCCATGAAAACAATTGAAAGTCGAGGTCACAGAGCCATTTACAACTGTTTCCTTCCGTCCTCCGCACCCTTGTAAATTGTGTCATCGTAGGATCTCAAAGATGGTTGAATATTCCAAGGTGATAAACGTATTACATAAGGAAAGTGAACCAGCACGGAAAGTTGCGCAAAGGATGTGTTTAGCATAGACCTGATTTTCTCTGCTGATGACCCATTTTTGAAAGCTCCTACGTTTTTGTCTATAAGGCGTAAAGTTTTCAACCTACTTGCATGATGGTGAGTTCTAGGGATAAAAAAAAAATCAACAAGCAATCTTTATCTACATGGCATTCAAAAGATTTCGAGGTCAAGATCATTGGCCTATGACCGTTCGAACAAGAAATGCATTACTTTTTCAGCACGGTTTTTCTATTAGTGCACAATGTAACATGTGTAGATAGATTATTATTGAATATAACAAGTGACGTTAATAAAAACAGTTTGCACTTTTTTTCATTCACTGAACTTATGCACCTGATATTTTGCCCGATCTTGACTTTAAAAAATTTAAACAATGACTTACTAATTTAGAAAAAATCCAAATTAAGCCATAAATACTTTTATTTTGGACTTGTGCATTTAGAGGTAATCTCCTTGTAAACGTTTCACTTATTTGCATCTGACAGTTGTGGGAAAAGGTAAAGATCTTTTGGCCACGAATTCTCACAACCGAAAAGTGAAGAATAGATTTTTGCCCCAAATTTCCATTTCTGTTAGCATGGATATGTGCCACTTTTGTTTCAAAGGTAATCACCTTGTGCCACTTTTCCGTGCAATAAGCACATGGCAACGGTCAAGATCGCGCTCAAAGTCATTTAGCCACCTGAATTATTGACCAAAACATGTGAAAATACATTTTTGCCTAAATTTTTATTTCTCGCATTTGCACAGATTTTCAGATGCAATTCCTTATATACCTTCATATTACTTGCAGATCATTCCTGAATGTCGAAGGGTGAGGGTGCTTGTCACTTGAAATTACAACCTACACATTCAAATTAAAAGCATGCTTTATCTATATTTATTTCCTTTACACAAATTTGCATAAATTGTTTTGTTTCAACAATGTTCTCGGTAGAGCTTTTGTCAATTTTTCAATAACCTTTTAATACACAATAAACTAATATTAGCATTTAGGGGAGGGGACGGCAGGGAATTGGAGGGGAGGGGAGGGGAGGAGAGGAGAAGAAAGAGAAGAGAAAAGTAGAGTTTTTGGTTACAATTTAAAAAACTTGCAAACAGTCAATAGTTCTTAAGATTCAAAAAGACAGAATTCCACCGTCATTGGGGCAGCTATGGCCAAAACTGTGTCGCCCGCGCTTGTGAGTCTCCGTGGGGGATCCGCAAGTCTTGACTGGCTGAAGAACGATATCGACGGGCTGGGTTGAGGTTGTGAATTGCATTGCTCAGATATATAGCTGTTATATTGGGCAAACATTTGAAAGTTGATAAAAAGTGTTTTGTATACGTTCTATGTTCTATTGGGAGTCAGAGGAAAGATTGAAGTACTCGAACTCTTTGGACATAGTAAATATCCTGGTGGCCTCATTATGTATCATCGGTATGTCAGTTATTTGGGCTTTGGAAATACTGATGAATTATTTTTATTCATAGTCTTGTCTTGAATGGTAACTTCAATTGTAATGCAGATGTTTCAATAAATCATCATCATCATCATCATCATCATCATCTTAGTTAAATAATCAAAATCACAAGTATTATCATTATAAGTGCCATTGCCATTTTTATCATCATTCTTATTGGAGCTACTGGATTGATTTAGTGCCTTTTGAAGACAGTGGTCTATGACTTGCATGTGAAAACTTGAACCTGTCGTCCAAAGAAACCTGAGAAATGTCGAATATCACGATGCGAGTCAATCCAACCTCCAGCGGATTATTATTTATGTTTTGTTCGTTGGTTCGTTCCTTCATAAAAGTACAAGGTGGTTCCACCTGCCTCCAGTGTACAAGGGGTGTGATTATATATATATATATATATATATATATATATATATATATATATATATATATATATATATATATATATATATATATATATATATATATATATATATATATATATATATCGTACGCAATAGGTATATTTTAAACATAGAATGCAAAATCAGTCCATGTGTATGCTTCCTCATTGGCACAAGAGTTAGCCAGTGCACAGTATACTCAGAGCGTACAAGATCTCCTTGTGATGATAGTCTGTAACCCGTCATCACGAGCCAGTCAAAGCTCGCGTACAAACCTGGCAATTGCTTCAGTTTCACTGTCCTCTACCTTAGGGGTATATAACTGTTGAAGGCATTGAGCATAAATTTAGCCAGGAATATTATACTTATTTATGTTGCACTTTCCTGAAATCATATTAAGGGAGTTAAAGATATTCGAGCAGCTTCCATTATGGGCTAATGCCAGCAATAGCCCAGAAGCACTTACTATTGAATAACCACTGTTTAAAATTTCATTGAAAAATCTAATGAACCGTCTGTGAAGCTAAACTTCTACATGGAAATCTTAACATATCCTGTAGTACTCACCTTGCTGAGGCTTCTGTGGCCTCGAATTAGGCAAATGAGCACGAGAATCCAGACGGCGATGAGCGCCAGCAGTAGCTGCCAACGGATGTGTCCAGGCTCATGCATACCCGGACTTGACGTGTAGTTCAACATGAAGTTGCTGCATGAACACACACAAAGTAATAGGTGTCAATTGTCCGCTAAAATTTTTTAAAATAATATCAACAATTCAGACATAAAAGCGGCAACTTCATCTGCCTTATGAAACGATATTTCAAAGAACCACAAGTGGGCTTGTAGTTGGTTTGAACATTTTCTCATTTTGATGACTTGAAACAGTTCGGTACATTTTGATCAAAATAGTTACAAGAGTATATGTGCCTCGTATTCTTCGCAGTGCATTTTTTGTATATTTACCCATATAATATTTATGCCGTCCTATGATTTTTTTAACATTTGTATTGCGCAATATATCTTTGTTGTATTTTTGTTCTTCTACGACAGAGTGTCGTCCATGTAGATGTAATACGAATAAACCTCATTCATTTCTATACTCAGTCCGAGGGCAGTCCTAATGTTTCTGGGCGACAATATTTTGACGTAAGTCAACTCAGATGTATATCTTCAAAGACAGGAGATACACCAAAACATTTTTAGGTGACCACCATCTTTGAAGACCCCTGAATGAAAGCGTATTGGTGGAAACATGTTGAAACTGGGAAAAAACGGATTTGCTTTGAAGCAAATCTGTACATGTGCCCATAAGGAAAAGTTGTTGCCTTGTACATTCAAATTGAAACTGGAAAAGCTACATGAGAGAAAACATGACATTTCAGGAAAAATGTAGAAAAATAAGGCTCTTGGCACGACAAATCTGCTGTTAAAAAGGAAATGTTAGAATAAAAGAAAGAATTCTGGATAAAACAGAATGTCAAATGTCAGCAAACAAACAAAATATGGACATGTAACGAGAAACTCCAGCTAATTCTTGTACTGTACACTTTTTATTGCAACTTTGATTCATTTATGGATAAATATTGACACAACAGAGTGGACTGATGACAAAATGGTCACCACATGGTTGCATAAAGTGTTATGCATGACGCGAGTGTCAACAACAAATCCTTGTGATGTACATATACATGGAATTGTCTGCTGATGCCCGATCATGGCCTGTTGTATGTCTCGTCTATCACAAATATGAACAAATCTGACACTGTTACTCCTAATTTGCATTATTTCACCTTCAATTCGGCCACTCACTGTTCAGAGATCCTTGTTTTATTGGCGTCTGAGAACTCAGCTCTGAACAAAATTTATGATTGACAAACCTAGAATGTGAAGTCAAAATGTCACATCTACACATAATAGTTAAAAATAATAGATATTCAATTTTTCAAGCCCCCCCCCGGCATAAATCCTAATTGTACAATTTCTGTTTATGGTTCACTGGATGCGAATAGAGCACAAACTTACAAATTAAAGTTGAAATGAGACCTCTTACTACAATAAGTTTGATATGCAACATTTAAACTTTACAAATGTCCCTAATTAAAATTCTACAATTTTTGTTTGTGGCTCATTGAATGCGCGTACAGCACAAATCTATTACTGAATTGGAATGGTGCCTCTACCTATAACAGTTTCGAAGATATTCAAAGTTAAAATTTTCAAATAACCCTACTTTACATAATTTTCAAAACTGTTACCCCTCTCTATAAAAAAGCCAAACTTTACATATGGACGTATAATCATACCAAGTTTGGAGTTTCTGCGCATAATAGTCTTTAAACAATATGTCAGGCAAATTTTCTGGTAAAGAAAGAATAAAGAATGAAAGAAAGAAACGAAAAGAATTCACAGGAAAAAAGAATGCCTGTGTTGGCACACAGACATAACTATACATTACTGGAAAGAACACGATCCACAGATTTCAAGTACGATTATAGTTTCATCTTTCTGAGCTTACTGTTAGATAAGAATTTAACTCAATGATAAAGATGCCAAATTTCGACCCCCTTCTTCAAAATGGTATTATACTTCTTTCGGTTTTATTCAATCCTGACTTTTTTTTCATAAAAAATCACATCATTGTGTCTAAAAAGGTATCCAGTGATTTTTTATGTTCTGTTTGGTGTACTTTCAAACATAGAGGAAGTCCAAAATATGGAAACATTGAGTTTACCTCGTCATAACTGCAAAACTGATGAAAAAAGTCACTGGACACCTGTTTTGAGCCAGACTGGTGTGCGTTATTTCTCAGAAATAAAGTTTAAGATTAAATAAATGCGAAATGAGAAACGTTCTCCTCATGTTTATTCATGTAAGTTAAATATTTCTCTATTATAATCATATTAAAAATCTGTGAATTGGGCTTTTTTCAGTAAAAGTATAGTTTCAACATGTTTCCAGCGGTAGTTTTCAATTTCTGGGCCTTGAAAGGTGGTGGGTGGTCAACTAAAATTTGTTTTGGTGTATCGCGTGTCTTTAAGCTACTTTTTTTTGAGTGCTTATGACTTACCGAAACGTGCAGGGAATTTGACTTGTAAATGTCTCTATACTTTCTGGTGACCCCCAAACCCCCACCACCGGCAAAAAAGAAAAAGAAAAAACAAACAAACAAAGAAAAAAAGACAAAGAAAAAAATGAGAAAAAAACCCCGAAATCTCAAACGTGGCACCATCCAGTTTATGAGCCAACGCCTAACCGACTGGCTGGCTGAGTCATTGAAAATCAGAAATAGCCCGCAAAATAGGCAGAGAATGGGTGTGTGTTTGTGCATTCTGCTGATGACAACACGGAGACTGTGAAATGCAGATGCTGGAATAATTACAAATATGATTATGTAAATACCAGAGGTAAAGAGTGCGGTAAGGGTACCACGCACTTTGGCGTTACATCTTCATTTTCATCTTCATGCCCCTTAAAATAAAATTTTGTATGATTAATATGTAAATATACAGATAGTAGAAAAAAGAGGGAAATTCTACCTTTAAACACACACACACACCACACACACACACACACACACACACACACACACACACACACACACACACACACTTATAAATTCGGCCCCATGGCGTGGCGTTTCTTGCTTTAGTCTGTAGTTAGTCGTATCTTCAATTTCTTGATGCTTTTATTAAAAAAAAACTTTTTCAACATATGATTAAATGCATTCTATCATATACTTGCTATCCTCTGTGCATAAAGCTGCCCATGACTGAATCCCAACGGAACTACAACTTCATTTACTGAATAATCCTCCGCACTGGTACTATTTTGGTATCATCACTACGCACGCTATCGAATAGGTTATTTTGGCCAAGGCAAAATCATAGAAATAATTTTTAAAAGTGGTGGAAAGGATTGATTTATGATAGAAAGGTTTGATCGCAGGAACTAAATTTTAAAATATTTAACTATATCATTAAATATTCTGACATATGATCGAGTACATGTAACGATATGATTAAATGCAGTGGTTTGTGCAATTTCCAAACGGACAAAATTATTTCATTTCAAGACCAAATATCAGCGATATATGCATTCTTTACATAGTAAACCAGTATAATCAATGGACCACAAGACTCTTAAGAATCTGTCTTCACTCTAGATGGAACTGAAAATTCAAAATTGACGAACAAATACTAGCGTTTGGGGTAAAAATGTGTGAGGTGAAAATTTACATGTGTCTTACACAAGTATATTCGGCAAAAATAGGGTTGAATACAATTTAAAAAAATACTTAGCATATATATGTGAGTACCATTTTAAGAAGTTTAACTCCTCAATACTCTAGTGATGCTAGTGGCTGAAATATTTGTAAAGAACACGTAGTTCTTAAAAAGACCGCCCCTTGCCCTCCTGCTTAGGCAGGTCCAAATAAAGTAGATGGTTATGTGACCTTGTGTGGTGCATATACTTCTCTTGTGAAGTCTGTACGATTAGATGGACCTGGACGCCTGCTTATTTGCCTTGAATTTGACCATTTCAATACCAATAAGAGGTTCATTTGTAGATAACCTCATCAACTGTCTCACACTTTGGTTGAGTTTCTCAATCCAATGGCATTGGGTCTATATCTCAAACATCGTTTCCAGTTGTAAGGAGTTTCACAGCGCACCAAACAGGTCAGCGGGTCATTAATAATGACGGTTGTAACTGGTAGACACAAGTTACGTCAATACGGTACATTGGATCCAAGGTTCGCGACCCGGATCCTTTTTAATTTCTACAGGATGTCAGGTGTAAGCTGCTTAAATTTTTTTCTTTGTTTATTTTTTATTTATTTATTTTTTTATTGTAAGGAGAAAAAAAGGTGGATTGTTTATTGACCGACATTTTATAATTATTTTGTGGACAATGGACCGAGACACAATGTACAATTTCAAAGCACTTACTCAAGGAGTTTTTGAGAAGACGATGTTTTAAAGATTTGCCTTAAAAAATACAGGAAATGAAATAAAAGATCACTGGAAAGTGATCTCTTGAGCAAACCTAGTGGAAACTCCCTCCCAATATACTTATCCAGAATGTTTGACGTTAATCTAGTTGACGGCGCCTGAGAGGATTTTGAAAGTGAGAATTGTTGGTGCAATTCCCACTGACTTAACAGGAATGTACGAATTAACCTGTCAGAACCAAAATTGAAAAATTCGCCGAAAATCAGGGATCTGGAGCTCCACCACTTGGCGAACAAATTTGTTTTACCCTTCTACAAGGTAGATTGCAATCAAATTCCAGCATAACCTAGCACACGGTTTTTGAGAAGTCGAAAATGGCAAAAATTCATTTAAAAAAGAGAGAGAAAGAGAAAACAAATTGAAGCGCTACTCGGGGACCAAATTACGGTCTACGGGTGCCATGGAGTGTCTCTTGGTAAGGTAAAGCAACTGGCCAAGCATTTTCGGAGAGGAGGACTTTTTTTTAGATTTCCCGAAAAAAATTCATAAAAGAATCCAAAACTCACTGGAGAGTGAGATTTCGAACTAATTCAGTCTAAACTCATCCAATGTAGACCCCCCCCCCCGCCCCCACAAGTTTGAAGTAAATCTAGCTAACGGTTTGGAGAAAAAGTCAAAAATGTGAATTACCGTTGCAATCCCCTTTGATTTACATAGAAACAGGTGCCTCCGGCTGTGCCCAGGTAATAAATTAAAGCGACGTCAATGGAGGTAATGTATAAAAGAGGAAAGAACATCCATTTAAAAATATTTCAACAGATGTCCAAGCTACCCACGCCTAATAAAAATATAAGTGTGGTAATCCGACCGCACCCTACAGAAAAAGTCCGACTCCAAAATAAATTTTATGAAACAGTTAAAAAAAAAAGTTGCAAGCCCCTCTTCCCTAGTAAAAATTGATCGACCCATGCTGAGATTTTGTAGAGAAAGTGGCCGTCGTGTGCTGTTATTTTGCAGCAAAGTAAACTCAAACACTGCATTTTATTTCAACTTGTCTGGAGGGTTAACGTGGGCCGGGGAAACAGCATAGCTGCATGCATAGTCATCGTTATTCTGTGAAACAGCATAACTCTGGTTCTTGGGTGAACGTTATCGTAATATTTCACTAGTGTCAAGGTGTCCGCTCTATGAGTCACCTGGGCAAATGGTCGTTAAAGTATTTTTAAAATATGACTTACTGTCTAAACTTTAATCTGCCCACTCGGTTGTGTCTGAAGCAGTTATTATGGTTAGTTATAAATCCAAATGTGACACAATACCTTGAACCAGGGACGTGTTATATAACACGTCCCTGCTTGAACCGACAAATCAGGCACGTTGGTCAGCGCTATTTTGAACATGGCGCACTGCATTGTGGGACAGTCGCACAAAAAATACATTTGATTTGGATATCAAAGTGAACCGCGGCCACAACATATATCACATAATGAATGATGCTCTGAAATATTTGCAAAATATATACTTTTATATAATATAAAATTCCCAAGATCATCCCAATACTATCCTCATTTACAAACCATTGGGTGTGGAATCCACGATTTTCAAAATGTCAGCCATGTCCGTGTGTTAGTCCCGATTAGATATTTTGAAAAGGTAGTACCCAAAATATATGTGTAGTTAGTGTTAACGGAAGGTTTAATTTGTCGAACGAATGTAATGTTAAATATATAATGGGACTTTTCCAGTGGGAGCGTTTCCTTAAAATTACAAATACAACGCCTTGAAATTACCAGTTATTTGCAGTGGTGAGCCCCAATATAGGAATATTGTGTCAGACACTGAAGTCGCCCCCAGGCTATGAATTAAGTAGCGGCACTGGGCGGACGTGCCAAGCGCCTTGGTACGTCAAAGTTGGAGCTCAGTGGAGAAGGTTGTCCCGATAGTGGATACAGTTCCGAAAGTACCGGCAGGTTTTTATACAATTGCGAATCAACAGGAATGTGCGCATTACCGATAAGTACACGAATTTTAAAGTTGATAAAATTCACGGATCTACAGCAACAACACCTGAAGAACTACTATGTTTGAACCTTACCAAGGTACATTTCCACTTCAAGTCAGCATAACTTGAGAGACTGAATTTGAGAAGTCGGAAATAGCAAAAATACACAATAACTCTTCAAAATAAGAAAATTCCCCTGTGCTATCCGTTGAATAAATTAAGGTCTTGGGGGTCTCCAGAAATGTCCCCATACAATTTCGAAGCAATTGGCCAAGAAGCTTTGGGAAAGTTTAGTCTTCATGATTTGTCCAAATATATATATATATATATATATATATATATATATATAAACAACAGAAAAACATTTGAAACATGAAAAATGGTTGGGGCATGACCACTAGGGCACAAAATTGGTACAGAGCCACCGAGGGTAGATCCCCACCAGGTTTGAAGGGGATGCGGTTAAGGGGTTCGGAAAATAACTCGAAAATGTAAATGTGAACGGACGACTGATCATACAATCAGCTCTCATGACTGACACGTCAACTGAGCTAAAATTGCATGCAACTTTTCTCAAATGTTGTTTCGGCGTTCATCGAAAAGCATGTTATATAGCAGTTTTAAGCCAGCTGGGCCGGCTGCCTATCACTGTCTTAGACTTTGTTCGGGATTCAAATGTCCCCTCCTACATTACAACATGACTGATGTTTATATAATGTGGACAGTGCTTAGGAACAGTGAACGATATACATATACATATATATATATATATATTGGTGTGTGTGTGTGTGTGTGTGTGTGTGTGTGTGTGTGTGTGTGTGTGTATGTGTGTGTGTGTGTGTGTGTGCGTGTGTGTGTGTGTTTACAGTCTGAACATTTGAATAACAGTTGTTAAATACAGAGTCAAGAAAACCCTTACTGGAAATACTCCTCACTGGGCAGCACGACACGCAGACATGACGTGTAACCTGAGCGACTATGATCGACACTTTTGCATGCTATCGTTTGGTAACAATCTGAAAATAAAGCACATGAAATTTGGGCAAACGAATAAACAGATTTTAAAACACTGTAAATTAAACTAATCCAGTAATAGCCAGTACAAAGTGCCAGCACACCCGCACAAAAATGATTACTATCAACTGGAAGAAATCAACGCAAAATTTGTGTTTGGCTATTTATTATTGCAAATGACCAATGGCATTTGTATCTCGTCAAAGCAATATTTGGCAAAGAACCTTTTGGAGTATGAAAAGCGTATATACACCCTTCTCCATGCAATCAAAGTAAACATTTTAATATGGTAACTTAGGAAACTGAAGCAGATAAAAGGTAGATTACGTCCTTCGACTGGGTATAAGCGCCACTATTTTTGTTAAAAACACTGCGAAGCAATATGTATTGAAACTCTACGTATATTTTTTCTGTAAAATTATTTTGTATATACGACATGCGTACAGAAACGTGCACCAGACCCGCAGTTGTCAAGAAAAAGTTAAGTGTTTTGTGTGCTCTTCAGCATTGTATCTTGTCTGTCCTCGCTTCTTCAATGCCGATAAAAAGTTCGTGTTTAATCAAATGAATTTACATTCAGATCGCACAAACGGGTAAACAAAAGAGCGTATTGTAAAAATATTTGCATGGTGTAAAATTATTTACATACCCCATTGTAATTGCACTCGTAGGCCCCCAAAATACATAGTAAAACAGTTTTATGACTGGATATTCCTTGTTTGAATTTGACAACAATTCTCACGTCAGAAACATAACTTCGGGAGACTTAACACCTTCCTATTGTTTAAACAGCAAACTGAGAATGAAATACATACGTGGGCAATATATTCTGCCCTTTCACTGACTTGTTGTCTACGACTTCCATTACCCGCTTAACGTTGCTACCATACATGGGAAAACCGGGTGATAAACACTGGTATTTTCAAATACTGTCTGCGTTTCGTTTTGCCTCTAATAGTGTATTTCATTAAAAGTTTTCATGATTTTTTACAGTATACCATATCTGGTTAATATAGCCAACAGTTCTGAATTAAACTGATGATTCTTCCCTCACAGGGTGAGATCCATATAAAGTTTCGAACGCGAACTGTCGACTTGAACTCTCACCCACTGTGCCATACAATAGAGGAACCATATACATGGTATGGTCAATTAAGGCTGGTTTTATCCGATGTATCGAATAATACATGTAGTTTTACAATTTATTTAAATATTGATGAAAGTTAAATCGCCATGGTTGAAACATGAGTGATATGACAGTTGATAGTGCTATTCTTGAACAAAATTAGTTGTGTTTTAAAGTGCATGTGCTCACGCCATTTAGAATAAACTGAAGCAAGTAGACAATTGAATTTAATCGCGGAATATTTACTTTGAAGGTTAAAAGGATATCCAAATAGGAGTGTCTTAATCTTCGCAATGTTACTTGACCTTTAGGTTACCTTTCGAATTCCAGGTATTGTTACAGGTACTCCACGGTAAGGGATCATTAAATGACGTCACAAGGTAGAATAGCGCCCAAGCCAAATACATGCTGAAGTAGATGGCCAGGAACGACAAAGCAATGACCATTCCCACACCAATCCCTGAAACGAAATTACGACACATGAATCACATTTTCTGGAAACAAAATAGTACTCGTCTGTTTGTCACTTGAATTGATAGATATAGGGGGGGGTCAAAAAACAATATCGTTACATTGATGTTCTTACTGCACGAATGTGGAAACAAACAAACAAACTAACTAACTAACTAACAAACCAAATTACTAACTAACTAACAAAGTAACTAACTAACTAACTAACTAACTAACTAACTAACTAACTAACTAACTAACTAACTAAATAAATAAATAAATAAATAAATAAATAAATGAATAAATAAATGAATAAACTGATAGCTTGACCACTTTTCTGCCGTTCTCCTGGAAGTTTTCTAGTGATGTAAAACTAATAGCTTGACCACTTTTCTGCCGTTCTCCTGGAAGTTTTCTAGTGATGTAAAACTAAATTGTATTTTGGAACTCTCAGATATTAACATTGTAATTGAAAATTGCAAGACTGGTGACAATATCTGCAAACATAGACCAGTTCAAAATGTATACTAATGAACACCTTTTTTTTGTTTGATCCTTTTATTTTTTAGATTCTATCAAATCGAAGTTATTCCGCCAGCAATTTTCTGAGGTCCACATGACGTAAATATATCCACGATGCAAAAATACATGGGCGCTATGACCAGGGTGTGGAGATTGAAAGTACTTGCCCAGAAAAAATGGTGAACAACCCCAGCACGTGATACATCCTGCGCTGGTGTACTGCCCTAGGGCCACCTCCATAAGAAACATTGGAACACCAATTGCGAAGAGCATCACAACATAGGGAATCAGGAAGGCACCTGTAACCAATTCCAAGTTGTTTTAGGTCAAAGCTTCCATCTCTCTCTCTCTCTCTCCCTCTCTCTCTCTCTCTCTCTATGTTACTCAGACATTGCCTTTATAAAGCATGATCGTCTAAATGTTTGTGAGATTATGGTGGGCGATTAAGTGCATTGTTAAAATGAAGTTCACGGCTCATTATACATCCTTCCTAATAGTCATTTAACATTTCGAACAGTTTAACATCCGCATCGAACAAAAATAATCATGTCACAACGCCATCCGAGAACATATACAATTTTTTTCCTCAGCATCTCGAAATACTTGTCTATATTTTATCTACAGGCAACTCATCTATCGATTACTATCACTAGTGGTCTACTGTATCTTTTATCAATCACAAACTCTGATGTGGGTTAATGGTCAGACATGTGCAATAACCTTGACGTACACAGGCATCATCATTCACGCACAAGCACGGACAGGTCTGCTGATGGGGGACTTTATGATGTAGACTGTGTTTTATACTGTTTTTGTTTTAGACCCATCAACAAAATACCATGGATATGTATGAAATGGTGCGGTTGCAATAAAGGTCATTCATTCATTTATTCAGGTTAACCATTAAATCACTGCATTACACATCTCGTACAAAAATTCTACTAAACACAAATTTACAGCTGGAAACATTATTTCTACAGCCAATGCACTTCCCAAACAGTCTAGATTCCTTGAAGACAAAGCACTGATCATTCTCCCAAATACTTTTTTTGTACCAGTCATGCCTAATTCCTTTTTACAGGATTTTCCTGTCAATTTTCCGTGGACGTAGAGATGGCTTCCGGTACTGATCACTCAGTCGGCCAAGCAAGCAAGCATTTTAGGGGCGAACGTCACTTTCAAACTCTTGAAAGCTGACATTGCGTCATAAAGCAATGCAGTCCATGTCTATTCACTTCAAATTGTTCAAAATCCAACAGAATCTGCTCGAGTTGAGTACTTATCTTTCTCGTATTAAAAATCGGATAAACTATGACATGTCATCTTCAATGCCATTAAATCCATGTTAATTAGTAAACCTTGCCATCCACCTGCCTATCTCAATCAAGCAGCTATATCATTATCCCAGGCTGACTCTTACCGTCGTCTTGGTATTTCTGTCATCAGCAGTAATTTACCCTGGCATGCTCATATAATCCAAGCCAGTCCCAGAATTGCTCTTCTTCGTGGGTTTAAATTCAAACCCTCCCAAAAAGCCCTAGCCAGGCTTCATTTCTCAATGGTTAAACCAATTCTTGAAAACAGCTGTATGCTGTATGATAACTGTGGCCAATGTCTGTCACATCTTGAACCAGGCGGCAAAAAATATGCACTTGCGCCCTACGGCAAACGTCTCACACCGAACTCCTGCATTAACTTGGATGACTATTCTCGCTAACCTGCGCAAATACTTTTTTAAACTGAACCTGTTTTATAAAATGACACAAAATCTTACTCCCTCCTATCTTTTTGACCTTCTGCTACCTCCTAATAGTAGTCGAGCCGAACGTCATTCCAATTCAATAGGTACCAACCATCCAATGCAAGACTCGACGTTTCGAAACCTCTTTTTCTCCATACCATCTAGCTGTGGAATAACCTCCCCTCTTATATTCGAAGACCCGTATCGCTCCAAATTTTTAAATCTAAACTCAAGGCGACATTGCTGGCCGTATACGCTGTCCCAAATTTCTTTTCTGATAAGCATCGTTTTTTTTTTAAATAACTGTCACACCCAGCTGCGACTGGGGGTTTTCTAGGCTTAATTTTGACCTTAATAAAGGTAATATATTTCCTACTTCTGCTTTTGCTCTTTCTCGACTGATGATGGTACTCGATTCATCTTTTTGTTGTCCTATTCATTCTCAATCTGGAAGGGGACTCTTTGACACTATTATACCTCTTAGAAACAAAGTTCAGTTTAACTATAGTGTCTGCACCTTGAACACATTAAGTTGTAGAATGACCTACGTGAGGACAAATAACCCTGGTGTCAGAGTTAGCAACTGGAATGAAGATCCCAACCTTGTGGAGGATGTATTGAAAAACTTCTGAAGACTAAAGAAAAAGGGCAACTTCTCATACTGTGTTGTACTATATTGTGTTGTGTTTTGTTAGGTTGTTTTGACTAACAAATAGCTGTGCACAGTGTGAAACAGTGCAGTCAATAAAGTCATGCATTCACACAGAAGTCATCAAATCTGATGCACACTGTGTTACAAAAGACTGAACTTAGTATTTCCAACCAAGGTGTAGTTCGTTTTGGTGACACAGTTATGGTGATCAGCCCAAGGGACAATTTACAAGGAGCGACAGCATTGAGTGTAAACATGACGGACAGTTCACAGGGCTTTACTGGTGCCTGTGAGGTATCCGCTGCAGGTAAAACAGATACAAGCGCAAGGTCTACTATCGCAATTTGATAATCAATATTGTTAGTGAAGGACTTCTAAAATATTCTGCTTTTTGAAAGCAAAGAACTGACTGATACCATACATATACAAATACTCGCGGTGCAAATTTATATCATGGAAAGTAGACGTTTTTCCTTTTTTAACGTTTTTCATGATGGCAATGTATGATCATTATTATCATAAATTTGGTTAAGATTGAGATCGTTTAACAGTTTTCTAGTGTGAACAGTGTATGGTTGTCTTGTACCTCCTCTGACAAGTTTCTTCAATGTAGTTACAACTGTGCTTTACAACACTATTCTGTCCTTTTGTGCGTTTGAAGATATTTATTCGACAACATAGTTTATAATGTCCTGTGTGTATTGTATATGTATTGTGTGTCTCTCCATGTCTGGAGAACCCATTTTATTAGTCATCTCAATGTCTTTTAGGGTAACCCAAGATGGATAAATGAATATGTTAAACTAAAAACATGTTGGTGTGAATAGCCAATAGCTGAATTTGTGCTCCGTAACACGCCATGCAATGCACAATTTCAGTGTTGAATTTCGCCTCGGGTGCAAGAAGCAACTGTTTCCTTCTAGTTGTGATTCTTCATGATCATGAGAGAAATATCTAGCAAAGTCCTCCAACCTGAATATTTTGATCACTATAAAACACTGGGTGTGACCGCACATTAATGCCCTCTCTTATGTATTGCAGGTATTGTATCAATGTTTATACTGATACACCTACCCATGCAGTACTGGCTGTACCTTGTTGTCGTGCTGGTGGGGGTGAATGCAGTTCAGTAATTTTATGATGTTCCTGTTGCGGGGAGGTATATATTTTTGTTTCATTTCTATTATACAGACTATGTGTGCAAGTAAATCCAAACGGAAACTTTCTTTAACAGGCCTTGGTACGTTTATCGTCGAATGACATTTGGTATAAAGCATTCAGCTCATTAAATCTAAAAATACAAGTCACTTCGAAAGATGTGCATAGGTATTTCATCCAGTCAAAAGGACAAACCTGTGAAGGAATGTAACTGCCGGTAACTGCAGTGACTGTACTGCAGTCAAAGAAAAAAGACTTATTCCTATTAGAGTTTGCGAAGCCGACGGGAAAGAGAATTTGTGGTAACTTTAACAAACGCAAAAAAGTGGCGAGAATGAATAGCTGCATATAAAGGCGGCAATATCACTGAAGAAGTGCAAATAGACGGGTAAACATAAACTACCTGCACCGAATACTCCGACAAAACGCGGGCGTCTTAGCAAACAAGCGGAGCATAGAGCTCCGTTAATATCATGGCTTTTGGGGTTCATCAAATATTATGGCGTGAACAAGGTCAAGTACTAACCTGGGGTATTATGCACAAAGTGACCGATATACACAGATTTTTTTTTTGAAAAACACAAATAGTTTGACATATATAGAGCTATACGGACGCATATTACAATTAATGCACAAAAGTACTGTCCGTTTGAAGCAAATTTTTGGGGTAATCTGTGGTTGCCTGCATTATTACTATTTTGATTGGCAATCCTGATATCATCTGGTCATATTATTTTTCATTTTTATTACAATTTTTTTATTTGTGTGTGTGTGTGTGTGTGTGTGTGTGTGTGTGTGTGTGTGTGTGTGTGTAAAAAATGTAATTCATGCACAAAATGCTAGACAAATCCATTTCAACTTCCCCCCTCTCTGTCTGTCTGTCTGTCTGTCAGTCTGTCTGTCAGTCTGTCTCTGTCTCTCTCTCTCTCTCTCTGTCTCTCTCTTTCTCTCTCTCTCTCCAAATTTGTTTTGTTTCTGACTCAAAAGATTACTTATTAACGAGTAATAAAACTGAAAATGAAGGGTACCTCCACCATTCCGATAGAGCATCATAGGAAATCTCCAAACATTCCCTATGGAAAAGGTGTAGGCAATGCCGGCAAATATGAAGTCTGTTCGCCATGTCCAGTTACCCCTGGTATAGTTCCTCCCATCACAGCACCGGTGTTTCTTTTTCGATACTGCAGAGCTGACTCCATATGTACTGACCTTGTGCAAATACACGCTCATGGGATTAAGGTAAAAAGACACAAAAACAAAAAGAAAAAGGAAATCTTTCGTTTTCAAATTTTCGCACTTGTAATCTTTGTCTCAGTAAATATCATTATCGATTTTCTATGTTTAAATTTTGATTTGTATAAAATGAATAGAATTTCAAACAACGCTGGAATTCAGTCTTTCAAATCTGTTTATCTGCATATTTTAAGAGATAGGCATATGGCAAATTAGAGTAAAAAATTAATATTTTATTTCATGACAGTATACATAATTTATATACAATTACATGAAGAATAACATTCTTGGCATTTTATTACAGTATACATGTGTAGTAAATATGTTCACTTTAGATTCAAGAACAAAGAACATATAACACTTTTGGTCCAACGTCTCAAGCAGGAACCACATGAAATTACTAACTCAGTTAGAGGTCTGTGATCGCAGACTATTCACTTAATTACACCTCCTCCCACTCGCAGCCCAGGCAAACAGTCTTTTTCCGACAGGCCGGCCTTCCCCAAAGCTAAGCGTATTACCTAGATTGAGTCAAGGTCACCGTCTCAAATAACCTTCACTTTGACGTGTTTAAGGTTAGGTGGAAACAATGAAGGTTGTGGAAGAAAATTTCTTTTCACAAAACACAAAAGTGGTGCAAATCCATGCCCAAACAATAACATATGGGCAGAAACGCATTTTAACATATATGCTTGTCTATACTCTAGGTGATTAAATATCCCTCACCCTTAACACACCAGCGTCATATGCAAATCAGGAAAAATTCTATCGGGAGATTATCTGATCACAAATGAAGCAAATACGAGCAAAATAAATGCAGTTATAGGTAAATATGTAAATATAGTTATAGGTAAACATATATTTTCACAGCAGTCGGAGAGAGGAATTACCTATTGGTTTAAACATATTTCATTGAAAAACAATTGGCCGACAGGCTCACCAGCCTATTTTAGGACCTCTTGTACATACAAGACAATACAACAACATCGATGTTTCAAAACACTTATACCCAGATAGGCAAAATACGGGACCACAATTTCAGAAGGGGGCGGGGAGGGGGCATGTGTGATGTGTTGTGAGATTACAATTACTTTCATTAGCCGAAATGTAGGTACCCCAAATTTGTATCTTAAACCGTCCTGAGTTCTTAATATAGTGATGTACTGCTTAAAAATTGCCTAATTCATATTTCTTTTTCCCTTGGTTCCGAATGGCAATGTGTGAGCGTTGAAACTCGCATAAGGTATCATTTTGATCTGCAATTCATTTCTCCATACCGTATATCTACTACATTCGAAAAAAAGTGATGCATGTTCTCTAATTCTGCTCCACATGAGCATGATGGGGATTCAACAACGCCAATTCTAAAAAGATTATCATTAAGCTGACTGCAGCTCCTTCTCATCCTGGCATGAGTAACAGCAATTTTCCTATCACCGTAGTTATACAACTCGTTAAATTTTGGTTTGCTCTTGTTAAATTCCCTTTTAAAGTCCACTAAATGTTCATGATTCCTCATTGACAGAGGTAGTAGGTTCCATTCGCGTATTGTTGATGGGAAGAATGAATTTTAAAAAATTATGTGCATGCATAGTACGTAATTGTTTTTTCCGTGCCGAAACTATTTTACCTATTATGCATATCAAATCAAAACGACGGTACTAGATGCAGAACAAGTAGAGTTATAGGAAGATGTGTGTTTCATATGTATATTTGTCATGAATTTAGGTGGCCAAATGACCTTGATGAGTTATATGTGAGGTCAAGAAGAGTTGTATGAGGAGATAACCGAAAACCCGAAAAAAAGTCTGAAATCCATGGAAAAATAAGAGACATGGGTAAAAAGGTACTTTCACATTTGTCAATCATGACTTGAGTGTGACCGAATGACCTTGGCCTTGATGCATTGAGCTAGGGTCATATGTAAATTAACCAAACGTATACGGTGGTACCTGCTGTATAAAACCACTGCCGTGAGCAGCCATATTGCTTTTTGTGGTCACTAGGCTCGGACATCGGACTCAATTTCATTGTAAAATTTACGTGTGGTGATAGGTCACCTGCTGTATGTGGCCACTTTTTGTTGGGAGAAGGAATGGCCACATACAGCAGGTATCACTGTATGAGATTATTACGTGGCAAACTGAAAACAATGGGGGCAGACAAATGTGGGAGGTGTGTTGGCATGCTAGATATTGATTCGTGTAATTCAAAGTATTAACGTATAATTTAACTTGGAGTATACCTTTAGTACTTAACATTCTAACCCGAATGGGTGAGATGTGTTTTCGTATCGTACACATGAAAGCAGATTCTCTTCTATATGATCGTTTTCATTGTCAAGTCACTCATATGGAAAATGCTATGGTTAACGTCTTTGAGAGACACATACCAATTATTCGTCTTTGAAAAAAGTATGAGAAAGTATTGGTTTGCTCACAGACGACTTTCCGACCAAAATATTCATAAAAATTCCGTATACAGTAGAAAGAATCTCTGCAAATAAAATGCAGAAAAGAGGTACATTTTGATTATTTTACCCAACTGCAATTGCTATTTGTGATGTTACCTGTGTGTGTGTGTCTCTGTAAGTTTGTTCTGTAGATTAGTGTCCTTGTATGTTGACATGCACATTGTCTTATTAACAAAATGTCATGCTTGTATTTTTATGCAGTTAATAAATTTCATTTAATATCAAGGTCGGCCATGAAAATGACGTGTATATTTTCATTATATATAAATACATGTCAAGTTTTGTTAAAAGCAAAAGTAGATATGTACAGTTGTTTTCTATGTCTCACACATACAATGAAAGCTTAAAAACAAGCTTTTTAACCTTCACGAAGGAAGGTAGTACATGAGCTTGAAAATCTCAGGTGAGAAGGTCGATCAGTCCACACCTATTTAAAAAATACACGAACATGAACAAAATAAGTAAAACCCGTGTTAACAATTTACATTATGTAGGAGAAGATGAATGCTACTGAGGGCATAAATTTCACTTACAAATTAGAATACGTTTTGCTTGGCTGATAATCTATCAAACAAGGACAGGTTCTTCCGAACAGGACAAAAAGTCTGGTTTAAGCTTCCTTGGATTACAACTCATATGCCCAAATAACCATGATCTTGATCCTGATCTTGATGTTGATTTTGGTCTTGACCCCGTAGAAGTGATGTGTGCTTAGTTGAAACGTTACAATTTACAAACAAAACAAAACAAAACAAAAACAAAAAAAAACCAAAACAAAACAAGACAAAACAAAAAAAAAACAAAAAACAAAAAACAAAAAAAAAACAAAAACAACAAACAAACAAACAAACAAACAAACAAACAAACAAACAAACAAACAAACAAACAAACAACTAGTGCGAACCTCTGAGAAAGATATGACGTCATGAGAAATGTGTTGTTAATTATATAGGTTACGGCTTCATACAAAGTCAGGTCAGAGTTGCTTGATGTTTTTTTTTCCAGAATCTTGCCAACGCTATTTTCAAAACGGTTGGTGAAACCAGAAGTGAATCCAAACAGACCTTTCTGAGACACATAGACATGATGGGCACAAAAAACAGAAAAATGAGTAATTTCAAGAAAGCCTTCTGCATTTGGGGAGGCTTAAAGTATAATTAGGTGAAAGTGCCGAAACTCCCACAAACGATATAACTGCTGTCCCGAGTTGTATAGACGTGCAGCTGATGCAAATGGAATAATGAAAGAAATGATGTGGAGTTAGGCAAGGAGATATCTTAACCAGCGTCCCGTGATAGTAGAATAATGTGGCACAAATTGCAACTTACTGACTGTATAGAAAAATTCGTCTAAAAGCGTGCAATGGTAAATTTGAACATAATATATCAGTCAGAAATTGTCACAAAATGACCTTTGTATCAATTAAATCAACCCTTCTGCAATTACAGCTGATTATGTGTCAGTACGCCACGGTATACATTCTGGTCACCCTTAAAGGCTATAAATACTATACAGTATTTCCCATACCCATTGTTTAAAACAGTATGAGAACAACTGGGGCTAAAATAAAAAAGCATGTTCCGGTAAGTTTACTTTAAAAGTGATGCCAAATCAAAACCAATAACTGGTGACTTACTTTTGGGAGTGAACGCCCCACAATATACAGACATACCAAAACAAATAAAAAAATAGGTTTAACAATGCCCCATTTGTGCTATTGACAGAGTCAATAAACGTTGTAAAAATGTTGACTTTCCTGTTGATAGTTTCTTGCATTTCGCAAACAGGCTGGTGATAACGGTTTTATTTTGTTTTTTTATAAGACTGACTGAAAGTTCAGACCATTTTAAGAATATACGTTAATATTTTTTTCTGCAAATTTTGAAGTGAATTACTGCAGGTTTTGTTGAATCAATGAACGATCCGAGTTTTAAAAGAAAAAAATGTACTAACACACAAACATGCATAAATCATTGATATTTTGAAGGCACACACTAAGGAGGGAAGCATACAAAGTGTGGGGTCTTTCCTCAACAAACTGACCTAAAGTTGCAAGCAGCAAAAAATCGTAACAGAAATTCAACACAGTTTTGTACACCCAAGATGACTTGTTATAAGTGCCAGTGCTTTACCATGACAAGGAAGCCTCGAATCAAATCCAGTTGCCGTGAATTTGTCAAATCATTTTAGCAATCGGAATGACAAGTTTTATAGAAGTTATTGTACTGTAGAAAACATACGGAAAGCTGGAAACAAACTTGAAAAACACATTAAAGAACTTCCCCGGATGATTGGAAAAAACTAACGAAATGATGGGCTGTTGGTACATTAAAAGCATAAATATCCTCGCGTATGTGTCCAGTCTGTCTCTTCCTGTCCGCTAGAATGGCTTAGAACTGTAATCTTCCTATCGTCCCACCCGGCTTAAAGAAGTATCAACCCGTCCACTGTGCGCACACTCACGTATTATGCTTCTGACAATAGTTATATATATATATATATATATATATATATATATATATATGTATATATATATATATATATATATATATATATATATATATATATATATATATATAGCTATATATATATATATATATATATATATATATATATATGGTTTTGCTTCATTTAACCACGTGCGACGAAAAAGTTAAAGGCTGCGGGAACTTCAAAAATCAAGCAACTTGAAATGTCAAAACACCCCCCCCCCAAAAAAAAAAAAACACTTACTGCTTGTGTACGGAGAAATTTACAGACGAACCTAAAATATCAAAGAATTTCACAAATTTTGAGGGTGAGAATATACCCCTTCACTGCCCTTTGCATAACATGGACATGCACAAACATTCGTCGTATCCAAGTGGCAGGCGCTGAAATAAATATCATCTGAGCGTTGAAAAATTAAATAACTGTCTTAATAAATTAAATCTTGTTCCGTGAAAACATGACTTACAGTACACATTATCTTAGCTACAAGCTCATGTATAATCTGCTACCTGATGTTAGACAGACTCAGACGGCTACCCCTTACAGAGTCTGGCGTAAGTGTACCAACCTTTGAACTTTGCGCTCCACTTGTTGTCAGAGTCTGTCATCAGGTAAATAATCTGAGGATACATCGAGAATCGATAATGCCTTACCTTTTGTGTTCCATCCAAGGAATACCTGTCGACTGATGTCATGGACCTTCCGTACACACCGGTACCGTGGCCGTTGGCTGCTTTTTTGACCACATCACTTTTCTTATGGTTCTCACCCTTGTTAATCACAAACAAGTTTTGCTCAACTGAGTTATACCCTGACTCCCCATTGCCACTGGTATTATCTTTAACTTTATTTCCAATATCCGATACGCTAGCCACGGTGCTATTGGCATGGCGTCCAGAACGATGCTGAATCGGTTCTAATTCTGTTTCGATTCGAATCAGACCAGGATCGAGCTCCGTGCTGTGCATAGCTCTCATAGTTCCGTCAATAAACGGTGGGCCGTCGTCAACATCACCTGCGGTGAAAGAGCGTGCTCGATTTCTCGATGGGAGCGAGTTACTTTCATATCGGTAATTTTCATACGCCATTTGGTTTTGACTGCTGTGATACGTCCTTGGAATCGTGAGAAACCCCCCAGAATCCGAGAGTGCTTGTCCGCTGGGATGCATTGGAAGAACCGTTAAATTGTCCTCGTAAGAGCGACTCCGGACTAGGTCCCCTCTTCCTGTGGACAAACCATCATCCTGGACCATTCTTATGCCCATGTCAGAACCAATAGGAACGCTGGCAGCCACAGACCCAATGGGCATATGTGCAGACCCACTTGTACTGTGTACAGTGTATTCGCGTCTTTCATAGTTACTTTCGTAGTATTGAGAGGAATCAGAATAGACTCTGGATTCGGCGGGCAAACTAATTGGATTTGAGATAATTCTGCGTTCCATAGTTGACATTTTCGGGCAGCTGTGTATAGATATTTTGTCTGTATCAGTTGAATCCCTTACATCCAAAGATCCCAAAAATACATGTGTTGCAGTGAGACCCGGTCTGTCAGCTACTGGTACGTATTGTGTGAACCGGCTTCTGTGACTGCTGAACTTCTGCAGGTATTGAAAAAATAGCACATGTGAGATATCAATGTGTTAGTGGTCTGCAATTAGATCAGACGAAAGAACGGGTCTGGGCAGCAGGGGCTGTAAAAGTATATATACTAAAATAAATAGATAAGTAATAATAAATAGTATTTTAGAATAATGAACGTGACACTGTTTGGGGCGTGTGTCGCTCTGTTAGTGCTCGTAAGCTCATAGTTTACTAGCACCAACAGAGTAGAACAGACTAAGTAGAATAGCTGAAAGGCTCGATCTTCTAGGGGAAATTCAGAATGGATTCAGACCAGGTAGAAGGATAGGTGACCACATCTTCAAACTGTCCCAGGTGTTAGAATTGGCAGGTATGGAGAGATGCCCTATGGGAAAAACTAAGTGGACTAGGATTTGGTGGGGATTTTCTAGAAATTCTGAAAGCGTTGTATGAAGTACCCTGTACGCTTTCATTAGGAAAGGTACAAGTAGAGAATCCACGTCTGGATATAAGCCTTAAGCAGGGATGTGCGCTATCCCCAATTCTGTTTGTTCTGTATATTAAGGATTTGGGAGATCAGTTAATGGAGTGTGATAAAGGAATAAGGGTAGGTGATCTAAAAATCCGATGTCCATTTTTTGCAGATGGCATTGTACTCATGGCAGAGTCTTAGAAAAACTACAAGATATACTGGACATAACAGGGGAGTATGGTGAAAAATGGAGGTTAGACTTCAGTAAGGATAAGAGTAAAGTCATGACTCTTGGGAAAAACGGATGGGAATAAGAAATGGAGAGTTACACAGTTGCAAATTCCAGAAGGTAGAGAACAGTGGATCGAAATTGGGGAGGTCGACGAGTATGAAAGCGTAGGCATTCAGATAAAAGCAACAGGAAAAAGCGTGTTCAGGTATCAGATGGAAAATAAAAATGAGAATGTGAATCGTACGAAGCGAACGATAAAAGATACGACACTGAACAGTTTCAACAAAGCGTACACAGCGAGGGTATTATGGGATAGAGTTGCAATACCAGGAATGATATATGGTGTAGATGTGATTCCAATAAGTGAGGGAGATAGCCAAAGAGTGAAGAAAGCACGGAATGAGATGGGAAAATGGATTCTGGGAGCATCACCATGTGCAGCAACAGAACCAGTCTTGGGAGAGTTGGGATGGAATAGAATCACAGACAGATTGCCAAAGCAAAGTTGAAGTACTGGGGGTATCTATTCGGAGAGTTAGGATGGAATAGAATCACAGACAGAATTGCCAAGCAAAGTTAAAGTACTGGGGGTATCTACAAACAGTAAGTGAAGACAAGTGGTGCAGGAAAGTTTACAATGAGGCAATCAAGGAACAAACATGATGGGTAAAAGACAAAGTTAAGTTAGCAGAGAAATATGAATTGAAAGGATATAATGAGGTTAATGATTGGAAAGTGTATATAGGTAAGACTGTTACCGAGGGCTGGAAGGAGGACTGGAAAAGAAGAGTCAGGTAAAAGGGTTGATTAAAAGCGTACAATGTATTAGAAAAGCCAAAGGAAAGCGTGTGTTGGGATGGAGGGAAAGGACCCAGGCTCCTTTTCTCAAAGTAGGGCAGGAGTAATCAATTTAGAAAAGAGGAAACGGAAGCGGACAGTTTGCCTCCATAGCAGCCTCCCAGACTCGCTAAAGTTACTGATGTGGGCGCTCGTCGGAGTCTGCCGTTCATCATGGCACTATTGTTTCTGTTACGCAACAGATGTAATTATGTTGATCGATGCGCTGGGCCAACAGAGTATCAACGCTCAGTCGCGGCTGCCATGGAGGTCTTGGGCCAGCAAATGCGCATGACCGTGCAAGTGTGTCAGAACTTTTAGTCACGTTTTGAATACAGGGCCTCAGGTGACAGGCTATTAAAAATAAGAGAGGCGATAAATTTTTATGCTTTTCTTGTCATATCAAGGGGACAAATATGCCTGATTATTTGTGGGTTTGGGAAGGGTGTCACTTCAAGCATTAACCCTTGAACCAGAAATCTTATTGGGTCATTATTTCATTGAGATTTGCCTCGGACCTGTAACTATGGAGGTAAGCATAAACAAATGCACGAGTAGCAAAAATGTTAAAGGGATGAGACCCCATTTTCTATTGATAATGTAAATGTCATTGAAGTAAACTTGCAGAAAAATAACAGGTATAGTGTCAACGAAACTTTTAAATGTCCGAGACAAGCTGACGAATATAGCCAATTTAACATGTAACTCTATTAGGTTTGATTTACTGGTGCAAGACCTGGAGGCAAGCGGACAGTAGGTAGTAATGGAAAATGTAATGTGCGTAGGCAGCAGGCAGATGAGACAGTGGATCATTGGCTGTTGTGGTATGATGCCTATAGAGGGATAAGGGCAGATTTGTTCAGAAAGTGGCACACGGAAGATTATAATTGGAAGGCTTTGGAAGAGGTTCAGTGTTTAAAGGAAGAAGAAGGTGTAGCATGGGTTTTTAGGTTTGAATGGTGACTTCGGGGAAGCAGAAAAGGTATTAAGAGTGCGCAGGACTACCTGGTAGGATGCTGGGAGAAATGAAATGATAGAGTCAGACAGCAACAGGAATAAATTAGAATTCCAGAATACAGGGAGGAAAGGTGGATAGTGGTAGCCCTTCTAAGGGCTCGCATGGGGGCTCCCATGGGAAATGCCTGCGCCTTAGAGGCAAGGATAGGGTATGTGAGGGAAAGGGGGTTTTCCCCCAGGAGGATGAAAGTACAAGCGATGAGTGTCGTGTGATAGAGCGTGTGGTGGACCCCATGCCTTGGCTGTGGTCCCGGAAAACATGGCAGCACAAGCTGGTGATAAATACCCTTGTTTCCTGCGCCTCAACTTTTTTTGTCTATTTTTTATCCTTCTCCTGGGCCACCTGACTCCCAAAGGACCGCGGTAGATGAGCGGAGAACCAAAGAATTATTAGGTGTTTGCTAAATATGGCTGCTTAAATTTTCCGGGAAACTTCAGTTTTTACTGGCACGTACTAGAGATGAAGAATTAGTACAAGTCTTTGGTAAGCAGCATCATTTTTAACGCAAGCGTTTCTGCACTTGCCGTTTAGTGTATAAATAAATTAATGGAAAACTCCTCCATCTCTTTTTGACCCAGTCTGGCTCAAGTCGGATTAAATACTTATAATACAAGAAGCACTACTGCACTGTATTTTTCAGTTCCTGCAAATGTGAAACGTAAAGCACTTTGTCTTAAGTGTGACGCTAGTCCAGCAGGAGTTTCATGCAAGACTGCGCGGATACATATGCATTAAGAACAATTATAGACAAAGTGATAAGATCTTTACTTGATAAATCCGAAATTAAAAGTAACCAGAATAATACCAGTGTTCCAAAAGAAAAATCCCGTGCCAAAAATGTACCGCCAACTGAGTATACTACATGTAATTTCAAAAATGCTCGAGAGAGAGAGAGAGAGAGAGAGAGAGAGAGAGAGAGAGAGAGAGAGAGAGAGAGAGAGAGAGAGAGAGAGAGCCAGTTGTCAGTCTTTGCTGCTTCATAGCACTTATGGCAGCTGAAAGAATGCCTTGGACAAGAACAAATTCACGGGCGTCGTACTAATAGACTTATCTAAGGCGTTTGATTGTCTGTCCCATGTATTTGTTCTAGAAAAGCTAAAGGCCTATGGACTCAATGACAGTGTTGCTGTCCTGCTAAAAATCTACCTGCGGGAGAGAAAGCAATGTGTGCGTACATCAAACAAAACTTGTGTGTATAGAGATATTCTGAAGGGAGAACCTTGGAACTCTGTTTTTAAATACCTCTTTTTGTATAGCACAGAAATAATATTTAATGCATTCATTATTTCAATTTTCACCTACTTTTATAGAGGTAATATGAATGTTAAATGTTTTTAAAAAATCTAAATTTTTTGTACCATGATTTTGAGATCTAATATACAGATATCTGTACAAACAGCAGGTGCCTGTTTACTACAACTGAGATGGATGTGGCAAACAGTAATTGAAACTTTCAAAATGTTAAAGAGCGAAATGATTGCTTTTTTTTTTACAAATCTAACCGTGAAGAGAAAAGACTACATGTACAGCTTTTGATGCACATCGAAAATACCAATAATTACAACCGAAAGTTATCACAAAAATAGTTGGAGATGAAACTTGGACTGACTTGCCCGAATATGTCAGAGCTGTCTCAACGTACAGGCTCAGTGATTTTAAGAATCCCTGTATAATGCCATGGAATGGCGAAATGGCAGAGTAGTAACAGCTTGGATCTCTGCCTTTGTTCCCTTACACAATGTGCATCAGGTTTTACTGGGTATGCGTCTTTGTTCACACACACACACACACACACACACACACACACACACATAACCTTTTTTACCTTGTTGGATGTAAAAGCTCAGTAGACCTTGTACGTGCGTAACCTGGCTTACCTTAAGTTTACTAACTTGACCGAAATAGCAGAATCATGTTAACATCAATATTACACAGGTGAACATTGAGCTGGTGGCAACTTATTCGAAATTGAGCGTGTACAATGGAAAACTAACGACTCCCAAGCAAGAAAAGTAAATTTGTCGGTGACGTGTTGAAGCGTGCATTTATTTTGTGATCGGCAAATGTTCGGCATTTTTTACCTTTGTATATTGATCATTCCAAACACGGATTGCTGTTGGATAGAAAGAACTGGTGTATAACAAAAAAAAAAAAAACAAAACAAAACAAAAAAAAACAAAAACAAAAACAAAACAAAAAAAAAAACAACAACAAAACACCCCCCCCAAAAAAACAAAGCTGCCCTTATTATAGTATCTTTCATGTTTTATTGTATTTTCTATATTGTTGGTTTGAAAGACATTGTATGAATAACATAGTCTTGTCCTGACTCATACCGTTGTAAATGAACATCAAATTATTGCTCTCTCTCTCTCTCTCTCTCTCTCTCTCTCTCTCTCTCTCTCTCTCTCTCTCTCTCTCTCTCTCTCTCTCTCTCTCTCTCTCTCTCGAACATACGAATACAGGACATGTAAACCGATTTAACTGTGAATATGTATGTCTCAAATGAATGAGAAATGGGCCCAGCGCTGAGTTCTGCGGTACATCTGCCTTTAAGAGACTTTCTGCCGTTAAAAATCCCTACAATACACACGACGTTAAAAAGTTTCAACTCACACATGTCCCGAGCTGAATACTTATAGCAAAAATGTTTACTCTTCAAAATCGAAAATAAGATCAATTATTTTCCCAGATGTTTGTTCTCTGTTTCAACATGGTCTTTAAACATTTATGTCCTGTGCTGTGCTGTATGAGACCTACATTTGGTCCCGATTTTAGAAGAGAAACTGACATAAATCAAGCAGATGAACAGCAGGCCAATTGTTGACAAGTCATTTATAAATTGAGTGTTGTGAAGTGTATATTTCCGGAAGAATCACAAACTATAGTATAATTACGGTTACCATACTGTAGATACGTTGTAACGTCTAAACGACAATTACAGCAGTGATCAATATAATTCTACCAAAGTTAAAAAACAGACAAGAAGCAAAACTGATATTCCTAAAAAGAGACATGAAACGTACAGTACTTACAGTATGAGGGACACGGTGTGATGGTGAGGCAAAAATGAAAAGGTAGTTACGTCTTTGATGTTGCTACTATTTGTGTGTTTTTGTACATGAAATTTTAATAAGCATTAATATTTGTGAAAATTTATGTTTCGTACAGACGTTAAATTGCTATGTTCATGCAACAAATTAGGTCCTTAATTCGCAAATTTGAAGTTTGGAAGTCGATATTCACCATATCGGCCATTTATACGCAAAAGCATTAATGTATTTGCTTCTGATCATGATACCGCACAAAACTGAACGGTCTTGTTACATGTAACGACAGGCTGTTTGGTACACACGCTTGTTTGCGTCATTCTTTGAAATAGATACAATTTCTGACAATTTAAGAGCAGTGTATTCTATGGCCGACAGTTATCGTGTTGGAATGTATTCCAGAAAGCAAAACTATAAATGAAAAGACAAATACAAGAGCCAAGTGAGTAATTAACTAATTAATTAAAAGAAAAAATGACGTACATAAGGGTTCACCGGCATATATATATATATATATATATATATATATATATATATATATATATATATATATATATATACATACATATATATACATATATATACATACATATATACACACACACACACACATATATATATATATATATATATATATATATATATATATATATATATATATATATATATATATATTCCACATTTTGTCGCTGAGGTCAACGTGTGTCAACTACCTGGCAACAATTATAATCACACTAGGCATGAACACATGGATCAGGCAAACATTTGGCTTGCTTTTGCCGCTCGACAAGTCACCTTTTATCTGTTGTTGTAGCTGTTACCTTCGATTCTGCTGGGATGTCTCTCGTCATACACTGTGGCCACTTCCTACAGTAGCGTCACAGCTGACCCTACTTTAAGCTTTTCCTATATCATGTAAACGTGTGCCTTTTTTTTCATTTTGCAACAAGTATTATCACACGACGTAATTATGATACCTGGTTGTTATTCTTGCTATCGTATCCATTTCTTCTGCATTTACTTCTATCATTCTGTTCGTCCTATCAGCTGGAATAACTCACCAATTAAGGAAGGGGAGACATTGGCAAGTAACATATGGAATTTTCACCGTGGTCCAAACGTCTGCATGTGTCACCATTTTATTATAATCTCGTAAACCTGGTTTCACATAATTGCTTCGTTAATTTTTAATGCACCGAAGATCGAGTAAACCACTGTCTGGAGAACCCCTAGATTTGTTACATACGTACTATTGGGCAATGTAGTTTATATAAAATATGTTTAAACTGCAGTAATTTTGTAATGAGACATATTTCCAAACTGCCGCCAAAAATATGTTGGTTCATGGAATGCAGAATTCACTAAGCCATCTATAGAAAGAAATGTTTCTTCTTCGTTTTCTATATGCTTTAGTGCAAAAAAAAAAAAGAAATAAAGAAAAGAAAAAAGAAATAAGATTGCAATGTCGAAAACCAAAAGATTGCTACAAAGATAATATTTCTGCTCCTCATTTTTTTCAGCCTTAGTCTTGGCCTCAGGGTAAGTTAATGATATTTAACTTGGTCTTGCACCCACTCGGCAGTCCGTATATTCAAATTTCTTTTGTAAAGTAATGATTTCGGTTGCCATAATGTTAACTGTTTCGATTTTCGTAATTGCCACGATTGACATTTTTCTTGCCTTGGGCAAGCGAACATGTGTATTGGTGAGGCGTGGGTATCAGAAAAATATCAGGTTTAGTCCAGGAAGACATCACAGGGTCACTGCTATGTAGAACCCCATGTGAAAGACCGAGTGACTATACATGTTATGTTTACACAAATCTATATGCATACACAAATCTATATGTATATTCTGGCATTGAAAGAATGTGAAAAGTGAGGGGCAGTAAGAGAGGGAGGTGTGTTAACTCTTTCAGTTCCAAGTTTTGACTGAGTCAACAAATTTCCCCAACATGTTTTGAGCGCATTTGGCCCAAAGCGCACTAAGGAAAGCTGTTATTCTGAACCATTCTTATGTTTTCTGCAACTATATGCATGCTGGTACTTGAATGAATGGTCGGTTTACAAGAAATGTGAATGTGGTATCGCTATGTTAATTCAAGGCAAACTGACTTCTGTCGGAATTTGCAATGAAAGTGTTAATAAGATCTTGAACAGGATAATGACAATTTTGTCCCTTTAAATTTGTGCATATTTCGCCTCTTCGATTAGCTCTTGTGACATAAAACTGGTCAAACAGCTTCAAACAGATTACTCATTGTTTTGTTTTTTATGTATACAAGTGGGTGTGAGTTTAGCTTTTCGAGGAGGCCTGTCTGCCATCTTCAGTCGCGCTCAAAGGAACGCCCAGATACTATCGATAGTTCTGTGAGGTCGAAAATTTAACTCTCCCAGCAAGTTCAACGCACAACAGATACACGAAATACGTAGATAGTTGCCTGGGAAGAAGAACTAAAGTATGTTATACTCACGGGCTGTCGAAACTGCTCCGACCTGCTCCGACGGTAGCGTCCCGGTAAAGTGATAGGCCCAGTCCTTTTTCGTACGGGTTCGGTCTCCTGGAATGCAAAGGCAAATAAGACTTCTATGGGTGACAGGAAGGCGTGGGATGAGTCCCAAGTCGGTCTAAAATTATTCCTACAATAATCTATCAGAAGTGAAACAAAAATCCGAGTCTTATCATCTCGCGGGACATATTTGTAGACTGACAGAAAACTTAACAAGTAAATTGGTATAAATTAAGCAGCTTTTTCATGGAGCCGGGGACCTGCTGCCACAGATGTGTGAGGCCCTCTTGTGGACACACATGTATACAATGGTGAATTTTCAGCCAGTAAAGCCATCTCATGTGTTCTCGTGACCTGTCAATAATTTCCTATGTTTACATATCTTTTAAGACGACACAGGTTGGTTCGTTTCTACAGCAACGACACATTTGCCTTGTGTATAGAACCTCTCTGTGCTCCGAACCACAGCAAGCTATGGACAATTGAAGAAAGAATGGTTTTGTCACACAGACAACTCGAGGTGAATTTGAATCGCGAAGAACAGTAGCTTATAGACTGTACCATGTGGGCCACATGTTTACCTAGATCACTGCTAATGTTGACAAATCTTCGCGTGCAAATATGAAAGGACTGTTCCAAATAACTGTACTGAATCTATCAATTATACACATGTGATGACATTCTTGAATTAAAGTCTGTGCCCATGCACCCTGCGCTAAAGAAAGATGTTGACTTGCAGTATTTATCATGATAGGTTTTATCTGCTGGTTTTACCAAAATATTTGCTATTAACAAGAGATTGTTGTTTCACTCCAAATATCTGTATATACATAATACGGTTGGTATCATTGTGTATGGGAGAGGAACCAGCATAAGCCTCCGGCTTGTTTTCCAATCCCTTTTCATTTCGAAAAATAAAATACGTATAAATCAAACCAACAAGGGATTTAGTTAAAAAGAATTAACCCTTTCCCGACCAAAACTCGCTGGAAATAAAATGTCGCCTGTTTCAACCACTTTAGAAACTTAGGGTAAGTGGCAATCAATTCGAATGAGAATTGCAGACGGACCGTTTAAGAACAGCATACCGCAATTTAACAGCTTTCCTCCGGGCGGAGTTGGATGCTACCGACCCGCCCCAAGAAGGCTTCGGCAGGCGACAACTGATATTCGGGCCCTCCGAATAAGAAATGATTGAAAAAAATCTTAAGTTTGTACAAAAAGTTTTTACTATATGTACGCGACTTCAGATTAGCACAGTGCCTTATGGCATATTTTATATTACATGCTTGAATTACCAGATAATAGACAAAACGTGTTCACAGCTCATAAAAAGCATGCGCGTTGTCTACAAACTGTCTCAATGGCACATTTGAATTTTTTGTAGTCACACAGACAGCCTCGTTTGCTTCTGCGCGATGGGCTGCAGCTAGCTGTAAATGTTTGGGAAAAGTTGCATGTACAAAAACCGCTCCAAGAATGGGTTTTTGATTTTACCCGATTGCTTGAACATGTTCGATGTAATCGATGGCAACTAAAGCATATTTTAGACCACCTAACATATTTGGAAGTTTGTTGTTTCCTATCATTGTTCACTTTGGCGAAAACATGTACACGATGTCTGAGCTTTTTTTTTTTCACATCGTTTGGCCGAAAAGTCAATTTTGTCTTGTTTGTCAATAAAAAAGTCTGAATCCTTGTGCTTGGTTACCTCAACAGGTACCTAACACCACCACAGCGTCTCAGTGAAAAAATGCATATATACACAACAGCAAAACTACAGTTACAGATAAAGTCAAGTTAAGCGCGTATATGATTAGAACATTCTGATACACACATGCATTGGTCCAGCACTAATTATAACTGTGACAGTGCATGTGTTTTTCGTAACAAGGTAGACCAACTGGAAAACGATGCACTTGATCACGATATAATTGCCGTTACTGAAACATGGTTAAATGACAGCATATCTTGTGAGTCCGTCATGCTTCACGGGTTCCAAGACCCATTTAGGTGTGACAGAACCACCGGTATAGGAGGAGGAGTTTGTGTTTATGTTTCACAGAACATACCTGCCAAAAGGAGACCTGACTTAGAAGTAGCGGGCGTAGAATGTGTATGGCTAGAAATTTGTTGTGAAAATCGTAAATGTCTCATAGGTACATTTTACAGACCTCCTACTGATACGTCTTTTTGGTCAAAATTCGAAGAATCTCTGGATTTAGCTAAAGAAACAAACACAAATAATATATTTATTTCAGGAGACTTCAATGATGACACTCTCAAACCCCGTAGTAGTAAACTACTTCCTATCTGTGATGCATACAATTTAACTGAGTTAATATCTGCTCCAACTCGAATCACACAAACCTCCTCAACCTGCATAGACATCATTGCCACATCATGTCCCGATTTTATTTCATTAGCAGGGACCATCCCAATAACATACAGCGATCATCATGCGGTTTTCTGTTCAATAAAATTCAAAATAAAAAGACGACAAACGTACAAACGTAAAATTTGGCTCTATGACAGTGCAAACTTTGATGGACTGAATTCCGATTTATCTACAATAAATTGGGACCAATTTTTTTATATCTGTGCCGACACGGATGAAATGGTCCATAAGTGGACTAGTCTTTTTATAGAAAAAGTCGATGAATATATTCCTACCAAGACAATCACTGTAAGGCCAGCTGACCCTCCTTGGCTGTCTTCTGAAATAAGACGCAAAATGCGCAAAAGAGATCGCATTCATAGGAAAGCCAAACCACGTGACACTCCACAGTCTTGGGCTGCATTTCGACCGATTAGAAATGAAATTGTAAGTGACGTAAAGTCCGCTAAATTAGCTTATTACAATAATGTGTCCCAGAAAATCAACGATGGTGAAAAACAAAATCCAAAGTTATGGTGGAAACTTGTCAAACAGCTTCTAAATGAGGGAGGGAAGGCTTCCGCATATCCACCTCTGGTTGAAGGAAATGATGTCGTTGCAGACAATATGGAAAAAGCAGAGCTATTTAACAATTATTTTGCAGGTCTTTGTCAGTCTCAAGACGAAGATGCTAATATACAACTGTCCAATCCTGTTATATCAACTGAGTCACGCCTTTCTGATATAGCATTAGACGAAAACAAAGTTAAAGACATACTTCTTTCCCTGGATACTGGAAAAGCTTCTGGTCCAGATTCAATAAGTACCAAACTTCTTAAATGTACAGCTGCCTCAATTTCCAAACCCCTTTCACTTATCTTTCGAAATTCAATGGACAATCACAACTTTCCACGTAAATGGAAGGATGCAAATGTTACGCCCATTCCCAAAAAGAACTCAAAACAACTTAAGGAAAATTACAGACCCATATCTCTTTTAAGTGTTGTGGGGAAAGTATTTGAGCGTTGTGTTTTCAATGATGTATATAATTACTGTAAAGTTAACCAATTGTTATCTAGATGGCAGTCTGCTTACTCACCTGGTGACTCAGCTGTGTGTCAACTATTGGAAGTGTATGACCTTATAGCAGAAGCTATAGATGAAGGAAAAGACGTTAAGTTTGTATTTTTAGATATAAGTCGAGCGTTTGATCGAGTCTGGCACAAGGGGATACTGCACAAACTCGAAAAAATTGGAATTAATGGAAAATTATACAAATGGTTTGTCAGTTAGGGATGGTTCAACATTTTCATCATTTTTGAATTAGTACTTACAGTACGCAAGGGGGGAGGGGGTTAAATGGGTCTGTACACTTTCACAGGATATGGAAAATCATGGTCAATTTTTGGCCTGTTTTGTGCAATTTTGCTATGATTTGGGGGGAAAATCATCATTTTTAAAGTAATTTGGGGGGAGGGAGGGGGGTCATGAAATTTAGTACCCTAAGTACTAATTCAAAAATGATGATAATGTTGAACTATCCCTTACTTGGAAAATAGAAGACAAAGAGTAGTAATCAATGGACAGTCGTCCAATTGGTTAAACCTTTCGGCTGGTGTACCCCAAGGTTCCATTTTAGGACCACTTTTGTTTTTGGTTTACATAAATGATCTGGCTTCAATAGTAGAATCAAATATTAGAATGTTTGTAGATGACACATCTCTTTTTGTTATTACCAAAAAAGAACTAGACTATTTGGCGACGATGACATTAAATGGCGACCTTGGTGCAGTATCTGTTTGGGCCAAGCAATGGTTTATTTCCCTTAATGAAAAGAAAACTGGACTCTTAAACATAAGTCAAACAAAACAAACAAGACCACCTATTTATTTAAACGGTAAGCCCATCCAGGAATTAGATCAGCACAGGCACTTAGGAATTACTTTTAATTCTAAAGGCACTTGGACAGAACATATTGAATCCATATATAAAAGCGCAATGAGAAGAGTTGACTGTTTAAGAAAATTAACTTACAAATTAAGTAGATCTACTCTCGAAAAACTGTACATTGTTTAAATCAGATCCATCTTGGAATACGCTTGTGTACTCTGGCATAACTGTACAAAAGACCAGGCTGACAAACTTGAACGGGTTCAAATCGCGGCTGCACGAGTAGTGACGGGTGCATCTAGACACGCTCCAACCAGATTACTTTACAATGAAACAAAATGGGAAACTTTGCACGAGCGACGTGAAAAACAAAAATTAATCTACTTCTACAAAATTCTCAACGGTAATGCGCCCGCGTATTTGGAAGAAAGACTGCCTCAATCAATAGAACCTACTTATGAAATGAGAAACCCACTAAATATCCCAGTAATGAGATGCAGAACTACTTTTAGGCACGACTCTTTTTTTCCCTCAACCATTATTCTTTGGAACTCTCTTGATTCAGATACAAAAGTCTCTCCTTCACTTGCAACGTTCAAAAGAAATATAAACAAAAACTTAGAAAAGCCACCCAGTTACTGCTACTGCGGCACGCGCCCCGGTCAAGTACACCATGTGCGGCTGCGCACAGAGTCCAGTTCTCTGAATCATCATCTGTTCAAGCATAATCTTGTTGACAACCCCGATTGTAACTGCGGAATGGGACGTGAAACTGTGATACATTTTCTGCTCGACTGCTCCCGATACATAATAGCAAGGTCCCAGCTATTTCAACAAATTCCACCCACAATACAACCAACAGTAAACAACATGCTATTCGGGTGTCCTTCGGCTACCACGGAAGAAAACGAAATTCTGTTTAACGCTGTTCAAAATTACATACTTTCGACAAAAAGATTCTAATTTTGATCCCAATTTTCTGGCCTGTCTACTTACAAAATCTGTTCCTTTCAATAGCATCACCTAACCAGTACACTTACCCTTATTGCTGTACATATTGTATTCATATTGTGTTCCTGTTGTAATGTAAATTAACCTGAGCTTGAGTTATCTCACTCTTGTTTGTAAAAGTTGTACTGCTTATTTTGTTTTACCATGCACTTATTGTTGTCTACGGACCTGCTCTGTCGAAACTGTCATGTTGTATTAACACGGAGAGGAGTTTATATAAGCTTTAAGCTTGTTCTCCAATCCCTTTTCTGTTGACATAAAATATGTTTAAATCAAATCATGTGTTTTTCGTTTTTATGAATTGTTTTATCTTTCTCTTGGTGGCAACACAGGTGTTTTAGGCAGAAGCTCTTTATGTCTGTGTATCAACAAAGACGTTTTTTTGTTTGGTGGATTTTTTTTTATTTGGGCATCATCACAGGCATTCTGTTTTCCGTATTTTCCCTTGCTTCGTTCCTTCTTCTTTCCTTCTTTACTGGCAAATTGTGTCTGTTTATGTAAATGTTAAAATTGAGCTTGACTGGATACACATCCATGAGCTTTTGCATTTGATAGGGGATAGCAAAGATGTTGACAATTATGCAAATAAGATACAATTGAAATTTGAATGTCTGAGATATTCAAACGCACGTTGCAAACAACAATAAATCCCCATTGCAAACCTATTTTGAAGGGTTCGAGAAACAAACTTTTGTCATCAAAAGACGTTCATAAGTTTGCAAATGATTAATAAAAATCCAAACATCATATAAATTTTTAGACCTGGAGTAGTTCCGTCAAGACTTGGTTTTTGTCCAAAAAAGCGTAAATTGTGCATGCACACCAGAGCAGAGCAGCAGGGGGCACAAGAGACATGATGCTGTTGCGGAAAGCCTTGGCTCGGACTGACAGGAAGAAGCCAAAAGTCAGTGTTGATTAGCTATCCGCGCCCTCTACAGGCCAACAGCTGCATCGGAATAGGTGCCGTCATAATTAAAGTTGCAAACTAAAATAATAAATAATCCAGCAGTAATTCTTACTATTGCAATAATCCAGATCATATGATATAGTAAACAATAAAATTATATCGGTCCATATGGTTGGAATATGAGCCTGCATATTTTCAGCGATGTAAATAGGATCAAGATAATAAAAGTTACCACCACAAAACAGCCATTCTACATCCTAGTTCCTATACCAAAGCAACCACAGTTAGGACTAATTAGAACGATAAAACTGACAACAGTATCCGTTTGTTCTTATTATCGTACTGGCCAATGTTACGTCACGTATATTATATATATATATATATATATATATATATATATATATATATGTGTGTGTGTGTGTGTGTGTGTGTGTGTGTGTATGTATGTGTGTGTGTGTGTATGTGTATTTACCTTTGAGTATCTACTTTTTCATTATGTTATTTTAAATGATTTTGCGAATCTAGTCATAAATAAAAAAAGTAGATGTGACTTTTGTGTGAAACTGAGAGGGCAATATTGCTTTATTGTTGTGTAAACACAAAACCCCTGCACATCATGGACAGCACAAAATACGGAATCCCTAGGTTGTTAGCTTTCAGAAAATACATGTTGTAACTCTTTTTATGAGGATTCTTTGTATGGTTAGGTGATTTGTCAACCTGTATACCATAACGTATATATTCTTAAGCTCCATGTATGCTATGACAGTAAGTGGGTAAACACAACGAGCCCTGCTTAATACACGGATCTGCCCTCCTTCTTTCCTCTCGGGTTTCTTGTTGTGGGACAAGGGGCCGCAGTCAATATGAATATATTTTATGTCCTTTTACCAAAAGTTAACATATTCAATTACGCTAATTTTTCACGGCACGAAGACTTGACATCTAACAATCTGATGTTTCTAGTTCTTTATTTGGTTTAAACATATCTTATTGACACTGCGATTGGGGAGAAGGAAATGCCTTTATCAACCCCTCTCGCAAAAACAACAAGACGGCTGTGTAAACAGCCCATGCTCAGCTGACCTAGACATTCGTCACACTTGCAGCTCTGTGAACTTGGGATAGGATCAAGGTCATCCATATACTGAGTATGTCTGACCTCTATAGAAGAACATTAACATGTACAATATCAAGGTCCCAGTTCAAGTAGTTATCGAGTTATAATGAAGAGTAAAATTCATGTATGTTGCACTGTGACCCCTGAAACGAGGTCAAGGTCACTCATGTACTGTCTAAGCATGACCTTCATAGAGAAACATTAGCATGTGCAACATCAAGATCCTAACTCCAAACAGATCTCAAGTTATCAAGTGAATGCTAAATTTCATGCTAGTTGTCTTGTGACCTTGGGAATGAGGTCAAGGTCCAAACATCACTGGAGCACGGCCATTTGCACAAAATAGGTAGATACTTACAAGAGGTACATCCCTACCGAGTTGGCACAAATCTGGCCAAATTATTTAAGTTATATCCATTACAAGAAATTCCCATGCTAAACTTTCCTGTTTTAAAGATTTTTGAAAAAAAAATATAAAAAATATAAAAAATCACTTGAGCGTGACCATTTGAACAAACTTGGTATAGACCCACCCAAGGTACATTGCCACAAAGTTTGAAATAAATCTGATGCAAAGTTTCTTCAAAGAAATCCAAATTGTGAATTACCATTAAAACACATTACAATGCACATTGACTTGCATAGTAAACAATAGAAAAGGTGAATTTACCGATAAAGTACCCGAATTGAAAAAATATGGTAAAAAATCAGGAATCTACAGCAATGTTACCTAGGGAAAATCTTTAACAAGGAACATATCCACAAAATTTTAACCTAATCTGAGTGACGGTTCTGGGGAAGAAGTGACAAGTAAAGAAAACACTCAAAAATTCACAAAAAAATTGAAACAAATTGCAGCACCATCTGGTGAACAAATTAAGAGCTAAGAGTTCCTAGGAGTGTTCTTATGTAATATCAAAGCAATTGCGCAAACGCTTTAAGAGAGGAAGGTCTTTTAAGATTTAACCACCCAAGAGAACAAAGAAAATCATTAAAAATGCAAAATCACTGGAGCGTGACCATTTGAAAAAAAAACTGGTGGAAACCTACCCAAGGAACATTGCCACCAAGCTTGAAGCCAATCTAGTTAATAGTTTTGGAGAAGAAGTAAAAAATTTGAATTAGCAAAAGAATGCACATTGACTTAAATAGTCATCAACAGGAAAGGTGCATTTACAAATGAGTACCTAAATAAAAAAAAATTTAAAAAATCGTCAAAAATCAGGAATCCACAGCAGTGCCACCTAGTGAATAACTTTGTTTGACCCTTCCACAAGGAACATATCCACCAAGTTTCAGCTTAATCTGAGTGAAGGTTCTGGAGATGAAGTTAAAAAATAGCCAGAACACACAAAAAAAATCATTCTAAATTTTGGGAAAAACATTGCATCCTCGCCTGGTGAACAACTTAAGAACCAGGAGTCCCTGGGAGTGCCCCTGTGCAATATCAAGGCAACTCGGTGCGTGGTTTCTTCTTTGGAGCTCAGCTGACTGACAAGTCAGCTGAGCTAAGAACAAAACAAAAAACCAAAACAAAAACAAAAGCACAAAAAAAAAAAAAAAAAAAATTGAAAAAAAAGTAAAATGATTTCTTTTGGAATAAGAAAACGCTAGCCCGTTGGTTTAGTTATCACAATGGCAATTGCATATTTTGATTTGTCTCATGCTTTTTAAAATGTTTTTAAATATGAGTAATATAATTGCAAAGGTTTTAAACGGTCTGTGGATTATATTAAAGAAAGGTTATATATTTTGTCTTTCTGAGACCTGGCTGAGACTAGAGGAGACTGAAATATTTTCCGAGTGATAGAGTGCAACCAGTACACTTGCTTCATGGAATCTGGAATGAAAGATGTGGACCTGGACTATCGTGGCCGACGATTCGGTCGTGTGTTATTTGTAAAAACCAACCTGATATTATTTTCGGAGAGCTTGAAGTAAGCAGTGACTGCATCCTTGCTGTAGCTATTGAGGATGCCTCAGGCTGTAACTGTCAGATATCAGTGAATGCTTCCTTGCCATTTTCCAAGTCTGGCGACCAGTCTCAAACTGACAAATGTTTTGAATGTATTGATGGTTTACAATTAGTTATTGGTAACTATTCTGCCCCGGGCCCCCATTAAACGGATGCGCGATTTTAATGCATATTTGTCCCGAAATAATACAATCAACAAAAAGTGGCATGAACAAAAGATTTTCACCTCACAGCGAGATCCTTTATTTATTTATTTATTTATTTATTTATTTATTTATTTATTTATTTATTTATTCATTCATTCATTTAAAGAATTTCTTTACCCTGGGTAGCTCTTTCAGAGCACAGCTCTGTCCTTCCAAGGGACCCAACATACATGTACATAAAATAGTAACATAGTGTTACATAATCAAACAGCAATTAAAATTAAAGAAATCTAAAAGTGTTAATACTAAGATTACGAATAACTAAATCTACACGAACAGAACACTTAGTAAAAGCGACCAATAAAACTACAACTGTCAATGAGAGTAAAACAACGTGAAACTGTCAAAATCCTTTTAAGAGTGAGATTTGTACAGACGTTTAAAATCATATATATCACATTGCCTTAAAAAATCAGAAAGGCTATCAAAATGCAAGCACCATCATACACAAATGAAGGGTTAAATATTGCTTTATTCGGGTGGGGTATAAGAATGTTTCTTTTGAGTGGCAAAGCGCGTTGGGTAGTGAATAAACTCGTCTAGGAAATTTAGCTGATTGCACATATGATTAGGCGCTTAATGTTACCATGTGAAATTTCCCTCTCTGTTTAACAGTCTGCCGCTTTAAACCGGTAACAATATCTTCTCCTCTGTAGTTAATATAATCATGGTTACCAGTGACAATTCTCGCCACAGCATTGTGCAGTCTCTGTGTACATTTTAGAACTGTCTCAGTACATGTACCCCAAACAGTATCGGCATAATCAATACATGGTAAAATTGTGGAGTTAAAAATTAGTTCTAATATTTGTTTGCGTACGACTGTGCTAAGATGTCTGAGTACTGCAAGCTTTGGCATGATCTTAGAATGCATTTTCTTGATATGCTTTTCCCATGTTAAATCCTCATCCACATAAACACCTAAATATTTAACACAATCAACCTGGTTAACTACTTGAACATCTAAGTAAACAACCAAATTATCCTTAACATTTCTTTTTCGTTTATTAACATAGAATATGACTTACTTGCATTAATTGACAATTTATTGCACTTATGCCAGTGGGCGACTTCATCTAGGACAAGCTGCAGTGTTTTAGTCACTTCATAATGTTTATGAAGCCAATGGATAAATAGTTCACCCAACGCAAGTTATAGCGAGCGTCAGCGAGCTCTTACCATAAACAAATGTGAATATAGGATATAACAGAACGGTAAATTATCCAATCAGAAGTGTACTCAGTGTCCAGCCAACGAAGTTGATTTTCTTCGTCCTCCCTCACTGCGCATGCGCACATCGGCGCATGCATTGCATTTTTAGGCACCCCGGGTAATTTTCGCAGTGTTATTTACACCAAAGTCTCAAACTTACCTGCTTTTATGGAAATCATGTCAATAATTCATAACAGGGCTTCAGAAAACGTTGTAAGCAGAGTGTAATACATGATAACGATTCACCGACTTGCATCGTTAACACCTCGATGCAACCTGAACCTGGCAAACACGCTTCTGGGGCTGGAAATGGGTTTCCGCGTAATAGAAAAACTTGACAGGTTAAGGGTAACCTAAATGAACTTCCCAAAGTACGTAGTATTTGTTGCGCATGTTGCGTCTCACCTTACTAATATCTACACACTGTGCAGTCACTAAGTCGCTTCTCGGGGCCTTCCAGATCGCAACTTCCAGAAAACACTTATCCCCCAGGGGCCCCAAAACGCCATTTGCCAAAGCCTTTTCCTATTTTGGTGTTGTCGCGCGACAATCCAACAATCACTCTACGTACGCACTGCGTCTCTGTCACAGGATACGGCACTAGTTCAGTGGCGATATAAAAATCTTGGGCACAATACCTAAATGTGTGGAACAGTGTCTAACAAAAAGAAAGGCTATACGGCAGATAATTTCGTTCATTTGTTCAAGGTAGTATGGCCTCGTCCCTCTAGACTGGTTTAGTAAATGGCCACTAGAGGGACCGAACGACGAGGTGCTATGTACTGCAGGATCCACAGACGTTATTATCGATACTTAGTAAATGCGGATGCTCGCATCTTAGGCTATGCCTACAACATATTACATATTTTTATCACACAGCAGTGATATTGCTGTAAAGGTTACAAAAAAAATGGAAGTCTGAAATAAACACCAAAAAGCACGGTGCAGAGGTAACTAGGCCTACTGCCCTACAGCTTTACAATACATGCGCACCCCTACGCCACTAGATGCATGGCATTACTGGCACGTTTGGCTACGTGGTTAATCACCCATTATAAAATAGTAAGTGGTGTGAAAATGAGGCTACTGTGATTAAATGCTTTGTTTGCCGTATAATAACATCTGATATATGACGATGACCTTTCCTTTTGTTGTGCCTACCCCTACTGAATTACCACCCCATATGAGTCCCTGGATTTCTATTTCACCATCATTAATAAAGTACGTAGAATTGTATGGCTGTTTAGTTCATTTAATAAAACAATTACAGCAAATGTTCACAAAATATCTTTCACGAAAATGCAATGTCTTCATTACTTTGGGTTCCGAGTTCCTATGGTAGTTACCATGGTCGATAATAGATGGCGCGGTAATTCAAGCGCATGTGTACTCCCTATCCGCACTTTGCCCCCAATGCTGCGTCAGCCAAATATAGCAAAGTTACAAACCTTATGATGCCATTACTCCACAATTATTATCCCAATGATCCTCACACATGTAATGACAAGTCGATGCAAGTGCATTCATTGACATACTTGGTGAATAATCCACCAGATGATCTGAACCTGTGTCAGTGAGTATATACTGGGATGCACAATTGTCGGACAGCCCAAGATTGCGTTCATTGCCAGACTGAAAATTAAATTACAAAATTTTGCTGATCTTGTTTGCCAGTGCCGCTGACAAGACCAGACACTGTGGATTGTTGGCGCATGTTCCTTGTCAAATCAAACTCTTTGATTGCGAACATTTTACAAGACATGATCGAGAAAATCCTGCCATGAGCAGAAAGTTAGGTGTGCCCAAATGTCGGACGTGGTAAGGTATTTGGCTCCACGGTATTTTTATTCACCTTCTTGCTAGAAATTAAACTCCAGTCCTTGAGGGAAGAACTTCTATATTTTAAAATATATTAGATTTACAACTTTATTTTGCAAGCTGCGTCGCACGGGTGTTGAATAACACTTGCCGAGTAATAGGAGTATAATGGATATTTTCTATCTAAAAGCTGACATATTGTGTCTGAAAATATGCGAATTTCAAAAATGGGCAACTTGTCTTCTATCCCACGTGAGTCTCTCTGTGCTTATTAAATTAATATTTTCTTGTCAATGAATGGCAAAACTATCGACGATTCCCGACAATTGGGCATGGCTCTACACGACCATAGACATATAGTAGGCCTATAGCCTAGGCCTAGCATAAAATTTGAAGTAGGCCTACCCTACCCATACAATTGCACCCAATTCCTCCCGCTCCACACTCCAAATGAACTCTGCTTAGTACTGTCATTATTGGTACGGACCTTACACTTAAAAAACCTCTGTCTCGTAAAAAAATAATCCAAACAGAACACGAACTTCTTCGAAAATCGCCCAGCACACGGCGAATTTGCCTGCTTTCCATCGTCGTTCACTTTCAACCGTGATATATTGATTTGTCACATGACATTCGCATTCTGTACAGGCAAGCACGATTTTTAAATAAGAAAGTTAAAAAGACTTTGTGTGCCGCTCTAGTAAATTGTAATTTTGACTATACTTGCTCTGCTTGGTATTCAGGTTTGTCTCAAAATCTCAAAAAACAAACTTCGAATTACTCAAAACAAAGTTGCGAGGTTTATATTGGACAAACATAGCCGCTCACATATAGGACACAAAGAGCTAAATAAATAAGATATGCTGGTACAGGTTTGCGACAGAGCTACACAGCTGAAGTTAAATCATGTTTTTAAGATCTTCAAGGGCATTGCTCCAGATTATCTTCGTCAGTTTTTTTTCCAGAACCCAGAGTATACACAGCACCAATACCAGAAACAGTGCAGAAAATTTTCACATCCCATATGTAAAAGGACCTGTTTTTCATTCATTTTATGATACAGCCTTTAAGGATTGGAATGCCTTACATCCACATATTACATTATCCAACAGCCTCAATTGTTAAAAAAAAATTATGAAAAAAAAGAATATCCTGGCAACCATGCAGAGTCCATTCATCCTATTCTGATATTCATCTCTTACCTTCCATGTCTCGTCCAAGTATCCAAAGGACCCCCAATGGAAATAAGTCTTGGCAATTGACTTTCTTGGGCCATCCTTGGTGCAGTCAACTTACTTTTTAGTCATATTGTTCATTTATATTGTTCTTTCACAAAGGCAAATTGGTGACTTTTTAGTCATCTATTACTATGATTTTACCTGTATGAAATGTTTTGCTCATTTTTATGCTTTATTTACCTGTATGTTTTATTTATCCATCGTTTTATGTAAACTCATTTATCATTTGTATGTTGATTATACCGAATAAACTCAATCAATCAATCAATTTATGATCAATATTTTGGGCCTAGGCCTATTTGGAAGGTTGTAACTTACAACAGTACAATCTTCACACCTACCCCCCCCCAAATTTGGCTCCGCTCATCTCCTACACGGTACATTTTGCAGCGGAGGGAGTGCGCAAGCAAGGGGGATTTTCAACTTGAAGCCATATTATTATAGGAATTAAGTAGGCCTATGGTGTGGCATTCATTGTTGTCAATATATCATTCAGGAGGCGGTGAAACTCCCTCAGATCGCGAGCAGATAAGCGATCGGTGTGACTTCGATCTCACCGCCTCCTTCATGATATATTGCCAACAATGAATGCCACGCCATACTCAATTCCTTTAGTTATATATATATATATATATATATATATATATATATATATATATATATATATATATATATATATATATATATATATAGATAGATAGATAGATATGTATAGGCTATATATATATATATATAGATAGATAGATAGATAGATAGATAGATAGATAGATAGATAGATAGATAGATAGATAGATAGATAGATTATAGCATGCTTTGTTGACGATATACTGCAAATCCCCTGGATGCCGGTCAAGAAGAAATTTTCTTCAGCCACCCTAAAAAAAGTCATCATTTTCATTTGGGGAAACAGGTGGAAGTCTGACGGGGCTAAATTGGGTGAATAAGGGGGATGGTCAATGAGTTTGAAGCCACAGTCATGGATCACTGACATGCCAACCACCGGTTTGTGAACAGGAGCATTGTCTTTGTGGAAGAGGATTCCTTTAGTGAGCGTACCCCTTCACTTAGCTTTGATTGCTTCACGCAACTGTCTCAGTAGGCCAGCATAGTATCTCCCATTGATCATCTGGCCTCAAGATAGTCAATCAGCAGAATATCCTTGGAATTGCAAAAGACTGAAGCCATCTCCTCTCCAGCAAAAGGAACCGACTTGGCTAAATTGGCGGTGGTGATTTCGGACACTTCCATTATTTAGACAGAATTTTGGTTTCTGGTTCAAAGTGATGAATCAAGGTCTCATCCATGGTTACAAATCAGGCCAAAAATTAGCGGGATCTGCTTCAAAACGGCATAAATTGTCCTGGGACGCCAGGAATCTGACACGTGTCTGATCCGATGTCAAGCACCCATATTCCAGAAACTTTTGTCATTCCCAACTCCTTGGTGATGGCGTGCTCAACCCTCTCATGAGAGATGCCCACAACACTGGCAATATGTCGAGTTATCCATCGTTGATCAGCCATCACCATGTCAATTGTCATGCACCTGGGTAATGTTTTCAGAAATGGTTGCTGTTGAAGGCCTTCCTGAACGCGTGCCATCATCAAGGCTCTCTCTCTCCCATGTTTGAATTCTGCAGCCCTCTTCTTAACTGTGGAACAGAAAGGGGCATCATTCCCTAAAGTGGAGAGCATGTCAGCATGCATCTGTATTGGAGTCAGCCCTTCAGCTGCAGGTACTTCATGACTACCCGACAGCCAGTTTTGTCCATTTCTGGTGATTTCAGTGGGTAGGTTCACAAGATGGTCTGATACAAAGGCAAGAATCACACTACAATTGCAGTTCTTATGTCAATGATTCATTTAATGATTGTACTTGTTTGTGGCTAACGTTCTCTTCAATCTAATTGAGATATCCCACTTAGGCTCAGAACTTTTCAGCCAGCCCTCATAATCGTTCCAGGCTTCTGCACAAGAGCTCCATCTGACGACGTAGTTGTTCTAGGCCTACCCTTCCCCATCTCATTAGCACGAATGATTGACTCCACAGATGAATACATAATGATTTATTGCAGATAAAGCCCAGTGTGGGCCATTGTACGTACAGATGTTCCCAGTTCACCTTCTCCCCTTCCCCGTATCTAGCATTTAGCATGAATGCTTGACTGACTGAACGTTACGAGCGCCTGTGGTCATGTTTGCCTTTTTTTTTCAAATTACCCAACCCATTTACAATTTTCTCTTCTGACACGGATCATTCGGCATTATGATTGGAAGCAGAGTCAGAAATCATATAACTAAATTCCTGTTTCAAATTGCCCATCTCATGAGTATCATATGACACACTATTATATAAGTTATTGTATGTCTCAGCAAATAGCTGTCCAATTTCACCAGGGGGTCAGTTTCATAATCTACAACACCTGACACAGAGTCGCCCAAGTTGCTAATGCGTTACCTCTGACCAAAAGTCCCTTTTTTTATTATTTAACATGGAATCTGCTAAGTTGTTGGCATTGCACATATCTTTCTTTTTCACAAAACGTAAGGCATGATGGTATTTAGCCCGCATATTGTTTCTTATGTCTCATATAACCCCACTTCGCAGGGGAATTATTGCATTTCCATATGTAATGCCAAAACATGGACTCTCTCTCTTACAGTTTTCAACATTATATTTTCATCCAGGAATAGGTGAAGACGCAACTTGGAAAATGCTACCAACATGGTGTTTGATTTTTTTTTTGGAAAGAAAATTTGGTATTTAAAATGAATATTAAACATATGAAGGACCTGAAAAGCATGATTAAAGTAAATAGATTACCAATTTTCTATGAACAAATTATTAATGCTTGGCTCAGGGTGTGAAAGCTAAACAAAAATCCCACAAATTGTGGAAAAATAAGAAAAGAAGTAATTTGGGGAAACAAAAACATTCAATTCAATAATAAGCCCATTTTCTTTCCACATTGGATAAATGATGGTATAATTTGCATTAATGATCTGTTAAATGAACATAATGAATTTGATCAACAAGGTTTATATGAAAAAGTTAGTAATAAAAGCAACTGTTTTTCAAAAATAAGTATATTACTCCAAGCTCTCCCAAAGATAGGAAACATGTTTTAAATTCACAAACCTCAATAGTTACCCCAGCTCGCGTTGATCCTTATCTTTATATACTCCATGGAAAAAGAAGTTTTGATTTTCTTTCAGTTAAAGATAATCTTTGTTATAAATTTTTTTTAGAACATAAGGTTGAAAAACCATATGTTGAAAAAATGTTGGTTATCAAGTTTCATATTAGTAACTTCAGATGGGATGCACTGTGGAAATTTATATTTTTTGGTTTAAGGGAAAACAAGATAAAGCAATTTCGCTTTAAACTGACACACCTTATATTACCATGTGGTCAGTTATTACACAAATGGAAACTTAAAGCTACTCCTCTATGTACATTCTGTTATTGTATTGATGCTTATGAACATTTATTTTTCAATTGTAATAGACTAGATATATTATGGCAAAATGTGAAAAAAGCATTTAAGTTGTTAGGATTTGAAAATTTAGACCTCTGTTTGAAGACACTAATTTTAGGCTACAAAATTGGAAATGGAAGTTACTACTGGGTAAATGAAAATATAACACTTATTTGTTTTGTTAAAAGTTTTTGTATCAAACAGGATGAAAAAATGTGGATGTTTATATATTATGTAAGAAAGCTAGAATAGCGAAGTAAAGTCTCAGAAGTAATTGATAAATATGAAAATGCGAAATATATTAAGTTTGTTTCGTTATTGTAAACTCATTTCAGTCTGCCGATGAAATGAGGAAATATTGTATATTAAAGAAATAAACAGTTGATGATATAAAAAAAAATTCATCCAGGAATAACTTTTTTCCAGTTATCAGATGTATAAGGAATGGTCGATTCACCGGCCTCTAAACATGCAGTTACAAGATTGTTATGAAAACATTGTATCAGCTCACAGTATTCCTTGCACATTAAATGTCTTAAATCTGTGCATTGAATAGCCGACCAGGTAACTTCAGTACCTTTCAGATTATCACCTATGACATGCTGGTATTCAGATATATTAGAAAGAGTCGCCACGTGCGATAGTGGGATAGTGGGCTTGACACTCTGAGTTGATGTGGGACTTCAAAATAGTCTACAGGGACATCAAGTCTGAGAATGACAAGGGCATGTTTTGCAGAAGTGCATAATGTATATATATATATATGTGTGTGTGTGTGTGTGTGTGTAAATATATATATATATATATATATATATATATATATATATATATATATATATATATATATATATATATATATATATATATATATATATATATATATATATATATATATATATATGCTAAAAGCCATCGTTACTTAAGCTGGAAATAAGTCCTTGGACTTTCGTAGGCCATCCTTAGCACTGGTCAGTATGTATTTTAGTTCTTCTATTTTATACTTTTGTACATTTTATTCATGCTGAAAAAATCAAATCAAATCTTCTCAGCTCATGGCTGACTTGCATCTTACTAGAATCAATCCTTATACACCAGCTTTCACTCATGTAGGTCTGGGCTGTTTTGGTCCCTATTTTACTAACTTTTATGGAGGAAAAAAGATAAGATAAGGAGGTGTTTTCACATGCATAAGCTTCAGAGCTATACAAATAGAAATGTTGCATTCAATTGACACAGATTCGTTTTTGAAATCTCTCCATAGGTTTATTTCACATAGAGGTAACATTTCTACCATCTATTGTGACAGTGCTCGTAACTTGTAAAAGGGGAGCAAGAGCTACCCGAGGCATTCAAGTTTCACACCAGGCATACATTGAAGCAAGATGCTACCTCCAAAGCGATTCAGTTTGTGTTCACAGTGCTGCGCCTTCCTCACTGTGAAGGAAATTGAGAAAGATTGATTAGAGTCATAAAAAGGGTACTTAGAGCAGTGATTGCCTATGCTTCATGACTTACAGGTGAGGTTTTACAAACCGTACTCTGTGAAGTACAGGCTGTGGTAAGTAGTTGTCCATTGACTAAAATTAGCAACAATCCCAATTATTTCTTTCCTTTAACCCCCTGCTCTCTGCTTACACTTCATCAGTTTACAAATGTTCCTCCAGGTGGCTCTTCAGTCAGATATTCCTATCAAAGTAGATTTAGGTTCTCGCAACATCCAGCTGACATGGCCAAATGGCTCAAGCTTTACTTGCCTACTTTGAATGTCAGATCAAATTGACGAATGCCTGTCAATGACATCAAAGTTGGATAGTTGGTGTTGATATTTGAGAAGAGAAAGCCTTGTAATTTATGGCCACTTGCCATAGTTAAAGAGATGTTTGTAGGCAGAGATGGGAAGATCCGATCCATCTTGCTTAAGACCAAAGTCGCTAAACTTCGTCAATCAGTGCTTCATATTGTGAGACTAGAGGGAGGTGTTTAAATATTTAAATGTAAGTAGTGCATATATTTTACGTGTTGATAAAATTGCAAAGTACAGTTATACCTCAGTATTCATTTATAATGAAGTTACTATACAGTCATAAATGTATAATGACTGGTTAATTGTCTGATGCATGCTTCAAAAAAAGTAAACATGTAGGCCCTATACTCATATAAAGTCTTTATAAGTGATAGTAGTATTTGGATCATTTTTAACATGCTGTCCAACATGAGGATGGTATTATGGTTCTGTTACTGGTATCATTTTTGAACATTGATATTGACAAATAAGTGTATTGAAATGTAGTCTTTATATAAGTGATAGTAGTACTTGGATTATTTATAGTATGCTGTCTAACATAAGGATGATATTATGGTTCTATTATTAGTATATTTTTTTATCATTGATATTCATATTCATGTTAAATGTATTAAATATATGCATGAGAATAAGATTAGTCTATGGTGTAACTATTTGTGGTAGGAGTAGGATAATGGATAATTAACAATCATTTCTATTAGAGTTTGAATATTCAAAGCTCTTAGTGCTTTATTGACGGTAAGTCTGCATGAATCGTTTCTTTCATGGCCTAATTGTCAATAGTTTCCCTGAAGCCATTATATATATAATTGCGGATCTCATATAGATTGCTTCATTTGCTGTTTGTTTGTTGTCTAAAGTGTTGTCATGTCAATAAAAAAGGGGGGTATCAAACACAGATTAGCTGTATTTGATTTTTTCTATACGTTTAGGATTATGAAGAAAAAACATTGTTAATTTGTTTATTTGGTATTTCATTGATACTTGTTGTGGTTCATAGTTGAAAAATTTTATTACATTCTTCCCGTTATGGGAAAACAAGCCAACATAGCAATATATGTATATATAATCGGGGCATACAAGCTGTGTATAAGAAATATATTGCTTTATTTGGAATCCAAGTTCAAGTACACCAGGTTCAAGTATCAAGTTTCCTTGCCACACCATTTATGGTCGTATGACTAGGTTCAAGTATCAAGTTTTCTTGTCATACCGTTTATGGTCGTATGACTAGATTCACAGGTTCACACGCCGAGGCATGTTTAACAGCGCGTTTCTGGTACTCTTGCACTCCTTTGTGGATTATGGTTTTAGAGTATGGGTCTGAGTGTTGTCATGATGCAGGATGGCGCGTTCATAACGCAGCCGTAACCATAGGTTTGCTATAGGTTTCTGAGTAAATATGGGGAATTTGTTTGCATCCTGCATTATGTAGTATATATAAGTATGTATTTGCCGTATTATCAAATTTGCTCGAATGTACCGTTCCAAGTTTCATACTTCTTGAGATTATACCGTATGGTATATGCCTGTTTCAATGGTTTCATCATAGCATACGCACAGCACACCTTGGATATGTTGGATGTTTTATATGTGGTTTGCTCTTGTCCGGGATAAGATATCTTAGGACCAGAATTTTCCTGTAAGTTGATAAAAGTAAATGTTTATTCTACATTTGAAAAAGTATTTAACTTTCACCTGCATTGTACATGGGTGAACGTGCGGATGTTGTGTTACATATTCTTTCATTTTGTTTCATTCTGTGTGCATAATGTGGTGCATTAGTTCAAGAGTTCAGTCACGTTGCAATATCTTAAAGTCTATTATACCAAGTATGCATATTTTTTTTCTAAAATGAAATTATATATATTTATGAGGTTAAAATTCAAGCTACTTATGATGTTAAGTGCTATCAATAGTTTCTTATATAAATCATGAAATGCAGAATATATAGTAAACTTGCATTTTTCAAACTAATTATGTTATATTTCATCGGTTTGCAGTTTGGAATCCATTGATAGACGTATTCTGGTGTGTGGGACACATCCACCATTGATAGCCTTATCCAATTGGTGAATGGGACAGATCCATCGTTGATGAACAACATATATTCATTCTTGTTTTATGTTGGTAGAGGTCTGTGGGATGCATTGATCACATATTATGTATTTGGTATTTCAAATGTAAAATCAACAGACATCGGCTGTCAATGGTATATCCAAAGGAATAAATTATCATACAAGTTTTTGTTTACTGGTTTTCATTTGGAGGTCTACCGACAAAGAGAATACTACACCATAAGAATATTCCAAAAGTAAAAAGCGTGTGCGCATGTCCAAAGGAAGACAAGATATTCTTTATAAGCCCTACTGAATTTTCAAGGGTTAATCAAGATCCAGACGATGATCCTGCTTATTACTGACTATACCTCTGCTGTGAAAACTGTAGGTGCCCCAAGACTCCAAACAAGGTGTTGGAATTGGACTCTTGTATATATTTTGAGGGTGTCAATTTGGAGGTATAGACATCGACACTGACCCTTGAGGGTCCATAATGGTGACCGATGGAGAACAAACGGCCAAGAGTATCAATGAGTTCTTGGACAAGATTCGTACTGCTGATGAATTAATCTCCATAAATGAGGACAGACTATGTGATACATCATTAGTTTGAAGTCCATCTGCCAGGATACAAGAGATGTTATTCATAATGTTCTGGAGACATTCAATTTGGAAACCCTGGGTAAGCTGCATTGGGCTTTGTGTGCACAAGTAGGTCAAACTTTGCAGTGATTTAAGGATTGGCTACTGCTGCACAGGCACAATGGACAATAATTCCAGATATAGGTTACTTAGGCTTAAGTCCTGCTTGTAAATCCCCAGTCAAAGAGATTGATAAAGTTTACCAGAAAGTATCTGACAATGCTATTTCAGGTGACCAGACTAACAGAGCAACAAATGAATGCAATGTTACCACTGTTGTTCAGTTACTGACAACTGTTATAGCACTAAGAGATCAAATCACAGTGCTGGAAAGTCAAATCAGTGCATGTAAGGCAAACACATTCAGCCTGACAACACTAAAAGTGAGCCCTATACCATCAAAGCGTAGTCAAAATATCCCTGATGGACAACCCCTTCTGATCCAAAGAACTATTCAATTACAATTGTAAAAGTACCAGAGGTTCCTCGCAAATGCTGTTGGAGGGCAATAACAGCTTAACATCAATGGATGATCAAACACAGGAGACGAATTGTGAAGAAGTTTATATTGAGACGTTAGATGCTCTGCAGGGCCTTAAAGAGGAGTATGGCTGTAAATGTGTTATTAAGGTGGGATTTTGATTCAGTTTCCAAGGGAAGGCACACTATGTCCTAACTGGTACAGGGGCAAAGGTTATAATAATCCTGGATACATAATGTATGACTTTCTAGCCTCCAACAATATGGTGGTTGTGGATTTCATGTTTGACCAATCAACCAAATATACGTATTTGTGTCACAAACTGAATGTTTATTCTTGGCCAGATCACTTTACTATTTTTAACCACGACTTGTCTGATGTGATACAATGTTAAATTTTTACCTCTGGATAAAGACAATCCTAGCAATCCCTTGCTAGTTTTATTAAGGGCTAATATTGTTGTTGGTGATTACTAAGCAACAGCAAGGTTCTTAGTCATACCATGCTAAACTACCTGGAGTAACTGAGAAGCTAATGGCGTGTATAATAATATACTGTCTCAGAAATACCTTTCATGCTCTGTCTTCATTTACAGCAAATGACGAGGATGGGTTAGTACTGATAAACCCAGACATGGTGATCTATACCACTGCATGAAACTAGCTGAAATGTTCAGAGAGGGCATCACATTATTGTGCACATAATTAGAACTGGAAGCTTGACTGTATGTTCCAGCAACGTAATACAAGGTCATTATGGAACATTTCAAACAGGTAAAATTATAAACTAGTTTTGTATTCTCGTACAACTACTCAATTGTTTGATTTTCATAAAGGTATCGTGGACCCTGAAGTTGAGTCTGAGCTGACCATTCATTCAATCAATATACGGTAATTTGTGAATGACAGAGTACATGGACATACATGGAAATTATGACGTTACTCCTGATCAAATTAATATTATGATCAGATCTTTGCATAATAATTGTGTGCCGGGGTTTGATGCTATTTCCTCTGATCACTTAAAGTGGGGGTAAATCGGATTTTCTGAGGCGTCATTTAGCCCATTTGTATAATTATATGCTTAATCTTAAATATCAGACATTTTAAGACTCGGGATTATTGTACCTGTTCTTAAAAATCGTTTTTAGATCCAAACACTATAAACAATTATAGACCGAAAACACTGAGCTCCACACATTCGAAGTTGATTAAAATGTGTCTTTTATCTGATGGGGTTTGTAATGTGCAGTTTGGGTATAGGAAATTAAGAAGTGCTGAGTTTGGCTGACTCTGTTTGTATGATGTTATTTCAACTTTTAATTCATCAAGATACCTGGTTTGTGTTTGCGGTTTAGAACAAATGTTTTGATAGTGGGTAGCATGATGGCCTCTTCTATACACTGTGGTCTGGAATTCCAGTTAAAAAAGGCTTTTTATTGTAATGTGGTACCAGACCTTACACGCTAAGGTCAGATGGGGAGATACGATGAGTAAAACTTTTATGTTACTGCGGGTTCAAGACAGGGGCTTATCCTCTAGCCAAAGCTGTTTAATGTAATTTACTGGAACTCTTACAGGACTCAAAATCTGGTCTTAAAATTGGTAATAAACTGCCCGAAGGTTATGTGGATGATACATCACTGTTTGAATCGGCCCCTGCACAGCTTCTATCACTTATTGATATATGTAACTTGTATACTAGAAAATGGCGTTTTTCATTTAATATTAAAAAATCGATATATCTGATAGCTGGGAAAGTAAATTTCATCTCTGAGCCTGTGTGGTATATGGGAGATATGGCTCTACAGAATGTCAGTGAGTTAGAAATTTTCGGAATAACTTGAAAAAGTAAAATGGTTGCTAATACCCATGTAGCTACCAGGATTGCTAAAGATCGCCGTGCTATTTACCATTATAGCGGCATAGCAGATAATTATCCGGGATTAGCCTCAGACACTAGAGCATACATTTGGAACAGGGTAGGAGTTCCTACTCTCACATATGGTATGGAATGTATAGCCCTGTTGCAATATGAACTGAAAGAATTGGAAACAATACAGGCAACTAAAGGTCTTGTTGGTATTTGTAAAAGGTCTCGCTTCACCCCAATCTTGGGTGCCTTGAACATACCTGAAGATGCTGATATTATCAAGCAATTGTGTTTTTTCTTGGAAGACGCATTTTTAACGTCCATTCACCTGTCCGAGATCTAACTACCTTTCTCCTTGCTAGATACTTTGTGATGGGGGAAACAGAAAAAGGTTTATTAATGGACTGTATTGTTAGCTTATTAAGAATCCTATCAGGTGTCTCATTATGCTAAACAGGTCACTAGAAGGAGGCCTAGTTGACTCTATCAGATATCTGTTGTGCCATAAGGAATATAATAATCCACAGTGTCAACTGAGGTGGTCACTTATTCTTATAATGAAAGTATTTTGATTATTGTATTTTTATTTAGGTGTAGCCAGGTCAAGTGTAAACTGGTTCCTTTCGACTGCTTGGGTGCGAAGATCTCTGATTGCCTCGACCAGATGGCCATGTCTACCTGTTCCTGCAGTCTAGGGAGCTTGAAGGGTCCAGTCTTCTGAGACAATCAATACTGTAACTAGCTATGGACTTAAAACGGTGTCTTTACCTACTATTTTATCCGATATATATATATATATATATATATATATATACATACATACATTGTATCACCCTGCAGTATCTAGCAGTATTTATCGTATCACTCACGGGGGATTCAAAAATTATTATTAATTTTATTATCATTATATATATATATATATATATATATATATATATATATATATATATATATATATATATATACTTTGGACCTTTAAAGTAAAAAAAATCTACTACTATAGTTCAGCGGAAAGCCTGATGTCAAATGTAAGATTTTCTACAAGATCATTACCATAAACTAAAGAGAGCAGCGGGCCCAGAATGGATCCATGGGGTACCCCAGGTCAACAGGTAGCCAAGAAAATGCTTGATCATGCATAACCACACACTGGAAGTGGTTGGATAGTTAGGTTTTTACTCACAATATAAGATTGTCGGAAATATCTAGTTGTTTTGCCAGCCTTATGAAAGGTCATGGATAAGTCAAAAAAAGATCGTTGTGGTGTCTTTCTGATATCAATAAGCAAAAACTGATCAGTGTAGTTGCACCGTGCCATGTTTCAGTAATGGTAATCATCAAGTTTTAAGCTTGATCTATCTCTTCTTCTTTGCCAGCACTCTTGATATTGCGAATATTTGAATTGCAAACAGCCAGGACATCAGTAGATGAGGCCAAAGTTGGGTTGTACAACGGTGGCTGCTGTAATGACTGAGATGATAAGACGGAGACACGAGAATCCATTCTAGGCCTATGGTAAAGTTACAAATAATAGAACCATATAGCAACTAGTAAAGATGATTTGCTGCATAGCAAATCAGTGTGTGTGTCTTCAAAGCATATTGGTATGACAATGTACAACTATTCTATAAAACAGGAGTAGAAGTTGGAATGGCATATCTATCTATTATAGATTTGAAGTTATTCAAGATTTAAAATTTCTAATGGTGCTTTTTAACATAATTTAAATTGCTACAACTTTTATTTTTAATTCATTAGGTGATTAGGTGCCAATGGTCAACAACGCCCTAGTAGAAGTTGGAATGACATCTCTATTATACTGTTGAAGATATTCAAGATTGAAAATTTCAAATTCAGAAATTCAGAAAGAAAGAAAGAAAGAAAGAAAGAAAGAAAGAAAGAAAGAAAGAAAGAAAGAAAGAAAAAGAAAGAGAAAGAAAGAAAGAAAGGTGTGTGTTGACACACACACACTTTAATGATAGAATGCATGAGCAGGGATATTGAGCATTTCCTGGACTGTGTAATTGTATATAAATAATGTAGCCCAAAATGTTTTCCTTAAGAGCCACTGAACTGACTGGTGTCCAGAAAGAAAACATTAACTTATAATTAAATTACCAAACAGACATAGCTATTCAATCAATGCAGCGAATGTTCATATGACAAAATTAACTCATTCAGTGATGAACCTAAAGGATATGCTCTTTGCTAATTCTTTCAAATTTGCATTGCTAATACAATGTGTGAAACAAATAAAAAAGGTCAGAATATCACAAATCATGAGCAGATATTATATTCTATTATGATTGTCAGGAATTTTAAATCAGAGCCCCCTAATTTAAAAGATAAGAATACTCAGTATATCCCTTTGATACAAATTTTACTGACAGTAAATGAAGACCTGAATGAGTCGAGGGATGCCTCATTTTCAAAGGGTCATTTTGATGTCACATCTTGTAAAACATATACCAGGATTATGGCTTGTTTGCAGTTTAATTGAGATGTGACACCCCTGTAAAAATGCCCCACAGGTCTTACGATGTTGATAAAGGCTGTGGATTATGAGTGAAATCTATTGGGGGTAATAAAATGCACCTAAACTTTAGGAGGAAAGGGTAGGGTTTATTTTGATGTGGTTACACTTGCCAGGACTTTGGAATAAGCTAGCCATTTGGTACCAATCATTCACTGTCACTGGTCATGTGTGTTTGGTGGGGTGGCAGACACGTAGCAGGGCCAGCTCCACAGTAAAATGGTGTCCCTTTAGCCAGATTATTTTGTAAAAAATTCAATTATTTGACGCTACAAAAGTGAAAATAAAACCCATATAAATGTCTACAGCAGCACCCATATGGACCTGTTTACAAACACCACTAATTATAGCAGCCGGGTTGAGTGGCAGGGCAAAGAGGTCAGTGATAGGCAGTTTGGCCCACCAGCACTGTGGTCACAACTAATGAGACGGCCCCCAGAGCTCAAGTTAGGTGGAATGGACTGTATGGTATTTAGATTTAAAACTTTAATAAGCCCTCATTTGCATAATTTTGAAAAGCATGACCTCTCATTATAAAAAGGCCAGACTTTATCTATAGAAGTATAATTGTGCCAAGTTTGGAGTTTCTACGTGTTATACTTTTCAAATGAAATGTCGGACAAATTTGCCTGTAAAGAAAGAAAGAAAGAAGGAAAGAAAGAAAGAAAGAAAGAAAGAAAGAAAGAAAGAAAGAAAGAAAGAAAGAATTCCTAGAAAAACAGAAAAGTGTGTGTTGACACATACACTTTAATAACCGAAGCTTACTTGGTTTTCAACATTTGTCCGTGTAGAGTGTTAATAAATGGTATGAGTACTATTTCAATGCAGACGAATCGATAATGTGTATTGCTCAAGTTTGATGCCCACCGGGACAGAATAAATTGATCTCAGCACAGGTGGGAATGCCTGGTAGTGGAAGTAGTTATGCTAAATAAAGGCACAAGAGAAGACTGATGTCAAGCAATTGTGACCCAATTGGGTAAATGTCTTCAAAGACTCGATACAAGTAACATAGCAACATAAAACAACATTGAAGTGCAAGCAGGCCAGGAATGTTACACATAGAGACTGCATGCCAGTGGTAAGAAGGATTGTAAATGACCATGACACTGGAACATAGCAAGATAAACCAATTTACACAGCTGCCAGGCCCAAAAAATAGTATACGTAGATACCAATAAATGGTAACTTAATGCAGAAGCAACATGAGCGAACTGCATGTCAACTTCCCAGCGAGCAAGCAAATGACAGGCAAGTGATAATCTAATGACATCTTAAGTAAACTCAGCTTGCGTTTTGCACAGGAGAAGCTGCGACGGCTACAATACACAAGGGCAGAAACTCTAGGTGTAAACTTTTTTCACAATACAGAAGGGCAGAGAATTGGCTGCAACTTTTTTTGTTTTTTTTTTGTTTGTTTGTTTGTTTGTTTGTTTGTTTGTTTGTTTGTTTTTTTTGCCCTTATATATTGTGTACTTAAGGGTCATAGATTAGTGTAAATTAATTACATGTCTTGTGCCCACGGAACAACATAACGTATGATACCTTTATTTTGTTGGCACAAATGAACTCTTACAATGAGCATGTGCAGACACATGTAGAATTAGAGGAAACGGACTGTCGTGTCCACTGATCAGGACAAAAGCGAAGGGGTTAAAAGGGTTCGGGAAGAAAAGATAAAATTAAAAACAAAGAAAGATTTTGCGACATCTGCATAGGTTTCAACTGTAAATTCTTACAACAATCGTAATAAATGATAACTTAGGCTAATCAGAGCAAGACTGGTCATTTGTGTCGACAGTTCCAGAAGTGGAGTACAAGGGAACTTAGCCACATAGGCTTCTTAAAATCTGTGGCCTATCGTTATCGTCCTGTATCATGATAAGATATATTTGTCCAATAATTTCAGTGACTTATAAAATAGCATAAGTATGGTTATTTCATGCGAAAAGCCCATGGCTAATATGGTGACAATCTAATCTCAGAGACTTATAAAATGGAACCTGATATTTTGTACAATTATAGTGACAGAAGTATGTTTTAAGTTCACAAATATCAAGTGAAATGTTCAATTTTTACCTAACAGATAGGAGTTTCAATAAATACATGCTGATTTTAAAAAATGTCACGTGTTTATTCTGCCCTTATGTACTGCATTCTTCCCTTTTGAAAAACTGGTTTTCTGCACTTATGTACTTGTAGGGTTCAACTTTCTGCTCTTATGTATTCCCAAAGGTGTGAAATCTGTCCTTATGTGTTTCTCTCGCTACGGCTGTTCCTGTGTAGGTACCGTGAATGTAATAGAGAAATTGATACGAGCTTGTTGTCACCTTATGCCGATGGTATTATCCTGCCTTTATGTGTACATATGCTCCGGGATACTGTAAATTCAAATGATGATGATGATGATGATGATGATGATGATGATGATGATGATGATGATGATGATGATGATGATGATGATGGTTGTAGGCAAGATTTTATACACAGGTAAATTTTTGGTATGTAAATCATGCATGTAGGGTAAGTTAAAATTATCAGCCGTCAGTGGTCCCATCATTTTAAATTGGAGGTGAGAAAGTAACAATAACGGGGACATTAAACACTACCGATAAAAAAGTATGTGTACGGAAAGACAATTATTATTTTACATATAATATGCAAGTGACAAGTGCGAAGTCCATGATTACCCAAGAAGTTAGGTGAGTAAGGAACAGTAATGTGCTAAATAAATGATGACAATAGGTATAAGAAACTTTCAAGGGTAGCAACGTTTGGCAAATGAACATCACATAGAGCAAGGACAAAACAAGCACGATAATGAGTTTCATTATAATAACGTCTCACGTACCTTAGCATAGCATATATCACAACAAGAGGTTGTATATGATTACAATAAGTCTCAATCGTTTTTTTAAAAAGGGGGGATTGTATGGTGTGAAATATGGATTGATGCGCGGCCAATATGAAACTACGACATATGGGAATATGTGGACTTTTTATTCTAATTGATTTTCATTATCAACTCCCTGTAGGTATATGATAGATATGAAACATTGACCTGTCTCAGATGCGATTTCTCTGTTTACAGTCCACACATCCTAGCTCGGTGTGCCTTCACTCCGACCCACGAGCCAATTGATTAAAAAAAGTCCATGTGTGTGGGGGCACCCTCAATACGGGGCATTCATATCAGCCGCTGTGCTGCTTTGGCCCGTGTCATTCAACAAGGAAGTGCCTGTATGTACGGGAACATTCCTGTATCAAACATGGCAAAACATGATGCTCTTACCGAACTAGCAACTTGAATAAATTAACTTTTTGAAAACTTGTGGACGTGTTCTCCAAACACACACTAAGCTTGATAATTATGAAAAAGGGTCATTATAGCCTGTGTTTAGAATAAACATACGTTATCCCCACAAATGTTAACAGCCGTCGATCGATCGTCAAATCGGTAGCATCAAAGTAGCATATTTAGGCGGGGAATTACGATATATTTCTCGAATTAAAAAAAAAACAAACTGAAAATTGCTTGTAATGCAAGATGGCCATATATGCTTTATGGATTCAAGCTTTCCCTGTTCTTGTTACTGGAGCCGTTGGCTGCAGATCATGTACGCGGTGGACGACAAATAATTGTATTAACACAGATTGCAGGTTTAGCCAAACACAAAGCTAATGATCTGGATTTTTGTACCGGGTAAAAATCATAAAGCCATGCATGTCCATTTTCATGCTGTTCATACTCATAAGTCGTGTCGAAAAATGTGTTGCTGTCAAGAGGAGAATGCTTCATTGAGGGCGAAATAAGCGCTGACCGCAAATACTCAGAAAGAATACACTCTGCATACCCGCCAGTCATTGGCAGAACATGATGACGAAAAACAGTTTACTTACGCGATTCTAGCAGAAAGATTTAGTTCTCGTCACTCCTATTTATAAGAGCCTGTTGACTATTCTCCACACTGCAGTGCATGATCACATTTTGAATGTAGGATATTGTATAAAACATTATGAACAGAGTTTATAATGCCGTATATGCTTATGCGGAACTTATACCTTAATGTTACTCATCCTTTTGCTTTAAAATCAATATATGTATGTGTGTCATATGTCAGTATTGATGGTTTGTCGCCTGTAAATAACCCATCTACATCTGATGCAGAAAAGGTCACAATCAACACAATTTGTGAGTTCAATGCCTTAACACGGCTTAATACACAAGTAACCAAGAGGTACATAGTTGTGTATTCTCAGTTGGTTACAGTTTCCGCCATAATGTTCTCAGTTGGCCATTTTTTTGCAGTTCAGACAAGTATGTAATTGCAAAAAAGGCCATAATACTTGTTGCAGTTTTTGCTCTCGATGGACATGTCCGTATTGGCATTTCTGATAATTACGCACAGAAGCCTTCAAAACATTTTAATGCAAATTACATGCTACGAAAATGGGGTGAATGGCAACGTAGCAAACTTTTATTCACAATACCGTTTGCGTTCAGCCTGTATTGACACTGTAAAGCCTGGTTTTTGATTTGACAATCAGTTGACATACAGTATTTCGGTGCAAGATTAATTTTTTTCTACCAATCCGTTGTTAGACCTGCATGTTGGCTGTACCTACAAATGTGTTCTACGTGCAGCCCTATCATATAACACGCTTCTTACTTTTCCAGCTGTAAATCTGAATTATGTTGAAATGAGTGAAAAATTCATGGATTAAATTTTTCATTTTATTTCAAATGATTTGTTTATTGTATTTGTATCTTTTTGCCCAGAACCACTTCCTAGTAGTCATTCCCCTATTCAGCAGTCCGAACACTTCACTCTCCATAAGGTAACCTGTCCCTGTCTAACCGATGTACATATGGAATTACTATTGTCCATATATCTTCGGTATGATTTTTAAAAAATTATTTGATGTAATCTGGATGTATAACCACATATTAGCTGAGTGGCAGGTTTTTTCTTTATACTAGGGACATGTTCTCCGTGTGAGTGACATGATACGGATACAGAATCGCTGTTGCAGAGCCAGTTGATGAGGAAAACAGGAGCTGTGTGACGTTGCTGCCATTCAAATACGGCGAAAGTGACATCACAATTGCATATATTATTAACTGTATAAGTTTTATTTTGAAACTTTGGAAGTGAAAATGAAATTTCCCAAGGAAATATATATATATATGTGTGTGCGTGCGTGCGTGCGTGCGTGCGTGTGTGTGTGTGTGTGTGTGTGTGTGTGTGTGTGTGTGTGTGTGTGTGTGTGTGTGTGTGTGTGTGTGTGTACGGTAAAACCTTTCTAACCGAACACCTGTCTATACTGAACACCATTTCTCGGTCCCAAACATATACCCCCAATGTAGGCAAACTTCCCTGTACCGAACACTTTTTTCCGGTCCCAAGGGTGTTCGGTATATGGAGGTCTTACTATATATATATATATATATATATATATATATATATATATATATATATATATATATATAAAATGTGTTATTGTATTTGATGGACATAAATTGTATATACGATGAAGAGCCCAAAGTAATTACAGGTTAGGATGAGATAAGATGATAAATTAATTGAATGTTATAAAAATGCCCGTTAAAAAGTGAAATAAAAAAATTTGAATACACAATAAAAGAATATTAGAATCCGAGATCAACCCCTTAATTAACTGAGCGAGGGATTGTAGAAATGTAAAATACATAGAAAAGTCACGTGACTTATGTATTATAAAAGTGATAACATTTTATGTTAGGCGTAGTCTGATCAGATACTGAGAAAGCAGGTGTGCCTCACAGGGAAAACTGATATTTGTGGTCCGATTACTGCTGTTGAAATTTTTAGAACTTTTGGAGGTAGCAAAATTGGATTTACTTCAGGAAAAAAAGCAGAAAATATTCAGGCTGGTAGCCATTTACTTACAATATCATACTCCGGGATCATTTGTATTCTGGGAAATAACACTTTTTGTGTTTTTGGAAAAAGAAAAATATAAATCATCATTCAATGTTCGAGGAATACTGTTATAGCAATTAGAAAAAGCCCTACCAATAAAACTCTATACAAACCCAACTTATGCTCCATGTGTAAAAAGTCTTGTTTTGAGAAACAATACATTTTATTGTCAAAATCGGAAGTACACTTTTTGCTGTAAAATATGTGCAAGAAAACATTAAACTACAATAACAGAAAAAAACGCCTTTTACAAAATAAAACACTGAATGGTGATTCGGGTGATGTAAAAGGAAAGCGAGAAAGAATGAAAAGGAGAGATGAAATTTTAGTTGAGATTAAGGGATGGAAAATTATATTTTAAGCAGATCTGTAAACAGAAAGAAATGGAGTCTGGAAAAATTGTATTTGGCTAAAACGTCAAAAAAACACAAAATAAATAAATAAATTAATAAATTAATGAAACTATATATGTGCTTTAGAGGCTATCGCAGATCACCGAATACTTCCCTCAAATTTAAATTTTATCATTGACTGTGCATACATATAACCGAATGGACAATACATCTCATTTGTATATAATTTTTGAAAATACATGTACAAAAATGACAGCTATATAAAATGTGATTTTGGGTAATATGAAACGATGTTTACTATTATCATTGTTTATATTTACACCTCAAATTATCTTACACTTTCCATCGTTATTAATTGTCCAACTGACCTTGAATACAACACGCTTTGGACGATAAATCCCGGAGCCAATCAAGTTTTCTTCCTGGTGTTTTCCGTTGAGATTACTAAAATGTCCTGGAAATTGTCTCCTGTGACTTTCCTTGGTGTCGATGTTATTTAATCTAATTTTGTCTGAAGCCACCTGTTGTCCGTAACTGGAGTCCTCTTCAAAAGACCGACAGGGCCCATAATTATCATAATAACTGTCTTCAGATTTACTTCGATAATTTAGTGATATATCCGAATTGCTATCGGAGAATACAGAGTCTTCAAGATCAGACCTAACCTGTTGCTCAGCAACTGGATCTGGCTTCCGCATTTCCAGAAATATGAGTACTATATGTATGGCATTCACGCCACCTTAAAGTAACCCTGAACTGTCATGGTGGCAAAAGTAAGAACTGTATCTTTGGATAATTAAGTATGGTACCTTTCCGATGCCGTCATCTGATCAAAGTCCGTCTTGTTTGCAGTTATGAGGTTCAGAATCACATCTTCAAGCCTTATATTTTTACACACGTTTGTCTATAGTACGAAAGCGATTTGTACGCACCAATTGTCACCCAAGGTAGCCACACATGAACAATATTTTACCTCGGGTTTTGATAACTTGCAGTGATTTTAAATCAAGTGGCGACCAATGGACCTGACAGTACCATCCGTAAATGCAAAGGAAAGAAAGAACTTGGAGAGCTCCACATGGTCCCAAAAAGTGTTGATGCCTTTTACAAGTCCTTTTTATGATTTTGATATCATCCACCACTGCTTCAGCATATTTTGCTTCCAAAACTCTTTTAAGATCCAATCATATCCAGGTATATTTGTCTGTACACTATCGTCACTTTCCAAAATGTTTGAAGTTCCTTCCAATATTTCATCTATTACATGAGTGGATCTCCATGGCAACCCTTACATCTTATCCACGCTTCGATGTACTATTGTAAGTACATGTTTATTTCACCAGCTCACGTGGCATTGGCGTCTGCAGCGTCTATGTAAGCAGCCTAATCTTGGAGGACACCACGCAGATCGCGGTAATACATGTAGTAACCCGTGCTTTTCTGTGAAAAAGCACCCGAACAAATGCGTTTGTGAACTTTCATAAGGTGATATTGATGAATTTGTTATACAGAAAGTTGTATTTGAAATAAAATCGAACACGTTGGCAGGATGTGGTTGCAAACGGTAAAAATTCGATTGCTCCAAAGTGACCTGATTCTCATCAATCGATATGCATGAATAGGATACCTACATCTGTTCATGGACATCTGATACGGGTCAAATATGCACCATGATTAAATACATAACATCAGTTTTTGTCTGGGATTATTTGCCCCCCAAAAATGTTTGTAATACACAGTCTAAAACAAATGTCAGTAGAAAGGTGTATGGTGATTTTGTGCCTAAAATTCTTTTTTTTTTTTTTTTTGGCCATACCTCGACTTCACAAAATCGAAATAAAATTTAAATCCCAGAAATTTGTTGTGGTGGTTTTCAACTACCTGTCACAACTTTTCCATACAAAGCACCGATATATAAGGTTCTTTCGGAGAAGGATTTTATTTCGAAAAAAGAACGGTAAACCAAATCATAAGGCACAGTTGTTGTTGTTGTTGTTGTTGTTGTTGTTGTTGTTGTTGTTGGTGGTGGTGGTGGTGGTGGTGGTGGTGGTGGTGGTGGTGTTGTTGTTGTCTTGGGTGTCTCTTGATTTAAACACATTTTCATTGATCCAAAATACAAAATTGAATTAGAACAAAACGACCTAGGAATTCGGAAGGCGGCAAATGTCTAATCTGACTATAGAATAAAATAGAATCCGTGTGGCATTAAAGTATGGCAAACCAGACTTGAAACTATTTAATACTGTGGGGATGGTTTATAATTTTCGGGGGTTTATATGCCTGAGATTTTCTGAAGACGGTTTTAAATTCCGAGCAAAGCTTTTCTTAATAACCCTTCTGGGAGTTCCATGCATAAACTTCCTACCACGAATTAAAAACTTTTTCGTAAACTCTCTGCACAGAATTTTAAGTTCTCCACACAGATAGTTGCGGCTGCAAGTTTAATGTTACATATTGCGATGGTCCTGTAATAGAGGCTTAGCGGTAAGATGAGAGATTTCGTGGATCTTGACCAAATATTTAAGGTCACGTGACTACTTTAGTGAATTTCGTGCTTTGAGACATGACTTGAAACTATTGAGCCCTTGTTTTGAATGATCACTGGAGAACCATCTGGTTGCATGAGATGAGAAGAACTGTCGAGCCATTGTCTTAAGTAGTCACATGAGAACTATTGGACCATTATTTTAAGTGGTCACATGAGAACTATTGAGCTAGGACTTGGATATTTGCACATGATGATGTTTCACTAAAGACAGGGAGAGTGTGCTTGATGTGACAATAAAAAAAGATTAAATCTGTTTCTGACATCTGGATCTGTAGACTGTGGTCTTAGTGACTCTTGTCACTTTGTTTATATGATTTTACATGAGCACATTAAACCACATAGCAGACAATTTATTGCATAAGGAAATTTCAAACACCTTGATGAATCTGCATTTATAGAAGATTTGATCCACATCCCATTTTGTCAAGTGGTAGATAACTTCCCTGATGAGGACAGGTACTGGGTCTCTATAATATACAGTGAAGTGGTTGATGAGCATGCTCCCATGAAACGAAAACGATTACGAGGCACATGTCGTACATGTTGCCCTCAAAAGAACCTTCCAGAAGAAAAAGACACTTTTAATACTTATAGGTCAAATGGCCGATGGAATAAGGACTGGGTTGCCTATATAAGACAACCAAACAAATGCACAAATCTCCATAAAAATGTAAAAAAAAAAAACAACAACTATTTTACCAAGAAATGTGCAGATGAATCAGCCAATGTTGACTTTCGGTTTGCTACCCATTCTTGTGATCTTAAGTTTCAGGTAAATCAGATATTATTTTTGAGGAAGATTGAAAATTTTGTACAGATTAACAAAAGATGGCAGATATTTTGACCGAGTTTTATGTTAACATTGCTGGTAATACTGATGACAATAATACTACCTCGGGTGAAAAATCAGTTCAAGAAATGTCTAAATATAAGAATCATGTTAATGTGAGATCAATATTGATCACCATAAGGGTGTAAACTCTTTTCATATCACTCCCGTTTCAAGTGGGGATATTCTTGAGAAGCTTAAGACCATGAGCCCCGCAAGACCACTGGATATGATGGGATTCCTACAAAAATTGTTAGTCGGAGGTCCTGGGTCTAATAATTGAACACCTAACCGATTATGTTTACATCACAGTATTTATAGTAATAGAAAGTGAGTAATTAAGTGAATATTTTATTTACATAAAACAGTCAGTTTGGGCTCACAGTTCATACTTGCTGAGAAAATATCATCATCAACATGTCAATATGAAAATTCTCGCACACGTATATTATCGAGTAAATTTGCATGAACAAAGTCATTTTCACAATGCTATGACACATTGAAGACTTACAGCACCATTCTTTCATAACTTTGTAAACGTAAAAACTGCAGATAAGCGTTTTAATTATGAATATGATACAATTTAAATATGCATAACACATGACGAAAACACATAAACTGTTAATACGAATATAACTATAGGGATGGCACATATTTTCCTGGGTTTCAAATTTAGCTTGTGACTGGCCACAAATTAAGTCTCCAACTTTATTGATATTCTTCATCAATTTGCCTAGTGTTCCTAGCTTATTAGCTTAAATTTTATGGCTATCGGGTTCCCTTACCTGTTCTTCTGTGGAGACTACACTAAAATCGTCTCGCAATAATTTACTTTTTGTATGCGTAAAACGTTTTTGACATTCCCGTTGCCACAACTGCCACCGTGTTAAACTCTCAGTGGCCAACCTTAACTGCATTTCCTCCAAAATGTAGTGTCGTGATCATGCTCATGTCAGTACCAGAAATAGTCGAATCGTGTTCAATGTAAAGTGCATGGCCTGGTGATGTAAAAACACTATGCATTTTTCCTGTGCTTTCGTGACTTATTACCCCATTTAGCTAATAGAAATATATATATATACATATATATATATATGTATATATATATATAAGTAATTGACATCAATCGTGTGTGTGTGTGTGTGTGTGTGTGTGTGTGTGTGTGTGTGTGTGTGTGTGTGTGTGTAAGGGGGGCATGTGATCTTAGTTTCTATTTGAAGTACAGACAATTCAATTTAATGCATGATCAGACCAATTTACATTTAATGCAAACTGTGTGCCGCCTGTCAATTCTGACAATTGTATAAATCATCTGCATTATCGGTTTTACTTCATTCGGGAATGTCTGTGATATTGATGTTGCACTGGATTTAATTTACTTCATGGTTGCTCAAATATATCTAATTATGTTGTTCATTATTTAAATTAGTTAAAATATACACGTACCCATCAATATACATATATATGAAGTTCTTCCACTAACAAGAGAGCACAATGGTACAGATGCATCTTGGTCAGGTCTGTGCTATAAACATAGTACTCTCATGCTTTTTCTTTATTTTGGGAGGTTTTAAAGAGAAAATCCAATCTGTTTGGCCAGATACTTTCAAATATCCTAGTAACATCTTTGGGGAACCCTAGCTTTGAATTGTTCATAAGGGTGACCCATAGCCTCTGAAGTACTGTTGTAAATTTAACGTTACATCTCAAACATCAAATGTATATCTCTCTTGATCAGGCAATAAATTGAAATTAAGATTTGAGTAGGCTATTCAATAGATGTCTAAAAAGACAAAGATCATTGGTTCAACTGCATAGTCACATATTGGCCATTGTGGGAACTGTTGGTGGCCAGATAGTGCACTTGTACCCCGCTGTATATCATTTCTTCTCAAGCACCATTTTTCGGATCTTGGGACGAAATTCCCTGCATTTTTCATTTGGAGTACTTCTTTTAGCAGGTCTGTTACAACCTTATCTATGTTATATCCATCCGAAGTGCCCATAGTCTATGCAGAGATAAAGAGTACTTCTTTTAAGTGCCCGTTCTCGTGGACGAGCAAGTGTGGAGTTGGTTGTCAATGGCATAAAACTAAAGCAAATGTTAGTCTCAGTAAACAGCACAATAAATGAAACGATACAAATTATATATATATATATACAACATTGCCATACACATTTTGTGAAGCCCCCCTTTACTCGCTGGCATCACACTATGACAACCCGGTGCACACCAGTGTGATATTGATATACTACTGCTCAGCAGAGGTGTCCACAAGATAGGCCATAAAAAAGAATAAATTAAAATTAAGTCCAACAAAGTATAAATTTTTGAAAAGTGCATAAAGTGAAAAATTATGTGTTGTCATTGTCATTTGTGTCACTTGTATTGTGTTTATACCGCATAGTACAAAGTGAACGTAAACTTTTCTTAATTTTTCTGTTTGAAATGGATTCAACTTTTTTACTTTTCATTCAAACTTTGAAATTCTTCTGACAAAATAAACTATAAGAATTGAACACAGAAAGAGGGTCTCACTTGTTGCAAATTGCTTTGTTTGGTTTCTTAGACCATTTGATGTTGGAAGGTGGACATCTCACTTCATGATGCTTAAGTAATACATACATATGTCAAGCCTACATTCAAATATTGCCTCGGTATACCTAATAATGGGAAAGCAGACTTGACTACTACCATCTTCCATAGTCGTGATGTCATGATAAAATTATATGTTTTCATTGCTTGGTTGAATGAATAAAAGATATATGCAAGGTTTAACATGAAAATCCAAATAAAATTTGTCCATGTGCACCTGTATCGCAGTTTGGTACAATACAAGATAAATTGAATTTCTTCCTCAGTATCACGTGGTTACTATTACGCGTCAATGTCACAGTAGAAATTCAGTCCAAGTCGAAAACCGTCCAAATCTTGACAAGCTCATCAACATGAACATAACCAGATATAACAGCAATACTTGAACATCCACCAAGCAATATTTTATTCATTGAACATCTAAAGAGGATTAGATGTCCTATTGACAAAATAAAAATAAAGGCAGCCATGAAAAACAGAAGCGGACAGCAGTTTTCAACAATGATACAGAAACTGCACCGCAAATCCGAGAAAACAAGAATCACACATAATCAAAACCCTTCAGTCGTCATACAAGCAATGTCGCAACGCAGAAATTCAAGGTAGACATACCAACAACATTCTGACACTTTTCATAAATCAGTAAACGAATACAAAGTGCAGTATGGAGGAAAGCAACTCTCTCCTGACTTGAGACAGGCACCAAAAAAAAGTTAGTAGTAGATTGAACCGTTTTAATGCTAGCAACTCTTACCTTTAAGAAATATCTTACCTCGCACACGCATTGTATATATCTCTCTCCTGACTTGACACAGGCACCAAAAAAAGTTAGTAGTAGTTTGAACCGTTTTAATGGTAGCAACTCTTACCTTTCAGAAATATCTTACCTCGTACACGCATTGTATACAAATGTCAGCTACGATTGTTTGGTTTACATATTTGCTACATCATTTATATAACATCTCAAATTCACCATATCTATATAATATTTTTTTCATTTTTAACCAGAAACCTCAAAGACTATTGCTTAAATTTAATTTCCGAACATCCCAGTTTCATAAGTTTATAAAATACAAGTAAATTGCGGGAGTAAATGTTGTCACAATCGGTGCATACTGTACTAAAGGCAAGTCACCTTGACACATAGATAGACACCATAAGCTGGCCGCAGTGGAATATTATTATCCATGTGAGCATATTTGACTATGTTAAGTTTAAAATAATCTCGTTTGTCAATTTAAACTTTAACTCATTATTATCAGTTTGTCTAGAGGCAAACATCCCATGTCATTTTCTATAGTTTCTTTTAATTCGAAATCACCTGGATATATTTGTGAAATATATTCTCCAAAGTGTTTATTATTGATGCCGTATAGTTCAACAACATACCTAAATGTCAAATTAAGTCATTTATTGTTAAATTTCTTCTCTTTTTGACAGCTTTACCAGGAACTTACACTTATAGTAAAATAAATATTTAATTGGCCAAAAGTGGTGCACAAACGCTACCAGTGGAAAACCAATTTTCTGTCTAAAGATGGAATCTCCGAAATTGACATATATTTTATTAATCAAATGTTAAACAACCCAACAAACTGATCATATTCAAATGCAGACTGGCTATTCTTCAAATCATCACCAAAATCTGCACGTTTGTAAGATATGATCATTCTTTGAAATATATTTTCCCTAAGTTTTAGATATGAGTGACTTGATACACTCTTTCAAATCGGAATGAGGAAAAGTTGTGTACAAAGTGGAGAAGTCCCAAGATGAAATCTGTTTCAAAGGTAAATGATTATCTGGACCAATCAATTGCTCTAAAAAGATCTTCGAATCAGATAAAATCCAAAACCTATTAATACCTTAATATGTTTCTAACTGACCACAATATTTAAACCAAAATTGTTGTACCTTCCTTAAGCCTTTAGACAACAAAACTGACAATTCTTTAGTGCAGCAAAATTTGGGACCTACAATTAATCGGAAGTCATAAGGATTGCTATGCTGTTTGGAAGAGAATAAATCTTGTGTAAATGGGCACCTACATAAAAAATTCAGGCCAAATGAAGATAAAAAGTGTTGATTTTTCTTCAATATAAAATCCAATGATTCTATACGAGAACTTGAGTTGGTCCACAAGTCTAATTAATCAATGGGAACCTTATAATTAAACTGTTTGCAAACAATATAATTGGATGATTTATCAGCAGGTGCAAAAAGATATTTATCTTGCATCTCCTGCAGGCATTGAACTTAGGAATTTTCCAGAACAGGATTTGGTTGTTGTTTTCTGTAATTTTCTTATTCTGTTTGTACCAATATGCCTTATTTCCCTTTACCATTCACCTAAGCCAGAAATATCAAACTTATTGTTCTTTGTCCATATTTTAGCATATCCTTCAACAGCTTCCACAATTACTTTCTTGTCTTCACGGTATTTAGGCCTTTTTGAAATTATTTTACCTAGTGCATAATTTGCTAGAGATAAAGATTGCCAGTAATTATATGACCACGATTATCTGAAATATAAGGGGAATTATGACATGGACATGGATGGTTGTTTTCTTTGTAGTTATCTAGATTGAATTCTTTAAGAACTTTGGTGTGGTTAAATATCTTGGAGGCAATAGTTTTCGAACATTTGTATGCAACTTTTGGAGCAGCACTATTTAGGAAAGTTGGTTTGACCGATTGCACCTTCTTATTATGTAATATACTAGACATGGTTTATGTAATCTACACGCCTATCATAATATATCAATTTAATAAAATCATCCTTTGGTATCCGTGAGTTACACAGTTTACAAATATGTTGGAAAACAAGGGTTTGAGGTTGCATATTCCTCCCAGTTTTATTTGTCATAGAATGTGCATTTATTTTCAATTTGCTGATTTTTTCCGTCGTTTTACTTCAAGTTCTGTTGTAAGTAAAATTCCATTCCAAAAGTAAATTTATATTTGCAATAGGTACACTGTGGTCACATGCTCACTGACCCAATGTACAAGTGAACTTCTATGGGACCCCTCTTCCTCAACACTTTGCTTGTTGGAGCATAGCAGAAGTTGTTTGCTGTGTTGAGGATCAGCAGGCCAAACCAGTAGAGCAACAGAGGGCATGAGTTCTGGCTGACATGGCAAGATTGCTCTCTACTACAGCTTCACCCCTGATGCATTGTCAAAAGGGGCTTTCTGCATATTCAGGCTTTAAAGCAATGCCGCTGGTGTCAAGTGGTATGCCCAAGAAGGACAAGGAGCCACCTCACAGCAAGTCTGCAAAAGAAGAAAAGGAACATCCCTAGTTCTTCATGATGGTACCTTTGCACTGCCAGATCCAGGCCAGGTCTCAAGCCTGCTCTGTTCGACTTAACACACACCTCTGAGCACCCAGTCAGCAGATGTTTTTTTCCAGCTATTGCTCCCTGTGGGAGTCTATCACAAAGACTTCATTTAATCTGAATACCCATGTCCTGCTGTTCAGCCCTGGCAAGCCTCCATTCCTTCCCACCCCAAGTGGCTTGTGCCCCCCCCCCCCCAACCCTTGGCATTCCAAACCATTTATCTCCTGGCTCTCAACAACCTAAGGTTGAGAGGACCGGTTTAAAACCACCAGTTGCCTTTCATGGGTGACTGCCTGTCTCAAGTCAGGAGTGAAATTTGTTTCTTCACACTGGTATTGGAAGAGAAATGTTGTTGCTTTGACAAGTCTGAAATCTCTTTGCTGTCATTGTTGGGTTTGGAATTAATGAATATGGATCATGTTGTTCTGTACTATTTGGAAATTACTCCATTGGCTATGTTGTGCTGTGGGCTTTGTTCTCCGACTCATAGTTATAGTGGAGGTAGAGTGTGTTTATAATGTTCTAGATTCATAAATTTCACAAAAACGATGTAGGCCTACTTTACTTTTTTGCTGTAAACTTAGCTGACTGACAAGTCGGAAAAACTGAAAGGTGATAGGCCTAACTAATCTCTTTTTATTTTTGGCAGAAGTAATGAAATTTGTGTTTTGGGTGGTTAGGCCTATAGATTTTGGAAAAGAACTAGTGTCTGCAGTTTATGATGAAATATTTCTAAGGTTGAGAGGGCCGGTTTAAAACCACCAGTTGCCTTTCATGGGTGACTGCCTGTCTCAATTCAGGAGTGAAATTTGTTTCTTCACATTGGTATTGGAAGAGAAATGTTGTTGCTTTGACAAGTCTGAAATCTCTTTGCTGCCATTGTTGGGTTTGGAATTAATGAATATGGATCATGTTTTTCTGTACTATTTGGTTCCATTGTTCCCCAATGAGATGGAGGATGGCATCCAGTCATAGAAATATCATCCCAGAACCAGCACCTAGAGGTCCTTGCCTGGATGCATTCTGATCTCTTAGCGACACCCCTAAAACCTAAAAAAAAAAATGGACTGATTTGACCTGAAAGACATGCTCTTCCATTTGCCAACCATGGAGACTTCATGCAAGTTCCTCAGGGTCACCTGTAAGGGCCAGTTATACCAGTTCTGGGAGCTACCATTTGGACTTGCCATGGCATGTCGTCACTCACTTCATGCAAACAATAGCCCTACATTTCTCAAGAGCCATTTGCGTTCATGTACATCTATATGATTGGCTGATCTGGGTGTCTGCAATGTCTACATCTATGGTGCCAAATGCAGTCTATCGTGAATTTCTATTACCACTTAGACCTACTTGAACATCCCCAAGTCAGGTCTGTAACTGGAACATATCTTTGTCTTTCTGGGCATTCAGATTGATCTCATCACCTGATCTGTAATCCATCAGAGGCTCAGGAATAAAGTGCGACAAGGCTGGTCCTGCAAGAATTGCTGTGAAAACTAAGTGTTAGTTGTGTGATATACTATAGTACAAAGCAGAGGAAATATAAATATAAGCACGCCACAAATAAATAATTGTTTGTTCCTTTGATTCATAGGCGTGGGAAAACACTGTATTTTTTAACCTTAGACAAGTGTGAGAAAGTTGATCTCTTTGCTACTTCCATGCATTCGCCATATAAGTCTAGCAGTGTGACTGTCCTCTAATGACATGGTATCCTGCCCTGTATTTGCGACAATGATTATGCCTGTGTGCAAACACAGACATTCTGTTCTCTAAAAAATCTTCTTTCTTTCCAGTTCCACCTACATTTTGTGTGCAGCTTTTTGCAGAGACCACTATAGCTGCTGAGCTAGATCAACAGGCCCTGATAGGCTGTCTGGCCTCAATGACTCTCAGGTCTTTCTGGGAAGGTTGTGCAGGGGCCGCACACTTCATTCTGAAGGAGAAGTGGTCAAAGGACCAGGCTAGAAAGCCCTAGTCCCTGTGCTTCTCTTTAACCTGGAATTAACGCCTCTTGCAGTGGACCAAACAGAAACACATCAGACCTTGGTGCCCTTTTAGGCTCAAGTCACCATCTTCATGCCTCATCACCCTCTGATTGGGGATCCCATATAGGGAATCAGACTTTGTCTTGCAAGTAATTGACACAGGACAAGTCCCAGCATGCACACTGGCTAGAACTGGAAGCATTATGCTTATAGTGCCCCTCCACTTACTCAATCTGGTGAAGCAAAAGCAGGTTCTCATATTGTGTTAGAAAACAGTGATCTCAACTGGCAAGGCACAATGTGATCCAATGAGTTGATGTCTGTTGCAGTGCAAATACTTCTATGGTGCACTGCAAACAGCATCCATGCACATGTGAAACATGTTCTGGAAATACAAACCACTTGTAGCAAACCAACTCTCATTAGCTTGTCAGGATGAAGTGGCTGCTTCACCCCAGGGTGGTTTGAGCTATGTATGCCACCCCACGCATGGAACTGATCACAATAAACCTAAACACAAAACGCAGGATCAGCAGGCCCTACCAGTGGATGCACTAGTTATACACTGGATTTTCTCTGCTTAGTATGCAGAATAGAAATCCATCCATGGTCCCCATCAATCATGGACATCCTTCTGTACTAGTGGGAGTTCCTTAACCAGGGCTCAAGAAACTTGGTTATATTTCCTCAACTAATGGAAAGGTCTTCGACACTTGCATTGAAAGTGATCCTCACTGGTTGGCTCTTGTGGTCTCCTTTTACAGACTTGCCACTAGGCAGGTCCTATCTAGGAGCAGCCTTCCCTTGATCTTTGTCATGCTCTCAGCAGGAGGCCCTTTCAGTACCTAGAAGACCCACTTCAGAACCTCAAGCTGTCTATGTGGAAGGCTTTTTTGTTAGGATTGGCTTCCGGGGCTCGAAGCAAGATTCAAGCCCAAGCACAACCTAATCCAATAGTCAACTAACCTACTCCCATGTGATTTTGAAAATTCACTCAGGCTTCTTATCTAAGAACCAAGTGGCTGAAAAGCCATCTATAGCCTTTCATGAACTTACCATCAGCACAATGGACAATGATTTCACCCAAGGAAAGAACCCAGAGTCCAATGAAAGCATTTCATTGGTACTTTTCACACATGAATGGCCATGGTTGCCAGAGGTCCACCCTCTTCTTTCCCCCCAATGAAAAATTTAACTAGATGGCTGTGTGAACAGCCGGTTCTCCCCTAACCTAAGCTTGTTCACAAAGTCAAAGTTGCACCTGAATAGACCTGTGTTGAGCTTTAGCTTAGCAGATATGACATTTAGAAGTATTTCAAAGATTTGCCAACAGAAACATTCATTAAAAATATAAATTTACTGGAGCATGAGAAATTGAAGAATATTTGAAGAGAATTTTAAAAAAGACTTGCTACTTGGTGGAGAATGCATGATATTGACCGTTAGAATGCCCATTGTCTTACAAAGTAATCAGTAGGAAAGGTGCATTTAACGGTAAGTCCCTGAATTAAAAAACTTTTTAACAAGAGGGCTGTGTGAACAGCCCGTGCTTAGCTGACCTAGAAATTCATCACACTTGTGGTTCTGTGAACTTGGGATAGGGCAAAATAGGTACACACTTATCAAAGGTACATCACCTTTTAAGATTTGTCAAAAAAAAAAAAAAAAAAAAAAAATTCATTAAAAATCCAAAAGTCACTGGAGCATGACCATTTTAACAAACCTGGTAGAAACTCACCCAAGATACATTGCCACCAAGTTCAAAGTCAATTTGGATGACAGTTTTTGAAAAAAAGTCAAAAACATGAATTAGCATTAGAATGCCCGTTGACTTGCATAGTAATCAATAAGTAAGCTGCATTGACCGATAAGTACCCCGAATTGAAAAAATCATTTCAAATCAGGAATCCACAGCAGTGCCACCTAGTGTACAATTTGTTTGACCCTTCCAAAAGGAATTTACCCACCTAGTTTCAGCTTAATCTGAGAGACGGCTCTGGAAAAGAAGTCAAAAATAGCAAAAACACACATCCAAAAAATTTAAAAAATTGAAAATAAAAAATCATAGCAACGGCTGATGCACAAATTCAGAACTAGGAGTCCTTGGGAGGTGTCCCTGTGTGATATATCAAAGCAACTGGGTGAGCGGTTTCGGAGAAGAAATTTTTTTAAGATTTGTCCCCAAAAAGAACAAAAAAATTCATAAAAAAATCCAAAAATCACTGGAGCGTGACCACTTAAACAACTTGGTAGAGACCCACCCAAGGCACATCCCCACTAAGTTTGAAGTGAATCTGGCTGACGGTTCTGGAGAAAAAGTCAAAAATGTGAATTGTGGATGACGGAAGTCTCCTTTGAAACCTTTAAGTTTCATACACTATTCCACCATACCGTCACTGGTATAAACAGGTAAATAGTAATGCAATTTTTAGCACCATAAAGTTGACTAGAGGTGTTATGAGGTAAAGTGTACTAAGGTATTAGCTGGAAGCCACCTCTTCCACTATGTGGGATGATGGTTGAAATGAAAGAAATCCTGCAAAAAGTGAGTATGATAATGGTTTTCCGACTTAAGATGCACTAGAGAAAATTCTCTAGGTGGGTTAAGTATACTTTACCCAGGGTATTTTCCCTCTTACTACTCTAAACACTTTGAAGACTACAATTTGTCATTTCAATCTCCATCTTGACATTGTTTGACTAATGTTCTGGAGTTAGTGTTGTATTTTTTAGGTATTTGGTCATATCTCTGGACATTTCAACAGAATTTTGTGTAGTTGTTGTTTCTAATAACCTTTGCATTGTAGTTTTTGCAACAAAGTTCTGACTCTATTGACAATATTGCTGAAAAGTGTGGTGTTTGTAGCATTACATATCACTTGTCTGATACAAACTCCATATGCTTGTTTCTCTGGAATATTTCCTGTCAGATCAGGGTTGGAGGCAATATTAAATTTGAACTGATCTCTCGTCAAATATTTTTGTTACATACTGGTTGTTCTTTCTTTCTATATATAGAGCGAGGACATTTGCTTTTGTATCACTTTCATATTCCAGATTTAATATTAGTTCTTTGGGATATATGCAGGGCCTGAATTTCGGTGAGAATCCGAGAATTCATTGTCATAAAGATTCTCCTAAACTTGTCTTTCTTAAAAAAGAAAACTAATTGACAAAAATCCAAATACATGTAGATTCTCGCAAAATTTTCAAAAAAACTGGCCCTGTATATGTTTTTCCAATTTCCATTTATTTCATCTCCATTGTTTAAAGCACACAGGTCAATCTATAAATCTTCTTGTGTGAGAATATGATCTTCTTGCAGCTGTAAAGTTTGTTTTTGCCAATTCCTCCATCCATTTTCATCCATACTAATGCAAATATAGGTTGGATGATGGATTGCTAGTAACAACATAAGCTCTGCTGAGTGACAAGTCAGCTGAGCTAAAAATCAGGAAAATCACAAAACATCACAAAAAAGCCACATAGATTGCAGCACCACCTGGCGAAACAAAATAAGAACTAGGAGTCCCTAGAAGTATCCCTGTGTAATATCAAAGCAATTGGATGAGTGGTTTGGGAGAAGATTTTTCAAGATTTACCCTATAAAAGAAGAAAAAAAACTATAAAAAAACCAAAACTCACTGGAGTGTGACCATTTGTACCAACTTGGTGGAGACCCACTCAAGAGAAGATTTTTTAAGATTTGTCCAATAAAAGAACAAAAAAATTCATTAAAAATCCAAAAATCACTGGAGCCTAAACATTTGAAGAAACTTGGTTGAGACCCACCCAGGTACATTGCCACCAAGGTTGAAGTGAATCTGGCTAACGGTTGTGGAGAAAAAGTCGAAAATGTGAATTGTGAAAAGATGACAGACAATGGACCAAGACGATGGCGTAAACTCTGCTGGCTGACAAGCCAGCTGAGCTAAACAGGAAAAAGGCTACAGAAACACAATTTCTTTGTGATCACGCACCTATGGAGCATGTAGATCCAGTCTGACGACAGGTGGGTAGGGCAGTCTCAGGGCTAACTGAAGCCTAGTTTCGTGGAACCTTACCACCACCAACCCTGCTGTTTCTGCCATGTTGACCACAAATCACCCATCCATGATGATCTCCTTGGACCCTATGCGTAGACATGGTAGCTCCTTCTTTATGAGCCAGTCAGCTTACCATGTGGGGGGGGGGGGCACTTGGGTCCGATAGGCAGTATAATCTGTGTAGCCTTCTCACCTCAAGGCACTATATATCTTGAAGCAGGACGTATGTACATTCAGCAATCTTAGACTGCCTTCAAATTCTGATAATGTTTGAATTCAAAATTGTCAAGGTCAATGTTGTACTACAATAGGTGCAGACATATCCATCATTTACTGAACAAAATATTGTAACATGCCTCCTGGTTGTAATTACAGTTAATTTAACAACTTTATCACATGATAAAGCATAGGATTCTGCACTTGCTTCAATACAACCCATACTTAATAAATTTCTTCATTAGAAAGTAATCAAAGCTCTTCCAATACAAAAAAAAAATTAGTACCCCCTGCAAACCTGGAAGATCAGATACTGAAAGCTAAGACAGACAGACCACTGCTCCCTTGGATGGATGTATTTCATATTTTACTGAATAGATTAACAAGCAGAACACTGAAGACACCTGTATTTTTCCTTTTATTTTATTCTTGATTTTTAAAAAATCAAGTATTTTATCAATGTCATGGTTATGCCACATAAAATGTATTTTCATAATCTTCAAAGAAGGATCATTGCTCAAGTTGCTCGTACTTTATGCACTAAACACATTCAATACATTTGGTTATTTGATCACTCATCACAAAGCCCACCCTACAACAGCTATACTCATGAAATGCGTTTGATCTGCATAATATTGTTTTATTTTTCAAGGAACACCATTTTAATTCTCATGCCTATTACCCATCCTGAAGTTGTTCTTTGGCAACTGTAAAATTTCTGATTTGGAAACTTGTCTTTCAGCTGCAGTTGTTTAGCACACCTGCTCATTCAGTCAAATTCTCTCTAAATCAGAAGAGGCCTTAATTCATTCCACCCTAATGATGCTTTTTCCCCCTAATATTCAAATGTCATCTGCTAATTGTATTTTACTAATTTAGGGATTATTTTTTAAAATTTTGAATGAAACTTCCATGGAAGATCATTCCAAATTATATGTCCATGGTCAACAGCTTTCCTTGGTGTGCTCTGGGCACCTTGCGCCCAGAGCGTGCCAAGGAAAGCTGTTGACTCAGTCTTCCATCAGGGTGGAATGAGTTAAACCATAACTAAGAAACACACACACACACACACACACACACACACACACACACACACACACACACACACACACACACACACACACACACACACACACACACACACACACACACACACACACACACACACACACACACACACACACACACACACACACACACAGTGACACCTCATTATAACTACACTCAGATATGCGACATATTCAATTTAATGACACAACTGGGAAAAGGCTTAATTTTCTTTGTTAGTTGACTCATTTATCTGACATATGCAGTTAGCTGACACATCTCTTAAGGAACAGATGGTGTCATTATAACGAGTTTCCACTGTATATATATATATATATATATATATATATATATATATATATACCGTATTCATTCAAAAGACCAGACACATATGTACTCACACATTAGAAATCAGCCTGTTTTTCCTCTGACCAAGAATAAATGTTAGGGCAAATCAAACAAACGAAAACATTTCCAATTTCTTCACTTTTTCGCTCCTGTACTATGTTATTCACCAGAGGGTGCCACCAATAATGAAAGGAGCTTAGATTTTTATGCACACAATATGTCCAAAAAATTTCATGGGGCTATCTTAGAAATTTTACATTCTATCATGTTGACAAGCAAGTGTTTACGGATGGTCACCTGAACAACATTTAAAAATTTAAAATCATTGGATCGTCGCCATTTGAACTTGGTAGAAAACCACCCAAGGTCATCCAAATCAAGTTTGAAGTTAACCAGCATGATGGTTTAGGAGAAGTGGAAAATGGGACTTATCATTGCAATCAGGGATCATGAGCACACCACACAACTTTGTTAAACCCTCCCACACGCTACATTTCCACTAAGTTTCAAAACAATCTGAGTGATCTTTTTCTTGGAGAAGCAGACCAAATAAGGAAAAGCAGAAAAAAAACTTGTTAAAAAGATAGAAAAAATTTCAGAGCCACCTCTTGAAGGAATCAAGTTCTGGGGTCCCCAAACTGTACCTGTTCAATTTTCAAGAAAATTGGCTTGTTGGTTTCAAAGGAGATTTGTCAAAGTTTTGTCAAAAAATAAGCAAAAAATAATAAAAATTCCCCAAAACACTGATGCAGGGCCATTTGGACAGATTTGGTAGAGACCCACACAAGGTACATCCCCACCAAGTTTTCATTCATTGTGGTTTTTGATGAGACAAATATGTGAGGGACCCCTGGGAGAACAGTGTTGCATCACTGAAGGGGTCCCTGGGTAAAGAAGACGAATAAATGAAAATGAATAAAGTTAATGACAGGCAGACAAAGGACAATGGATGGAGGACGAATATAAGCTCAGATTACTGACACATCAGCTGAGCTAAAAAGATAAACACTTAACAATACAAAAGTTGGCAGCATTTTACCATACCAGCATTTATGATTGACATACCATAACCTGTAAATCAACAGACCAGAACCAATGTTTTCTAAAGATGCCTGCATCTATTAGCGCGACTGATTGACTGTACATATTTCAGGATGAAACACCAACTGGTAAAGCAGATCATCATACATAATTATAGGCTCAGTGGTTTATTAGAACATTGGGACAGGTATCCATGCAATCTTTGGTAAACACAATTAATGTTTTATCCTTCCACATAGAGTATTCATTCTAATAGCAGCACATCATGTGAATGTAAACAATTGTGGGATCAACCTTTTTTGGCACTGTATCAGTCAGGTCCTTTTAAATTTCAATTTCACTTCCTCACAATATGTTGTTTCTGAAGTTTAAAACTTCTATCTACAATGTTTTTTTAAGAAAATTGATATTGTGTGTGCTTCTATTGGAATGCATACAGCAGAGCAGTATGTTAACTCATTAACTACATGTCCACATACATACAAGCAAATGTATTAACCAAACCATGTTTCCCCTAATTCTAAACCATATGGTTTATAAATTTCAGCTCAAATACAGATGTACTAATTTGGTATAAAGAACTACTTGTAACCATCTAAAATTAAATTATTTACATAATGTGCAGTATCCAGTTCAAGCCATTATTCATGCACAATCCCACAATTTACATCATTTAGAAAACTTCATTGTGCCAGCACTCGTTATTTTGCAAGTTTAAAAGTACAATGATCATGGCTTTGCTAACATGCAACACAGTTTGGATTTCCAGAATCTGAAGTCAGACATAGAGCAAACATACTCAGTAAGACTTGCCTTACCTACTTGTTGCAGTTTGCACCATACACCGTTCTCATTTTGTTAAAAACCCTCACAATGTGTTTGACTACTAAGCATGGTGCATGTTGTACTTTATATTCACCTGCACTATGTCAGAGAAATATACTTTGTTGCGTATGTTGCTTTGAAAAAATACATTTCTTTATTTATATGCAGAATTATCTGCACAATTTACCACACAAAATGATACAAAGTGTAATATTACCATACATATATTCACTTTTCCTCAAAGTTCAAAGCACTGGATGAAACAATGATCCACTTTGTTTCAAAAGTACAATGTTAGGTGTGTGCCAGAATTAAGGCGTGTGCTGCCAATAGGGAATACACTGGACCACAGAATTCATTACATATACCACCAGTGCACACCCAATTTTCCGAATGTAACTCTCAACTCCACACTTATGGTTTGATTATAGCACTATGTTAATGTAATTAATCATAAAAATGACTAATATTTACATTTTAGCTCTTTCCAGGACTGAAAAGCAGACAAAGCTTTGAGGCAGTGGAACCAAAGCAGAATGACATGTTTGTAATAGCCAATGATAACTTACTCAAAGTGTCAAATATCCTCAAGGAATAGCTATTTTATGCATGGACTACTGAGAGTTGTAAGACCAGGCGAGTGCCCTGGAGGCAGATGTGCCGGTTTGTTATTTCTTACAGTCTGACCGGTTTCGCCCTGTTACCGGGCTCTTCAGAGACTGCATTTAACGGATGCGTCAACTCTTCATATACCGTACGGTAACACCGGCCCTAGTAACGTAGATCACGTAGGGTTGTGACGCTCAGTAAATTTGAGTCAACAACTGTCTACTGTGTACGTAGAGCAGTGGTGCAGGTGACACGCGAGTCTGGCCAAATGTGACGTCACGTGGCCTGAGCGTAAATGCTTGTAACCAAGGATAGTACAGTTTTGCCTTTGGTTTGAATAAGATGGAGTTCTTATTGAATATAGTCCATATTGCATATGTTATGGATTGTATGAATAATCAATTGTCGTGAATATGTATGGGAGAGTTCACCTGAATGATTGTGTCCTCTACTACTGAGAGTTACTTTCATTTTTCCTGTTCTATTTACTCTCCAGAATTTGCATACTTTGCAAATTATACAAGTAACTTTTATCACCCAGGATGCTTTTATGATCATGGGTTGGTATTATGTGGGGTAAATTTGAATGGTGCAAGGCGACTCCCTTCACTGTGTGTTCTACGGAGTCACTGCTTACTCATATAAGTGACCTAGAAAAACTTGAACTGTAGAAACATGTGGCAAGTCATCAGTCTTGTTATTATGCTCAAATAACAGAAACTATGTGAAGACTTCTTATGACAAGAAGCAAAGTGCGAGTTACCAGTGAACATGCATTTTGTGTGGAGGCATCTGGACATAGGCCCTTGCCACGCCATCTGTTTTCTATGCTGTGTTGGCAAGTATTGAAAGGCAGACAACACTTGCAACATGAATGAATAACATGACCTGGCCACGACCCAGTTCAAGTGGAGGTCATTGTACTGGCATGCTTGTTAAGTGTGTGTGTGAACACAGACTTCTTGTTTTTCCTCACATACTTTATTCTTCATTCATTTCCGTGTGAATTTTGTGGTTAGTTTTTCTTGGACATTATTGTTCTGAAAAGCACGAAACTTGGCAAGGTGATAGACCTAGTAGTGAAGTTGTGCAAATTTTTGGGAAAAGTAATGATTTAAAAATAATGCAGATTGGGGGCAATTGAAATGTTAAAAGCTCAGTATCTTCTAACCTATTACAGATAGACACAAAATTAAACTAGTACATATAGGTTTTTGACACCTGTCAATCTAATGGACAGTGAACAAAAAATTGTAGCATTTTAACCCTTTGAGTGCCAGTCATGGCTTAAGCTGTGCTAATGAAGCTGGATTACTGTAATGGTTCCAGATTCATATTCCTCATTAAAAGACCTTTCATTCAAGTACCAGCATGCCTATGTTCCCAGTGAAAAATTTGGTCCAGGTCAACAGCTTTCCTTGGGGCACTTTCCGCGCAATGCGCGGAAAGTGCCCCAAGGAAAGCTGTTGACTCAGTCTCTAAATTGGCTCTGTAAGAGTTAAATTATGCTAATTAGGAGCACTTGACACATTCAAAACTTGAATATCTTTAAAACTATTATAAATAGAGGTGCCAATCCTGCTTCAATTTATAGGTTTGTGACATAGTCGCATCCAATGAAATCATGAACCAAAGTTGTAGCACTTTGATTTATGCAAATTAGGTGAAAACACAAAATTGAATTCTTGAATACCTTCCAAACTATCATAGACAGAGGTGTCATTCCAACTTCAAGGTTTGTGACATGGCCACATCTGATGAAACATGAACCAAAGTGGTAGCATTCCAATTTATGCAAGTTAGGTGTATACACAAAATTTAAATATGGAAGAACTTCAAAACTATAATAGACACAGGTGCCATTCCCACTGCAATGGGTAGGTTTGTTATATACCCACATCCAATGAAACATTCACCAAAGTTGTAGCACTTTTACATGTATTTATGCAAAAATATGCACAACTTAAATCTGGAATAACTTTAAAACTATTACAGATACTCCAACTTCAATTTATAGGTTTTTGACATAACCACATTAAAAAATTATTGCTGCGAAAGTTAAATAAATACTGAATAAGCAACCTTTAAAAGTTTTCTAGGCACAGACTGATTTGCTGACATGCAAATCACATTTTTTTAGTTTGTGTTAGCATTTGTTTTCCCAAGTAAAAAGCATATGATGAAGTCAGTAGTTTTGGGTGGAGTTTCAGTGCTACGATTTGAGTAGTGCCTCCAGTTACCAGCACTTTGTTTAAACTGTGTCATTACTTCCTCAGATTGCCCTTGTTTGCAGTCTTACTGAACATTTCGTATATACCTAACAAGTGTGTCTGTTGCTTCCAACATCTTCCTGGGAATGCAGGCCACACATGTCCTGCTATGATACTCTCTGTTCAACTGAGTATATAAATATCAATTTAACTGCCCTCTGTTGGTCAGGTCATGCTTCCTAAGAAACTTGTCCAGAAAGCCAACAGGAGGTTGTCTTAACTGTGTCTCTCCACATTTACTGCAGTATCACAGACTAATGTGCAGACATCACAAACCTGGAAAAACTAGTGAAATACCCATAGATACATGTACAAGAGGTTATTTTTCATAATTTCCGACAGGGAAGACAAGTAATGGAGGCCAGCGTGCATGAACTGTCACCCAGCAGCATGGTTGGTGTGACATACCAAGCAACGGATGCAGTGGTGTAACTATGCTCCTCATCATGTGAACAATTGTCATGCCAACATACTTGCTATAGCAGATTTTTCCATAGTGTGTGGCAGACTGACTGAATATCCCACAGGAAGGTGATCATATTGGGAGTTGACAGCGGATCAACCAAGGAAGACTGCCCTTGCCAGAACCCGACTTGTAGTTGGACTGTGTTATTGAGGACTGTATTTAGTACCTGTGGAGTGTGGTCATTGCCTGAATAGTTTACAGAGCACAGAGAAGCCTTATGTATTGTAACTTTGTATTAATTATTATCATAACATTGTTGTTGCAATTAGCTGTCATTGTGATTCTTTGTTCAAGTATATTCACAGATTCCAGGGGTGCCTGGAACCTTCTTTACAGCAACCTCAAAACTGGTGACTCACTCCAGTTTTTAAAACCTTCTTAAGGCATGAAATATAATGCTCTGAACTTTTGATACCTTCCATAATGTCATGACCTTACAAATATGCAACTAACACTGTGTAAATTGCTTATTTTGCATTTTTCACATTAAAATAAAATTTGTAAAATTACAAGTGACAGTTGAAGTTCATTTACTCTGCCTTTTTATTTTGCTCCCTGCCTTTTTTTCCTGTTGTCTTTCCAGTTACACCTTTGCGATATTTGCTCTCACATATGCTACATTGATTCAATCTGAAAGTGGGCAAATGAATTTAAAGGCTTGGGGTTGCTAAGTAATATGATGTACAATATATAGAAAACTGAACATGCCAAGATCAGTACATTACCAGCCCACAAGTCTCAGTTGTCATGCACACTTTACTTTTACCCTTTTCTGATCCAAATTATATCGGAGTCAGCGATAGTCGATTATATGGGCACAATCGCGAAAAAGTTACGCAACAGAATAAAGCCACACAGGATTATGTGTACACTTTATTCCATCATGCATGCGCAGAGTGCTTGTGCCTGTATAATGAGGTTCCGCCATGGAGTCAATAGCTTTCCTCAGTCCAGCCCGAATTAAGGAAAGCCATAGACCTGGGGCACGCCATCCCGATATGTCTTATGTACAATGCTCACAAAAAAATTACTTCCTATAAACATGAAAATTGCGTAAAAATATTTAAGCACAGGACAATTTACATCCAGGCACTTTTGGGCAATTTGAGCAGGATAAGTTAGATTAACAAAATATGTGCAAACTCAATCCCTTGAAACAGTAAAAAGGAATTGCAGGTACTGCCACTACTGAGGTATCATGCCTTCATAACATACCGTAAGATCTGTGAATCAAATGAGCCTGAAATACGCAACTACTGGCCTGAGATGACAGTTTGTACATCACACCAATATGCCTTTGCCAAATTCTAGCAATAACAGATATCAAAGATAAAATGAACACACAGAGGCAGATTGTACATCATATGGCCTGCCAACAAAGTAAAAACCAGGATTGTACAGTCATATTATTCTGCTTTCTAATTCAATTTACATAGGAGAATTCTGTTTTGCCTCAAAACGAGAGACAATTTTTTCACGTAGTTGCTTTTCTAACTGTGCAAGGTCTACATCTGTCTTTTCACTTGAACCAGATTCATCAGTGGAAGAACTTGTGTCTTGGTTTCCAGGGCTGTCACTGGGTTCAGCTTCATTGTCACTAATGTCTGAAAAAATAGTTCTACCAGACGAAGTTACTATATGGGACTGTTCCACATTTTCAAAATGACTGGCATCAGTTTCCTCAGTTTCTGTTTTAGCATCACTGAAACCCACTGAGCTACAATCCTCTTTATCACTCTTATGGGAATTTACATGCTGGTCTCTAAATGCTTCTGTTTGATGGACAGCTGTAACATTCATGAAACTTGATGAATCATTATTTGTCTGATCTATCTTGGATAAACATGATAAATTAGCACTCCTTCCACCATCATGCACTGTGGGCTGTATTGCTTCTCTTTCCACAGTTTCCATGGATAGTCTTTGTGATTCTCCAGGAGTCACGTCCACACTATCTGCTGTCAGCATCGCATGTTTGCTGTCAGCAATGGGGCTAAATACGCATGTATATTGGCTACCTTCAGCTTGGCTGTCAGCATTATGCTCCATTTGTCTTTTGGAACTCAACTTCCTCTCATTCAGACTGACACTGCTGACACAAGGAGATCCATCTAGCCCAATTACATCAATATTTTCATCAGATGAACTACCTGATCTTTCCATCTCATTACTTCCCCAGTTTGCTGGTGGGTACCCTTGCACACGAGAGGCAACATTTTTTTCTGGCTGAAATTCAGATGAGGAAGTGTCATGTGCATGGGTTTCCGCTATAGATTTGTTTTCATTTCTTAACGAGTTTGTTTCTGCAGGAATAGTGTCTGAACTGGATTCATCTTCAGCATCAATGGGTGACAACAATATTGCATTTGGTTCCTTTTGAGGCACAGGGAAATCCAAAGGAAAATGTCCCAACTCTGTTTCAGCACCATTTTCAGCAGTACCAGCTTGAGCACTGGTTGACAGATTTTGCCCACCTTTACTGGGGGACTGTTCCTCAACAGACACACTTCCTGTATTATTTCCTTCCTCTGAGCTCACAAATGACATTACCTGCACATCAGATGCAGCATTTTCTCTTTCATCCTTTTCAGTATTTTGTGTTTTGCTCTTTTCTGAAAAAAACATTTGGGCATCATTAGATCCATGTTCCCTGGTTGCCATCTCTGGCTTGGATGACTTGGATAAGTTAATGGGAACTTCTGTACATGATTGTTCTGAGGTACTCAATGAGATGGTTCTGTGCCTTTGAGGCTGTGTTCCTATTGTGGCGTCTCTCATGCTTCCTGTCTGACTCAAATTTGCCAGGGTTAGATATGGAGGTGACAATGCTGAATGTAATGTGCTTTGTGCAGATGGTAAAGCAGTCTGAATATTATCAAGCCATGACTGAATTCTCACCCCTGGCTGTTGTTGGTCTGATAACCCTCTAAGCCGATCAGGGCCAAGTGTTGCAGTAGCTCCAGGGGAGTTCATATGATGTAAAAACCCTTGTGGTTGAATGGTACTGAGCTGCAGATTTCTTGGCTGAGGGTACAAGAGATTCTGGTTTCGTAGTAATGTATTTATTCTATCTACAGGGGATGCATAAGTGTAGCTAGGTATGGTACCTGCAGACTGGTTTGGAGACAAAAGTCCAGGTGGAGAACTCCAATGAAATCCACTGAGGCTGATGGTTGGCAGGTACGAGGGAGACATTGGTAGTGCAGTCGAGTGACTGGGTACAAAGCCTGGCATAGTATCATATCTTGAACGGTCAAGAATATCACATACAGACTGCCTCTGAGTTACAGTTGATGCACCTGCAGCAGACACTTCTGGTTGTTGTTCTCCTGAATTCAATGTACTTTTACCTTTGTTCTTTTTTGAACTACTTTTGTGTCCAGTGTGATGCTTTTTACATGTGGTTTTATCAGCTTTTTTGTCATTGCCTGCTTTAACTTCTAACACTTCAATTTCATCTGTATAGTCACCATGAGTATTTGCCCTCTTCTTTTTCTTGTTATGCTTTTTATGCTTTTTATGTTTATGTTTCTTGTGCTTTGAAGAACTGGATGCAGATTTTTCAGCAACAACTTCTATGCTACTACTACGGGACCTACGCCAAACACGCATTGAATAATGAGATGTAGTGACAGTCTTGCTTCGGCCAGACCGTGAATGGCTGGTGCTGGTCCGAGTCCTTGACCTGGATCTTGACCTTGACTTCAATGGTGACCTGGACCAAGATCTCTGCCTCACTGATCTAGAATTTCTGTCGCGTGACCGAACATTTGAGAAACGTAGCTTAATTTTTGGTACATTAGATGAGGCTGTTGAATGGGTGCCAAGAGAGGATGACACACTATATATCTTGTCACTTGATTGAGATCTGCCTCTGTCTTTATCCTTTCTTTTGTCTTTACGGTGATCCAAACTCTTCCTGGTCACTGACCTCACTGCCGATCGACTTGTTTTGACAGGACTGGCAGAACTGCTTGAATATTTCTGTCTCTTGTTACGCCTGTGGCGTGACCTTGTCATAGATCTTGATTCCCTGTTATCCCGGCGCAATTTTCTTTTCCTGCTAGCAGATCTACTACTGCTCCTGGATATATGGCACTGTCTTGTACTTGACCCAAGGGAGTCACTCGAAGACCTACTTCTGGATCTATTCCTGTTTGGGGACAAGTATTGCCTGGGTTGACGTCCCTTTCTCTTTGAGGATGTATGTGTATGGGCAGTCCTTAGACATGAGGGTCCTGCCTCCTCAACCACAATACTTTCTTCACCTGATGATAATTCTATAGGTGTCCTTTCTTCCCATGGTTTCTCATATTTGAGAAAAACCACATCACTTCCAGGTGTGCTGGGGCTGCCATCTGAGTTTGATGCAGATGAATCATTTTTCTCTTTGGCTTTGTCATTTTCACTTTTAACATTTTGGGTGTAGGAGTGATCAGGTGGTCTTTCTGGCAAATGGGTAGGACCAGGGCTGGTGGGCCTTGGTGGCGACAAAGCCAGGATGTTGGATGGACCTGGAGTTGGAGAATCCCACCCAGAGTTGTGAGTGCCAGTTGTATTGTGTGATACAGCATCCAGGAAAGAACGGACTCTATCCAGAAGAGGTGTCATGTCCCATTCACTGGGATCCACTCTTTGAGGAGGGGGTGGCGGGTTGACAGAAGTGATTTGGGTGGCTGTTGAACTTCCTTCATTTGGTGTTAATACTATAATGTCCGAATCATTTCCATCATGGCTAGAATTACTGCTACTTGGTACAGTTTCTATGGGCACATTACTTTCATCATACACAGCTGCTCGGTCATAAGCAGCCATGTCATATGGAGAACGTGCAAAACTATGGAACTCATGAATGAAGTGTTCAATCCTTCTTCCAACAAAAGACTGAATATGTTGATAGAATTCTTCGCTTTGGATGTGGAAGCGCTGCAACATGTCCAATATCAGCTCTAACACGAACTGGACATGGTCTTCATGACCATGTAAGAGCACATTTAGTTCCCTATTCAACCAAGGTACAAGCCTATGGAGGCATGCTGGGTTCTTTCTGTAAAATTCTGGAGAGACCTCTCTGTATCGTCTGGGTCTGCCTGCTTCAGATTCAAGTCTAACCACACGAAGACCATTGGCGTACACACGTTTCCGAAATGCAGATGTTGCTGCTTGTCGTAACCTTCTATACTGACCTCTGGCTGTAAGTTGTGATGGTCTCTGCAACAGTTGTAATTGGCGTTGTTGCTCCCGCTGCTGTCTGTCCATCCATCTTTCTGTAGTAAGCGTCGTGCGATAGCGAAAACGTGCACCATCTGGGCTGTCTGCACTACCATTTTCATCAGGTTTTAAGTAGTACTGATCATAGTCTTCATTAGATCGAACATTGTGTATGATACTTTTAAAACTTTGCTTACAGAGTGGACACACAGCTTTTACTTTGGCCCACTCCAACAAACATACATAACAGAAGGTGTGGAAACAACTGTCTGTGAATGACTTGTTCTCCATCTTGCCCAAGCAGATTGAGCAAGTTTGTTCCGGGGATTTTGAACCAGACTGGACATTTCCACTTGGTGATAATAAGTCATCCCTGCTGGTGCTACTGCTTGGCTTTGGACTGCTGTCTTCTTTGTTGGTACTTGCTTGCTGCTGCTGTTCAGATGGTTGATTCTCATCATTGCGAAGGTTGATCCTTATCTTTTTCCTCCTAGGTCTGCTGGACATGTCAAACGGACTCCTCTGCTTCTGCTGAAAGTAAAGAAAAAAAAGTACAACATAAAAATATCATGAATGACATTTTGATCTCATCCAACCAAGATAATAATTGTGTTTGCATTACATATTTCTTCAATTTTGACTAGAAAAATCTTCAGTATTTAAGCTGAATTCCAGGAATATTTCAAAAGCAGTATTTTCATCATAATTTAGCAACAGTAATCAACAATTTCTTCAGTTTTATTTGAAACATACGCTATTTTATCTAGAACCTTACTTTTGAGGTGCCCTTTATGGCCCCTACCCAAGTTGACAAGTTGCCCTTTTCAGATCAAACTGCCCTGCCCTTGTGGAAACCCACAGAGACAACTGGTTTATATATTTGAATGTCCAGGTTTAATATATGTAGCTCCACAAAACTTTTAACATGTAAAACATCTTTCAGCAGAATTCACTTTCTTGATATTGATGTCAGTATCTATCACTGATATATTCAGCAAATTTACCACCCTTTCTACTTTTGCACCAACTGAAATAGCAATAACTTTTTCTTTTTAAATCGCCTCCTTAGTTTGCTGTATTGCCCAATGTGGTCAAGCCAAGCAAAAAAGTGGGCTAGGTATTGGATGATTGTCAGACAGCCCCATATACATGATCAATGATGATTTATACAAAATAATAAGAGAAATACCTTATAAATATTTTGTTTTGCAAATTATAATATTAGCATAACACATACAATGGGTGAACATTTAATACATGCTGTATAAGCCTAAATGATAATCAACAGTCCTCACTTAATAACTATTTCAATCTAATTTGGAGCTGCAGCTGAGCATACATGTAGCCCTGCATACATGTGTATATACATTTTGTACATCTTTCTGGGCTGGCACTAGCCTGAACTCATTCCACCCCACTTACTCTTTTTCCCGCTACAGTAGTTCCTCCTTTGGGAGACCACCTCTTTTGAGAGACCACAGTTGTCAGGTCTCTCTGTAGTACTTTTCATGTTATTTATACCTCCTTTGAGGGACCACCTGCTTTATGTGACCATCTTTTGGGTGGCACTAGGAGTGGTCTCTAAAAGGAGGGACTACTGTAATATCTAAATGCCATCTGCTAATTGTATTTTACTAATTTAGGGATTATTTTTCAAAATTTTGGATGAAACTTGCATGGATGGAAGATCATTCCAAATTTTATATGCCAATGGTCAACAGCTTTCCATAGCACGCTCTGGGCACAATGTGCCCACAGTGCACCAAGGAAAGCTGTTGACTCTGTCTTCTATCAGGATGGAATGAGTTAAAAGGCTCCTCTATAATATCTTGGGGTACCTTTAGAAAAGGGCCCCTACAGTCCACCCACTACCACTGGGAGAATGAATTGAGTCGATTCATTCTCACAAAAGGAAGTTACTAAGATGCCTTAGTTAAAAGTGAGACAAGTAAGTGTTTCTTCCCCATACAACTTAATAAAATTTTCATGAAATAATAGAAATCTTAGAGTCTACAATGCCATCATGACCACGAGTCAGATTTCGTTTTGAGAATTTATAATGGTCTTCAAAAGCCAGACGGCTGGGAGATAACCCGAGCTGATCTACATTATATAACAAAGTACCATTAGTTATTACACCAGTTGTTAAATACTGAGATAGAAGATAAAGTTACGATCTAATACAAGAGAATCATTGTTGAAAATCCTGCTATAAAGTGACAGGGTACGATCTTTTACAACAGTCACAATAGATTTGATATCAAGGGCCTTCAGTAAATCTGAGTGATGGTGTCTTTTTTTCAATACAAAGACACTGTTTAATGAGACACCCTTGTAGCAAATCCATTTTACATAATGATGTGTGATTAAAACACAAACATTCAGTATCATATAGTAAAGTAGATCCACAAATCATAGAGTCCAAACCCGGATAAACCATACCAACTTCACTATGAGCATAAAAAAAACATTTACAATTGCTTATATGACGTTCAACATTGAGAAGAATTGTACAGCTGCGATAACAATAATATCTTATGTTTGATCCACATACTTCCTGTATATTTTTTAAATCCCAGGAACAGGGTTTGGACTGGCACTGGGTAGCCGGCCAGAAGTGGCGGCTTAGCTCTAGATAACCAACACCGAAATCAAATAGGCTGATGTGTCATTATTATGTCAATAAATCTGCCTTTCCTGGCTAAATCTTGACAATGTCTGTTCTTTATTCCTTGCATAGCTGTCATGTATGTAAATATATAATCAAAGTTGATTAAATACTGCATTCAGCCTATCAGCCAATTTCCTCCATGGTTGCACCATCGTTAGATTCACGTTTCTAACAATGGGCTATAATTATAGTTTAAATGGCTTGGTGTGCACGTTTCTCCTTTTCAATTTGTCACCTTTTTTGTTTGGTTTATATATCAATGATCTACACAAATACCTCGTTAACAATGGTGCTGACACCCCCCCCCTCCAAAAAAACAAAAAGAACAAAAAAAACCCTGAACATTATGATACTGATAAGTATTTGAAACTTTTTGCCTTTATGTATGCAGATCATACTGTCAAATACTGCTCAGGGTTTACACAACGCTGTAAATGCACTTGCTGACAATTGTAAGAATGCGACGGTATTATTTAGTGACAACCCTAATGTTTTGAAATATAAATCATTAATGAATCCAAATGTAATTATACTAAAAGACTTGGTAACTTTATTGGTGAGATATTTCAAATGTTTAAGCATGGGTCCTCCTTGGTCAAGCCCAAACAAATGCCATAGATCTTACTGATACAGATATTGTAATACATATATCGTCCCATCCGTCGGTTAGAGGGCAGGGTGAATAAAGGAACTTCAAACTCAACAAAATACACATGCTTGCATTTCTGCCATGTGAAATATACAAATGAGAGGTCACTGAACTTCAGCTGTCTTTCAGGTATACTGACTGATGACTTACTGCAAACCACTTTCATAATATAGTCAGAGGCCATGAAGATATCATTATCAGAGAGATTTGATGTTGTCAACTGGGGATTTACTAAAACAGGCTAGTGGCCCCAGGATAGGCCTATGTGCAGTCTAATTGCAGTTGATTATAGATCATCAACAGATATAAGTTGGGATACATATTGGCAATACACAGTTTTGCCAGGCACACCATAGACTGAAAATACAACTTTCTTCCTTTTCTTTCCAACTGTTTAAATGAAGTGAATAATCAAATCTTGGGACAAACCCAATTGATAGTTAATGTGAAGAAATTTAGTCCTCGACTGTTTGACTATTTCAAGTTTGCAAAATTTGCCCTCAGTGAATGACTGTGTATCAATACTTTGCCTTTTCATGGAACACCCGTCAAATTGACTACATGTACTGTCCTTTTCAGCTTTCTTTAACTCTTTCATCGATATTGATATATGTTTGTCCCGAGATAAATTATGAATATATGTATGCCCTACGGGTGATTCATTTTATTAAATTTCTAGGTAAAAAGACTTCTCATTCAAGTACCACACCGTAATCTAATATTCAGTCCATACCAAAAGTACCGGTCGGACAGTTTTTCCCAATAAAAAAATTCCCCGGAGCAATAGAAAATGATAGGACGTTACAATGTAAAGTATTGGGACTTTTGAAATTTGAGCGAAATGTCCGATAAGAGAAAAAACTTTTGGCACAGACTGAATATTATAGGCTGGTTCCAGAATAGATGGTTTGGGTCAACAGCTTTCCTCAGCACAAATGCAGGCATTGCTTGCAAAGTGTGCTCAAGAAAGTGTTTGTCTCAGTCATCAATATCGTATGCATGTATAACAATTAACATCACTATCTGTGAGTGGAACTTTGTTGCAATAATTTATTTACTTATCGAAATACATTGCATCAAAATACACAGTCTGTGCTCATGAAGGAGTCAAAGAGGGCAGATCAAGGACCATGAATTCCACCGTGACGAATTCACTCAAATGCCAAAATTACAAATGTCTCTCATTCGTTGTTGCACATGCATTTCTTTATGTCTTTCTTTTGTAGTGTTCGTTCGACAGGTATCTTTCTTATAAAGGAAACCATGTAAGAAGAACAACTTTTCATTGATGTTGAGTAAAATATCTGGCTGTCTGTGGTCCTAACCAAGGAAGTGGTCAGTGAAGTCACGGTATGGTCATGACTAACATGGTGTCGTGCTGCAATTTAATGAAAGTGAAATATGCTGTGAATGGGATACATATGTGGTATTTAATGGGTACTTGTGACTCTCTGGAAATGTTTTTAGTAACAAGGTTGCACAGACCTAAATATAAACCTATTTTTTTCTCTCATTTTTTTTTTAAATTTTAATGTCAGCACAGTTATTAATGTTTGTATCATGTGACATTTAAAATAGGGATTTCAGCTTCCATGTCTGTCAGAGTAATTGCTTACTGAAATGAAAACCTTATATGAAAATGTTAATCAAGTCTGGTACACATTTGGTCAAAATTCCATTCCTAGACTATGCTATCATAGAAAAATATATTCAGTGAAAAAATAAAACGCATTTAGTTCCTTACATATCCCCCAAATTGTATCTTTGGTCAAATGACTTGTAGGTAATGTACCATAATCAGATTTTGAAATTAATTTTGTTGTACATGTAGGCCTACTGATCATAACACTGAATTGTCAGCAGATTAATATCTGTGTTGGCCTGAGTATACCAAAATGCCATAGGGCTATATTTATGAGTCTTTTGGTGTCCTGCGAGTGTTTCCATGTCTTTCGGTGATTAGAGTCACTGCAATGAACTAGTAAACAAAATATAAATGGTGATGCAACACCCTCAAAAAAAAAAAACAACCCTCATTCCCATGACATGTCATAACACTCACAATCATAATGTCACATGCAGGCCTTTACATCTAAAAATCGTTGGCAAGCTGAAAAAAGCTTGCCTGAAATCATTCTGGATGAGCCGTAGGTGAGTTATTGCAGAGTACTTAAATGCAAGATTGAGGTGTCTTTTTAGGAGCTCACCTCAATTATTTTAGGTAAGCATTTAAATTAAGGCGAGTGAAAAATCACTCCTCAAAGTCAATCGTGAGGCCTACAAATGCCATTGATTTGCCGACTGTTGCAAGATTATCAGTGGTGTAAGGGTTGTTTACCCTGATTTCTGAATCCTCATGATTGTATCAATGTCTGAGGGATAAGAAATTATGAAACGTAAATGGCGACATGACCTGAAATTTATCTGGGCCAGATTTTGTATTGTATTGGTGGATTGAGAATTTGATGATTTTTGGGTGAACATTCACGTTTTTGGACTACTGATGAGTCACAAATGTTTGCTTTGAGAAAATGTAGCACTTACCAGTTCTCAGACAACGTATCCTAGACCAAGTAGTCACAAAAAATATGTATTCAAGACTTCTGGAGACAGTGATATTGTAATTTCTGAAAATGTTTAAGAAATTAGTTCAGAGCAGTGTCCTCCATTTTGCCATATGTGACACATTTCAATGTTACAGTAGACAGGATTGGATGGAAGTTACATATATAAACCAATGAAATACGCTCTTTCGTTAAAGAGGAACCGGAAGTCTGTTTTCTGGTGGCTCCCTCCACTGTATTTGGCCGATAAGCAGTGATGAGTAGTGACTCGCTGGTTTTTCTGCCAAGTCAGCATGAAAATGCATTTTGTTCGAATGGAGACGTACTGTGAACGTAACTGGTTTTAAAACGTTGTTGTATGGTAGGTATTTACGAAGTCACGCTGAATGTAGTGGATTCCATGATGAACTTAAGCATGATCAACACATGAAATGAACCTCACTGACAAATTGCCACTGCCCCACTGAGGCCACTCAGCCACTGGTTAATAATGCAAAATTACTTTTAAATAGCCTGATTAGTGTTGTACATATTTCATAAAAAAAAAAAAAAAATATAATGAACTGCACGTTGTGTGACACATTATGTTTTCAAAATGACATATCCGAGTTTATTCACCACACCAGGTGCTCTCAGAAAGGCCCCGAAGTGAAGGTGACCAACTGAACAAATAGGGACTTTAGTTTAGGGTATTGCGATTGGCAATATTGCATCTGATTGACTCATTGATTTATTGAAACTTTTTATTATAAAGCCAGGGTTAGGCCACATAAGAAATATCCCGGTTTATCATCAGTGGTTTTCCAAAAAGTTATGACGGAGGGAGTTTTTTTTTTTTTTTTTAACACCCTTCTGTCCAAATGATTTAATGATGACTTAGCTACTTGCTGATTGGACAATCAAGCCAACAAAAGAATGCATAAGTAATAAGGGGCTGGAAAAGTTTTGTACCAGTCGGTATAAACAGGTCTATAGCCAAGTTCATTTGCACATGCAAGGCTTCAGAAATGTGCTGATCCCGCCCCATGATGTATGTCGGCTCGTGTCATTTTGGATAAATCCAATTTTGCTTTAGATGTGTTTTGATTGGACCAAAATTCTAGGCAAGAAAAGTCGATAGATTTTCTAACAAAGATCTGGATATCCTCTCAAGAAAAAAAATTGACGCACAGATCAATATGTAGGCATACAGCTAAATAAATGAACCCAATAATAAAAAGGACGATGCTATTTTCACCGTACGGTGAGAATAGCGTTTGGTCTATTTTCACCGTGCGGTGAGAATAGCGTTGGGAAGGAGTTTTGTCTATTTTCACCGCACGGTGAGGATAGCGTTTTGTCTATTTTCACCGTACGGTGAGAATAGCGTTTGGTCTATTTTCACCGTGCCGTGAGAATAGCGTTGGGAAGGAGTTTTGTCTATTTTCACCGTACGGTGAGGATAGAGTTTTGTCTATTTTCACCGTACGGTGAGGATAGGGCTTGGTCTATTTTCACCGTATGGTGGTGATGGTACAGTTTGGTATATTTTCATGGTGAGGATAGATGCATGTGATCCAGTCATTTATTTTTCCCTCTACATGGCAATTGTCATGGGGTACGGACACTACAGAATAGGCTTCCTATAACTCTTGTTAGTGTTCTTACTTACTTCCAATTGTTATGTGGACAATTGAGTGGAATATTTTGTTTGTAGATCCTCAATTCTTTTTTCTTCTCAGAAGTACATCTTGTTAGAAGTATTTACCCTTATCATAGTACACTTCAAACAATATTTAGAAATTGCCTTTTATTTTACTCATTTTTAAAAACATTTAAACGCCTGTGACACCAAACTATGTGAGTTACAGTCCTGAAATAACAATATCCTGCATTTATGCCTGAATATCAAGGTATTCTTTGCACAGGTTTTTATGTCCGTGTGAATCTTGCATAAAAGATATTGCTTATTCTCTATGGAATACGGACACTACATGGGGGTACGGACACTACATTTCATGTTAAATTAAGGTGTCTATCTTTTGAGAAGATTCCTACCAGCCACTAAATTAATAGTGGATTCGATATGGTTCAGTGTCCCTATAAAAATTAGTGTGTGAGGTCTTGATGCAAAATAACGTAAAAAAGATAACAAGTGGGCGTATGGACACTACAGATATTTACGGAAAATGTAACCTTCATTTTTCAGGTAGAGCTCTGAACTTGGAAACCAATTGTGAACCATGTAAAGCTAATATTCTTTTAAAAAGTGGTTAGTACAATAATTATAAGCTCAACCTGTAACTTTAAAATGTAAAAACTGTAATTTTTCAGGGTGTTGAATGTATGGAATAAAATAAACAAAAAAATAGTAACAAAACTGTATTTTCAGACATTTTGCCACAAATTCATACAGTCGATGCAGTCTCCAGGTAATATGACCTGCAAACGTAATTAGAACAAAATGGCTAGGATTTATGTACAAAATAATTGAAATATCTGCCCTTTTTTCAAAATTTATGCAGTATGAGTGTCAGTAAAAATAAAATTGGCTCTCCGTAACACCCAAAAAGTGAACATTTCGGGGTGTATTAATGACTATATTTTTCGCTAAATCTTGACGGATTTTAACATTTTTTTTTTTTGCTTGTGGGACCATGTCCAATAATGGAGCGTAATCTAAGTTAATGTACCTGTGTTTGGTTTGATGCTACATGGCCGTAACTAGTTTTAAGGCACTTGGGTACACTCAATTGTGAAAAGGCCGTTTTTTCACTTAAATTTGTGCCTTTTCACATAAAAAATACAGAGTGTTGGCTCTGTAAAAGCTGTTAGATAATAAAAGCTGAAATAACACCTCAACCCATCTCATTATAAACCATGCTCACAGTTCAAACTGGGAAGTTAAGGACACTTCAGACACCAAAAACCTTTGCATGGCCAATTTTGAAATTTTAACGGTTTTTACAAGATGAATGTCCTTTCTATTAGTTGTCAAAATTTCGAGCTTTTAACTAAAGTAGAAATATGAGAAAAACGCCAAAAACCACACGGGCATGTGGACATCCGAACGTCCATGTGTCATTCTTTTGGTTTTCACCCGTCAATCATACTTAACAGCCTGTCACGTGGCTGCAGGTAGCAACGGCCCATGGCACAAAGACAGTGGTATCAGGGCGGCAATGCGAAATAAGGCAGCATGCCGAAAGTATGCTTGTGGGCAGGGAAAAGATGCAAACATGGTAACATATCATAGCGTTAGTGGTTTACTTTATAGTTATCTTGCTTGTTTTGCGTTCTAATGAAGGGAGACTTTAAATGTTCAAGAGGAGCGGGAATCGTCAGACGATGTCCCTTCAAACTGCAAAGGCCGTGCCGCGATGGATTACCCCAGTGGTCCTGCACACCAAAGCTGGCGGGGGAAAAAAAACTTACACCCTAATCAACGATACCCACGCACATAATAATACTTTATCGGAACCCAGGGATGAGGAAATAAAAGTACAAATAAACACATTGAAATAAGCATAAACGTGAACACAAGAGAAAACACACAAACTAGCGTTACAAAGCTCAGGTTGGAAAGAGAAATGAAACTCATTGCGAAAATAACTACAAAATAATGACAAGCTAACTAAGTAAAGTGTAAAGACAAGTCTAACAAGCTAACTACATAAAGTATACAGATACAAGACGAGTAAATACAATAAAACACAATCCCTAAAAATGGGGTGAAGAGGTAGGGGGCGGAAGACCAAACTCTCCATCCGTGCACTGACCATGAGCGGCCGCAGGCCGCCCCACCGAAGCAAGGCAAGGCAACACAACTTTCGTTGCCAGGCTAGAGGTCACGGGGCCGGAAGGGCCGCCTCCATGACGTCACACTTTGAAACCAGACTGTCGCTATCGCCGTTTGACAGATCGCTGAATAATGTTTTCCGTACTTCAAAGGCTCTTTTATTCATGTGATTGGCCAAGAATTGATTGACAACCTCCCCAAATGTTCAGGGACGATATTTGCTACGTTTTGTACAAATATCAACTCAACTTGAGCAAATGGTATTGTTTGAGAGGCAAATGATCAACATCAAAGGCCTTTGAAGCTTGTTTTCTCAGAAAGGATAATAGGACGAGAGCCCCACCTAAGAATGGTTATTCCAAGAAAACGGCTGGGCGAAATTTAATCCGGTTAACGGCTTTTGATTCTTTAATGTCTGAACCGCAAAAACCATTCAGCGATTTTCTAAATTTTGCTTCGTTCTTTTTCTATGAAATGAAGAAAATGAACATCTTGAAAATCAAAGGGAAAATTGAAACGTCAAACTTTGAGGATGGATAACAGAAAAACGAAACCAAACATAAAATATCGCAGGATCGTTTTTTGTTGCCAATATGTCAGGATTAAGATCCAAGTGTAATTATGATTTTATCACAAATAATTAGTGACTTATATCGACATTTATGGGGTGGATGCTTTGCGGTCAACATTCAATTGTTTATTCAACAATTAACATCACAGACACCCAAATACGGAACATATAAATTTTTTGGAGTATGACGAGTACACACATATATGATATGTTATTCTAACGCAAATACATTTTGAGCTAGGATTGACTAAAGTGGGATTTATTTTTGGTGTCTTACCTGTCCTTAAGGCCTTTTAATTAATTCAGCAAATGTTGGTTGCAATTCTCATTGTGTGCCATATCATGACACAATGCTTTTCCAAAATATTCTTCCCTGGTTGACTTCTCTACTATTGCCGTACGGTAGAAATAGAGCAGCCCCTATTCTCACCGTACAACGAATATGGACCAAACTCTATCATCACCGTACGGTGAAAATAGACAAAACACTATTCTGACCGTACGGTGAAAATAGACAAAAAGCTATTCTCACCGTACGGTGAAAATAGTCACTCCGTAATAAAAAAGCTAGTTTCTGCACATACCTTATGTATGTAGGCCTACCTCACACATCTGTTGTGCCACAGTCACTAGGAACATTCGGCGGCGTATGGCACGTGTTGGCGGCGGTTGGCAGTGGATGGGGGTGATGGACCTTGGCGGCGATCACGCCCACTGCTGCAAAACACTGCTAAAGCTTACAGGCTGGTCAGTGATCTTCCTCCCTGCCCACCTCTGCCCACTGTCATTGAGAATCTCAAAGCCAGCCCCATTGAGCATCTATTTGTTTGATATGTAAGCTAAGTGAACAAATGGAAGAACTGGTTAGTAATAGAGGAGGAAAATAAAAGTTCATGTTATACATACATACATATATATATATATATATATATATATATATATATATATATATATGGGCATAAACATTGGTCTTTATCATGTTTATGTACTTGCATGCTCATACATATACAAAACGACATATACATTGGATATTTACTCATGCAGGCACACACACACACGTATAATCCTGCAAGGCATAAATTCATTCACACACATAATATTAATTATGCACATTGTTGATCTTGTCCTGGCTCTATGCATCACAGTGTAACTCCACAAACATGTTTGAGAATAACCTGCATGATTTAGATGTGTCCCAATGAATCCCCACACCAGGGACAGTTTTTGAGATGGAATAAAATGCTGATCTCCTATGTACATGTACTCCCTGCCCACTATTAAGCGTACCATAATTATTATGAGGAAAGATCATTAATTAGATATTAATCATGAGCTGAAAATTGACAAAATTGATGCTTTTTATAGAGCTATTAAAGCAGCAATCAAGTACTGTCCTTTTATCACAGTTGCAGTAGCTATAACATCAGTATTTAACAACAGATCCACAAACGTGGTTAATACCCAAGAGGCCCAAAACAGCTACTGCACACCAGCAGAGGGGTGATCCAGAGGTGTCAACTGTGTGCACTGGGGGGTAACTAATTGAGATAAGCTGAGTAATGTGTTGAATACACAACTCCAGCTTGCTGGTCTCATTATGAGATCACGCCAAGTTCACTGCCAATCAGTTTGATTATTGCTCAAGCACTAAACTTAAAATTTTTCTTTCTGTTTTTTTTTTTTCTTCTTTTTTTTTTACGTAATTACACTTTATTAAATTATAATTATATTTAACTCTTTAAGTGGTCAGTTGAAGGTGAAGACATTTGTGCCCATATCTCATGTTTCCCATCCACTTATCACTGCTACTTACAGGCCCTCAACCTTCATGTTTACATACAAGGCATTTATATTAGCCCAGAACATTTGAAAGCTAGATTTCTTGCAGTTCAGGAGGATGTCCTAGAACATTGAAAAGAAAAAAAATGTATGAGCTTGATGAGTAAAGTATGATACTAAAAAGCAGGCAAAAGAACACATAGGTGTATAGCCAGGGACAAATGAGTCCAGATTGATTACAGTGAATTATTCACAAAGAAATATTGAATCATTTGATGATAATTGAATTGCCCTGTGAATATTTATTTGCACCTGACTACTTGACAAAGATTTTTTTCTGAGAGTGATATTTGGATGGATAATTTGTGAAATACTTAAAACAGTCATTCTAATGGTAACATCTATATATGATCATAATCCATGTATGTGTATGTATGTATATATATATATATATATATATATATATATATATGTACACACACACAAAAACATAAATATAAATTAAGTATAAATATTAACTTTTTTTCATTCCCATTTTGCCATCATGTTCTTATGTTCATTCACCTAGCCTATGTCTGAAACAAATTTATAATTGCTCCATGGACTCCTTGAGTTTCTCAGCGGCGATGGGCGGCAGTGAGCTGCGGTGAAGAGAGTGCCCATTCCTGCTAAGGCTTAAAATGTGGGTGGGTGATACCAGCACAAATATCGATAGCCATATATCGATATCCAGCCTTCAGGCTTGGTCATCACATGTTACTAGCGTATTAGCAATCTATTTTCAGAAATACATTCTGTTGAGGAATGGTGGCTCATAACAACTGTAAATTATTGTAATATAAAATTAGATATAAATACGTGTAAAAGAATCATGAAATTGTGAAGAATACAGTTAGACCCATAGCTTCAAAATTGGAGACATATCTCCAAAATGCAACATGGATGAATAAGCAGAATCTGAAGCCATGTGAATAATATGGTGCCTCCAGGCACTTGGATAAGACTTGGAGGACAAGCACCTGCCACAGTACCTAAAAGCACTCAACATTACTAAATATGTAATTTAGCAGGGTTTTTTTTTTTTTTGTAATTATATGATGGTTGAGTGTGATAGACATGCTACAAGAGAGCATTCCTGATTGTGTAAGTGGTGGGATTGCATACATCCATGGGATTCAATAACTGTCACTGGTAACCATCAGGGGACAAAGGCTCTCGGGCCATCCCCTCCCAAGCACTTCTGTCAAGGCTGTCCGCGTCACTACTCTCATCAGCTTCTGTGCGGTCATCCTAGTGGTCATCCCTCTAGTTGACTTCGTAGCTCCCTGGCCAAGCTTGATGTTGCTTTCTCAAAGTCACTCAAAAGACCACCATGTCTTCCTCTCAGGGATGGCATTTTTTCTTTGTTTCTTGAGGTGATTGTTGACATCACTGGGGTGGAGCTTGATGTCCCCTATTGGTTCCACACACCCAGCAAGTTTGTCTGCCCTCTCATTGAATGTGATGTCCCTGTGCCCTGGGATGTACACCATTTTGAAATTGGCTGTCACTCTCGCCAGCACCAGAGACGTGCATGTCTCTTCCAGCACTTACTTCCAGTTGTCTCTAACCTTTCCACCATCCAGTCTGGTTACAAGGCTCTTGGAGTCAGTCAGGATAGTGACTCTATCTTCAGCGGTGCAGTTGGTTGCAATCCAATGCAGGGCATTCTCAAAAGCGTAAGTCTCTGCTCTGAAAGAGCTGGTTCTGCCAATCTTGCCTGCACACCACTCATAGATGACATATTTATCTCTCCAAACAGCTCCTCCCCAATATGTTATGTTGCCTCTTACTGAACCATCAGTTGCCACAGTCATGGTAGGCAATTCTGTTTCCAGATACTCCATAATCTTAGCTTGATTGATTGCAGGACTTCTTTCTCTCCAGCTCCTATCACCTATTTTATCTACCTTGAGGATGTGTATCTGCTCCATGGATCTGCCCTGATATTTTCTGTCTCTACCACTGTCTTGACTGTGGCTTTAGCTGTGATTGTCCATGTTACCACTGTCTTCAATCTTGCATCTCTCCTACCTTGATCTAGCACTGAGTGTAATGGATGGATAACCACAATAACTGCTCTGATATATTCCCTAGCCTGGTGCATCTTTAACCTGTCTTGCATGTTGCTGAAGCTAATATAATGTTGCAACGCTTCCCCTGATGTTCCAGATGCTGCTCCAGATATAATTGTTAGGGCCTCATTCAATACACTGTCCATCTTTATGAACTGAGTTATGGATATGGGGGCACAAATGTGTGGTCCATACTCCAGTTGGCTTAGGACCTTAGCTCTGACAAGGTTCACTTGGCTGCTGACCTTGACGTTTTGACCTGCAGCATACCGAACAAGCCCAAGTGATGCTCTGGCCTTTGTAATGTTCTTCCCCACATGTTTCCCCATCCTGAGTTTGGAGTCAATTACTCCTCCTAGGTATGTTACTTCATTCTCATGTCTACTACTCTTGCCTGCATAGCTCAAGGTGAAGTTGTCCCTATTGAGTCTTGCAAGGGACGCAATCATCCAACATACCTTGTCAGGCTGGATCCTGATGTCATTGCTGTCGGTCCACTTTTGTAACTTGTTGCTTGCTTCCTGTAGGTTGTTGACTGCCTGCATAGGTGATGTACTGGCACAAGCAATAATGATGTCATCAACATATGAGTATGGCTCGATGTTGTTATCCTTTGTGTTGTCTGATACCAGCTGTGTAGATGTTGAAGAGTACACAGCTCAGAGGTGAGCCTTGTGATAGTCCTGAACTTACCTGAAAGCACTCTGATGTCCAAGAACCAAACTTCATCCTACATCTACGTTTGTAAAGCATGGTAAGTGCCCATCTCACTAAGATTTCTGAAATTCCGAATTTGCACATTTTGTCTGCAAGGATGGAGATATTGACCCAGTTATAAGCATCTTCTGAGTCAAATAGGCTGATTGCATATTTTATCTTGCAAGCCCCATTGCACCTCAACCATTAGTGCCTCCAAGTTGGAAGTGGTTGCACGTTTGGGCCTTGCCCCCCTACTGACTTGGGAATCCTATTTTGCTCAAGATGTTGGGTGAGTCTTGCTGTGGTGATCTTCTCACATAACTTCACTAGGGTATTGGCCATGGTGCTGATTTGGTGTCCATTTAGAATCCTGTGATTCTTCCCTGGCTTTGGTAAAATGCTGGGGTTGCAGTCTCTCCAGTCCAAGGGAATTGCTCCTTCCTTTAGTGTCACATTGATGAGGTCCGTGAGATCCATGAAAAGGTTGGGTTTGTCTACTATTGCTTTCAGATCCGAGTACGCTAATCCATCTGGACCGGATGTTGTGTGCTTTTGTATGCTGTTGATGGTGTTTCTCAACTCTGCTGAAGTAACCTTTGGTTCCTTGTCCCAGTTCCTTCTCTTCGGTATTCTCTGGTTGATCTCTTCCAAAATAACTGTTCTGAAGTGCTGGGTTTTTTTGTTTTTTTTTTTTATTCGCTGTGCCAGTGGTAACTCTAGTACATGGGCTATGAAATGATGAATGGACCTGCTGACAGCCTGTAAGAGTGCAAATCCCCATGTATGGGAACTAACAACATCTATTTTAATACAGTTTCCATCGTCTTTGAATTGTCTTCTGGCTGAGGTACTTCTGAGACCAATTATACATTGTCATGTTTATGTCAAGCTGCAGGTCATCATTATATAAAGGTACATTATTGGTGTCAGCACTTTACCATGCTAAGCCAATGAGACAAAGGTTTGGGTGTGGATAGTGACCTCATCATCTGAGCTGCCAAAATCTATGTGAAAAAGATGGTCAGCATCATGGTGTGCCCAAATTTGTCATTATCTCAGATTACAGATACATCTATCATTGTATTACAATGTTGAAACGTAGCTTAAGAATTATGTCTCCCCGTGCAAAGGGGGGACGTATTGTTTTTGCGTCCGTTTCTTCCGCTTCTTGTTCTTCTTCATCTTCAACACATTGTTGCGTGTGTTGCGGACGCGATAACTCAAGAAAGATTTGACTTGGGAAGTTGAATTTTTGTGTGAAGATGTTCCTATGTAAAACCTTGCTTGAAATTGCAGATGGGTGACCTTGACATATTTTTCAGGGTCAGGTGCATATTATATAAAATTGACGCGGACGCAATAACTCTGCAAAGATTTGACTTAGGAGGTTGAAATTTTGCATGATTATGTACCATAATATGAACTAGGTTGGGATTATAGATGGATGACCTTGACCTATTTTCGAGGTCACATGGCCAGTTTTTAAAGATCATTGCAGATGCACTCGAGAAAAATTTGACTTAAAGAGGTTGAAATTTTGTGTGATTATGTTAATATGTAATACTTTTGTAAGACCTTACTTGTGAATGCAGATGTATGACTTTGACCTTTTGTTCAAGGTCGCATGGGCATTTCGTCTAAAATCAATGTGGATGTTATAACTCAAGGAAGATTTGACTTGGGAATTTAAAATTTTGTGTGAAGATGTTCCTATATATGATCTTGCTTTGGATTGCAGATGGGTGACCTTGACATATTTTTTAAGGTCACATGGGCATGTCATGTAAAATTGACGTGGACGCAACAACTCTGCATGGATTTAACTTGGGAGGTTGAAATTTTGCATGATTATGTACCATAATATGAACTAGGTTGGGATTGTAGATGGGTGACCTTGATGTATTTTCAAGGTCACATGGCCAGTTTTTAAAGATCATTGCAGATGCACTCGAGAAAGATTTGACTTAAATAGGTTGACATTTTGTGTGATTATGTTTCTATGTAAGACTTTTGTATGACCTTGCTTGTAACTGTATGACTTTGACCTATTTTTCAAGGTCACATGGGCATTTTGTCAAAAATCAATGTTTTGAAATGTCAATAAAGAGTGTACCTTGACTATATCTGTAGATCATTGGAATCGGTATGCCTATTTATAAAAATACGGGTGACAATAAGAAATGCGCACAGGGGACATTTGATTTTCTGTCGGAAAATCAGCCTGTTCTAATTTTAAAATGCAAAGATTGGGCATGTTATTATCATAAAAGGTGATACACCTTGTTTCATATCTGACCTTCCCAACACTACAGATGGCAAGGCAGATCTATAATATTGTGAATCCAAAGCAATGCAGATTGCAATATGTATTTTGGCTTTCTTAATATAAGAGAACCAAGAAAGTAATTTAAAGGTCCACAAATTTTATTTATTTGCTGGGATCGCGTACATTGGCTTGAGGCTTGTTCACCAGCATGATGTTTATGGCTCTGTGATCATTTGCCAAGTACTGGCCACTTGTCTACTGTCAAATCATAGCCCAATTTTGGCAGTTGTCAAATTTATGGCAAACAGTCCAGTGTCCTGTAACACTTCCGTTTGATCACTACACTGAATCAATCAGCCAAGTTTTATCTCCCTGTGTCCATTCCTGTCACTGGTGGCCTCTAAACTATCAGCACAGAAACACCACAGAATTTGTTTTTATGTGAAGTGGTAATGAAATAACATGTGGAATATACAGGCATGCCAAAAAGCCAGACCTGGAAATATGTGTAAGTGAGTAGTACACAAGCAGGATGTAAAGATTCCTATGATCCTATTGTCTATGACAAGTGAAATCCTTTAGAGGACAAGTGACTTTCAACTTTCAATTGTCCCACAGACAAGTAATGTTTATTGGCAAAATTCATAATCTGTTAAATTTCAAATTTTTTTGGCATTACAGACACATAAACTCACTACATGACATAATTAGTTTTGCTGAAGGCGCTTTCTTAGTTAATTCATTATAAAACAAAATAGCTAATGGATATTATTAAATTAAATGATGGGGTGGTCATAGCATCGAGCCAGGCTATAATGTAAAGCGGCCCTGGCGAGGATGGGGTGAAAAAAGGTTTTGTTGGGTTGACTGGGTTCTGGCAACAGCCGTTTGGTGGCTCTGCGGTGCATGTGAAAAAGAGTAAGAGCCGAAAGGAAACACGTACCACAGCTGCCACTGCAGTTCAAGGTCCTCCAACACAACCTTGCTGGGCTGTAGACCTGCTGCAACACATGTTATCAAAGTGTACCTGCATGTTTCGGTCGACTGTTGCCCAGTGTTGGGACATACATGTGTGTTTTTTCACATGCACAGCAGACCGGATGCGGTTGAAACCTGGTCAACCTGACAAGACCCTTCCTTCACTTGATCTTCGCCAACGCCCCTTCGCAACCTGGCTCATTCTAGCTCCATGCTATGACAGCCCCATCGTTTATTTTTATGATATTCATGAGCTATTTTGTTTGATAACAAATTAATGAAGAAAGGGTCTTAAGCAAGACTATGACATAATGATTTTCATTAAAACATGCTTTTTTAAACCAAAACTTAGGTGCACTTCATTAGCACAAGTGATATTATAAGGGAGGACAAGTGAAAATTGTATATCTCTTGTCCTACAGACAAGTAGTTTCAAAACATTTTCTCACCCTGACAAGTGACACTTGTAGTATTGACCATGGGGTATAAATTAACATTGATGTGGAAGCCAGGTGCAGTGTTGCAATATTGAAGATGTTGCTGCTGCATGACAAAAGTGGGATGTCTTTTGATATAACTTAGTTCCTTCCCTCCCCCTTTCCTCACCCTGTGTGTCTCATTCTCTCTCTTCATTTCTTTCTTTTGCAACTGGATATTATCATGCAGAATAGAATTGATATTATATGCCATCAAAATAGTGTACAACTCTCTTGTTGCCAATCAGGATAAAATTAAGTGTGATCTGAGTTGACATAAGGGTACCACAGCCAGATTCTTTGTCATCTGACCTTTCATTCAAGTACCACACTTTAATTTATTAGAAGTCTGAAATTGTGAATGGGTGAAGTGGTTGGCTGAACAGAAGAGCTTTGTTAGTGAAATCAATTAAAATGAGACTGTCGATAAGTGCAAATTATGACCCATATAACTGTCTTTCATGTTGCAGACTTGACTCATAATGGCAACACTTGACAGAACTATGTGGGCCTGGAGGAGGTGACATGGCAGGCAGTTTCCATGGCTACAGAGCATACAGCATGGATGAGACCTTGGACCCTGTGGGAGAGGGCCATGGTGGGGTACCAGGAGGAGTATCACAGACATGGTGCCAGGAAGAAGATCAAAGCAGTGGCATTGGCTCTGATGTGGATGATGGGCCTCAGTTTCCCTGTATGTATCTCCATACAGACAGGAATTCGTATCTTTGTGTACAGTGATGTGCATGCTCAGATGTAATGGTCTGTATTTCAGTCGTAAATGTGGTTTGGGGCTAGCTTACTTGTACTGAAGAAATCTATCCATCCATCCATCCATCCATCCATACGTATGGGTACATACATACATACATACATACATACATACATACATACATACATACATACATACATACATACATACATACATACACACTCAAAAATATATTTTCTTCAACAGTATAAAGATCTTTTTACTGTACCAAATTGTTTAATATAGAACAACTGAAAACATTTTTCTAGTTTGTACAGTTTTTGTATTGCCAATTGTTGACTTAGAATAACTTTCAGACTTTCTTCGAAATATCTGCAAATTTAGTCTCTTCTCTCTTCTAGGTGGCCCAAGTGATAGCAGACACATTGTGCTTAGCTGGGGACATCCTGATATCATGTATTTCTACACAAATATTGCATCTGAAAATGAGCGTTAGATTTTGTTACAGTACAATTGTTTGTTATGTATTACCTTTTCCTATAAATGTCAAATTAAAGTATTCTGACTGACACATACATATATACATACATACATTATTATAAATTGTTATTTTCCTTTTATATATATATACACATATATGTGTGTGTGTGTATGTGTGTGTGCGTGTGTGTGTCTGTCTGTCTGTCTGTCTGTCTGTCTGTGTCTATAAGATATTTCAATTTTCCTGTACAGATGTATGGAGCAAAGGAGACAAGTGCGAGGCAGAATATTCTGGTGATGGATGTTACTACAAGTCCAAGATTCGTCATATATATAAAAATGAGCATGGCTGCATGATGGCCTTGGTCTCATTTGCTGGTTTTAATTCAGACTGTGATGAGGAAAAAGAAGTGACAAGTCTAAGAAAACCAAAAGAACAGAGAAGAAAGCAACCATCAAAAGAAAGATGTTAGTAGTGACCTTTTTTATTTCTGTATCAAAACCATGCAATTGCCTGATGGGTTCAATTTTTAGGTGTTTGCAACTTTTTTGGGTGCAATTACTGAGGCCCAGCTCTGAACATATCAGCCTACTGAGTCAGCTTTCTAGGCAATTACTGAGGCCTAACTCTAAACATATCAGCCTACTGAGTCAGCTTTCTTTTTATAGGCAATTGGAAGTCCTAAAAGGATCATTGGATCCAAAAGCAGCATTTCAAGGACATTTTATTCATCATGGACGGAGCATAATCAATGATTTTTAAAGGAATGTTTTGTATGAAAAATGCTAATGATGAGGAACAGTTAAATGTATACACTGACAATGAATTGACTCACTGATATTCGTTACACTGGATTGTGGACCAGGGAAAAGTTCAATAGCTCTGTGCATCTTTTGATATATACTGCAAATATATTGTCATTAGAACAGAAAACTCATCAGCTGTATCTTGTCCATTTTAATAGTCATAACAATGTTGACAGGTGCCCAGAGGAAAACACAAGCAGCTGCCATGTTCAGTCCCTTATGTGGTAATGAGGAGAAACATCGATTGGAGTAAGCTTTTTGTTGTCTTGCCTTCTCTTTTTGTACCAACATATGATGTAAAATGATACCAGTTAAGGTGATCTTAGAATATTGCATGTTTTGTTGTACAAAGCAGACACATATAGATTGATTTATCTGCAAAACTTAATAGCAACAAACAACAAAATAATTTATCAAACCAGTTATTTTATCTTCAAAATTTATTGGTTTTTTTTTTTCTGTACTTTAACACATGGAGTAGGAGTTTTTGCTGCTGTATTAATTTATAAAAAATAACAATAATATATACAAAGTGTCATTTCATGTATTTGCAATATGCATGTTCTCTTACATAAACAAACAGAGAAAAGTTCAGAATGATGGAGAAAGAAGAGGAGGAAGAGAGACAAAATGCTAAACCATCATATAGAACAACAACGAAAAGACTTCTTGACCCTGTGCAGCCCAGCCTGAAGTCAAGGCGGAAAGGAGTGGGCCGGGAAAAGACCAGCGTTGCTACAGGAGGAGAAGATCGTCAGCCAAGAAGGCAAACTGAAAATAGCACAAGGTGAATTTACGCAATGCTTACAGGAATCATGTTTAGATGAAACCTGTCAAATTAGCACATTTTACATTTAAAAAGTAATGCATTGTTGTATTTAATTGGATAGAATAGAAAAGGTATGGAGAAAAAAATAATTGTATTGCATAAAACAGTCACAATTCCATGGGAAATAAAAATAGTTAGGATGTATTGCGTATTGCCTGATATATATGTTCTTAAGTCAAAGTTGTTCGCTTTCATGTTAAATAAAATGTTTATTTCAGTACACATGGTAGCTCCAGGAGTCCTGTCAGCAGGGCAAAGTCATCAAAAAGTAGCTCCCAACAGTCTACACCCAGACATGTGGTGACATCTACAGGGCTAAGCAGTGACTCAGAGGAGGAAGCACAGGCCATGAGAGATGGCCATGCAGTTTCAGGTAAACATGTGAAAGCCATCAAGTAATTTACATTCCATGATGTATATGTATGTCAAAGTTTTATCATTTTATGTATTTGTTTTCTGTGAGAGCAAAAAAATAAAAGTAGGATCTGTACATGTCAAGCCAATAATGACATGTACAGGTTCCTAATATTGTCCTCTGTGCTTTTCTTATGGTCAGTTGCCCTATCTGTCTTTCTACAATTTGTTAACAGCTCACACTTTCAACTTACCCAAAAACTGTTGGCCAAGATTCTTTTCAAACTTGATGGATATGTAGCTTGGGTGGGTCCCAACCAATGTCATTGAAATGGTAATTTTGCCAAAAATTGTTTCCCTTAGATGTCCTGGTTTTTGATGAAACTTCAAAGTTATGTAATGATTGGTGAGAGTCAATGTTAACATAATATAAGAATATGAGTGTACAATCGTGAGACACTCCAAAAGTGTAGAACAGACCCACTTAAAACTTGGTGAGAATGCACCTCACATGGATTATAAATGCCAATCAAATTTTGTCACTGACGAGTTCAGCTGAAACGGAACCAGTTAGACTAAATAACAGAAGTCTTTCAAGCCATTAAGCTTCACAGACAGGCATCACTCGCCATCCTGATCTTTGCATAGTCTTCTCATTGAGAATGCCTCTTAGATGAATCTCTTTACTAATTGTTTTCAATAAGTTAAGTTACAGTGATTGATTGACTTTTGATTATTTTCCTTTTTTTTTTAGCAAACTTATGGGATAAGTCATGTCTCTCCATCTGTCATTCTGTCCATCCATAAACTTTTTACTTGTGAACGTGATTCAGCCCACATTTTTCATGTTAGCCATATAAATTTTAGGACTTACAAAGTGTATGAAAACCTAAGTCAAGTTCAATATTGCTGGTGCCACCTACAGCGTTATGTAATATGGGTCAAAATGTGAAAATCTTGTGACCACTCTAGCATTCTCAATTTTTTTTATAGATCTTTTGAAATTTTGTTGGATTGTGGACGTCAAAATATCAGGTGCATATTTTACTAGTGGTGCCACCTATAATTTGATAGAAACTGGAAGCCAAAATATACTGAAAGATATAAAATTCCATAGCTCAAAAAATAATTAAATTATGGCATGATGACGCGGGTGATTGAAGCTGGCATTGGGCAAGGCGCACTGGGTTGCACCACGCCCACAATGCCAGCTTCAATCATCTGCGTCATTATGCCATAACACACACAAAAGCAGCCTTCATTTCTTAAATATATCAAAGCCTGTGTGTCCATCATGCAAAAAAGCTAGGTTACTAGGTCAAATGTCTGACTCACAGTAATAATGTATTGTTTTTCTGCCTGCAGATGAACTGTACATATTATGTATACAGTTCATCTACTGGCAATTTTCCTGATTTGACTTCAAAACAGTTCAGTTTTCCTGAATTTGATTGAGCATCTGTATATTGAAAATATTTTCTGGATGGACCTGAACCCACAGGAAAAAATGAGTGTTTGTCCATTGGGAAAATTTAGGGGGGGTGGGGTGGGAAGGCTATAAAGCCATGTCTTTTGACATTGTGTCAGGAAACCTCACATATGCATGGACATGAGTGAACACTTCAGCTACCAAGAACATAAATTTTACCCTTCGCCAATTTGCCTTTTCTCTACCAGAAATCCAGTATTCTTTGAAGTTTTTTCTGACCTTATGTCCTGGTACATTATCCATGTATAAGATAACTACAGCCAACATTTATGATCAATATGTCAATTTAATGTAGCTTATTCACAAAATCAGCATTACTGGCTTAAGCACTATGTCAGTCTGTCACATTATAGCTGTTAGGTTGAGTATGAAATCAAGTGTTGTTTTAGGTCTTGGTCAATGTGGACCTGTATTACCAAGGCTTGCAACAGCACTCTGTGAAATATGTTCACCTGAGGAGTACCTAGTATCAGTCAAGACGACTAGACATGTTTAATACATGTGTGTCTAGTGAAAAATGATGAATATGTTCAATATCTGGGTGACAGTGATGCCTATTTATCTCTTGTGTTTGGCCTCCAGCATTTTGATGTATTTCCCCACAAATACACAGAGAACTGACCTTGTGGTTCATGTCAGTCAAGATTTCTCCCCACATCATTTTTTTAATAACCTAATAATAAATTGCTATGAAATATAATAATAATAATACAAATGTTATGCATTGGTTTGTGCACCGGGCGTCCCTCCTGTTTGCGTTTGGCCTCCAACATGTTTGTCCCCATACTCTGTATATGAAAACTTAAAGGTACACATGCATCAGGTCTAAAATTCATGTGTTCGTAAAACTAGGTCAACAGTTAAAGTGGCTCAGTAATAGCTATCACCCAAATTCAAGTTCAGCTTTGCTCAGTTTGCCCCAGCTTTGCTCTGTTCATCTTAGCTCAGTTCAAGCTGAAGCTCGGTTTAGCGTGTCATCTTGTTGAGTATTTAGGGTCAGCTGAGTACAAGCTGATTGCAGGCTGGTCACTCAGCCTTTTTGTAGGAACTACATTTTGAATTTAGGGTTCAAATTAAAATTTTCTTCTTTTGCCTAAATGCATGTTTTCAGTAAAAACATTTGCTTTTGTTTAGGATTTGATGAAGAAGACATGGAGAAGCCTAACTTTAAGCATGCAGCACCTTGTCCCAAGGTGCCCTTTATTTTAAGTGACCCAGAGGAGGATTCTGTGGTACAGGTGAGTTTACAATGACATATCCATTATTAAGTTTTGATGTAAGATCACTAAGATATGCAGGGGTTAATCTATTTTAAATTTTGAAAGCCTAAAAATTGAGTGTTTTTTTTTTCCAGTGTACCTCCAGTGTTGTAAGCCCAGCTGTGTTTAACAGTTCCTGATTGATCTATCACCATCTGTTGATACTCTGACTCATTTAATGATTCATTACCAAACTAAACAAGAAGCATGTCATGAATCACTATCTAAGTCATGATAATTGAGTAAAACCTTGTCAAATCAACATATTATTACAGCAAAAGCAGAATTGAAAATAACCTTGTGCTATGTTGTTCCAGAAAATACAATATCTTCCTTTTTTCCAGCCTGTATCTTGATGTAAATCAATTTATTTAAAAATGTAGAGACTTTTTTTAGCTGCAAGAGATTAATGATTTAAATAGTCTTTGTTTGATCAAAGTCTGACCATAAGTGCCAGAGATATATCCATATCATATGGAGAATTAGTTGTTCTCTTCATCAGCTGTGGGGAACCAGAGGTCAACACAGACCTTTAACCCCCAGGTTAAGCTGGAACAGCATTCAGTTATCTCGGATTTGTAGTAAAAGTAGAAACCTAAATTTTGACAGGATAAATAGCATATCATTCTGCTGATATGAAAGGAAGTCTCAAAAATTAATTTTTCTATTTTAGAATTTTACATTATATTATCCTAAATTATGCTGCGACATCATGCTGTCAATCAGTATACAAGTACGTGTACATGAATGTTAGAAGACATCCTGCTGTCAAGCAGTATAAGTATGTTAGAAGACATCCTGCTGTCAAGCAGTATAAGTATGTTAGAAGACATCCTGCTGTCAAGCAGTATAAGTATGTTTCAAGACATCATGCTGTCAAGCAGTATACGTATACATGTACATGAATGTTAGAAGACATCATGCTGTCAAGCAGTATAAGTATGTTCGAAGACATCATGCTGTCAAGCACTATACATGCACGTGTATTTTTGAAGACATCCTGCTGTCAAGTGGTATACGTGTACATGTATGTTAGAAGACATCCTGCTGTCAAGCAGTATATGTGTACATGTTTGTTAGAAGACATCCTGCTGTCAAGCAGTATAAGTATGTTTCAAGACATCCTGCTGTCAAGCAGTATACGTGTACATGTATGTTAGAAGACATCCTGCTGTCAAGCAGTATACGTGTACATGTATGTTAGAAGACATCCTGCTGTCAAGCAGTATAAGTATGTTCGAAGACATCCTGCTGTCAAGCACTATACATGCACATGTATTTTTGAAGACATCCTGCTGTCAAGCAGTATACGTGTACATGTATGTTAGAAGACATCCTGCTGTCAAGCAGTATGCGTGTACATGTATGTTTGAAGACATCTTGCTGTCAAGCAGTATACATGTACATGTATGTTCAAAGACATCCTGCTGTCAAGCAGTATAAGTATGTTCAAAGACATCATGCTGTCATGCACTATACATGTATGTTAGAAGACATCCTGCTGTCAAGCAGTATATGTGTACATGTTTGTTAGAAGACATCCTGCTGTCAAGCAGTATATGTGTACATGTATGTTTGAAGACATCTTGCTGTCAAGCAGTATACATGTACATGTATGTTCAAAGACATCCTGCTGTCAAGCAGTATAAGTATGTTCAAAGACATCATGCTGTCATGCACTATACATGTATGTTAGAAGACATCCTGCCATCAAATAGTATACGTGTACATGTATGTTAGAAGACATCATGCTGTCAAGTGGTATCTGTGTATGTTAGAAGACAGAATAAGGTTTTGTCTGGGCGAGGCCAGGAGCAAACCCGTTCTTAAACTATATTCCGACCGGTTTCGCTACACCATAGCTCATCAGGGAATGAGAGTAACGGCCGTTGGGGCTGGTTAATATAGTGAGGGGAAACACGGTTTACGTAACCAACGTAAACTTGCGTAAATACATGTCAAAGACCTGTGACGTGTATTGAAATGTATGATGACGGGTTTGATTTATTTGTCATAGATACGTTCCTCATAAAACAGCACTAAGAAAAGTACATTAGCCCTGCCCCTATTGGGGTCCGGTATGTACCAAGATGACCTCTGGTCTATAATTCAATTTAATAAGCTTGGTATCAATTCTGATAGCCATTTTATTAATACTTCACAGCACGTTACCTTGTGGAAACAATTTTCACACAAGTGGAAATGTTGATGGGTAGGGAGCTCGGAAATGTAAAAATTTTTAGTATATCACTTTGCAAGTGAGCTCATCTACTCTCATGTTAGAAGACATCCTGCTGTATGCATGTACATGTATGTTAGAAGGTTAACCCTTTCTGGTGTCAAGCAACATACGTGTATGTTAGAAGGTTAACCCTTTTCGCTGTCAAGCAGTGTAAATGTATGTTTGAATGTTAACCCTTTCTGCTGTCAAGCAGTGTACATGTATGTTAGAAGGTTAACCCTTTCTGCTGTCAAGCAGTGCACGTGTATGTTAGAAAGTTAACCCTTTCTTGGTCATTTCTCAGTCAATAGCTTTTCTTGTGAACAGCCTGCACTGAGGAAAGCTATTGACCTGGATCATGCCATCATGAAAGGTCTTATCTACAATAGGATGTATTCATATCTAAATGCAGTCCTATTCTAACACCTATTGAGCAAAAGAGGAAGCCACCTGCATCAGGGCAGATCCATGTATTTAGCGTGGTCAAAAGTACTTTCTCAACAAAATGAACAACACAAACACACAATAATCTTAAGAAAATGTATTAACATATATCTGAAACATAAATTATGCCCAAATTGATTATAAATGGGCTCTCTTTTGGTTGAAAAGGTGTTATTTATGGATGTTTATGTAGTATATAATACAAATCTGCCCTGGTCATGGTGCAAGCATCAGTCTCTTGCCCCGGTAACAGAGGAAGTGACCAGGATCGCAGTTAAAAATGCTTTCTCTTATCATGTAATTTAAATAAAATATAAAGTTTTAAAAGCAAGAGACAGTTTACATCTTGGTACATTTGGACGATTTGGGCTAAACAGGTTTAAATATCGATATCTTTTCTGTGATTGTCATTTTGTCATGTCTGTGTGCCAACACAGACATTCTGTTTCCTTCCTTCCTTCCTTCCTTCCTTCCTTCCTTCCTTCCTTCCTTCCTTCCTTCCTTCTTTCCTTTTTTTTCTCAGACACTGTTACACTTAGAAACTCCAAACTGTGGTATGATGATAGATCCATACATGAAGTCATACCTTTTTACAAAGACGGCTGTGTGCATTTAAATTATGCAAATTAAGGGCATTTGAAAGTTTAAATCTTGAATATCTTCAAAAGTAGTATAGGTAGAGATGCCTTCCAACTTTTATTTGTAGGTTTATGATGTAGGTGCATCCAATGGACCACAAATGAAAGTTGTAGAATTTGATTTATGCTAATCAGGGACACTAGACATTTCAATGTTGAATATAGATCTTCAAAACTATTATAGGTACAGATGCCATTCCAACTTCTATTTATAGGTTTGTGATGTAGGTGAATCTAATGAACCAGAAACAAAAGTTGCAGAATTTTAATCCATGCTAAATAGGGACACTTCTAAAGTTAAAATGTTGAATATCTTCAAACCTATTATAGATAGAGGTGCCATTCTAACTTCTATTTCCAAGTTTGTTCTATAAGCACATGCAGTGAACCACAAGTAAAAGTTGCAGAATTTCAATTTATGTTAATTAGGGGCAGTTCAAAAATTTCCATGAGCCAGCAGAGCACATGACCACCATGGTCCTCTTAATTATTTTATGTTATTTTCTTTCTTTCTTTTTTTAATCAGGTGCCAGCAACTATTAACCAGTACCTGCGTGAGTATCAGCGAGAGGGTATAGAATTCTTATACAAGAACTTCAGAAAAGGCTGTGGGGGAATTCTGGGAGATGACATGGGACTTGGCAAGACTGTCCAGGTAAGAAAAGTGCTGGTACTAAAATGTTGGTAAGGGGTCAGCCAAAATTATCAACATTTTCAAAAGTGTACACTGAGTACTGTCTTGTAAGCCCTTCCCTCCCTTAAAAGAGTACTCTAAAACCGTTGATTTTTGGCTAAATATGGGGCAACATTTTCAGAATTACCTGAGAAGGTACATTGATCTTGACCCCCCTCCTCCCGTGCATACTCTATGTACTAATGTGAAAATGTTGATGAAAAATAGCTGACCGCTAATGGATATTTCCAACTTGTAATTGATGCTGTCAAAGTGTGACATTTTTTGACAAAGGATTATGGAGTCATGTAACTTGTGAGCAGAAGTTGTTTGGGTTTCAGTGTTGAGTATTTTCTATTGAAAAATATGCGAGAAAACTGCAAGTGACATATTGCAAGCAAGGCCTCCTTGTTCCAGGTATACATGTATATCCATATCATTAGCATTAGAAAGATGGGTGAAGCATTGATGAAAATAAATACACAATGTGCCAAAATCCTTATGAGGACTGATCAAAGCACAGTGAGTTCTATTCAACCTCAGAAAAAAACATAACTATTTGTGATTACCACTTACAGGGTATTGGTCTCTGTGTCAACTCTTTGCTCTGTGATTCAACAGAAGCTGAATGCTGCATTAGATAAGTTAGCTTCCTAAATGCTATTGCCTTGGGTAGAAACAACATTAATAAAGTGTCATATTAAGTACTTTTTCAGTACATTATAACTCAGAAAAATCAAATGTGTTGAATTTTGATATATTTTTGCTGTTTCCAGGTCATAGGCTTCATGTCTGCAGTCCTTAAAAAGACTGGCACAAAACAAGATGTAATTCAACTGCGACCACGCTTCATCAGAAAGGTGAGAAAATTAACTCATTCCACCCTGATAGAAGACTGAGTCAACAGCTTTCTTTGTTGTGCTCTGGGCATAATGTGCCCAGAGTGCACCAAGGAAAGCTGTTGACCACGTGTATATAACTTTGAATGGTCTTCCATGCAAGTTTCATCCAATTCTTTTTAAAAATAGTTCCTGAATTAGTAAAATACAATTAGCAGATGACATTTGGATATTAGTGGGAAAAAGCATCATTAGGGTGGAATGAGTTCATTACAATCCCCTGTCAAATATATATACTATCATAATTCATCAGGTAGCAGCTACAGCATTCTTCAAATAATGGTGAATTTGGTACAGGTATGAACTGAAAATTACACTCTGGAAAATATGATACAGAATTGAAAGTAGAAGAAAAAGTGAAAGTGAACAGAAGTCTGATGCGGAAAATGGTCAGTTTTTGTAAATGCAAAATATGTAAGAAACATGCTTCAAAATAAAAATTTGAAATCACTTTGGCTAAATTGATAACCATGAATATGATCAAATTTGATCATTATTTTTTTAACTGAAGCACATACTTTTTGAACAAGATTATGGATATACCAATACTGCCAACTACCAGTCAAATGGTTTGTGCATATATTTGCAGAACAGTTGTGTCTGTAGATGATGTGTTTTACATTACAGTTTCATTTGACATGTACACTTTCTAGCCTAGTGATCTACACAGGTTTCATCCACTTCAGGATTGTGTCCAATTATGATACAGCAGTCTGCCCTTGTCCATTCAGATGAAAGTCCACCTGCCTGTCAAAAGACCACATTGTGCTATCTTCTTGATGTTATGCTGCTTGATTGACAGATGGTCAGTCCTATGTGGCCACTTTTGGATCTGCTTCAGGCATAGTCACTCAAAAGAGGGACTACTTGATGAAAAAAAGAGGTGTATAGCATTGTGATTATTTTAGGAAAAGACAAAGACATATGAAGAATAAATTATGTGTGTGTACTGTTTAGATGTCAGAAGACCAGGCAGCTTTGGATGAGGAGTACCAGGGACCCAATAAGACCTTCCTGATCATTGGGCCTGCTAGCATACTGTACAACTGGGTGGATGAACTGGAAACGTGGGGACATTTTGTTGTTGGGTGAGTGGAACAGAAATATGGCTCGCTAAAATGATGTAGCAAGTTCAGCTGACACGTTAACTCAGGAGTCTGTATATGGTGGTTTTGGGTAATATACATGCAGTTCCAGACCTGAATTATAACATTGTTATGTTGATTACATGTACTTTCAAAAGCACTTGCCAAGCACTTTCAACAGTGTCGCTGAGTTTCAGCAGATGCTTGTACTTATGTTGCTTGATATCATGCAGCAAGCTGTCAGGACTTGTACTATTTCAAGAGAATCTACAGTTATATATCATTTGCAAAAATGTGCCAGTGGATAGTGACTTGTGTTGTGTTTACGTGTTGTATTTTTCTGGCAGGAAGTACCACATGAGCCACAAGCAGGAAACATTAGCAAACCTGAGGAAAGAAAAGTTGGACGTTGTGGTGACTACATACGAAACCTGCAGAGATGATATTGCAAGTACTTCATTTCTCTTTCTGTATTGTATCTTGGGAGACTCCTGTGAGAGTTGCACATTACAGTTCCAGTCCCTAATAAGAGGTACTGACTCATCACCCAGGGTTTCGAAGCAAACCTATGGTAGGGATGGACACTTTAATATGCTGCCCGCTGTGTGTATAATTATGCTAATTAATCATGTAAGATTGGCTGCTGCCTGTGACAATAAGACTGGCTACTGCCAGTGGGAATAAGACTGGCTATTGCCAGTGGGGATAAGACTGGCTGCTCCAAGTAGAGATAAGACTAGCTACTGCCAGTGGAAATAAGACTGGCTGCTCCAAGTGGGGATAAGACTAGCTACTGCCAGTGGGAATAAGACTGGCTGCTCCCAGTGGAGATAAGACTAGCTACTGCCAGTGGGAATAAGACTGGCTGCTCCAAGTGGGGATAAGACTGGCTGCTCCAAGTGGGGATATGACTAGCTACTGAAAGTGGGGATAAGACTGGGTACTGCCAGTGGGAATAAGACTGGCTGCTCCCAGTGGAGATAAGACTAGCTACTGCCAGTGGGAATAAGACTGGCTGCTCCAAGTGGGGATAAGACTAGCTACTGCCAGTGGGAATAAGACTGGCTGCTCCCAGTGGAGATAAGACTAGCTACTGAAAGTGGGAATAAGACTGGCTGCTCCAAGTGGGGATAAGACTGGCTGCTCCAAGTGGGGATAAGACTGGCTGCTCCAAGTGGGGATAAGACTAGCTGCTCCAAGCGGGGATAAGACTGGCTGCTTCCAGTGGGGATAAGACTAGCTACTGCATGAATGTGATACAGTTGTAAACCTTGATTTATAAATTGGCTTAGTCTCCATAACAATCATCTTTGGTTAGGTTTGTATGGAGTCTGGAAAGTTTGGGAAGTCAGCTTGATTTGATGCCTGTTTTTAATTGTAAACATACATGTCACAGCAAGAATGTTTATGCCAACACATGTACTGGACAGGTATTTCCTTGAAAGCTACATCTAATTGTTATCATCTTGTACCCTGTTATAAATTCAAATTCCATTCTGATTCTATTTAGTGTCCTTAATTATCCTAATTAGTACTCTACATCTGTCTGGGCCAGAACTGTGAATTCTGGAAGCCAATTTAGATTGTTTACTCAAAGTTCAAATCAATGTCACATGTATGCATCTTAAAACTGTTCAAACTAATACATGTACGTGGACAGAGCAATGCAGTTTTCTAAGCAGCGCAGGTAGTGATCAGGAGGAACTTGGAAAGACAACAGTAAATTGGATTTACATAATGTTTCATCTATGTACATTGAGAAGAGAAGTATTGAAGATGATAGATGCATGTGTAGATACATGTTGTAGTACCACTGGGACATGGAGCGCCTTGTCACATCTAAAATGATGCTTTTTTTCTGTTGTGTAGGACGAGCTGAATAGGTTCGAGTGGTGTGCTGTGATCGCAGATGAAGTTCACAAAGTCAAGGTGGGTGGGATCCTCTCTCAATTTTTCTCAAACATAAAAACTTGAATACATCTGGATCCAAACTAGAAATGTTTATCATATCCACCTTGAAACATTACATGTAGATACTTAATTTGTAGACACAACCATTTTTAGCTCAGCTGACTTGTCAGTCAGCTGAGCTTATCTAATGGTCCTCCGTCCGTCCGTCCGTCCGTCCGTCCGTCCGTCAACAATTTACATTTTCGACTTCTTCTCCGAAACTGTCAGCCAGATCCACTTCAAACTTGGTGGGGATGTGCCTTGGGTGGGTCTCTACCAAGTTTGTTCAAATGGTCACGGTCCATTGATTTTTGGATTTTTAATGAATTTTTTTGTTCTTTTTTAGGCAAGTCTTAAAAAATCTTCTTCTCTGAAACCGCTCACCCAATTACTTTGATATCACACAGAAACACTCCCTGGGACACCTAGTTCTTAATTTGTTCACCAGGTGGCGCTGCAATTTTTTTCTATTTTTTTATGAGTATTTGTGTGTTATAGCTATTTTCGACTTCTTCTCCAGAACCGTCACTCAGATTAAGTTGAAACATGGTGGATATGTTCCTTGTAGAAGGATTAAACAAAGTTGATCACTATGTGGGAATGCTACAGATTCCTGATTTTTAACGATTTTTTCCATTCGGGTACTTATCGGTTAATGCAGCTTTCAATGAGTATTCTAATGCTAATTCACATTTGCGACTTCTTCTCCACAACCGTCATGCAGATTAACTTCAAACTTGGTGGGGATGTACCTTGGGTGGGTGTCTACCAAGTTTGTTCCAATGGTCATGTTCCAATGAATTTTGTTTTTTTTATGATTTTTTTTTCAAAAATCTTTACAAAAGTTTTAACATGGGAATTTCTTGTAATGGTTATAACTTAAATAATTTTGGCCAGATTTACTTCAAACTAGGTGGGGATGTGCCTTGGATGGATCTCTACCAAGTTTGTTCAAATGGTCATGCTCTATTGATTTTTGGAATTTTTATGATTTTTTTTCGTTTTTTGGGGGCAAACCTTAAAAACTCTTCACCTGTGAAACTGCTCACCCAGTTGTTTTGATATCGTTCATAGACACTCCCAGGGACACATAGTTCCCAATTTGTTCACCAGGTGGCACTGCAATTTTTTTTAATGAATTTTTTGTATGGTTTTGTTATTTTTCACTTGTTCTCAGAACTGTCACTCAGATTAAAGTGAAATGTGATGGATATGTTCTTGTGGAAGGGTCAAACAAAGTTGTTTACTAGGTGGCACTGCTTTAGATTCCTGATTTTTAAGTATTTTCAACTTGGGTACTTATCGATCAATGCAGCTTTCCTATTGATTACTATGGAGGTCAATGGGTATTCTAGTGCTAATTCACAGGACAACTGACACAAAATTTACTGTTTACTTGATAACTTGAGATCTGTTTTGAGTTAGTACTGTGATGTTGCACATGTTAATGTTTTTGTATGAAGGTCATGCTCAGACAGTACATGAATGACTTTGACCTCATTTCTGGGGTCACAGTGCAACACACATGAATTTTACTCTTCATTATAACTTGAGAACTACTTGAACCTTGATGTTGCACATGTTAGTGTTCTTTTATAATGGTCAGACTTAATCAGAACATGGGTGACCTTGATCCTTTCCCAAGTCCATAGATCTGCAAGTGTGATGAATGTCAAGATCAGCTGTGCATGGGCTGTTCACACAGCCCTCTTGTTTGTGCTTTTTTTGGACAAATCTTAAAAAATCTTCTTCTCCAAAAGGGCTTACTCAATTGTTCTGATATCACACGGAAAGACACCTAGGGACACCTAGTTCTTAATTTGTTTACCAGGTGGCGCTGCAATTTTTTTCTAATTTTTACCTCAGCTGACTTGTCAGTCAGCTGAGGTTTTGTGAGGGTCCGTCGTCCGTCTGTCCGTCGTCCGTCCGTCCGTCCGTCCGTCCGTCGTCCGTCCGTCCGTCGTCCACAATTCACATTTTCGACTTCTTCTCAAAAACTGTCAGCCAGATTCACTTCAAACTTGGTGGAGGTATGCCTTGGGTGGGTCTCTACCAAGTTTGTTCAAATGGTCACGGTCCAGTGATTTTTGGATTTTTAATGAATTTTTTTGTTCTTTTTTGGGTAAATCTTAAAAAATCTTCTTCTCCGAAACCACTCACCCAATTGCTTTGATATCACACAGGAACACTCCCTTGGACTCCTAGTTCTTAATTTGTTCACCAGGTGGCGCTGCAATTTTTTCCTAATTTTTTATGAATTTTTGTGTGTTATAACTATTTTTGACTTCTTGTCCAGAACCATCACTCAGATTAGGCTGAAACATGGTGGATATGTTCCTTGTAGAAGGGTCAAACAAAGTTGTTCACTATGTGGGAATGCTGGTGATACCTGATTTTTAACGATTTTTTCAATTCGGGTACTTATCGGTCAATGCAGCTTTCCTATTGATTACTATGGAAGTCAATGGGCATTCTAATGCTAATTAAACATTTTTGACTTCTTCTCCAAAACGGTCATCCAGATTAACTTCAAACTTGGTGGCAATGTACCTTGGATGGGTTTCTACCAATTTTGTTCACGTGGTCATGCTCCAGTGATTTTTGGATTTTTAATGAATTTTTGTTGTTGTTTTTTTTTTGACAAATCTTAAAAAATCTTGTTCTCCGAAAAAGCTTACCCAAATGCTTTGATATCACACAGGAAGACATCTAGGGACTCCTTGTTGTTAATTTGTTCACCAGGTGGCGCTGCAGTTTTTTTAAAAATTTTTTTTGTGAATTTTTTTGTGTTATAGATATTTTCGACTTCTTCTCCAGAACCGTCACTCAGATTAAGCTTACACATGGTGGATATGTTCCTAATGGAAGGGCCAAACAAAGTTGTTCACTATGTGGGAATGTTGCGGATTCCTGATTTTAGCTCAGCTGACTTGTCAGTTCATAGAGCTGTGGGGTCACAGTGCAACATACATGAATTTATACTCTTCATTATAACTTGAGAACTACTTGAACTTTGATGTTGCACTTGTAAGTGTTCTTCTATAAAGGTCAGACTTACTCAGAACATGGTGTCCTTGATCCTTTCCCAAGTTCACTGCAAGTGTGATGAATGTCCAGATCAGCTGAGGCTCGGGCTGTTCACACAGCCCTCTTGTTTATGAATTTTTGTGTGTTATAGCTATTTTCGACTTCTTCTCCAGAACCGTCTCTCAGATTAAGCTGAAACATGGTGGATATGTTCCTTGTGGATGGGTCAAACAAAGTTGTTCACTATGTGGGAATGCTGAGGATTCCTGATTTTTAAGTATTTTTTCAATTTGGGTACTTATCGGTCAATGAAGCTTCCCTATTGATTTCTGTGGAAGTCAAGGAGCATTCTAATGCTAATTCACATTTTCGACTTCTTCTCCAAAACCGTCATCCAGATTAACTTCAAGCTTGGTGGGGATGTACCTTGGGTGGATGTCTACCAGGTTTGTCCAAATGGTCATGTTCCAATGAATTTTTAATTTTTTTGATTTTTTTTTTTTCAAAAATCTTTACAAAAATTTTAATGAGAAAGTTTTAACATGGGAATTTCTTGTAGTGGTTATAACTTAAATAATTTTGGTGAGATTTACTTCAAACTTGGTGGGGATGTGCTTGGGTGGATCTCTACCAAGTTTGTTCAAATGGTCACACTCCATTGATTTTGGGAATTTTTATGAATTTTTTTGTTCTTTTCTGGGGCAAACCTTAAAAACTCTTCACCTCTGAAACTGCTCACCCAGTTGTTTTGATATGGTACATAGACTCTCCCAGGGACACGTAGTTCCCAATTTGTTCACCAGGTGGCACTGCAATTTTTTCTATTTTTTTTTTTTTTTTTATGAATTTTTTATATGGTTTTGCTATTTTTCACTTGTTCTCAGAACCGTCACTCAGATTAAAGTGAAATGTGATGGATATGTTCTTGTGGAAGGGTCAAACAGTTGTTTACTAGGTGGCACTGCTTTGGATTCCTGATTTTTAAGGATTTTCAATTCAGGTACTTATCAGTCAATGCAGCTTTCCTGTTGATTACTATGTAAGTCAATGGGCATTCTAATGCTAATTCACAGGACAACTGACACGAAATTTATTGTTTATTTGATAACTTGAGATCTGTTTTGAGTTAGCTACACATGTTAATTATTCTGTATGAAGGTCATGCTGAGACAGTACATGAATGACCTTGACCTAGTTTGTGGGGTCACAGTGCAACATACATGAATTTTACTCTTCATTATAACTTGAGAACTACTTGAACTTTGATGTTGCACATGTAAGTGTTCTTCTATAAAGGTCAGACTTACTCAGAACATGGTGTCCTTGATCCTTTCCCAAGTTCATAGAGCTGCAAGTGTGATGAATGTCAAGATCAGCTGAGGCACGGGCTGTTCACACAGCCCTCTTGTTTTTACTATCATGATTATGTTTGTTTTAGTGCATTGTATATCATCATGGTCATCTTGTTTGTGTTAGCTACGTGGTAACAACGCCCAGTAAAATAAGTGTCTCATGCATGTAGGGTGAGAGAGCCAAGGTAACCAAGGCATTGAAGGCGATCAAGTGCAGAAAACGATATGGCCTGACGGGTACAGCTCTGCAAAATAATGTGGAGGAACTGTGGTGTATTCTTGACTGGTATGTTCTTCTCCTGTGTTAGCAAGTTAGTTATATTAGATTGTACAGATCATTTAATGAACCAAAGACACCATCAGTTAACACATCTGTATCATTATGTGATGAGGTGAACAATGATTGCGATCTGCAGTACAAATAGCTGGGCTGCTTGAAATGAGTATCGCATGGATAGGCATTTAATGGTTTATATTTTGTGGCATGTAAAATGGGAGAGCAAGATGCAAAATTTAGTAACCAAATTACATTGTAATGTACTATTGAATGAAAATTGCTGTTACTGTAAAAATATGTGAACCATAGGAATATGTGAACTACTATAGATAAAAAAAAAATACTATAGATAAGTGTTACAATGCAGTGGTAACTTGTTACAGCACAACAGATAATATTACAATGGAGTGGACAACTTGTTACAGCACAACAGAAATATTACAATGCAGTGGTAACTTGTTACAGCACAACAGATAATATTACAATACAGTGGTAACTTGTTACAGCACAACAGATAATATAACAATGCAGTGGGTAAATTGTTACAGCACAACAGATAATATTAGGATGCAGTAGTAACTTGTTATAGCACAACAGATAATATTATAATGCTGTGGGTAACTTGTTACAACACAACAGATATTATTATAATAATGCATTGGGTAACTTGTTACAGCACAACAGATAATATTGCGATGCAGTAGTAACTTGTTATAGCACAACAGATAATATAATGCATTGGGTAACTTGTTACAGCACAATAGATATTCTAATGCATTGGGTAACTTGTTACAGCACAACAGATAATATTACAATGCAGTGGTAACTTTTTACAGCACAACAGATGATATTATAATGCAGTGGGTAACTTGTTACAGCACTGCAGATATTCCTGGAGTAGCAAATAATGCGTCTATGGCAAGGAAGTGTGATAGAGCTGCAAGTATAAAGTGTTACTCTGTACACAAATGTTACAGTTCTCTTGACAAGTATTTGGGTATAGTAGTATACATGTATGCATATTTGCTTTCAGGGCAAATCCTGGTTGTTTAGGAGATCAGCAGCAGTTTCGTGCAAAATTCAGCAAAAAGATAGAACAAGGTCAGCGACGTGATGCTACAAAAAGGGAACTTGCTGAAGCTCGGAAAGGTGAGTAGCTGACAAATGGTTAAAAGGCTGAAGGGTAATTATAATGACTGTCAAAAATCTTGTGATAAAGATGAGTATTAAAGTTATAAATTATTCCTTGAACAGAAATTGAAAGTTGATAGTTATAACACAAGTCAGTTTGTAGATCACATCAAAACTAACAATTTATGTGTGTGTGAGAATTTGCTGAATAAGTGTGTTATTAAGTGCCATAAACATGTAGCAATAATTGCACATCTGGAGCATTACATTAAGGTGTTTCATGATGAAGTTGATTTTATTGATCTTGCTGTTTTAACAACTTTTTTGTGATCCCAAAGTCAGGGATCATTTGATTTTGTGTAAAGAGATATAATTGTTTGCATAATTTGTTGGTAATACTCGAAGGAGAATCTACACATAATGTTGACTACGTATATGGTGTCTTTCAGCAAAAGAGGGATTTGCTGAACTCAGACAGAAGTGGATGATCAGAAGAACCAAGGCACTCATAGCGCACCAGCTGCCCAAGAAAGGTAGCACATACCTGTTTGTGGCACCCCATGTCCCTATGTTACCTTATCATAAAATCCTGGTCATGAAGCTTCCTGGAAGTGATTGTTACTGCCAGGCTTAGTCTGCAGTCACCTAGAATTTGATTCAGTTGGCTACTGTGTAATCATAAGGACATAAATCAATATTTCACCCGTTATTGATTTAAATTGTATTTTCTTAACTTTGTCATGGTGACAATTTAGTTGATTTGAACATATGTATTTTTATTTGTCCAAAATATTAAAATTAAATTATAACAACATAACCTGGCAATTGGGAGAGGCAAAGTGGTTATTTAAATCACTCTTACGAAAAGAATGATCACATGGGACAGACATAACACAGAAACAAAAAGAGGACATATAGACATGGACAAAATAAATATAACCACTACTGGTCACTGATCAACAAAATAAAGCCACAGTTATAGTGTGCATAAGTGTAGATATTTTACCGGAACCTGTATCCTAGCTTACTTGGAAGTATCGATTAGGAATTAAAAATTTGGCATATCTTTTATCTACTTTCATCTACACTTGCCTGATCTTTCTATTGATTAGGAATGAGTCAAGTGGTACATATTGAATCCTTTCCCACTCAACACAGCCTAAAATGTCCAAACATAGTATGTTGTCTGCTTATGCTTTTACTTAAAGATTTATTCTATCTAAAAAAAAAAAAAAAAAAAAAAAAACTTTTTCAATTAAACCTTTAGATGAAACCAGGAGAGCATATCTCTGGGCAATAACTGGTATTGACAGTGGCTGGCCACATAATGGCCAGTCTCTGTCACTCAGCCGTATTGACAGTGGCTGGCCACATAATGGCCAGTCTCTGTCACTCAGCTGTATTCAGATCAGGAGTCATATTCACTCAGTCGTATTGACAGTGGCTGGCCACATAATGGCCAGTCTGTGGCACTCAGCCGTATTTACAGTGGCTGGCCACATGATGGCCAGTCTCTGTCACTCAGCCCTATTGACAGTGGCTGGCCACATAATGGCCAGTCTCTGTCACTCAGCTGTATTGACAGTGGCTGGCCACATAATATCACTCAGACTTATTCAGATCAGGAGAGGCTTAAAATTCCCATATGTTTGTGACAGCACATGCAGACGTTTGGCAGACTGTTGGGTGATTCGTCTCTTGGAGCCATCAGCATGGACCCAGTATATATTGTATGGCTTTCTTGCTTTGCCAGAGGAGCAGGTGGTGTACTGTCGCCCCACGGCCCTGCAGGTCAGTGTGTACAAGGCCGTGCTGGGCCACCCAGACATGCAGCTGATCCTGGCGCAGAAGCTTCCCTGTGACTGTGGCAGTGGACGGACCAAGGGCAGGTGCTGCTATAAGGTGCTGTTTCTCAGCCTCTTAAAAAACAATGTCAAAAAATGAAGATCTTTGATCAGTTGAAAACTAAAATGATTACAATGATGAAAGTCATGTAAAAATGTACAAACTTCTTCCCAAGAAGAAAAACTTGGATTGAACAGAAGGCATAGAGATGCAGGACTAACAGATCACAGAAAGGTAACTCATCAAATAGAGTGACCTCATCAGAGAGCAAAGGAGTCTCATTGAGAGACATACACAGTTGGGGTCTATTAACATTTTCAAATAAATTATGAAAAGTTGTAAATCTGGCATTTTCAGAGACAGAGAGAACATTGCCCCACACAAAATGCAGTCGTATCAATCATGATAAAATAGGGGTGTGAATTAGAGATTACTGGTATTTCTAATTTCATGCCATGGTATATTCTTTGGAATTTTTTGCATTTTTTCCCCACATAATGAGCAAGAGCCAGCTCATTAATGACAGTGCCATGAAAAATAGAAGTGCCATAAATATACTTCAGCCAAACTGGTGTGAAAAACTGATTGTGTGAAAATGATTATAATCAAAAACTGCCTGCATTTGTTACCATTACACAGGTCATCAATGTGTTTTGGGCAAATTTACTTGGCTACTTTGGTCCAAGATATTTGACTGGTTGAGTGCATGAAACTGGATAAATTATCAGAAAGCTGTAGCTCTCTCAAGAATTTCTGTGGAGTGTGGTCCTCTTTCAAATGAACACATGCAACATTGATGCAACAAGAATGTTCATTGGAAATGTTAGCAGGTTCAACATATCACATATGCCTTCATATGCTTCTTAGTAGTTTCTTTATTTGAAACTCACATCTCAGTACTGACAAATGATCTTAATTAGATGGTAACTGTTCAAGGGAGTGTGAAAGCTTTCATGGCAGACAGTGGCAACATAATTTGTGATGTAAGCAAGACTTTATCTCGCATATACCTGCCATATTTGCTGCTCAAATGTTAACTGTATTTTGCAGTACCAAAGTCTCATACTTTGTTTATCGTATGCTTTTCAGGAAACTAGTGATGGGCGTAAAATAGAAGCCCTGACCATGACATACTTACAATTGCTTCTTAAGACGTCCAATCACGTGGCGTTGCTGATGCCAGACAAGACCCAGAGTAATCACCAGAAGAGACACGCCATGGATATCTGTAAAGTGGCATTTGCTGACCATCCTCACTTCCTGGCACAGACACAGGAGGCCTCCTTCAGGACACTGTCTGACCCAAAATATTGTGGAAAAATGAAGGTGACGCATCGGTAGTTTGCAGTGAAAAAAGTTTAAGAATGTTATTAATAATTATGAAATGGCAAGGAGAAGCTGATATATTGCTCAGAGATGTGTCAGTGAACAAAGTAAAAGAACAAAAGTTTTGATCTGAGTCAGCACCTTCTACTGAGTGGTGGAAACTATGCCTTTCATTTAGGGATCAAGCAGAATTGAAGCCTTTATAACACCTTTGCTCCGTGTACAAAGAGGATTTTGCATGCTGACGTGATGCTCCAACATGTATATTACAGTTGACTGCATTCACATTAGGATCAGTGTACATACTTTCTTCAAAAGCCTGTAGATGTGTGACAGTAAGAAAATATTAGAAAAATGAATGTAAAATGGACTACATGTACATGTACTTCATGTGAATGTGGGTTACGAGTTTGGCTTGTTTTCTTCCAGGTCCTGCAAGGTTTGCTAGCAGTATTTCGAAAGAAGAAAGACAAAGTTCTGCTATTTTCATACTCAACGCAGGTAAGTGCATGTACCTTTGTGTGTTTGCTTGAATGAAGTATGACCTCATATCAATACATATAGCTGTGCCCTGGTGCTTTGTGTCGCTTGACTGGCCACTGCCTTCATTGTTGTCATCAACATTTAGGTCACTTTTCAAATTATTTGCAGCCATACGTGTGATTTACAGTACATTATGAAGTATTCTATCATACAGACTTAATTCATTGCATGCCATCAGGGTGACACACTTGAATGATGTGACATGACAAGCAAAGGTACCTGTATATTGGTACAGTTGTTGTATAAAGACCAAAATTCATGTATGTGTACCTGATATGTAGACATTTACCAAGTTTTGTATAACGTTCTGACAGCACATCTTTGTGGATCTCTAAATAGACACTGAAATGATAGATTTTTCAGATTGGCTTATTTTAAGTGCACATTGGATCAGTAAGTAAAGTGTGACTGACACAAATATGAACTTTGCCTGCAGCTTCTTGACATCATCGAGCAGTACACCATAGGTATGGGGTATGAGTATCGGCGACTTGATGGCAAAACTCCAACTATTCAAAGAGTGCAGATTGTGAGGGAATTCAACAAGGATCCCAATCTGTTCTTGTTTCTGGCATCCACAAAGTAAGACTTGACCAGAGGTCCCAGCAAAGTAGGAAATGTGCTGCCTGTTGTTCATATAGGTCACTTAGGCTTACAGTTGTTTCCTCATTTTTATGGAAAGTTGCACTGATCATGGCTCTGTCTTATCAGGTAAACTGTGAAGTGCTGCTTGGAGTCTGTGTAAAGGATGATCATTTGATCTGCATGGCTATGGAATTAAAGTAGCTTTACAAGGTTACCAAACAACGTAAATATACTGTCCTGAAGGCAGGACATATATGTCGAATTAAAAACACTTTGTGGAACTTAAAAAAACAAACAAAAACAAAACCAAAAACACATAATGCACTGAATTCTGAGAGGTTTTATAAATGTACTTGGTGAAAAAGGCTTGGTTACAACATGGTTTATCAAACCCAAACAAAATATCTGCAGTACATTCACTGATGGGACATTACAACAGTAATAGATGTTACATATGGCTGAAGGCATTACTTCTTTTCTTTGACCCAGGAGTTTGTGGGTCCTTCTGAGTATTTCTATTTCCAAGCTATGGTAGCTTTCTTATGCATATTTCCTGGCAAGAAATTGTGCTCAGGGCATATGTGCTCCAGTCTCGTGTCTTTGCTCAGTGAAGTCCCCTTCACTTTACTTCCCAAATTGATTAAACACACATAGGATATGTACTACATATACATGTACAGTGTAAGTAGTTGGTAATATATTAGTTATACCTGTACATATTTTTATATGTAATTGGTTAAACACACATAGGATATTGTGCTACATATACATGTTTAGTGTAAGTAGTTGATAATATATCAGTTATACCTGTACATTTTTATATGTAATATTTGTATGATTACACATAAGGTGACCATCTTTATATTATATACATATACGTACAGTACATATATATATATATATATATATATATATATATATATATATATATATATATATATATATATATATGAAAATGACTTCTGCTTTATAATCTGTTGTCAGATTTAAACTTTTGTATATTTTATTCATACAGTTAGGACTATGATGGCCATTATCTGATGCAGGTCTTTGCAATTTATCACTGTTTGATTGAATTTGGAAGCTACTACTTTATGGATAGAATAAGGATACATGGAATACGGCACCACATATATCTGACATATACATATATCAGGTTTAATCAGCATTGTCTTATGCTGTGTTGCTTGAAGGGCTGGTGGAGTTGGACTGAATCTCACTGGTGCTAATCGAGTTGTCATCTTTGACCCCAATTGGAACCCAACCCATGACCTTCAGGCCCAGGACAGGTAACTGTTTCTTTATAATTGTCAATAAATTCCACATTGGCACTAAAATGCCCTAAACAGGTTATTCATATATCTTTGACACTTTCATTGACTTTACTATTTTTTCATGCAGCGTGCTACAGTGGCTGTTGCATGGTCTGACAAGTCATGCTCCAGTGGCTGTTGCATGGTCTGACAAGTCATGCTCCAGTGGCTGTTGCATCGTCTTACAAGTTGTGTTCCAGTGGCTGTTGCATGGCTTGGTAATTCATGTTATAGTGGCTGTTGCATGGTCTGACAAGTCGTGCTCTAGTGGTTGTTGCATGGTCTGGCAATGCAGAAGCCAGTGGTTTAATTACATCTAGGCTTGGTGGAGGGTGAGTGAAAGGTCTTTTTATGAAGAAGTTGAGGATCCTATTGCCAATTAAGGCCACTGGAGAGCTATCCCTAAGTGCAGTCATTGGTAGTGCCTTCCCTTGTGTCCTAAGCTGCGTGAAGGAGTTCAAGAACCTCCAGGTTATCTGTCTCACCCACTTACAATAAGGAGACACTCGACTCTTGCTATTATCATTTGGGGTCAGTGAGCCCGGGCAAGCCCAGTCCCCCAGTTTAAAACCAAAAAAGTACAACGATAAGAGGTGGACCCATATTGTTGTGAGAAACACTGTGTTAATTGAACCCATTTCAGACAACATTAAGGTGATTTCTTTGTGCTTTCAGAGCTTATCGTATTGGTCAGGGCAGAGATGTGAGTGTATATAGGTTGATCTGTGTGGGCACCATAGAGGAGAATATGTACTTACGCCAAATCTATAAACAAGTAAGTAGCCCATTTTTTATGCAGTGGATATGGGTAGTTTTATTCAACAGATCCACCTGCTCAACATGAGTGTACCTTTTAACTACAGTGGGATCTCCCTATAGAGGCCAGGTAATGGACTGAAAATTGTGGTCTTAATAGGGGAGTGGTCTTAATGGGGATATAATTTAATTAAGGATAAGCAAAAATGGCTCTGTAAATTGGTGGTCTTAATTGGAGATTCTAACTGTATATTGAACTTACAGTTCAGATGCTGAAGTTTCAGTAGAGTTCTTGAATCACTTTCTACAATAACATGGGAGAAGGAAAATGAAATGACTTGTAAACTTGACTGGCAGGGTGATGATGATGACAGTCACTGCTTTTGTTTTCTTTCAGCAACTAGATAATGTGGCTGTCACATCAGGCAATGCCAGGCGGTACTTCCACGGTGTCCCAGGAGACCGCCACAACAAGGGGGAGCTGTATGGCCTCGAAAATATGTTCACACTTCGTACTGGGGACAGCTGCCTCACTCTGGACATACTCAAGGTTTGGGGTCCACTTTTGGCAGTGTTTTTTTTTGTTTTGTTTTGTTTTTTGTATGTGCAGGCAGACATGCAGGTATTTCACTATTTTATGTCATTCTGTTATACAAATGCAAGTGCTTTCCCTGTGCCCGGGTAACAAATTAAACTGACGTCAAAGGAGGTAATGTGAAAAAGGGGAAAGAATGTCTATTTTAAACATGTTTCAAAAAATGTCCAAGTTACCCAAGGCCTAACAAAAATATATGTGTGGTTCCGATTACCTGACCGACCTCACTGAAAAGGCCCAGGTCCCAACCCTAAACGATTTTTTATGAGATGTTAAATAATATAAAAAAGTTTCAAGCCTTCCTTCCCGAATAAGAATTGCTCGACCCTGGCTGAAAGATATTATTGAGGAAGTAGCCGTCGTGTGTCATTATTTTGCAGTAAAGTCAACTCAAACACAGCATTTTATTTCAACTTGTCTGGAGTGGAGGGTTAACTTGGGATGAGGCTGAGTATGGCATAGCTGCGTAGCCTCAGTTCTTGGGTGATCGTTTGTGATATTTCACTAGGTTCCAGGTGTCCTTTCTCCGAGTTACCAGGGCAAACAGTCGTTAAAGTACTTTTCAAACATGACTTACTATCTTAACCTTAATCTGCCCTCCGGTTTTGTCTGAAGCTGTTTCAGGCTGCTGTTCCCTAATAAACATTGCTCTACCCTGGCTGAAAGATGTTATTGAGAAAGTAGCGGTCATGTGCCTTTATTTTGCAGTCAAGTCAACTCAAACACAGCATTTTATTTTAACTTGTCTGGAATGGCGGGTTAACTTGGGCTGGGGAAAGGGCATAGCTGCATAGCTATGGTTGTTCAGTGAAACAGCATATTCCCGGTTCCGTGGTTGTTCATAATATTTTGCTAGGTTCCAGGTGTTTGTTCTCCGATTAACCAGGGCAAACGGTCGTTAAAGTACTTTTAAAAAATGACTTACTATCTTAACTTTAATCTGCCCATTCGGTTGTGTCTGAAGCTGTTATTATCGTCAGTTACAGATCCAAATGCAACAGGATATCTTGAGCCAACAAACCATGCACCATTTTGAACATGGCACAAATGCAGGACAGTTACACAAAAGTACAGTTGATTTGGATATCAATGTGAATCTCGGCCACAGGATATATCATGTCATTATTGATGCTGTGAATATTTGCAAAATATATACTTTCAGTTTCATGTTATAACCCCCCAAGATCGTCTGAACACTACTATCCTCATTTACAAACCATTGGGTGCGGTATCCACAATTTTTCAAAATGGCAGCCATTGTGGGTTAGTCCCAACTCGATATTTTGAAGAGGTAGTATCCAAAATATATGTGTGATTAGTGTTAACAGAAGGTTAATTTGATGAATGAATGTAATGTAAAATATATAATGGGACTTTTCCAGTGTGAGCATTGCCTAAAAATGCAAATACAACAGCTTGAAATTACCAGTTGTTGTTGGCGGTGGGCCCCAGAATAGAAATTTTGTATCAGACACTGAGGTTGCCCCCGGGCTATGAATGAAGTGGCTGGACCATTAGGATCTGCAACCCTCCACAGCTGACTGAAAGATTGAGCTAAGGGGAGAAGGCTGCCCTGATAGTATATACAGGTCCGAAAAAGTACCGGCAGGTTTTTAGCTCTGCTGACCAAAGGTCCCAGAGCTTATGTGACCGCTCATGTTTGTCCGTCCATACTGGAGACATCCCTCTGTAGAACTTCAATTGTACAGTGAAGGTCTTGTAGAAGTCTGCTCCTTGCATTTGATACTTTATAACAGTGATTCAGTAACTTTACTTATTAATTGCATAATGTTCCAGATTCATAGATATCACAAAAATGAGATAGGCCTATTTTCTACTTTTGCCATAAACTCAGCTGAAGAATTAGTCAGAAGAACCAAAAAATTGATAGGCCTACCAATTCTCATTTTACTTTTGGCAGAAGTGATAAAATTTGGATCTTGAGTGTTGGGCCTATACATATCGGAAACACTATAGTCTCCATTTAATGAAGAATATTTCAAAGGTTGAGAGGACCGGTTTAAAACCACCAGTTGCCTTTTGTGGGTGACTGCCTGTCTCAAGTCAGGAGTGAAATTTGTTTCTTCACATTGGTATTGGAAGATGAATGTTGATGCTTTGGTAACTCTGGAATCTCTTTGCTGTCATTGTTGGGTTTGATATTTATGAATATGGGTCATGTTTTTCTACATAAGTGTATCATACTAGAGACGTCCGTCCGTAAACTTTTGCTCGTTAGCCCGATACTTTCCCAGTTTTCAAGTTAGCCCAATATAACTTTCAGGACTTATAGGGTGTATGAAAATCTAGGCTGCTTTCCATATTGGTGGTGCCACCTACATTATTATGTAATAAAGGGGTCACAATGTGAAAATCTTGTGAACACTCTAGCATCTTTAATTTTTGGTGGATCTTTACCAAATTTATTGGGATTGTGGGGGAGGTCAAAGTCTAATTTGCTAATAAAACTAGTGGCGCCACCTATAATTTGACAAATTATGATCCAAAATGTGTTTTAAGATGTAAAATTCCATATTTAGAAAAGTAATTGGATCGGACTTGGCAAATTTATATCTTATATAGACCATGAATAAAGGTATAATGTTATGTAATATCAGTGACCGTGACCTATTTTTGTGAGGTCAATGCCTGTAAAGGCCTGGTGCAGCTTGGACATCAATGGCAAAGAGAATTGAGCCTCCAGATCAAAATTGCACTTGATTACGTAATACATAAAACTTTACTTGGTGACCTACTTTTTGGGTAACTGTGACCCAGTAATTATGGAGTTTGGCACTTGACCAAGTTTATTGTTTTTCCTCAATAACTCAAAAAGTTATTACCGATTGTAACAAACAGACTATATATGGAAAACTGGGTGTTGGGTGCATATTTTGAACATAACAATTTTTTAAGCCAAGTTGAAGGTCAAGGTCATATGGCCAGTTTGAATATTGGGGTCATCTTGTGAAAGCTCTGCACCCCACAATTCTTGAGATAAGCCCATATAACATTTAGGAGTTATGAAGTGTATAAAAATCTTTGTCAAGCATCAATGTGGGTCGTGCCACCTATAGTATTATGTAATATACAGGTCAAAATGGGAAAATCTTGTGACCGCAGCACTGTCCATAGTTTTCAAGTTAGCCCAATATAACTTTCAGGACTTATAGGAGGTATAAAAATCTAGGATCTTTTCAATGTTGGTGGTGCCACCAACAATATTGTGCAATATAGCAGTTAAAATATGAAAATCTTGTGAACACTCTAGCATCGTTAATTTTAGGCAGATCTTCACCAAATGTGATGGGATTGTGGGGGAGGTCAAAGTCTAAGTTTGTACAGATACTAGTGGCGCCACCTATAATTTGATGGAAATGACGAGCCAAAATGTGTTTTAAAATATAAAATTCTATATCAAGAAAAGTAATTGGATTAGACTTGCCAAATTTATATGATATATAGACAATGTCCAAAGCTAGAATCAGATATAATATCAGTGACCTTGACCTATTTTTGTGAGGTCGCCATGCCTGTAAAATTGAAAGAGGTGATTTTGTAATGGCAGGGTGAACCTTGGACTTCAATGTCAATGTCAGCTGTACATATGTACATGTATGTACTGCAATTTACAAAAAATATGTATGTGACCCCAATGTTTTTATTTGGCCCATGCTACCAAGCAAACATGACATTTAATACTGTAAGTTCCGTTATTTTTGCGTGTACAAATTTTGGTTTTTTACATTTCACTGTAGTTTTAATTCCACTGTTTTGGACATAATTCCTATTAAAACAATGTTAAAATACTATTTCAATTTGTTTTTATTTTCCCAGTTTTGTACCAGCAGCAAAATAAGCAAAAATAAGAGTACAGCAAAATTAACGCAACTCACAGTACTTTATATCTACATTCTTTTTCACAATAAATTCCTTTGCAAAAATGGCATAATTTTGATATCTCAATGGTAAAAGGAAGTTAATATCTAAAAATATACCAACTATTTTTCATGTGACAAACATGTAATATGACTGGAATGTACTTGGTGTGTGCTGGATGACGGGCTGCACAGCCTGTCACGTGATCTGTCCTTCCGAGTGAATGGCTTCATCCAGGAATAACAGTTGCTTTCATTCCTGTGGTGCTTGTAATGGTAACTACCCAGCATGGAAATATAGGACTGGCATAAGTAATTAACATAATATGGTAGGCAGCTAATCATCATATTCTGCCTGCTTTGTTATTATTTTTTGATGAATCTGTTTTCTTTATTTTGTACCTCAAGACTTCTTTGGCTTACTGTGTAGCAAGAACAAGTGTTGACCGATTTGATACAATAGATGTCTTTGTTTCTTGGTCAAGAATGGAAGCAAGTGCCATGAGATCATTATCTAATTAATCTGTTAATATGATTTCAATGATTTACTTGAACCATTTACATTCTACTGTTGTTTTGAACTTTACCTTTTACACTCTGCTCTTTTGTAAACTTAGCCTCTTACATGCTCCTGTTTTAAACTCAATTGAAAAAAGTATTGATATGCTATGTTGGCCCAAGAGTCCACACATGTTTGTATTACAGTGAATAACTCAAGTTATGTTCGTTGCTTTACAGAGAAATAACAAATTGGAGGCAGGCCTCACTGGGTTCTCCATCTCTCAGTATATTCCTCCGTCTGTGGAAAAGAAAACTGATAGTGATCCTGAGGACCAAATACATGACAACGAAGGGACATCAGAAGAAAATGAGGAATCAGTGCCCTCTGGTGGTGAAGATGAAAACGAGACAGATGACCAACATGGTCTTGGTTTCATAGTTGGACAGCTTACACAAGGTACAGTAGTTGTGCATAACATGTAGCTTGAAGGGAAGAAGAGATATTTTAGTCTTTGTGTACTGTAGTTTAATACATATACAAACAAAAATAAGATTTTGTTGGTTATCATTGGCAATAGAGGTTTGTATATGTACAATATCAAAGAAAATGTGGCACCCTTGTATTTCATCGGACACAGAAACCTTGAAAATACACAATTTAGTTTCACTGTTTAACACAATCATGAAAACAACCAATTATTCTGCATTTTTCCAAAAAGGTAAGAAACTCTGATGAAACAAGTGAAACAAAAACCGACAGAATTAAATTGTACCATTTTCCTTAAGTGTATTAGTGATTTTAAATGTACTTTTGAAATACATTTTGCAGACAAAAGTAGCAAAGGCAAAAGTGAAAGAAAGCATGCTGGTCCAGCCACATGTGCCAAGTCAGATTTAGACAACAAAAGTTCAGATTGTGACAGTGATGCAGATTCATTCCTTGATGACAGAAGACATGATGCCCTGCAGACCACCACTGCCACAGGCAGGCATGGCTCAGCATGGAGGAACAAAAGACAAAACAGAATTAATTCTGATTCCTCAGATGAAGGTGAAACCTGTCAGAGAAGTGGTGGTTCTCATCCATGCAGGTGTGAACAATGTCAAAATCCACAGCCCTCCACGTCCAGAGGGTTTGGGAGGAACAAGTCTGCATCCTCTGAAAAACGAAGGACTTCTAGTGACAAATATGAAAACAATAGTAGAAGCCCTTCTCAGACATCCAAAAGACTAAAAACAACACCCGCTTTAATGCTCACAGAAGATCCAAACAAAAAATGTACGTTGTTAAAAGGGAGGACGTTAAAAAGGACTACTGTGTCTCCTGGATTAGATATTGAACAGTACTCCACAGATGAATCTCCAGTAAAGTATACTGGGAAGAAAAAGGGCAAAAGTAAAAGAGCAAAGGTCAGTTTTGAAAAGATGGAAGCGCATGAAAGTCCATCCCTGGAACAAACACTGGCGACCAGCTTTGACTCCATAGGGGATGTATTCAGTAAGTACACATCTTGTAGTACAGTGAAACTTTGTCATAATGATACTCAAATAACCAACATATTCACCCAGCCACACAAGGTCACAAGTTTTGAGGGACTTGATAGTTATCTTCCTTTGGTATGTGGGTCATTAATTGAACGTATTTACATATCTTGACACATCTTACAGCTGGCAGATAGTGTCATCATCACAAGGTTTGATTATGTTCAGAAGTGATAGCTGTGTGAATTGCAGTGTGTACTCACTTGAAAATGTGGATGTGTGTGCAGGTAACCTGCCTGCCATGTTTTGTTTCAGTTGTGACCAGGTAGTGTCCATACCAGAGAGCTGACCTGAATTATCTTAAAAGTAGTGGTGTCACTAAACATGAAAGTTGTAAACATCAACTTACAGGATGTATTATCATGAAAATGACCTCCATTCAGGCAACAAAGAACAGGCATTACAATCAGCTGTCCTATAGGTATGCATGTTGTTTAATATTTTTAGTTAACCTGATAAAATCAAGATGTTTTATGAAATACAAGTAGTCAAGTGCCTTATTGTGATCAATGAAACAGGGAAAATGACTAGACTTGCATAATGCTGGACTCTTGTACTAGTGCTGTACATTGCCCTGCCCACCAGCTTCACCCCTTTGTCTTGACTTAATGTTGCTGTTGCAATAATGTTATGAAGAGTACATTTTTTGCATGATTACCGCATCTGATGATTTGTCACCTAATGAGCCCTGTTGAATACACAGAGACATGTAAGGTGGTGCACACTCATCAGAACAAGAGTATTATTGGAGCCAGCAAAGCAGAGGACCTGATGAGTCGCCGAGCTATAGAGGACGTGTATGAGCTTCACCAGTACTCACAACAACCTGCCGCCTGCTGCCAGCCAGACTCTCAGGTACATTGACCTTGTCACCTTCAGGGAGATCAGGAGTCAACAGCTCTCACTATGTGTCATGAAAACTTGTCCATTACCACAAGAAACAAAAATTTAAGCTTCCAGAGTATACAATTAGTTTCTTTTAAGGTTGACAGGGTTCTGTAATCTCATTGTTTTTGTCTCCATGTCATATTCTGGAACTTTGGCAGAAACATACCACAGCAGTGAAGCTTGTTTAAGGAACTGCATGCTACCAAATGTTATTCCTTGACTAATTTCTTACAATTTGATCACTTATTATTTACATGATTTATACTTACCATAATTTGATGTGCTGCTTCCAGTCAAGTGAGGAGAGTGATGACTTAGGGGAAGCCAACAGGCAACAAACTCAGCAACAGAAAGGCAAACCTGCTGAAACAATAGAGCAATCAGAGTGGAAGCCAGCAAATCCAAAAGTCAAGCTTAGCCAATCACTGTGCAGGGCTGTTGTGATTGGCACCAACAAGGTGCTCATTGGACAGACACCCAGAGGAATCAGAAAGTAAGAATGTTTTGGTCTCTTGCTTTTAACAGTAAGTCATCAACGGGTATGTAATGTAGGCTTGGAAGTCTTTCCTGACAGTTGGTGAATTCTTCTGGATTATGAGGGTTGCACATGACCAGTTGTATTCTAGCAATACAAATTTACTTTATTTTAAGATAAAAAAAGGCTGCAGTGATGTTTTAACTCCAATAAAACATATCTGACCAAGGTACAATTCCACCCTTCATTTTACCTGAGTAAGCTAGAATTAGAAGTAAGAAAATTTGACTCCCATAACAGCATGTGAAAACACATTTCATTGGTCATCAAGCAAAAATATATTCAGAGTTAATGAAACTTATAGGAATGATGTGTACTTTCAGGAAGCAATTCAGACAGATGGTGGTAGCCATGGGTGTGGAGTCGACAGAGGAGCTGGCACGAAAGGTGCTCTTCAGCACCAAGGAAGAGAAGATGGACATGTTGAAGACATTCTACACAAGCCAGGATGCAACCCTAGCTGCTGCCTTCAGTGAGCCTGATCCTGAAGAGATGCAGCAAACAGGCACAGTCAAAAGAAGAGGTAAACAAATACAAGATATGTGGCGCACTGGCTTGGACTTTATCATTGTCCTTAGGGCAAGGAACATGCAAGTGCATGCATTATGGGAATATTGTTGTTTGCTCTTGTATTCATACTCCATGCCACAGCTGTATGGTAGTTGTCCTTCTTTGCACTATTGACATATGTAGTACATGCAGGTAGTTAACTAGGATTTGTACTCTTAGGGTCACAGGCATCAGTTTTTAAACCCTCAGAAAAGTGGAATGTCCGGAAGTATTGCTTCATGAGAGAGGCTTTATTTAATTTGTGAATGAGTACCTTGATTATTTTTAAGATTGTGCAAGCATGCTTAAGACAGCTATGTAATTAGCACAGTGTTCAGGGAAGAAAGAGTTAATGTGCCATCATGGCTGCTTAGGTATAAAAGTGTGTGAGTAGACCTACATGGAAGGCACAATGTGAATACAACTACAGGCCATTTTATACAAATCAAACTACATTCAATCAAGCAGAGATAAAAAAAGAGTGCATTCTCTCAACAACCTACACAGAGTTTTGAAGTTATAGACAATTGTAATTTGATGTCAGGCCATTGCGGACCATAAAACTTCTGTTGTTTGTTTGACTTGTTAGGAAAACGTTGTTTGCCATAATTGCATATCTGGCAAGATAAATGTCTCATATGAATGTGTCTTATCATCAACACTACTGTCTAAGTCCTCATGGGTTGTACCTGAAATAGTGTGTAAAAGATGTTATACTTCAGTATTATATACTTACTTATGCTATATTTAAAACAGGTGAAATTAAGGGACTCTGTGCCTGTCCTATACTCACTTTGTTACCTTGCTATATTAAGGGACTCTGTGCCTGTCCTATACTCACTTTGTTACCTTGCTATATTAAGGGGCTCTGTGCCAGTCCTATACTCACTTTGTTACCTTGCTATATTAAGGGGCTCTGTGCCTGTCCTATACTCACTTTGTTACCTTGCTATATTAAGGGGCTCTGTGCCAGTCCTATACTCACTTTGTTACCTTGCCATATTAAGGGACTCTGTGCCTGTCCTATACTCACTTTGTTACCTTGCCATATTAAGGGGCTCTGTGCCTGTCCTATACTCACTTTGTTACCTTGCCATATTAAGGGACTCTGTGCCAGTCCTATACTCACTTTGTTACCTTGCTATATTAAGGGACTCTGTGCCAGTCCTATACTCACTTTTTTACCTTGCTATATTAAGGGGCTCTGTGCCAGTCCTATACTCACTTTGTTACCTTGCTATATTAAGGGGCTCTGTGCCAGTCCTATACTCACTTTGTTACCTTGCTATATTAAGGGGCTCTGTGCCAGTCCTATACTCACTTTGTTACCTTGCCATATTAAGGGACTCTGTGCCAGTCCTATACTCACTTTTTTACCTTGCTATATTAAGGGACTCTGTGCCAGTCCTATACTCACTTTTTTACCTTGCTATATTAAGGGGCTCTGTGCCAGTCCTATACTCACTTTGTTACCTTGCTATATTAAGGGGCTCTGTGCCAGTCCTATACTCACTTTGTTACCTTGCCATATTAAGGGACTCTGTGCCAGTCCTATACTCACTTTTTTACCTTGCTATATTAAGGGGCTCTGTGCCAGTCCTATACTCACTTTTTTACCTTGCTATATTAAGGGGATCTGTGCCAGTCCTATATCGGTGCTCACTTTGTTACCTTGCTATATTAAGGGGCTCTGTGCCAGTCCTATACTCACTTGTTTACCTTGCTATATTAAGGGGCTCTGTGCCAGTCCTATACTCACTTTTTTACCTTGCTATATTAAGGGACTCTGTGCCAGTCCTATACTCACTTTTTTACCTTGCTATATTAAGGGGCTCTGTGCCAGTCCTATACTCACTTTGTTACCTTGCTATGTGAAGGCAAATATAACTTTAAATTTTTGTTGTTGTTTTGCTTTGTTTTCTTTTTCTTTTTTCTTTTTTTGGGGGGGGGGGTTCATTTTGCTCATAATGAAATCTGGACTGAGATAAACTTCTAAAATTTGTGATCTTGTTTTCAGGTGGAAAGAATAAGGGCAGAAAGACGAGACCAAAGGTGAAGTGGTCCAATAAGGCATCTTCTCGGCAGAAGCATGGGTGTAAATATGAGAGTGATTCTGAAGAACTTACTGACACAAAGGTCACCAGTAGGTCAAAGGTTAATACCAAAAGACAACAAGGAAACAAAAGTGTAAGTTGCATGCGAAAGGCAAAAAAAGAAAGAAATAAAGATGGAAAAAGAGTATCAACTCAGATGACTTCATCTGTGGAGGGTGATGCTAATGGAAATACCACTGTGGGGTATTTACTGGAAGAACCTCAGAAAGGAAATCATTTTAGAGGTCAAGCCAAGGTCACTAGTGATGACAGAGAGTTAATGTTGAAAGAAGGTATAGTGCAGCCAGACAATGTGAATGCTGCAGATAGTCCACACACTCCACGGCAGCACGGCCATGGTAAGCAAGATGAAACCACGTTTGATTTTCTGGACAATTTTTTCTTTGATGATGTAGTTAAAAAGAAACAGACACCAAAGAGAAAAGCTGCTTGTAGACAGAGGGCAGCACCAGTGGTGGATACCAGGCAAACAGATGAAAAAGGTAGAGGTGATCTGTTAGACTTTCTAGATGCCACGCCCACAAGGAGCACTACAGTTCCCAAACGTGGATGGGTGAAAGATGACCCAGAAACATGCCATGGACAAAGTTCCTTTGACATCTTTGCAATGGACATGGACCTCAAGGCCACAGACAGCCCAAAAAGGAAAGGAGCTGGACGTGGTACAAAACAGGAAAAAGTCAACATATCAGATGAAGAAGATTGGTATGGTGATCGGGACAAATGGCAGAAAAATCCAAAGAAAAAGTCTCCTCTTGTCAATATTTTAGACCAGTCAACTCTTGAAAGCGTAGATTTGATGATAAATGAGGATAATGAAGCATATCAGAAACTGTTTAAGTCTTAACAGAAACTGCCAGAGAGGCCCAATTGGCATATATGTACATGTATTAAGCCTCCCCCCTTTAAATTAAGACTGAGTCAATGCCTTCCAGGGAAAGCTGTTGACCTGGATACACACCGAGGAAAGCTGTTGACTCAGACATGTTACTTTGATAGGTCTCATCCACAATTCTTATTCAAATTGTTTTTCATTTCTGATATTATCATGAAATGGTGATAAACTCAAGAGCCATTTAATTTGTTCAGTAAAGACAAGGTTTTTTGCAAGATTGCTTTGTGAAACAATCAACTTGACAGGTCCCAAATGAATGTTCACCTCAGCTGTTAGGAGGGTTCAGATTAATTGCCCAGTTTAGACATGTGTATAGTGGAAATAGTTGAGAAAATAGATGATCTGTAAATATTCATTGCTTGTAGTTTTGTCATCATGCATTACATATACTGAATCTTCAGGGTACATATGTATGTGCTTTTTTCATGCTGCATCAAGGTGAGAAGTAGAGCTCAGTATTTGTTAGTTGGTCTAGTTTAGATCTAGCCTGACCACCAGGTCTGCTCGTTATTTTCTGAAGTGAAAGCTAGAATGCTTAATTTGGACATATTTGAATTTTAGTTTCTCTGTATTGTTAGGAGTACTGTTTTTCCATACACAGTATGAGAAACTGATAAAGGACTTAATTAAATCTGATCAATCTTGGTCAGGTTATGCGTCATAAATTTCAATCCACGATGGCTAGAAACTGAGAAGAACTTAACTAAACCTAATCAATCTTGGTCAGGTTATGTGTCGTAGATTTTGCTCCGGGATGGCAAATCAGTAACCTTACCCTCATTTAAGGTGATATGGGTGTTTGAAGGAAACTTTTTTCTGTGCAACATTTCAAGAACAACATGACGAAAGTTCATCAAATTTAGTAACACCTCATTTAGCACTTCATGTGGGTAACCTTTACCTCATTTTGAAGGTCCCAAGGGATGCACATTGCTTCCATAGCAGATGTCCCTGTCTTCTATTGCTTGGCCACTTTTGTGATTGGGTGCCCTCAGACAGAAAAATGCATGCCAACAAGTCTGTGGCGATTGGTTGCACAAAGACAATACTTACGTGGTAGCTTCAAGATGATTTAATAACAGTTTGTTAAATGTTTACTTCATAGAGAAAACTTCACTTGGGTTGCAAATTGGGTGACCTTGACCTCATTTCAGGTCACAGGGGTGTTTGCAGGAAATCCTTTCTGTCTAAGAACTCAAGGGTTGAAGGAAGATTGATCAAACTTGGTCACATTAAGCATCTGTATAAGACAGTTTTGGAATACACATACATGTAGCTGATCTGACCTTGACCTCATTTCCAGTGTTACCTGTCAACTTATAGCAAAAGTTTTTCATTTGCTAACTCCAGAATTATTCAACTTTTGTAAAAAAAATAATAATAATAATCTGGTTAAATTATGCATGTGAACAAGACTTTGCTTAGGATGACAGATTGTTGATGACTTCATTTTCAAACTCACAGGGCTCTTAGTGGATATGTTTGTGTATGGTAACTTGAGAAAGATTTGCTGAAAATCCATCCATCTCGGTAAGATTTTACAGTTAGAAAGGTTTTCCGTGGGATTGTAAATGTGTGATCATGACCTTGTTTTTTTAGGTCATAGGCTACTTAATTTGCAGTCCGTTTGGGATAACTCGACAAAGATTGGGCACAAAGTTGTCCAATTTGAACAGATTTGGTGTCTAAGTAAGGTATCAAAACACATTAAATTCATTATTGTGATAATGAAGGAGACAAAACAACAGAATTGACACCAAATATGTATCAACCAATGGTCAAATTTTGTGAAATGTTGGTGACTTAACCCATTTTTCAAAGTCTTTAAACACTCAGTAGATGACACTAAATTCAGTATTTTGAGAAAGAATAAAGGCAAACAGCACCAAATGTGCCACAAATGTGTATCATGTGGAAGTTTAATGTTCTATAATATTGTGACCTTGACTAATTTCTCAAGGCCACGGAGGGGATGCATTTCAGATGATTTTTAGCTCAGCTGACTTGTCAGTCAGCTGAGCCTACTTATGGTCCTCCGTCCGTCGTCCGTCCGTCCGTGGTCCATCAACAATTTACATTTTCGACTTCTTCTCCGAAACCGTCAGTCAGATCCACTTCAAACTTGGTTGGGATGTGCCTTAGGTAGGTGTCTACCAAGTTTGTTCAAATGGTCACGGTCCATTAATTTTTGGATTTTAAATGAATTTTTTTGTTCTTTTTTGGGCAAATCTTAAAAAATCTTCTTCTCTGAAACCACTTACCCAATTACTTTGATATCACACAGAAACACTCCCTGGGACACCTAGTTCTTAATTTGTTCACCAGGTGGCGCTGCAATTTTTTTCTTTTTTTTTTATGAATTTTTGTGTGTTCTAGCTATTTTCGACTTCTTCTCCAGAACCGTCACTCAGATTAAGCTGAAACATAGTGGATATGTTCCTTGTAGAAGGGTCAAACAAAGTTGCTCACTATGTGGGAATGCTGAGGATTCCTGTTTTTTAACGATTTTTTCAATTCGGGTACTTGTCGGTCAATGCAGCTTTCCTATTGATTACTATGGAAGTCAATGAGCATTCTAATGCTAATTCACATTTTTGACTTCTTCTCCAAAACCGTCATCCAGATTAACTTCAAACTTGGTGGGGATGTACCTTGGGTGGGTTTCTACTAGGTTTATTCAAATGGTCATGGTCCAGTGATTTTTTTATTTTTAATGAATTTTTTGGGGTTTTTTTTGGACAAATCTTAAAAAAAATCTTTTTCTCCAAAAGCGCTTACTCAGTCGCTCTGATATCACCCGGGAAGACACCTCGGGACTCCTTGTTCTTAATTTGTTCACCAGGTGGCGCTGCAATTTTTTTCTAATTTTTTATGAATTTTTGTGTGTTCTAGCTATTTTCGACTTCTTCTCCAGAACCATCACTCAGATTAAGCTGAAACATGGTGGATATGTTCCTTGTAGAAGGGTCAAACAAAGTTACTCACTATGTGGGAATGCTGAGGATTCCTGATTTTTAAGCATTTTTTTCAATTCGGGTACTTATCGGTCAATGCAGCCTTTCTATTGATTACTATGGAAGTCAATGAGCATTCTAATGCTAATTCACATTTTCGACTTCTCCAAAACCGTCATGCAGATTAACTTCAAACTTGGTGGGGATGTACCTTGGGTGGATGTCTACCAAGTTTGTTCCAATGGTCATGTTCCAATGAATTTTGATTTTTTTATGATTTTTTGTTTCAAAAATCTTTACAAAAGTTTTAATAGGAAAGTTTTAACATGGGAATTTCTTGTAATGGTTATAACTTAAATAATTTTGGCCAGATTTACTTCAAACTTGGTGGGGATGTGCCTTGGGTGGATCTCTACCAAGTTTGTTCAAATGGTCACGCTCTATTGATTTTTGGAATTTTTATGAATTTTTTTGGTTTTTTGGGGGGGCAAACCTTAAAAACTCTTCACCTCTGAAACTGTTCACCCAATTGTTTTGATATCGTTCATAGACACTCCCAGGGACACATAGTTCCCAATTTGTTCACCAGGTTGCACTGCAATTTTTTCTAATTTTTTTTTTATGAATTTTTTCTATGGTTTTGTTATTTTTCACTTGTTCTCAGAAACGTCACTCAGATTAAAGTGAAATGTGATGGATATGTTCTTGTGGAAGGGTCAAACAAAGTTGTTTACTAGGTGGCACTGCTTTAGATTCCTGATTTTTAAGTATTTTCAACTTGGGTACTTATCAATCAATGCAGCTTTCCCATTGATTACTATGTAAGCCAATGGGCATTCTAGAGCTAATTCACAGGACAACTGACACAAAATTTACTGTTTACTTGATAACTTGAGATCTGTTTTGAGTTAGTACTGTGATGCTGCACATGTTAATGTTTTGGTATGAAAGTCATGCTCAGACAGTACATGAATGACTTTGACCTCGTTTCTGGGGTCACAGTGCAACATACATAAATTTTACTCTTCATTATAACTTGAGAACTACTGGAACCATGATGTTGCACATGTTAGTGTTCTTTTATAATGGTCAGACTTACTCAGAACATGGGTGACCTTGATCCTTTCCCAAGTTCATAGATCTGCAAGTGTGATGAATGTCAAGATCAGCTGAGCATGGGCTGTTCACACAGCCCTCTTGTTTGGTGATGGTCATCAGATTTTATGCCAACAGAGCATTAGGCCTATGAGAGCAGTTCACAAACTAGGCACCCAATAGCAGCATCATGCAGTATGAGACCATATAGCTATTTTTAAAATTGATGGATTACTTTGAAAAATGAAATTTCAGATTCTAAAGCAGTTGCATGCATACATTATGGCACTGTTTAATAGTCTGGAGAGGTTTGTGAGATGTGTGTATAAATAACATGCTTCTGTTGTTCCTGCTGGTTGTTTATTTAATGATTTCAGTGAGACCACAGCTTATTAAATCTTGTTGCCTTTAGCACAGTTTGTAGCAGCACAAGCTAGACATTTGAGGTGTTCTCACTTTGAACAAAAATTAAAACGGATCCAGCGGACAAGCATGTGGTTCAGACAACCTGTCTAAACCAGTGCACCTGAAAGCCCCCCCCCCTTTTTTTTTTGCATTGGTCAAACTACTGGAACTTCTAACATCATGGACAAACAGCATGGTTTAAAAATGGTGTGTTCGTTATTGCAAGATTATTTCAATAACAGTGGAATAGTATCAGTATATTTGTGTATTCTCAGTTTTTATGAACATGGTGCTATTTGCATTTTAACATTCTTGACTAAAAATTTACAAATATGTTTTAACTTACTTCAGTTTAAACACATTGTATCTGAAGAATAAAACTTTGATCATTGCTTTTTAGCATTTATCTGTTTACCTGTATTTTATGCCCTTGTATCTGGTGTGTTACTAGAGAGACAGACACAATTTGTGTGTATGGTTCATTTCACATCCGGGTCCATTTGGTGTCCATCTTAAGTTAGTATTGACCACATTGCAGAGATAATGCCAAAGCATGGATAATATATACTCGGTAGTGTATATCTAATTTCAAAGTTGTGTCTATTTATTTGAAGTAAATTTCATGAGACTTGCTCCTGGTCACAGCACTTGTTATTATTATGCCTCCCCCATAGAATTTAGGCATGATGTTTTGGGGGTTGTCCATTCTTCTGTCCAATCAATGTTTGTTGCCACATGATATCTCAACAAGAGGCCTATGGGCCTAATGCTGTGCTGGCATCATGGCAACACTGCACCTGTTCATTTCAAAGCTGCGAGTCCACAAGTGGCTTCTGAACATTTAAAGCTTCATGTAAAAATTGTCCACCAGATGGCTCTTTGCTCCACATGTAATCATAGCTTATTTGTGCAACTCCTCTGATGAATATTCTTGCATGTGCCAAGACAACAATAAGTGAGTCCTTAACTTTATGTTCTCCGTGACCTAGGGTCAGGAGATCAAGGACCCCAGATTATGTAATACAAGAGGCCCATAGGCCTTCTTGCTGCTGTGCTGACATTGCCATTGAAGTCCAAGCTACACCCTGCCATTACAAAATCACTTCTTTCAACTTTACAGGTATAATGACCGCACAAAAATAGGTCAAGGTCACTGATATTATATGCGATTCTAACTTGGGAAATTGTCTATTTATCTTATAAATTTGGCAAGTCTAATTCGATTACTTTTCCAAATATGGAATTTTACATCTTAAAACACATTTTGGCTCATAATTTCCATCAAATTATAGGTGGCACCACTAGTATCATAATTACCAACTAAGACTTTGACCTCCCCCACAATCCCACCAAATTTGGTGAAGCACTGCAACAAATTAAAGATGCTAGAGTGTTCAAAAGATTTTCACAGTTTGACCCCTATATTACATAATAATGTAGGTGGTGCCACCAATATCGAAAGCAGGCTAGATTTTCATACACCCTTTAAGTTCCGAAAGTTATATTGGGCTAACTTGAAAACTGTGGAAGGTATCACGCTAACGAGCAAACGTTTACGGACGTCTCTAGTATGATTCACTTATGTAGAAACACATGACCCATATTCATAAATATCAAACCCAACAATGACAGCCAAGAGATTCCAGAGTTACCAAAGCATCAACGTTTATCTTCCAATACCAATGTGAAGAAGAAAAAAATATTAAAAAAAAATTTGGTAGGCCTATCACTTTTTACCTCAGCTGATAATTCAGCTGAGTTTTTAGAAGGATGAGCATCCATCGTCCTTCTGCCCATTGTCCATCCACAATTCACATTTTCGACTTCTTCTCCAAAACCGCTGGCCAGATCCACTTAAAACTTGGAGGGGATGTGCCTTGGGTGGGTCTCTACCAAGTTTGTTCAAATGGTCACAGTGATTTTTGGATTTTTAATGATTTTCTTTTTTCATTTTTGGGGGGAAATCTTAAAAAATCTTTTCTGAAAGTGCTAGGCCAACTATTTTAAAATTGCATAGGGACACCTCTGCAGACCCCCTAGACCTTAAGTTGTTCAACAGTTGGTCCTGCAATTTTTTCCTATTTCTTAATGAATTTTTTTGCGTTTTTGCTATTTTTTATTTCTTCTCCAAAACCATCTCTCAGATTGTGCTGACACTTGGTGGATATGTTCCTTGTGGAAGGGTCATACAAGGTTGTTCACCAGGTGGCATTGCTGTGGATCCCTGATTTTTAACAAATTTTTAAGTTTGGGTACTTGTTGGTCAATGCATACATTCCTATTGTTTACTATGTTAGTCAATGGGAAATCAATGATAATTAACATTTTCGACCTCTGCTCCAAAACAGTTTGCCAGATTCACTTCAAACTTGGTGGGGATGTGTCTTGGGTGGGTGTCTACCAATTTTATTCAAATGGTCATGGTCCAATGATTTTTGGATTTTTAATGAATTTTTTTGTTCATTTAGGGGGAAATATTAAAAAATAGTCTTCTCAGAAAGCACTTGGCCAATTACTTTAAAATTGCATAGGGACACTTATGGGGACCCCCAGACCTTAAGTTGTTCAATGGTGGCACTACAATTTTTTTTTTTATTCTTTAATGAATTTTTGTGCATTTTTGCCATTTTTGACTTCATCTCCAAAACCATCTCTCAGATTGTGCTGAAACTTGTTGGATATGTTCTTTGTGGAAGGGTCACACAAGGTTATTCACAAGGTGGCATTGCTGTGGATCCCTGATTTTTAACGAATTTTTAAGTTTGGGTACTTGTTGGTCAATGCATACATTCCTATTGTTTACTATGTTAGTCAATGGGAAATCAATGATAATTAACATTTTCGACCTCTGCTCCAAAACAGTTTGCCAGATTCACTTCAAACTTGGTGGGGATGTGTCTTGGGTGGGTGTCTACCAATTTTATTCAAATGGTCATGGTCCAATGATTTTTGGATTTTTAATGAATTTTTTTGTTCATTTAGGGGGAAATATTAAAAAATAGTCTTCTCAGAAAGCACTTGGCCAATTACTTTAAAATTGCATAGGGACACTTATGGGGACCCCCAGACCTTAAGTTGTTCAATGGTGGCACTACAATTTTTTTTTTTATTCTTTAATGAATTTTTGTGCATTTTTGCCATTTTTGACTTCATCTCCAAAACCATCTCTCAGATTGTGCTGAAACTTGTTGGATATGTTCTTTGTGGAAGGGTCACACAAGGTTTTTCACCAGATGGTGTTGCTGTAGATCCCTGATTTTTACCGAGTATTTCAATTTGGGAACTTGTTGGTCTATGCATACATTGCTATTGTTTACTGTGTCAGTTGATGGGAATTGCAATGGTTAGTTTCCATTTTACACTTCATCTAAAAACTGTTTGCCAGATTCACTTCAAACTGGGTGGGGATGTGTCTTGGGTGGGTCTCTACCAAATTTATTCAAATGGTCACTGTCCAGTGATTTTGGGGATTCTTATGAATTTTTCTTGTTGATTTTACATGCCTATTGATTACCATGCAAGTCAATGGGGATTGCAAAGTCATTAGGGTTTGCAATGCTAATTGTTAATTTTTGACTTCTGCGAAACCATCATCAACATTCACTAAAAACTTGGTGGGGGTGTTCCTTGGGTGGGTATCTACCAAATTTGTTCAAATGGTCACAGTCCAAAGATTTTTAAATTTTTTTTAATGATTTTTTGATTCATTTTTCCACCAAATCTTCAAAAGTCTTTATCCTTGTATATAATCAGCCTATTGCTTTGAAATTGCATAGGGACATTTCTGGGTATAAGGGTGATACATGTACAGTCGGTGAGTGACCTTGACCTCATTTCCAAGGTCACAGGGCAAGCTGCATGAAATTCACTGTTTATACGGTGACTTGAGAACTACTGGGGCTAGAACATTCACATTGCACATGCTAGTTGTCCTTAATGAATCCCAAACTTAGACAGTAGATGAGTGACCTTGACTTCATTCCCAAGGTCATAGGGCCACTTGCTCAAATTTTGCTGTTCACCTAAAAACTTGAGAGCTATTTGAACTTGGACCTTGATGTTGAACATGATGGTTGTCCTGAGCAAAGGCCAGACTTAGACAGTACATGGGTGACCTTAACCTCATTTCCAAGGTCACTGGGACCCAGACATTAACGTGAATTTTACTTTTCACATTGTAACTTGGGAACTATGGAATATAGGACTTTGATGTTGAATTTGTTGGTGGTTCTCTATTTAGGAAAGATTGGGACCATATATTAGTGACCTTCACTTCATTCTCAAGGTCACAGGGCCACTAATATGAATTTTACTGGTCGCGTGATAACCTGAGAACTATTTGTACTGTGACTTTGATCTTGCACATGGGGATGGCCCTCTATGATGATTAGATATAGAATAGGTCAGTGACTTTGACCTCATTTCCAAGGTTATTGGGCGACTTAGTCAGCTAAGCACAGGACTGTCACAGTCCTCATTTGGTTCTTCTGACTAGTTCATCAGCTGAGTTTACAGAAAAAGTAGAAAGTAGGCCTATATCTTTTTTGTCGCATAAGCTCTGTGACCTTTGGTCAGCAGAGCTAAACATGATGGAACAGACTTTGCCCAAATTTGATACATAAGTACACTGGGAGGCTCAGATGAATGTGATTCAGTAGTTTTGTGGGTTATTGACCAATGCAGCGATGCCTGCATCAGCGTTTCTGAGTACTGATTTTTGCTGCTTTGCGTTCCCAAATTTCTGTGTATCATAATGATGTAAACAACACCAAGCCCTTAATAGTGGCTCACTCATTAATGTTTGCACACTTCAAAATGGTCTGATTGATTTTGCTGCCTGTGCAGCTGTTCAGACCCTGGTGTACCAGCTGATCAGGCATAATCTATGTTACAAAGGTCATGGTATGTGTGTGTGTGTGGGGGGGGGGAGTGTAACACCCTACGATTGGGGACACATTTCTGTTCTTTACAAACTAAGTGGGGGCATTTTTCAAACGCGGATGTCCCCACTTCTCTGCTATTCTGCATATGAAAGAAGTAACACATATCTGGTATTTAAACATCACGTTAAAATGGGCCCACTTACATAATGGAGATTGCCCCGTTGTGCGGAAAAGAACATTGGTTTGTGGGTCTTTGGTTGGACAGTAAAGAACGGGAAGTCCCCTGTTAGCACACAAATGTGTCCCCAGTTAAAAGTGTGTGTCCCCACTTGATGATGTCCCCAGTTATGATGTAGAAAACAATGTGTCCCCACTAGTGACACGCTACAAGTCTGTCTGTATGCGTGTGATGGCCAGACCCTGATGTCCCAGCTGATCAGGCATACTATATGTTACAAAGGTCATGGTGGTGGGGACATGATGGATGTGTGTGACAGGGTGTATTTTGATGGTCAGGTATGTTGCATGTTCATGACAGTGGTGTATTATGATGGCCACACTTGACCTTATTTCGTTGGCCATGTCACCACGAAATGTGAGAGGGTAGCAGCAACTTCTGAGGAAGTCATCATAGCTTCCACCTGCTCAGCCCATGGAGGGCTTCTGCAGCACTCGGCGTGGGGACCACAGCTGTCGCTGACTCGAGAGTTTGCTGGTCGAAGGGCACCTGTTGGAGTTGCGAAAACTCCGGAGTCTCTGGGGCACTCAAAGCAGGGGCCACACCTGCTGCCGACTGAGATTCGGCAGGCAGGATGGGTCCTGCTGGAGTTCCGAGAACTTGAGAGCCATGGGGCCAAGTGAGAGCTAGCTGACTCAATACAGAGGTAGCAAGCTGCTCTGCCAAAAGATGTCTGCTCGTACATGGCAGGAGTACTGGCAGGGGCAGATGAAGATGAAGTCTCCAACCACAGGTGCTGTTCCTCCTGGAGCTCGAGTTCTGCTTGCCTCTCCAAGGAGGGAGGCAGGGCACCTGGCTCAAATGTGGGGGTCAGCAGAATTGCCAGCTTCTCTTTCCGAGGTCGAAGGGCAGGAGGCAAGGCCAGTACTGAAGGCGGAGGCTTCCAAGTTGGTACTTGGGTCACAGAAGGGGCCACCGCCACAGGAGCTGAGGGCTCACTGACAGTGGAAGGTGCCATGTGTATGAAGGCCCAAGCTTTTCACTACAAGGGATTAATTGGATGTTGGTTTAGAACATATTTGAACAACTTCGTTTGACCCTTGCACAAGGAACATATCCACCAACTTTCAGCTTAACCTGAGTGACGTTTCTGGAGAAGTCGAAAACAGCTAAAAAAAAAAAAAAAAAAATGCAGCCCCACCTGGTGAACAAATAAAAAACTAGGAGTCCCCAGGAGTGTTCCTGTGTTATATAAAAGTATTTGGGTGAGTGGTTTTGGAGATTTTTTTTAAGATTTGTCAAAAAAAAAAAAGAACTAAAAAACTTATCAAAAATCCCAAAATCTCTGGAGCATGACCATTTGAACAAACTTGTTAGAGACCAACCCAAAGAACATTGCTACCAAGTGTGAAGTCAATCTGGATGACAGTTTTGCACAAGTCAAAAATCTGAATTAGCATTAGAATGCCCAATGACTTGCATAGTAATCAATAGGAAAGGTGTACACATCCGAATTGAAAAAATCGTTAAAAATCAGGAATTCACTGCAGTACCACCTAGTGAACAAGTTTGTTTGACCCTTCCACAAGAAACATAGCCACCAAGTTTCAGCTCAACCTGAGAGATGGTTCTGGAGAAGTTGAAAATAGCCAAAAAAAAAAGACAAAAAAAAAACAACATTAAAATTAGAAACAAGAGACCCATAGGTCTCATGCTTTGCTGGCACTGTGGCTATATTGCACGTGCACCTTCATTTCAAAGTTGCAAGTCCCAAGTGGCTTCCAAACATATAAAGCTTATGTACATTTAATGTATAAACTGTCCATCAGATGGCACTTCATGCCACATGTAATCATAGCTTATTTGTGCAATTTCTGTGATGGATACTGTTGCATGTGTCAAGACAACACTCAGTGAGTCCTTCATTTTATGTACATGTACTCAGTGATCTTGGGACAGAAGGTTGTCACTCAGATTATGTAATGCAAGAGGTCCATGGGCCTGGTGTTGTCCTGACATTGCCATTGATGTCCAAGCTACACCTGGCCATTACAAAATCACCTCTTTCAACTTTACAGGCATGGTGACGTCACAAAAATAGGTCAAGGTCACTGATATTATGTAACATTCTAGCATTGGGCATGGTCTATATATCCTACAAATTTGGCAAGTCTAATCCTATTACTTTTCCAAATATGAAATTTTATATCTTAAAACACATTTTGGCTCATAATTCCCGTCAAGTTATAGGTGTCACCACTGGTAGCATAAGCAACTTAGATTTTGACCTCCCCCACAATCCCACCAAATTCTGTGAAGATCCACCAAAAAAGTTAAAGATACTAGAGTGTTCACAAGATTAACATTTTGACCCCTATAGGTTACAGAACACAGTTATGATTGGCTGGTTGCGCATCCCCATGGGAATAGTCCGTAATTGTGAAAAATACTGTGTTTTCAGCATGCTGTAGCTTCTGTTTAAATAAAGTTAGCTAAGTCAGGTTTGCTGCATCACACACTTGCTTCATTGGTGGTCATATAGGTGCACTGTCTTCCAGGCCAGGTGGGAATTTTATGGTGGGGAAGGACAATGATGTGACCCTGGCAAGAGCATAGTTCATACACCTGTATAAAGCTGACATCCAGGTGTTGTTTCGTATTTCAATTATCACAAATTAAAGAGTTGGGAATTATATGAAAAAAATCCATCCACGTTTTCCTGACATTTTTATCTGTTAAATGCCATTCATGGAATTTTAAAATACTAAAATGCTGATTTTTTAGACTGAAAAATGCTAATATGAAAAATAGGATTTATAATTGTGGTCTGTGGCCTATATTGCATATTGTACGTAAGTGGCACCATCAATATCGAAAAGGACCCAGATTTTCATACACCCTGTAAGTCCTGAAAGTTATATTGGACTGACTATGGACAGTAACGTGGTTACCAGATTTTCTTGTTTTAACCTGTATATTATAATATACTTTAGATGGCACTACCAACATTAATGTCAACAAAGATTTTCATACACTTTGTAACTTCTAAACGTTACATGGGCTTAACTAAAAAACTGTGGGGTGCAGAGCATTCACAAGATGGCCCCTATGTTTCAATTGGCCATTTGACCTTGACCTTCAGCTCGGATTAAAAAAATGTTAGTGTTCAGAATATGCGCCCCACAGCCAGCTTTCCATGCATGGTCTGTTTGTGCAAATCTGGTAATAACTTTTTGAGTTCTTGAGGAAAAACAAAAAATTTAGACCAGCACCAAACTCCATAATAACTGGGTCACAGTGACCAAAAAAGTAAGTCATCAAGGACAAATTTTATATACAGTGTGACCAAGTGCAATTTTGATCTGGAGGCTCAATTCCCTTTGCCATTGATGTCCAAGCTACATCCTGTGATTACAAAATCACCTCTTTTAACTTAAAAGGCATGGTGACCTCACAAAAATAGGTTTAGGTCGCTCGTATTACATAACATTCTAGTATTGGACATGATCTATATATCCTATAAATTTGGTAAGTCTAATCCAATTACTTTTCCAAATATAGAATTTTTATATCTTAAAACACATTTTGACTCATAATTCCCTTCAAATTATATGTGGTGCCATTAGTATCATCAGTAACTTAGAATTTGACCTCCCCCACAATCCCACCAAATTTGGTGAAGATTCACCACAAATTCCAGAAGCAAGAGTGTTCACAAGATTCTCACATTTTGACCCCTATATTACACAATACTGTAGGTGGCACCACCAATATCTAAAGGAACATAAATTTTCATACACCCTGTAAGTGCCAAAAGTTGTATTGGGCTATCATCAAAACATTTAAAGGTATCGTGGTCACAACCCAAAAGTTAAGGGATGGATGGACAGAAATGAGTCATACTATAAGCTCTGCAACCTTAGGTCAGCAGAGCTAAAAAAAAATAGCAGCGCCACCTGGTTAACAAATTAAAAACTAGGAGTCCTCACGAGTGTTGTGGTGTGATATCAAAGCAACTGGGTAAGCAGTTTCAGGGAATATCTGTTAAAGTTTGCCCCAAAAAAGAACAAAAAAATTCATTAAAAAATCCAAAAATTAATGGAGCACGACCATTTGAACAAACTTGGCAGAGAACGACCCAAGGCACAACCCCACCAAGTTTGAAGTGATTCTGGTCGAGTTTTAGAGAAGTAAAAAATGTGAATTGTGGACAGACCAGCAATGGATGGACTGATGATGGACCCTCACAAAAGCTCAACTGACTCACAAGTCAGCTGAGCTAAAAACTCAAAGCACAAAGTAAATTCCAATTTATATACACCTATTCCGGAACGAACATTGAAAGTTTAACATGTACCAAGCTCAGGCTGGGTTGTGGTCCTAAAATTCAGTAATATGGGATCCAGAATTTATCCTTCTGTGATGCAGAAGCAATACACATTAAAATAAAACAAAAGAAACATGCAGTTGCAGTAGCACAGTGCGGTACAGATTCAGCACTTGCATGATGTATCAAACTGCCCAACGGGTGAAGGTTTTAGTTTAAACCACCACAAACAACACATCAATTTCAATCAAATCGGATTTGGCGGAGGTTCAGAGATGCTCCAAATATAACAGATCCTCTCTAAATTCACTGTAGCAGCTTTCCAAATATCAGACATGAGCAGCAGGTAAGGAGCATTCACTTTATAAACATGTCTGCACTGAATACCCAAAGGAAAATCTGAAGTAAATTTATTAATTTTCATAACATTTCTATGTTTTTTTCACTGTGGTTTTTACTATTTTGGACAAAATTCCTATTCAAACAATGTTAAAGTACAATTTCATGGCATGTTTATTTTCACAGTTTTGGGCCATAAGCAAAATAACAGTATAGTGACATTAACAGAATTTATAGTAATCACTCTGCCATGAAGCAGACTAGCACCAAGTGAGTAGGGTGAAGAGTCACAGTGCACATTTATTTCACTTGGGACACTTAGTACAGTGAAACCTGTCTTCAAAGACTACCCCAACCATGTGGTCTTTCAAGACAAGTGATCTCTCAAGGCATAAACCACTGTACTTGACATAATTATAAACAAGACCAACAATCAATTGCAAAAATTCCCTTTTTATTTTTAATCTTAATTGTGTATTTCCACAAAATTATGTCCATTAAGGCAAAATACTGAATATACGGTCTATTTCCAAGCCCATTCAATATGCCTGGGTAATAACATCAGGACTTATTGAAAACACTGGAAATCCCATTAAGCACAGGCAAGAGAACCAGTTTCCTCACATGTTCTACAGTGGGTGCTTCCCACAGCTACAAGTATAAATGAAGGACTGAGAGCAGCTTGGCACTCTCTCCTTAGTTTTGAATGACTGTGATGAACCCAGGAGTAGCATGGGCCTTCTACATGTACTCCTGCTTGTTAATGTGAACATTCTTACTCCATAAAAATAATGCATCTGTCAATCTCCAGGCAAAAGATGGGCTGGACTAGTTTCTACTTAGTCTGTTTGTCAAGCCATCGTGGTTGGATTTTATACAAAGATTGAGGAGAAAAAAAGATATACATATCAACAACGAAACCTCGACGACCAACAAGTAAATGTGCAGGCCGCACATCTTATAACTTGCGTGCAAAATGCTATATATATATGAAAACTCCTGATATTGCAAAGTGCAATTTTGAAATTTTCAGTAAAGGAAAACTTCTGCCACTGTACAATTAAGTGGTTGCTCCATATCAGAGACCTAAGAAAGTACAAAAAATACCATGTGTAATTGGTGTATATTAGCAAGGCAGGTGGAGTGGTAGTTAGGTGCCTCTGTGGCAGTACAGGCACACCCTTCATACAAACAGAATCCCACCAACCAAGCAGTACAAGGGACCACACCTTTATCATTGTTTTAAACTGACAAGACATTCGTACATATCAGTTATTCCAATAAGCAAAGACTCCAATCTAATTAAAAGAACAACTGTTCAACTTTTAAAAAGTGTCATCCAAGATATCCTCCTGTGCAGTTGTGAAGCACTGTGTATATGGTTTCCAGATTGGTTTTTGAAACAATTCTCTCTCTGGGACACAGAACTTTCTCAAAAAGAGGACAGAACAGGGGCATTCATATCTATCATTTCTCAATTGCATGTGGAAAAGCCTGAATGTGGTTTACCTCTCACATGAAATAAATAATCAGATAAAAAGCATAACACACAATTTTCACACCAACTGGTCTGATGTATTTTTGTTTTAACCCTTTCCACCTTACACCAACCAAAACCAGCTGGTGGTCAAATGTCATCTGCTTCAGTGTTTTCAACCAACTTCAAGAGTAATGAAAAACAATTTTGACTAAGAATTGTACACGAGCCCTATCAAAATCACATGCCCCAAGTCAACAACTTTCCTTGGCACGATGGGCACTTAGTGCTCAACTCATGCCAAGGGAAGTTGTTGACTCAAGTGTCAATTCAAGGGGGAAAGGGTTAAATCTCCTCTGCTGGTCACAGGTGGACACAGGCTAACTTCTTATCTGCATCTTTAGTCTGTCCATGTACTGTCAATTATTTTATATCTCATGTTCATGGTTACCTTCTTTTCTGATGCAAAACTGTGAACAGAACACAATAACTGATACAATTTTGAGCCAAGGTGTGGCTGGGCATCACAAAAATTGTGAACCAGAGTGCCAGTGAAAGCATTAATTGCTCCTGAAAATGTTTTCATGATATTGCAAAACCATTTCTCTACTAGGAAATCTTCACACTGGTCAAGACAAAATTTCCCTTTCCTACATCTCAACTCTTGTATCTCTGTAATTTATTATCAGGCTAGTGTATATGTCGTTTTCCTCAAAACCACTGTAGTATATTGTCCAGAATGATGGAGACTGGGGAATGAACTGGTGGTCTCAATATTACACTTATCTCCTGGGAATGGATGCTCACTCTCCCATCTATAGTGCGACTCCCATCTTATAAAACTGCAGTATTGTTTAATGACTGCAATGCCTTAAGTTCACTGCAAAGAATAAACTTTTTTGTTTGTTTCTGCTGGACTTGGAAAGTAAGATCTCTTGATACTGTTTTCAATTTCATTGGTCAGTCTTACCAGACACAAAACCTTGGTTTGTGTGATTCACACTAGTGGTATAATATACCTTTACTTCTCTGTCAGTTATGTTGATATCATGTATATGAGGGACCAAACCCACATGTAAATTCAACTTTGCATTCACCTATCATATTTCTGTATGTACACCTTTTTTTTTAAACCTGAGAAGAGTTTATACAGACATAGACTTGATTCTTTTTCTTCAATAACATGTACAATGCAACATTGCAGGTGACTGTTTTTCTACTCTGATTTATGAGGACATTTAAACCAACAATTCTAATGATAGTCTCCAATTCCACCACTCTGATATGTTTCTTTAATCTCTTCTTGGAACAACATATAATTCCTATTTGCTGGAATCTACTTTCAGTAATAAGAGTATTCACTATATCAAGAGTTATTGGCAGCTTGCACCACTGAAAATCTTGGGTCATATTAGGACTTTTCACTGTAATATGTCTTTACACTAAAGAGACTGTTGATCAATGTGGGTTATTTTACTGGGTTTTTTTTTTTACCTTTTCTTTCCTCTTGATGTGATCAGTCTTTAGCCTTACATTTAGAGGTCCCTTTACAGTGTGGATGGGAAGACAAAATCTATTGCATGTACATGTCATGTCAATGTCACAGTTGGCTGGCCACATGTGGCAACATAAAAACCTGTTCCTTTCCTCGTGGGCAGAATGAAATGTAGTGGGGTAGTTTTGCAGACCTTTCATCTCCTTGCACAAATTTCTTTGCACATCACCTCAATCATCTTTCGTAATGTCAGTTACTCAGCTCAATAATCTGATTAAATTTAAGATTTACAGTGACATTTTCCCAATCATTCTGAACACTGCCTTGTTTGCTTATACTAAATAAACAAGAAATGACTCAGAAGAAGGAACACCAGCATGTAGGAATACAAAAGCACCCTGGGACTAAACTCAAATTAGCCATGATCCTAGACATCTTGCCTGACTTTATAACCAATGTACATCTTTCTATTTACATGTATACATGTGCACGTCATTTGCAAGACAGCAATTCATCTTTGCTGTAACCCTTAGAACAGCCGAAGATTTAGAAACTGCAGCTCAAGAATTCTGCATTGTATCCTACCATCTTTGTACTTTATAAAAAAATTAAACCATTTCAAACTACAACCAGATCCCTTTGTTTTCCAATTATAATTACTGATGAAATAAGCTCCTAAAATCACATTGTTTCTTCCCTATATCTTTCGGTACAAAAGACTCTTTTCTGTTTTTAAGCTTTCCCAGTTTGATACACACAAACAATTCATGTGTTCTGTTAGTCCAGAATCATCTTCAACACCAAGTGTCTCTGAGCACCGTGGGTGGATGTGTCTGGCTTTCTAAGGTTGGTGTGAAAATACCATCAGCCAATAGGAGATATTCATATTAACTGGGACCCTGTACTGCAACCTAAGCTGCAGCAAGGAACTAGACAGGCAGGACGGCAGCTTCGTGTATTAAGCAGAACAAAATTACCTTCTATGTTCAAAGTAACCACTCAAGAAAGCAAAAAACTTACAAAAGAAAAGCCATTCATTAAATTTTATAACATACAGGATACTTAACATATTTAGAAAATTCACATTTATTTGGTTGAAAAAAGTATTACTTCTGCATGGTTAAGATACATAACTGGTACAAGTGCCTTTATCATGATGGAGGCATAGTTCAATTGGCTAGCAACTGAGGGTACCAAAGCAGATCTGCAGTTAATATAGCTAAATATGAATACCTCCTATCAGGTAACATAGAAAGATTTGCTGCTGATCATGTTGTCCTGACTATAAATGGTGCAGATAAAATGAATGTACATGGCTGCACAGCTTGCAAGCCTGGACCATCCTTTTATCCAGCCCAGTATCTGTGTCTTATGCCTCTGGTCAATTACTCTTGAGCATCAATGAAGCAAAAAAGGCATAACAATAATATAAACATTTACACAATGGAACAAAAGTTGACCAACAAAAGAATTTTCTCTTCCATTTTACAACTAAACAGCTTTTTGTCTTCATGCACGGTTTTCACTTTTGTTTTTAAATAAATGCTAACACTATGTCTCTGAATAGTTCTTGGACAGCTCTGTTAGCTTTTGTGTAACAGTTAGTGCAAGCTGTATAATTCTTCAGATAAAAATAAGTCAAAATTGGCCACCAAGAGACAAATATAGAAGCAAAAAAACCTTAAATTGCATATGTTGAAAGTGATGATTGTCAGTCCATATCTGAATCACTGTCATCTGAAGTACTGGAGAGCGTGTCGTTCAAGTCTTGAACTGGTGTCTGAAACAAAGGTCTGTGCTGGGGACTCCAGGGCTTGACCAGGTTCCTGTGGAAACCATTCCTTTCTTGTTTCATCTACAAATCAGAGAACAGAAAATCATCAAGCACTGCTTCAACATCTTCACTGTGCATACACTCCTTTCCTTTGTGAGCAACAAAATGTTAACATATGGAAGCTACAGGATAATGCAACACAGTGAAACCTTCCCTGTAGGATAATGCAGCACAGTGAAACCTGCCCTCCAAGATAATGCAGCACAGTTAAACCTATCCTTCACACATAATAATACTGCACAGTGAAACCTGTCCTGCATGTGTGCATACAGCAGCACCTTCACACAAAATGTGCCCACTGTGATGAGGATCTACAAATGTTTTAACTCCTTCAGTGTGAAACACGATCAAAAGCTTACCTAAATCATGATGATTACTGACGCAAATTCCTGATAGAAGACCTTTTATTCAAGTACCAGCATACTCATGTTTTCAAAAAAAAAAAAAAAAAGAAACTTCAGGGTTAAATACCTTGCATGCTGAGGAAACCTGTCTGCTCAACATAAAATTTAGCACTGACACAGTTTAACTGTATTTTTCTGAACTGTATGCTACATCCTCCAAACAATGGCAGATTGTACACAGGCATTTACAACTGCCTCACAGCTGGAAAACAATGAAGTGGCTGGCACATCCGTCAGAAAAAAAAACAACAATATATAATACACCCACGTGAACTATTGTTCTAAAATTTTGATCAATATGAGGATCTGCTTCAAGTTTATGCAAATATTCACCTCCTTTGTAAGTTTCTGGAACTCTCGCCTGTCATCTTCGGTTATTTCATATCCTTCATCATCGGCTTCATTCCAGCCCATCTCACGTAGGAGCCTGTAGGTAGGAGTGAAAGGATTTAGTAATTAAAATGGAATCATGAATTTCTACACATATGACCCCCATGCTGTGTGGTGCTGGTAACCATACCTTCCTGGGTACCCCTTTCAGTCTTTTTTTTTTTTTTTTTTCCGAAGACAAATCCATATTTAAAACTGCTGTTCCCTTTATACAAGAATCCTGCTGCCAGCTTCAGAGGCAGGGAATGACCCCACATTCAGCATTCACAAGACAGATTACACTCAGCTACCTGTATTTTTCTTCTTAATACAATTCACACTGCAAAAAAAGTTTCCTTCATGGCTTTATGTGATCCTGTGACCTTGAAATTAGGTCAATGTCACAAATCTGCAATCTCGATCTAGCTGCTGGTTTGGTACACCAAGATCAAAATTAACATAAAAAGAAGCCCATGGATACATTTCTATTGATGTTTTAATATTAACCATGGGCCTGGGATCCACCATTACCAAGATATTGGTCAATGTCAGTTTGCTGTGTTGTGGTTAACATAACTGTATCACCATGACCCTGACATTTGACTTATTGACACTCCCTTGTCCTGATACATGTGTGTTAAATTTCATGAATGAAGTAAGTCAAAGGGCACTGGAGTTATAGCCTATACACAAATGTGTAACAGAAATAGCCATTACTTTTTTCCTTCCTCCACTAGAAGGAGGATATAATTACAGCCTGGATACAAAGGTTTCACAATTTTGCATGTATACATCACTGTTCAACAGATCCTTGACCCAGTGATCTAGTTATGTGTGTGTGTGTGTGTGAAGTTCATACAACTTAGTACAGATTAAAAAGAATAATATAGCCCGGACACACTTTTACAAGGATAGATCACTGTGACCCAGATACTTGAACTAGTGACTTAGTTCTGTTACAGGACAAAACCAAGCCATGAAGGTGGGAGTGGCATAATGAAAAGAAACATCACAAAGGTTGCGAATTACTACTGCCAAAGTAGCAAAAAATGCACACATCCCTGGCAAAACTTGTTAACACTACTTTTAGTATGGCAGTCCTGGTCTTAAAACAGCAGCCCCAAAGCACACCAAAGAGGCTCCACAGGTTACTGCCTAGACTGGCTGTCGTCTGCTTCGTCATATTTGTCCCAAAGGAGTTAATACACAGGGGTGTTTAATGGCGACGTGGGTCCAGTGGATCGCCGAAGGTGACGAATGTCTAACCGCGACATGGGACCAGTGAGCCACCGAAGGCGACGAACCAGACTGGTAGGGTTAACAAAGTTCCACCCGCATCCTGCAGATGGCGCGGACCGGTGAAAATTTGCACCGGCTATAAACAGCCAATCAGAAAGCAGGTCACCATTTGACATGCAAAATTTGCATTTAATATCTAAACAAGACGGCATGGCCAACATAGCAGTAGCAGCCACACTCAAAGACAGTGTACACTTTATAGCTTAAAAACTTGGTCGGCCTGTGGTATCAGGAGTTCAACTGGAAATACTAGAGTACATAAGCAAAGGGCAGGATGTTTTTGCATCTTTGTCGACAGGTTCGGGCAAGTCTGACGTACATGGCGGTACATTCGTGCTGCAGTGGGCAAACCATGGTCATCTCACTCTCAGTCTCAGCGAGGATCCCTCAGCCTCATACATTGTAATCATTGTATCGCCTTTAGTAGCCATCATTAAAGAACAGGTAGCATTTTTAAAGGAAAAGGGAATGAAAGCAACCCATGTAGGAGATGAGGAATGTGATTTGGAGGGCCTAAAGAAGGGGAATTACAACTACGTGTTTGGCAGTCCTGAATCTTCCCTGTCTGCCAAGCACAGAAAGCAGATTTTCACAAACCCCATCTACAAGTCACGACTTTGTGCCATTGTATAGTGAAATGGTAATGTTTAACTGCGACATGGGATCAGTGAGTCTCCGAAGGCGACGAACCAGAGCGGTGCAAATTTCCACCGGTCGGCACCATCTGCAGGATGCGGGTGGAACTTTGTTAACCCTACCAGTCTGGTTCGTCGCCTTCGGCAACTCACTGGTCCCACGTCGCGGTTAAACAATCGTCTCCTTCGGCGACTCACTGCACCCCACAACGCCGTTAAACACCCCTGTGAATTAACCCCTTTGGGACAAATATGACGAACCAGACGACAGCCAGTCTAGTTACTGCCCACCTGAGATACAATTACAAGAGTAATACTGGCATTTCCATCTGTGGTCTCCTACGAGAAGGAGGTCTGACAGAAGGGGTCTCTTACACCAGGAATCATTGTACCCCCAAGAAGAAAATTGTCACATCCAACTTTTAAAAAAATATTTTCAGGAAATGTACAAATTCACCTTTAATCCTGAAACAGGCTCCAACCAGGTTGTTAAAAGTTTCAGAATGCAAGCTTTCCAGGAAAAACTTTTTTTCAACTTGCTTTGTCAATCTCATCCACATTAAGAACTCGTTTAAGTAAAAGACATCTTCATGCATTCTAACATTCTTAAAGTTGAAAGATTATAGTAGAACTTGGATTCCACATATGGCTGGTAATAAGACTAGAGTTTGGTTCTCACCTCTGTTCTGCCTCAAGGGAGCTGGACAGTACATGATGACTGTCTACAGTCAGACTGTCCATGCCATTTACCAGGCTCTCCTCTCCCACCTGGTGATCACCAGTTCCTTTGCTCTCCTCGCCTTTCATCTACAAATACACACCAATTGTACACAACTGACCTTTGAAGAGACACCTAATATATACCTGGCGCTAGTCTGTCACATGCGTACAATGGCGCCAAGGGAATTTCCTCAATGGAATAAAGTGCTATAAGCCTGCACCTTTTTCCGTCATGTCGTGCAGATGCACCATGGACTTGTGCCCATATAAGTGGGTTTCCCCATTTACCTTGCATCTACTAATACACACCAACAGTACATATATGATATTCAAAGAGACACCTAACATTTGCCTTGCATCTAAAAATACACCCCAACTGTACAGATGTGACCTTCAATGGACACCTTAAATTAACTCTGGATCTAGAGACAAACTTTTTGCATATATGTGGCCTCGCACACACCCAATAATTACCTTGCATCTACAAAAACGCCTATTATACATATTCTGCCTTCACACCAACACCTAATATTTACCTTACACTTGCAAGCACATCTCCTGTGCAAACCGTATTTACCCCATAGTAGTAGCCCATGGTCTAAAATTCACAGGATAAATATTCTCCAGTGCTTAACCTTTCTCAAAATCCCACCTCTGAACCCCATCATAATAACCTGGAAGTTCCAAAAAACCATCAATTTTCAAAAACTGCTTCCTAAATATTTGATAAACTTGCTCATGTGATCAGTAAAAATTATGATGGCTGCGGCATGTGGTAAATTAACTATCTTCAGTTCGTAAATTTAATATTCCTCTTAGTATTAAGTTCACATATTCACATATACCTTCGGCTCTTGTTTTAGGGCAAGTGCACACACATGAAATAAGTTTTCAGAACTTAGTAGAATGTGCATTGTCCGTTATGGATGTGTAAATTATTTGACCCAGAAGTATGTGATTGGCTGAGCAAGCACTGAGACAAACAAAGGCATTCTTGAGGCCAGTAATGACTGTTCTATTCCTGGCAGAAAATTTACTGATTGGATATTTGCTGCTAGTGCAACAAACTTTTTGCATGAAGACAGATAAAGTTCTGTATTAATAATGCCATTCGCAGGCCAGCATACAGATCAAAGGCACAACAGGATTGACCAAAGAAATGCATAGTTCCTGCAAAGATATACCTATGTACAAGATACAAAATTGCCATTCATGTCAGCCACCAATATTTTACTGCCCAATGCATTTATGTTAAAAAGTCTATACACCAATATTGAACATTAACTTAAACAAAAATTTTGATGGTTATGCAAACCATTCTCAGTTAGTGTCAATCTTAGTGCCCAGTGTTGGGACATTCCAGTTTAGCATCACCGATGGCATAGAGAAGGCATAAGCCCAGGAGGATGAACCTGACAGGTCCCCTGTATTGCTTACTTTGCATTTTGAACATACCATGCCAGTCAACAAATTTATTGTTACAGCACCAAAGTAAAACAGAATCTGATGTTTTATCAAGTGGAAAAAAGTCACTTTGAAACAGAAATATGCAGGTCATAGTACAACATCTGTCCTCTGTACTTCATGAGCTATCTGCAAAGGTAACAAGAGGCCCATGGGTCCAAATGCTCTGCTAAAATGTAATTATATACTTGTTCTCCATAATGTAATTGTGTCCTTATGCTCCATTATGTTATTGTATACTTTTTGTCCATAATGTTCCTGTAATTTAGGCATATGGATATATGTACACAAGATGTAATGACCATCACAAAAATCACAATGCAATCCATTTGAGACATTGAGAAAATATGTCAAGGTTATCAATATTGTGCAATATCAAACTTCTGTATGATACACATTTGTGGTATATTTGGTGTCATTAGCCACATTCTTTATAAACATTACTGAAATTGACTATGTTTCAAACACATTTTAGTCCGTATCTTCCATAATACAATGTACAGTAGGTAGTGCCACCAAATTTGAGTGCATTCCCATCTTTTTGTTTGATCAACTTTCCTGTTTCTTGATGATCATTACAAAGACCTCTTTAAAAAAACAGTATTCTCAAAATATTCACACATTAGGCTCATATATTTCATAATACTACCGACAGTGCCATAAATATCAAACACAACTTACATTTTCAGACACTTGAAAAGTCCTATGAGACTAGCATTAGAATTGTGGATTGCATCACATTAAAAAAAGCACATTTATGACCTGATGGACTGACTGATGGCTGGACACACAGACCGGAGTGGTGGTGTGAGCTCTTGCCCCTTTGGTCAGCAGAGCCAATAAAACATCGAAGTGATGGTCAGCAGCCATGTCAAATATATTATAATTCTAATGGAAAATCTAGGCCAACTACAGCCATTACAATCCACAGCAAGAGGATAAATTTGCCCCTGAATGATGCCTAAGGCCTCAGTCTTAGGTACCTGTTTGTTATCACCAGCCTCAAGGTTCTCGGGCCCATCATCCACACTGCTGTCACCATTTTCATTTCGCAATGTCTTTAGAAAGTCACTCTTCTTGTCAGACAAATTCTTAGGTTGAGTGATGAGTCTCGTGTTATGGATGTCAATGGGTGGAGTTGGGGATTGTCCAGATACCTAGAAACATAGGTCAATCACCAGTGAACCGGTTTAAAACATGTTGATTGTTGTATCATGCAAAAGCACAGTATTGGACTGGTTTTATAGATAAGATAATTTTACAATTAACTTACACCTATTACCGAGTAATAATAAAACTCTCATTTTTTTTCCTGATTTATGTACAAGTACACAAATTTGTTTGAAAAATTTTCTTATCAAGACTGATACAACATCTTCAACTGCATGTTTTTTTGTTTGAAATATTCTTTCAAGCTCTGGTATTCTGACTTAAGTACCATATCATGCTGAGCACACGTACCAGATGTATCAATCATCCTGAGTACATGTACCAGATCTTATTCCCACTTTAACTATAATTACCTCATGCTCATGTGTTTTACATACCTCCTGTGTTTAGGTCCAGTAAAAATTACTTTATTGGCCATATGTAGGTACTTCACTGCATCACTCATATGTCTCCACTTTGATCCATACTCAGCGGACTAGTTTTTTTTTCATCATTTGTTTGGCATCATAACCCGACAATCTAATTTATATTTCACTATTTTTTTTAAGATTAATATGAACGTGTGGGAAATTATTAGAATATTGCTGCCACCAGCCACAACATTAAATTTACTTGTTCATTTACCTCCTTGTTAAGGACAAAATAACTGTAAAGTAGGATCAGACATTTGCATGCGCTACTGCGCTTGCCACACACTTGACCAAGTTGAGTTGCAAAGGTACACTTTTCTAGTGTTTTGGCAATTTTCAACAACAAATTACATGGTACATCAGAATAAACATAGAACATAGCTTCTGTGTAGAACAATAAAGTTTGCTATTGCACACCTTTTATCCAGGTGCTTTACCCAACGCATCGTCGGAGAAAATGTTTTGCCAAAACCTTTTCTTTTTGGATGTCTAATAAACTTTATTGTTCTACACACAGTGTTCATTCTTGGGTGCGGCCTTGCGGGATTAGCGCACCTTTTTCAGGGAAGACGCACATTGATTTGAGTGACGGGGCCTGCCGTGCCCACTGTATAAATTTCTCATTTTCTAATTTTGTTGTAACTTGTGAATACTTAATGAACATTTGTAATAAATTCATGATTTCCAACCTAAGCGCATAGGTTTTCAAAGCTACAGAAATCGAGTGAGAGTCACAGTGTTTTGCATCGTCCACGATGACCATGATTATGCATTATACTGGTGGAATTCTCTGATGTTCATCTTTGTTTGTAACAAGCTCTCTTATTTGGTAAGAAAAAATATTCCTGGGGTATTCCTGCAAAAATTTACGTCATTTCATCTCATTTTAAATGCGCTGAGAGCATTTCCAGGTTCCTCATTGGGTGGATTTGATCACGTGCCGCTCACTGTCCAATCAAACTCGTTTTTGCCCATACATGTGCCTGTCTCATGTCCGCTATGTTAAGCAGGAATAAGTCGTATTAAAGCGAAGATTATTGGACCAAGATGTTTAATTTTCACATCATATCTTCACCAAAAAAGACTTCCATCGAACAAATCTCGATACAGATAAAGGCACGAATGAAAATTCCTAACGGAAGGCAAAGGAAATACGCAGATTAGTCACCGCACAGTCACACGTGGACGAAGCGAAGATTTGCGTAAACACGATGCGATCATGTGTTGTTGCTGTCTCCTATGCCTCACGTCGTTGTTGGTGATTTTTAACAAAATTTTGACGTTTTGATTTTATTACATTGTTTGAATGGAACAAATCTGTATGACAGAACAAGAGAAGAATGAAATTCACCATCGCAGGCCGAAAAAATATACGCAGGCCTACAACATAGCGAAAAGTCATCCATGCCTGTGACAGGCTGTGTACGCCTGCTTGTGTTGTGTTGCACGGCCTGTACCGTGTTGCTCAGTAAAAAAGTGACCGCACTTAAGATCAGGCTCTTGATACCTCCTACGGCATCAAATTTTTCAGGTAAATTGAAATAGAAAGTGCACAGAAATATAAATCATGTAATTTCTGACCATCTCGTGGAATGAATCGCAAAAATAACAGCCAAGGCATGCTCAATATACATGCCGCTTGTTGTGCAAGAGAGTAAAAAAAAATTCCCGATGGCACAGGTGTGCGATATCAGATAATGCCCCTTTCTACCTCCATGATCATACCAAATACATTCAATCAAATCACACAAGATGAAGTCTAACTGGACCCATCGACTCAGTCCATGGGCTTACTATTTGTTCTGAAAAAGAAAAAAGATGGGTTCAACGGACCCACACTGAAAAAAAAATCCTTAATGTGACCCCTGCGGCAACGCAAGATTTAGATTTATAATTTTATTACACAAATGACAGCGGGTGTCATTTATGCAATAAAATTATATATCTCAATCTTACTTGTGTTGCAGCTTGATTTATTCATGATTTATTCATTATTGTGAAACGCTTAATATAGAACTGACATGAGTGAGATTTGAGTGAATGTCATGGATATTTTCTGGTGTATTTTAGGCACTTGAAGAATTTTTTCTCCTTTGCTGCCTTGTTGTTGAAGTCTGTTGAAACCAACAGTTATACTGGAAACTTGTGGCACTACTGGTAGATAATTTTATCCAACTTGCCCTAGTACTGCCAGCAGAGATAATTTCATCGAACTTGTCATACAAATAATTGAAATACTAATTACAGTGGTAACTGATAACATAATATATGATATCACTTCCCAGTATTGTTTAGGCCAGCCTTAAAAATATTTCTGTTTCGTATAACACGCCCGGTGTGCACAAAACGTTGCGGTTGGAAAATTTTTTTCAACAGTGCAAAAAAAAAAATTTTTGTTCAGGCTTGATTTAATGCTATTAGCACGCCCCGTGTGGCAGTTCTGTAGTGTAAACGCATATCGTTAGCGTACCTACCATGAATGCTATCGGTACATCATAGTAAATTTGCGTCTACAGTATTGGCAAGTTCCTTTCAATAAAAGGTGTTCCTAAATCAAATTCAAACGAAAATTTTAATACTTCAAATCAGAAATCGAGTGTGCGCACCGTCGACATCTTTCCTGCAACTGTACACAAACAGCTGCTTTAGCCATGTGGTCTGACGCACAACACATCGCCCGATTGGTCAACTGAGTCACATGCAAAAATGAGCCAATCACGGCTCGTGTTACAGTGTTTTCATCATGGCTTCCGCCCAGTGAACATGTGTGAATCTGCCGTAATTTACGGAGGGAACACACAAACGGGAAGCTTTGTTTATATTACAGTATGCGAAAATAAAGGTTCCAGTGTTAATTGCAACAATTATTTGGAGTCATAGGCAAATACGCAAAGGTAGGGGATAGCGGGAATAGCTGAATGTGTCCCAAATCAGTCCGTGAGACTGGGTCAGTTCACCGCTGATCCACTCCACGCTGTCACTTGCGTGTGACTGGAAGTTGTGTGCTGTTCTTGCCTGGGAAGTCATCCCAAGGCACCTATTTTTTCCAACACTGTTAGAACCCACCGATAAATGGCATTTGATGTTAATTTGCAGATGAATTCGCCATGCAAATTTTATTGTATTTTGACGCTGCTTTGTTTGACATCGTTGGGGCAGATCACACTGACACTTGACAGTGAGTAGTGTGACCCGCTCAGCAAACCAATAATTACTGCCGGTACCTTTGCTGTCGTAACGTAATCGTATGTAGTGTACGACAGTGAAAATGTCTGCTTGTGTTGACAGAGATAAAATTCTGATGAATACAACTGCGGACCAAGTAATTGTTTAAACTTGGAATGTTAATCAATTAGCGATTATTATCACCTATCGGCGCCCCACGCACATGCTGCGAAAGCTCTGATTTTGTAAGTGATTAGATTTAGACCCCCCCCCCGTAGCCAGCCCTGCAAACAACTGCAACTTGTAACTGTGTCATGAAAATTTCAGGAATAGAGTTCCCAGCGAAAAAAATGTTGGTTGCCCGACCGGGCAAGTACCTATTAATTGAAGGGCTTGGTTCAAAGACCTGTTAAGTCCCACCTTTGTGAAATCGAGAAAATGGGGTTTTAAAGTGCTGAAAATGATGACTGTCTTTTTTTGTATTTTTTTGCATCAAATTCCCCTTTTCTTCACTCTGAATCCAAAGTTTATAGGTAAGTCTTAACTTTTCCACTAAGATTGACCATAAAAACATCTCAAATGACAGATAAAATTAAAAAAGTAGTAATTATCATATTATTGCACCATAACTAGACACCATTTCTAGAACATTGCAGCACCCACAAACATTATATGCACAGTTACCTCTTTTTTGCACTCCGATAACATATATCGGGCCCATGTATGATGCAGCAAACAAACAAATCCTCATACTAGTCATAGAACTTTAGTAGTGCAAGAATATATGCATGTTTTAAGTACAACGGACTGATTTTGTATGTCAAGATAACATAAGTTTGCACTAACTCAGTTATTTTGAGGGAAACAGTATGTTGTGCTAAAATGTTAGGTATAAAGGTCATGGTATTGCACACTTTTGTCTTGATGGGTATATTGAGTTAACATGAGCTTGCACTGAAAATTATCTACAATTTTACTCAGAAACCTCCAAGATTTACACAGCAGGAAGATCCTGCCATGCACAAGGCAATGCGCCTAATTTCAGGCAAAGATCTGTAACTCGAGTTATCAGGTCTTTGCACCAAACCCTTCAATTTTAACTTGCCCGAGATTAAATCTGACTTGACCATGGAGCAATAAAACTCTTAATCCACGTCCCTGCACATACACACAGAGGTGTGTTCATGACTTGTAATATTTACTCTGAACCCTCATCATACACCCCTCCCCTCCCCTGCTGTTGTCAAGTGAAAATTAAAACTACACATTTGTATTTGATATCTTACTCTATTTCTTCTGTGATATTTAAAAAAAAGGGCAACTTTATTATTACGCTAATCCTTTGTTTCTCGAAGCCCTGTACATGTACATGTTTAAAATAGCAAAAGACCCACCCCAATGCAAGCCAAGCCGAGGTGTATTTAGAGTAGGGCTACTCTGTCTCAGCGCCAGCAAACCAGCCTGAAGCATATATTGTCCCACTACAACCGCATCTGTGGCAGAGTCTCTTGCTCTAATACAGATTTAATAAAAAATTTTCAACCTGGAATCTTGTTTATCTTGTATCAATACTAAGTCCATCATGTATCAATATTAAGTCCATCAGTCCCCGCACTCGCATGATGCCCATATTGCAGTAATACGTAGTAGGTATGTGTAGTTAAAAAAAAAAAAAAAAAAAAAAAAATCCTCCCTGCCTCATCAAATTTTTCAAGGCCCTGTTATACGAAACAGAAATATTTTTAAGGCTGGCCTTATATTCCCTTTATTTGTTGGACAATGAAATTGTCTGTTTTGAGTTTGAAATCTTCCTGTCCTTGAATATTTTTATGAAATTCAAGAATCACATGATAATGCAACTGTGAATGTCTGTGGAGTCTGGACATAATTTCTGCAGTTCTGAATCTGAGCATGCCGGCGGACCCCCCTAGCTTGGTCCATCCCTTGCAGGGATGGACCCCTATTTCACAGGCTTATGGGGCCCATGGGGCCCATGGGGCCCATGGGGCCCATTCTTTCCAGACCAAGAATGAACACTGTACACAGAATCAACATCCTTTTATGATCTTGAGCACATGCACCATATCATCTTCTCCGGCTTTCCTGCCCTCTTGGGCAGCCACTTCCTTATTTCATTCTTAACAAAATCTGAAATAACACTAAATGCTCTTTATTTCATAAATAAACTCTACACTTTTATACCAAATATAAATTTTCAATTGAGGGTTCCTTGGTATATAATGGTACATGTACCTTGCAATATATGGCATTTGACATCAGGCAAAGACATCTTTTTTTTTTATACTGAATAGCACATTGTAGATAACAAAAACAAGCACTTTTCTGTTTTAATATACTTGTACGAGGGCTAGTTCATAAGTTTTGAGACAAGTAATTTATTGACCTTACTATGGTACATATCACCAACCCATATTATACATGCAGTTTTCCAAAGAATTCTCCATCAGCTTGCACACATTTAAGCAGGTGCTATACCCAGCGCAAAAAGAACAAAAAGTAGTCGTCAGTTGGCAGACTGTTCAGATACTGATATATTATCGTTCTGATTGCACTTCTGGTTGTGTATTGCTTCCCAGAAGTGATCCTTGAGGTTTGGGAACAAATAAAAGTCACATGGGGCTGAGTCCAGGAAGCTGGGTGGATGTGCAATGCCATTGATGTTTTGCTCTTTCAGGTAGGCCAGAGTGATCTGACATGTGTGAGCTGTGAAAGTATGATGTCCTTCATTACTGTTTTTGGTTCTCACTGTTTATAATTCTCCACAACCTTTGGAAACACATGACATGGAAGTTACAAGTTATGGACTGGCCTTCAGAGGTTGAAATCTGTGTCACAATGCCTCCAAATGTCAAAGAAAATGCACTAAGGAACTTCTTTCACCATCCTTATTCTTTTAGCAATCTGGAGTTGGGTGCCATCATAGGAGACCCCAGCCACATTTTTCTGCTTCCGATCTGGCTGGAATTCCTACACAAAATTTTGTCTCCGGTTACAATCTCTTGTAATGATCTGTGACTGCGGTTCCCATTCTCCTTTAGTAGGAGGTGAGCATGCTCCACTCTTCTCTTCCTTTGGTTTTCAGTCATTATGTGGAAGCCATGTGGTAAAAACTCTGTGCAGTTGAAGTTTCCCCTTTAGTTTTTTTGAATATCATTACTGATGAAATGCCAGTTACTCCAGCTATATCATTGACGGTACATTCAGGCATCAGAACCCACTGTACAGTGCTTGGTGGCTATGGCACTGTGGTTGGCTTCAGAAATTGGCCCACCAACATGGACTTTGTCTTGAGTGCCACAACTTCCATCTCTAGCGTGTTTTTCTGAATGGAAAACACTCACATGGGATGGAGCTTGATCTCCATATGCTGCATGCACCTCTCCGTGTATGGTTGTCACCTTCACACCAAGATTTGCACGAGTCAAAATGTACCCATATTCAGGGTCTTTTATATGCTATTTCACACAATGTTGACACATTTCTAGACTGGACACTGAAGTGGAAAGGTGGGATCTCACCCAAGATCTGTGCACCTAATGACCCTTTTGTCAAAACTATAGCGCTTGTCTCAAACTTACGAAATAGCCCTCGTACCCTAGACTGTTACGATGCAGAAAGTCTGCCAAAAACAAGCAAAAAAACTTCACAAAAAGATTATGAAGAATGTTTTTTCATGAGAGCTAGTTTTGACAGCTATGTAAACAACTATACAATTATTTCTCAGTGGATCTAACATTGTACACACATACCTCTCGACTACTGCCTAAGGCTGAAGACTTGAAGGAACTATTGCTGTTGATATCCTTGGTTGCTATTGGGCTTGTCAGTTTGACTGAATCTTTATTGGCCTTCTTGTTTCCAACAGCCTATGAAAACATAACTACATATAAACAACCATTTTGTCTTCTAGAAGTACAATTTCAACAATTTCCACATCAACTAATCCCACAGCTTCTACACTCTTACCAGTGGTATAGCCATGATGACTCTGTATCTGCACATTTATTGTTACTAGTTGCACACTTAGTATTCTAAATTCAATGTTTTTCTCTTCCCTCCACACTGACAGTAACACATGGATTTTGTCCTACACAAAGGTAATGTGCTCTTCCTACCTACAAAGAGCTGACAGCAAAATTTATTTTTGCTAGGTGATATGTGTTTCTGTCTGTGTGATATTATAGTAATTTAGTAATGTTCTAACTCTTTTCTACCTGACAACAAAATGCTATTTATCATTTGTCAACATCATTTGACCCTGATCTAGAATGAACTTCAGCAGTCCACATTGAACATTCAGACAAAATAAACAAAAATTTAAAAGACAATCAGAAATTGCTGGATCCATGCCCCCCCCCTCAATTAAATGATCTTGCTACTCATAATGTCTCATTTTGAAATGACTGTAGTCAATAAAAATACGCGATCACCATGACCAGTATACTTGACCTAGTAACCTACTTTTATGCATGACACACTATCATGTCCAGATACGCAGGTGTGTAAAATTTCAAGATTTTAAGTCAAAGGACAACAGAATTACAGATCGGGCATGAAGTGTAATGTAGTTTCACATGAATGTATCACCGTGACCCAGATACTTGACCTAGTGACCTACTTTTTCATGACACACCTTTAGATCAAGATATGTGTGTGTGTGAAGTTTCATGAAACTGAGTTAAACAGTAAAGGAACAATACTCGGACAAGATTTTACAAGGACGTCACTGTGAATCCCATACTTCACCTAGTGACCTACTTTTGGTTCATGACACACCCTTTTGTCTACATACATCTATGTGTAACCTTTCATTAATCTAACTTGAAGGACAACAGAATTACAGCCTGGACATAAACTGTAATGTAGTTGTACATAATTATATCACCATGACCTTGATACTGAACCTAGTGACCTACTTTTATTTCATGACACACCCCTAGGTCAAGATATATGTGCGTCTTAAGTTTCATGAAACCCGGCAAAATAATAAAAAAAAAAAATTATAGCCCGGACATAATTTTATAAGCATATGTCACTGTGACCCAGATACTTGACATGGTGACCTACTCTTGATACATGACACACCCTCATGTGTAGGTGCATCTGTGTGTAAAGTTTCATTAATCTAAGTTACATAGTAAAGGAATTGCAACCCAGACACAATTTTACAATAATATGTCAGTGTGACAGAGATACTTGACTAGTGGCCTACCTTTGGGACATGACACACCCTTATGTCCAGATGCGCCTGTTTGCAAAGTTTCATTAATCTAAGTTGAAAAGCAAGCAAATTATAGGCTGGACAGGAAAAGTGAATGGATGCCTGGAAAAAACTATTACTATATGAAGCTCCTCCGGTAGGAAGGAAGCATAATTATGCTTCAGCTGCATTCATCTTAAAATAATTTTGCCATTTACAAATTGATTGTGTCAAATAAAGCACACATTAGTATTTGGCTACAGTGGTACCTGCTCTAAAGACCACCTTTCATGAGAGACCACATTAGTTTTTAAGACCACCCTTTCAAGACATTGGCCTTTTATTTCTTTGTTAATTTACCTGCAATGAAAGACCACCTGTCATATGTGACCACTTTTGTCTGGATTTGGGGTTGTCTTAAATTGCAAGTACCACTGTACTAACATTGGTTGACTTAATGTTAAAAAATTATAGTCATTTACCTTGCTGGGCACCAGTGTTTTGTACAAACTTGTCTGGCTTCTCACACCATTACTGGACTGGCTAGCTGCAAGCAAAACACACAATACATCCAATAAATGTTCTTATACTAATATCTTTATATCCCAAAATAGTAAAGTTTAACTGTGCACACAAGATGGAACATCTCCACCCCCACCTTCTTCATTTTGCAACACAAGACAACATTGGGGACCAATCACACTTGTCATTAATTTGAATATTTTTTCATGTACATATACTCCTTTGAGCCACTCATTCAAGAATTTGGTAAGTATAGAAATTTCTGGATCTTAAGAAAAAAATTTTGATTCTCTACCCCAATAAGACACAATTACTCACATCATGTATATAACGCTTCTGACAATAATAATTTAAGACTGCTGTGAACACTGTCACCAGATCTTGAAAACTCTTCAAATCAAGTTGTCACATGAATTGGTATATCCTGAGATGCAACCCAGATAATGCACAATGAAAAAGGTTTTTATCCTACAAATGCTGCACTGGATGATTTTGAAAAACAAACTTAAAGCTTTCATAATTATGGAATTTAGGGTTGTGCAAAACATTGTTTAAGGTTCATTCTGTTTTAAAATACATGTACACGTAATAGTCTGTGAATCATACAGGCATGCACACAAAGCATTCTGGGCACTTGAAACTAAAGATGTGAAATACAGCATGTCTGTTGTCATGTTTATGGCAACCACACACACAATTATTTCCTATGCAGTATGTGCCTTTATTGCATCTGCTACTTCAATTCCATAAAACTGGAAATCAATGTATTGGTACTTCCATATGTTGACACAAACATTGTCAACACTGTACACATTAAACACACAACAGCTCAATGATCATTGATTGTTAATGTTAGCATCAAACGCGTGAAATCTATACATCAGCTATGTGTGGTCACTAAAGATAGTCAGATAGTGATCACTGACACAAATTGCTGAATGCACCAAACTGTTACCTGCTACAGCACATGGCCTAGAAAATCAATTTCTTGGGAACAGAAAAGGTGCAGACAAGAAAGACACAAGAGACTTCAAACTACTAGAGCAGATTAACCAGGATTGATGAACAGACAGAAGGATGGATAATCCAAACACATTATGCACTCCCCTTCCAAGACCACAAATACATTTTGTGGATGGCCACATAACTTTGGCTATCAGCATTTACAGATAAAGTACACACAGGGAAAATAACCCCACCCAAAAGATATCTTTGAAACTCACTTTTGCTGAAATCAGATACATGTACAAACTTTCTATGTACTGAAGGAAATCACATTTTTAGATGGGTGGGTCACGTTTCAAGAAAATTTGGTCACAGATAATAATAAATCATCAGGTGCCTAACTACACTGGGATTTATAATGACACAAAGATACCTTCAATTCCAAATGGACTTTTACTGAGGAATGAGGACTCAGAAAATGTAATGTATGCTTGTAACCACACAGATCTCAGTGACTCACAATTCTAATCCATCTCTATCTTCATGAAGTACTTTTGAGCCAAATTTGAGGAAAATCTGCCCTGGCATTTTTGACATACTATTAACCACTAACAACCAAAATACAAAATTTCCTCCTCCTTCCCTCCACCCCTAAGGGGCAAGTATAAAAAATATATATAGTACATTTGTCTTAGTTGAACTACAACCTAAAGCAATTTGCAGGTGGGTATGTTTTCCATGGCAGCAGGGTGCCTGAGGCACCAGGATACAGACAGTTGGTCACAACGTGTCAAGTGATTTTAACACTAATATTAGACCTTTGAACAAACTTGGAGCACATTACTTAGCAACTCAAATACTGGTCTTTTCATTTCCATGTAAACATGTATTTGTGAAAAGATTTCTTCAGGACAATTAATATCACTACATGTACTTGTACACTAAAATCTCCAATTAACACCACCTCACTAAAGAGACCCTTTTACACTAAAGACCACCAATTTTTGTTTATCCTTAATCCAATTATATCTCATTGTCTACTCCTATATTAAGAGCTCATTTTTTTACTTCCTCAGGCAGTCATAAAAGCGATTCCATTACATGCTTGTTTGTACTAAAACCTTAAACCTGTTAAAAAAAAAAATGATTTTTTAAGCCAAAACATACATATGCCAATATTTTGTGGTTTGTGTAAATTGTAAATTATATTTGCAGGATATTGTATTGTGTTATACATGTATATGTGGTTTGTGGACAGATATATGCAGCTCACAATAACTTAGTATTTTTGTCAGTCAGCTGACCCCAGAAGTGATATATCCCTTAGAAGAAAATTCATTTAAAGGCAACATCGTTTATAGGCGAAAAAAACTGTGCCCAAAATTTTGACACACACACACACATGTACAGAGGCAGAGAAAGAAAGGGAGGGAGGGAGGGAGGGAGGGAGGGAGGGAGGGAGGGAGGGAGGGAGGGAGAGAGAGAGAGAGAGAGAGAGAGAGAGAGAGAGAGAGAGAGAGAGAGAGAGAGAGAGAGAGAGAGAGAGAGAGAGAGAGAGAGAGAGAGAGAGAGAGAGAGAGAGAGAGAGAGAGAGAGAGAGAGAGAGAGAGAGAGAGAGACTGGTGCTGATGGTTTTAATCACTTTTCAATCATGATAATTCCCTGTAAAGGTCATCTCCTACAATTTAATGGAGACAGTGCTGCCTACTGGGGACATCTGGGAGTTGCAAGATCATAATACTTTTCAGAGGTCACAACAGTATTATTACAACTTCTACTGCATTTCTGTTGGTCAGTATTTTGTTACAAGATAACATCATAATAAAAATATATGTACATGTACCTACATACACACATAAAATGAATTCTGTTGGCACCAAACTATTACTGCATGCTGGTAAGGAACTTTGAAGCAACAATTTTGAGGGCTGTCAAACACACGACTGATGTATGTTGGTTTCTTTATAATAAAAGAATTTGTCATTTCTAAACTATACATTAACAAGAGGCCCATGGGCCTAATGCTCTGCTGGCATATTGGCTATATTGCACCTGTTCATTTCAAAGCTGTGAGTCCTCAAGTGGCTTCTGAACATATAAAGCTTAATGTAAAAAAAGATCCATCAGATGGCACTTTGCTCCACATGTAATCATAGCCTATTTGTGCAACTCCTGTGATGAAAATTGTTGCATGTGCCAAGACAACGAGTGAGTCCTTAACCTCATGTCTTCAGTGGCCTTGTGACAGAAGATCAAGGACACCCAGATTATGTAATACAAGAGGCCCATCGGCCTACCTGGTGCTGTGCTGACATTGCCATTGAAGTCCAAGCTACACCCTGCCATTACAAAATCACCTCTTTCAACTTTAAAGGCATGGTGACCTCACAAAAATAGGTCAAGGTCACTGATATTACATAACATTCTACCTTTGGACATTGTCTACATGTCCTGTAAATTTGGCAAGTCTAATCCAATTACTTTTCCGAATATGGAATTTTACAACTTACAACACATCTTGGCTCATAATTTCCATCAAATTATAGGTGGCGCCACTAGTATCCTTACCAACTTAGACTTTGACCTCCCCCACAATCCCACCCAATTTGATGAAAATCTGCAACAAATTAAAGATGCTAGAGTGTTCACAAGATTTTCATATTTTGACCAATATATTGTATAATATTGTAGGTGGCGCCACCAATATCGACAAGAACCTAGATTTTTATACCCCCTATAAGTCCTGGAAGTTATATTGGGCTGACTTGAAAACTGCTTTTATGGGCAGTACTGCGGTCACAAGATTTTCACATTTTGACCTGTAGATTACATAATACTATAGGTGGCGCTACCAACATTGATGTCAACAAAGATTTTTATACACTTTATAACTCCTAAACATTATATGGGCCTATCTCAAGAATTGTGGGATGCAGATCATACATGTCCTTTAAATTTGGCAAGTCTAATCCAATAACTTTTCCAAATATGGAATTTTACAACTTAAAACGCATTTTGGCTCATAATTTCCATTAAATTATAGGTGGCGCCACTAGTATCATTACCAACTTAGACTTAACCTCCCCCACAATCCCACCAAATTTGATGAAGACCTCTAACAAATTAAAGATGCTTTAGTGTTTACAAGATTTTCATATTTTGACCCCTATATTGCATAATATTGTAGGTGGTGCCACCAATATCAATAAGAACCTAGATTTTTATAACTCTTATAAGTCCTGAAAGTTATATTGGGGTAACTTCAAAACTGTGGTGGTATCGCACTAATGAGCAAAAGTTAAGGGACAGACAAACAGACATGAGCGGTCAGATAAGCTCTGCAACCTTTGGTCACAGCGCTACCAAAAACTTTTCAAATTTTGTGAATGACTAAACTTATGTTGATGCACATTGAACATGCCAGACATAACTGTTCAAAGATTATGATCACCAGGATATAAGTTGTCACATGTTTCAAGCAAATCATTGACAAGATGTGGATTTTTCATATTACAGTAGTTCCTGTCTTGAACGACCCCTCCTATGCGTGACCACCTGGTTTGAATGACCAGATTTGTACTTGCCAAAGTTGTTTTTCTTTAATAATTTATCTCTTATGAATGACCACCTGTTAAACGCGACCAGTGACCATGCAAAATAAACAATTTTGAGACCACATAACACAAATCTGAGCCATATCCGGTCACTACACCTGAAGTCAGCCAACAAAATACATCCACGCAACTCACCCATTGTTATAAAATTGACATGCTTCTTGTCGAATTTAGTTAGTGCAAGCAATAAAGGATTTCTTTCTACAGTAAATTTCCTTAAACAAGTTTTTAACTTGATCAATCTGTATGTATTCCTCATTAATTCTCACGAGCATAGGATCTTTCCATATATTTACATTTTTATAATGGCAGTGAATGTGGAATACACTGCATGTATCGTGCCTCTCTATAGCAGATCTAAGAGGATTTCTATCACTATATTTCTTTCTCTGTATGCTGGGGTATTATGGATTGTTTTCTGAACTAAACTTTATATTGAATGACAAAAAATTACTTTTATTTTACAACACTGGGTGAGTTGTGATGGGAACTTGATTCATCATTCATGATCATTCACATCATCCATCTTGAAATGCTTCAAATCCAAATGCACGCCCACGGTTGCCGACACTCTGCGGAAATGGCCGGAACAATCTTTGTGTTTTCCTGGAGATTGACAACCCACGTGGTCATAGCTTTTTGCATGCTTATCATGGCAGATAAGCGCAAAGCCACAGAAATATAATTACTAGTGTTCTCATTTTTAATTGAATCATAACTTTCGCTAGATCAAAACCCCGATCAAACACTTGCTTGCCTGCATGACTCAGCGACTGACACTGAAGAAGTGAGTCGATCTATCATCTATTTTCCCAAGGTTCAGATCGAGGTAAACTCGGTGCCCAAAACACACGTGGTGGCTGTGGGAAAATGCCAAGTGTTATTTTGATCCATAACTTATGAATTACGGTGAGTTAGGCTCCACCGAAGGTGTAAAATAAAGTTAAGACAGTGAGTTATGCCATCAAAACAATTTTATGACACTTTACACTCATTACTTCACAAGCGAAGGCTCTGTACTCGGTGATGCATCAGGCCTATTGAGCCTGATGGGAAAAAGACAAAACTCTTGACCGGCAAATATTTTCAAGTTACCACACACATCTTTCAGCACCCAGACAAAATTTCTTTATTAAAATAAAGATTTTAGGGGTTGTAATTGTTAAATTTAATAAATGGTTTCTTTTCAAAGCATATGTAATCGATCATGATGAACTCGCGGTGGCAAAAATTGGCGTACCTCGCTACCACTGCACTAGGGAAAGGCCACCCAGGATTTGAGCTGTTGAGGTAACGCATGTAGGTTCCTCCAATGAGCGACCACCTGTATTATACAACCGCTTTTTAGTCTGCGTAAGGCGTGGTCACTCAAAAGAGGGACTATTGTATCTCAGAATTCAAATGCACTGCAAGGTAAGATGCAGAATAAAAAAACAAAGCTCTTCAAGTCAAGGTTTTCATGATTGTTTCTGTCTCTAAACTATTGACCCATGGATCCAACTTACCCCACACTCCTCCTGCATTAGCAGCCTTGCTTGGCTTCCCATCCGTACTTTCACCTTCACCGTTCAGTGATGGCTGTTGACAGATACATAAACTTGAAGTTAATATGATGACCCCAAAACTGAAATATGTCCACGGATTTCAACTGCTCTCTATCCCCCCGTCTGCCGCAACACAGCCATGCATTTAATGCATGAAAAAGAATAATTACCACAAGCATGATCCTAAAACAAAGGATTTTTTAAAAAATCCTATACAAGTGATAAAATGTGTCTGTCAGAATCACATGCACACACTTCACAAGTATGATGAGCCTGTCTATCATCTCTGATTTATTTGTCTAGCAAAGCATTATTATTAACATTGTTGACAAGTAGGGCCCCATCACCTATGAAAAGCTTTATGCTCTAGTCATACCTGTTTTCATACAGTGAATATTGCCAATTTTGCCATTTACTGCAACCACACAAGAAACCTTTCAAACCAAGCACATCTAAAATTTCACTTGCTAGACCATTACTATGAAAGTTCTGAACTCTGTTGACATACATGAATGCTTAAAAAGTCACCAATGCAGACACTCACAAACTCTTCCTCCAAATTCTCAGTGCTAGACTTCTCTGGCTGCTCTGCAGTCTTGCTTTCACGATCCTTGTCCCCTTTGTTGGGACTACCCTTGTGGTCTTTCTCATGGTAGGGGCGCTTGTGTGAGGCTGGTGGACGGCTGTAATTGTTGTAGTAGGGGTCTCCATGGTAGTATTCATAGGGGTAGTCATAGTACGGTGGGTAACCTCCGCCATTCATTGGTGGCTGTCAAATACATAGTAAAAGCATCCATTAAAATGCGATATTTCTTGGAGATATGCATTGCAATATTCTGCATCTGCAAGCAAGGACTTTGCCCTTAACACCCTCTCTGACCTCTTAGTATGCCCTATATAGAATTTTTTTTCCTCAAGTACAAACTTTTACTTTTGATACATGCTGAGTGTTATTTCTAACAATAATAATATGTTCTCGTCCACCTACCTGACTGTATCTGGCATTTGGGTGATGATATTTTCCATCTCTGCCAACAGGTGGCCTACTGTAGAGCGTTGGCTGTGAACGGTAATGGTTACCATACTTGTCATAGCTGTATCCATTATAGTAGCCGTAGCCGGCATAGGCTGGGTTATAGTAGTCATCATCTACAGAGTGGTGGCGGTACTTTTGTGGTGGGGGATATCTGCGATCTGCTGACAAAAACAGAAAATCTGTAAAGTAAATCTGATGAGTAAATTACCCCTTGACCTCAAGAGAGGAAACCTGATTCCAAAAATTACTACAAACACATTTTGTTGGCAGGTATACAACACTTACAGTTGGTTAATTAGCTGAAATGCTAAAAACATATTTAGGTTGTCAATTTTAACACAAAATACACAAATCTGATCAAAAAAAAAAAAAAAAAAGCTTGAAATCAGACTTAGTATGTTTCACACCCTGAAGGTATTTTTGAACAAACTACTTCCAGTATCTTCTCTACTTTAACCATTTATGTGCATTTAGGCATGTCAGAAAAGAATGAAAGTCCTTAGCATTTATGTCAAAAACATGTTATCAAAACAATTTTTCTTAACAGGATTTTGAGTACAATTAGGCACGCTTGTAACTGTCGTCAGTAGCTGCTTGCTACCTATAGCCCCTGGGGGTTTGATCTAACAGAAAACAAGCTAGCCTAAAATGTCTGAAAGGTGAACATTAAAACAGAATGATGCCAAAAGATAAAGTTAAGTAGCAAAACAGACAAGTTTAAAAACTGTAAATTATTGTAGCCAAGCTTTCTAATAATCTTTGGATATTAACAGCTAAATTATAGGGCAAATCAGAAAAGAATGAAAGTCATTTGTATTTAAATCAAGAGAATGCAATGAAAATATAATATTTCTTAACCAGATATCAAGCACAATTAGGCAAACTTGTAACTGTCGTCAGCAGCTGCTTGCTACCTATAGCCCCTGGGGGTTTACCTAACAGAAAACAAGCTAGCCTAAAATGTCTGAAAGGTGAACATTAAAACAGAATGATGCCAAAAGATAAAGTTAGGTAGCAAAACAGACAAGTCTAAAAAGTTATCTTGAAAATTAATATTTCCTTTTAATATTTTATCTCTAAATTCAGCTATGATAAATATACCAGCAGTGATTTAAATATCTTTCTGTTGATTTAATCACATGTACTGATGACAATCGAAGTATCATAACCATTATCTGAACAAATTTTCATAAAATTGGCTCAAAAAGTGCAATTTTTTTCAAAACTAGGATTATAAATTAAAATCATAATATAATTAAGTTCTGACATGTCTTGGTCACTAACCTTATCATATGTCCAAGTTTCATAACTTAAAACTTTATTTTAGGAAAAAATGTAAATGAAGAAAAGAAAAGAAAATTTATTTATTTGAATAACAATGTAAGTATGTATGGTTGTGTGTTTGACAAAACATTTTTAAGGTCTTTTAGGAGGGCGGGCTGGGGGGAGGGGTGCGTTTTGACTTTATATGTGTCAGATTTATTGGACTAAAATTTGGCTAAAGAAGATTCCATTTGGCTAAAAGAAATTTGTAGTTTTAGCCAAATTGGCTAAGTGGTAAAAATTCCTAGCGCTAGCCCAGATACCCTGCAATAAGGCCATTCACACTACAGGCTGTAGTACAGAGAGTTATATTTATTGATACCCTCCAATAAGGTTACTCACACTGCAGCCTTAAGAGACCACCTCTGCAAAATACTGTGGTCAGTACATGTATGTTTATAAATTCTGTTCCTATGAGAGATCACCTACCTTTAGAGGCCATTAGTTGGGCATCAATGGTGGTGGCCTTTCAAAGCCAAGTTTCACTGTGTGTATACAGTGGTACTTGCTACTTAAGACCACCCGAAGTGCCAGACAAAAGTGGTCACATAGGGCAGGTGGTCTTAAACTGGAGGTAAATTAACCAAAAAATGCAAGTCCAGTGTCTAGAAAGGGTGGTCTTAAAGACTAACATGGTCACTCATGAGAGGTGGACTTTAGAGCAGGAACCACTGTACTCGAAAATCCAGTATCTTTCAACCTGTTGCAGAAATTGTGGCTTTTTTATTAGTCTTCTTCTCGAAACAGATAATCATTCTTCGTTACATTTTTCTGCCCCCCCCCTCCCCCCCCGATCATGGGCATATTGGCAGTGATTGACCAACACTGGGAGTCATGTGGACCATGACAGGTCAACGAACTTCACCAGACCTCCTTATTTGTTCAAAATTTGTTATTTTTCTCTGTTGTTACAACACAAATGACAACAAAACTGCAAATGAAATATCTACAGGAACTTATCTTATCCACTGGAGAGATGAAAGTAAAATGATTGGATAAAATTCAACCCAGCTCTTTAACAATCCACATGAAGTAACACAAGCATCCACAGATTCAATTCACAATTTTGCTGACATTATGACCAGACTAGTTAACTGGTTCAGGAGATCATAAGTGGTTGCTGCATGAATCAGTGTAAAGCTGCTCACCTTCATAATAACCTTTCTCAAATGACCTCTGTCTCTGCAAAGGATGGTAACTATAGTCCAACCCATAATGGCCATTGTAATTGTTGTAATAGTCTTCCCTGCGACCACGGCTGCTTTTGTCTCCATGCTCAGATGGCTTTGAACCAGGTGGCTTCTGCTATTTTGTGAGATATGACATGAACATACACATTATATATTTATAAACTGGCAAGGAGACTCCCATAAAGATATGTATGTTGTCATTACAGCCACCCTTATCATGCTTATTACAACCGCAACATACAGAATGGTCAAAATATAAAGTAAAATATATGCAATAATAGAAAGTTATGTAAAGTTACATCAGGCAATTAACACAATCTCCAAGGAAATATCATTCAGTTTGCTATATCATGACACATTGGCACAGACATAACAATTTACAATAGCACAGGATCCATGAGACAAAAGGATCATGATGACCTCTGCTGACTGGAAGCTGCTGCTTCTGCAAGTGCACACTTTATTCATGCCCTTTACTGTATTTATGTACCAACCAATAGTTGATTAAAAGTTTTATTTCAAGATACAAGCCAAACACCAGAAATTTTGATCTTTCAAAGCAATTCAAAGTCAAATTAACATCATCCGTTTTTTCCCAAACTGAAGTGGAATTGTGCATTTTTTTCATCCTCGAAATGGAATTTGATACTTTTTCTTGTGTGAATTATATATAAATATACAGCAGTGAAATGGAATTTGCAATTTTTTTTGCTGATGAAGGGGAATTCCTCTTTTTTGAAACAGAAAATCATTGGCCCAATTAAAATACCCAGAAGTGTCTGTTTCAATTGAATTGGCTTAACAGTTTCAAAGAAAAGATCTTTTTGAGACTTTGCTTAATATGAATACATTCATAAAAATTCCAAAGATCAATGGATCAAGACCACTGGAACAGACTCTTTCAACATACTTGTAACACCATCAAGTTTAAAGTGGATCTGACTGACAGTTTTGAAGAAGTAAAAAATGTGAATGACCACTGCAATCCTCATTTACTTACAGTAATCAGTAGAAATGTGTACAACAGTGAATACCTCCATTTAAAAAACTGCTACAAATCAAGGCCCCACAGTAATTCAAGCTAAGCGTTGACTGAATGGTATACCATGAAAAAATGCTGCCACTTGCTCAAATTAGGTCATAGTGACACCAAAATCTAATCAGTTCGTCTCGGCTTGCTAGATAAGCATACTGCCAAATTTGAGCAAAATACACTGGAGCATTCTGGCAATATTGTGGTAACGAGCATGTAATTAGGCGGCCATTTGCTCAAATTAGGTTATGGTGACAACAAAATCTAATCAGTTCATCTTGCCAGGTAAGATAAGCATAATGTCAAATTTGAGCAAAATACCATGGGGCGGACCCTAAAAAACCAAATGCCTGAAATTCAGTCAACTCCATCATAAATGGTTGATACATCATATAATTCTAGCCCTGTTGTGTAAATTGGCAATGAAAGCTGTATAATGGCATGTAGCAATGTCCTTATTCTTGAAGTGAAAAACTTTAAAACCTCTGCATCTTTATTCACTAAAATCATTGTGTACTACCAGGCTGCAGATTATTACCCCCATGGAACTGTCAGCTTTTTACACTTATCACACAGAAAAAGCATACCATGCTCTGTGACTGTCCCCCCTTTGCAACAAAGAAAGTCCCATATAACCTAAGATTACATGGGCAATCAGCTAGCAATGATTCCAAAAATCCAAAGCATTGGAGTGTGAACATTTAAAGAACTTAGTAGAGACCCACCCAAGGCAGACCCCTGTAGCTACCCAGTTTGAAACCGAATCAGTTGATGCTTTTGGAGAAGTTGAAAATGTCTACTCTGGAAGACAGACAACAGACACAGGTCTACCACACCACCTCAACTGAATGACATGTCAACTAGGACAAAAAAAAAAAAAAAGAAAAAATCTCAGCACCACAAGGTAGCGAAATGTGAACTATGTGACACTCTACACAATGTCAAAACAACTGGCCAAGAATTTTTTGAGAAAAGATTTTTTTTTAATATTAAAAAAACTCATTCAAAATACTGAAAATCATTGCATCACCATCTCCGTCACAAACTTGGTAGAGGATCACCTGGGGGAATAACCATGTGCAAGATCAAAACGTTCCATTTTAGTCTTTTGTTTTGAAGTTCCAAACTGTAAAAAGTCTAGTGGACAGATAAATACAAGTCGATTTTATAAGCTCTAGTGACTGACAAATCACCAGAGCTAAACAGTAGTCATGAACGAGATGATTTGCAAGGAAAGTTAACCCCAGTGCTGCGCGACCTGTGTTTATACGGTACAAAATGCAGGTTAAAAAAACAATTCAGCAGGACTAGGGTTAAGACATAAGTGAAAAGTGCACCTAAACATGTTGCAGATGCCTACCATGTTATCAAATATTACATACTGTTACAGTGGTCCCTGTCTTGAGAGACCACCCCTAGGGCAGGTCAAAATGTGGTCTCTCAAAACAGGTGGTCTTTCATCAGAGGTATAATAACATGGAAAAGATAGCACAGTGTTCTGAGAGAGTGGTCTTAAAAAGATGTGGTCTCTCACTGGAGGGGTCTCTCAAGACAGGTACCACTGTATTATCTTTTTTTTGGGGGGGGGGGAGGGGTGTCTACTAGAACGATCCCTACATACTCTCAGCCTCATTATTGCTTCTCATTTGACTGAATATAAAATGGGTTAATGGAAAGTCTGACTCCACGTGATATGATCATTTATTTATCATCTATTTTGCACATTAACAATAACTAAAATAAAGCTGTTAATCTCTGACCAAGCACAATGCCAGATTTATAATCAACTATATTGTATTTTCAAGAAGGCAATGATGCATCCAAAATGTCAGACCCTCCCCCCCCCCCTCATTTAAAAAAAAAATTCTCTGATTTTGGTGGAAAAGCATTATCTAGTTTGTTTGAAAATCACAACGTCACAGTCCAAACAAAACTAAAATATTTGCAATGTTATAAAGTGGTCAATGTACCATGTTGTTTTTTTCATTTAATGGGACCTGCAAAAAATTGTGGATATATATCCAGCTCTTACCATCAGTATCTGATTACATAAAGTCTGATCTACTGAGTCACATTTGTGGTACATATTTGAGTAGAACTTTGGATAATTCAAGCATCTTTTTCACTGCACCCATGTGAACACCCACAAACAGTGTCTTGACTCCCAATTGTTTTGAGAAGCTATCTCATTAAAACTATATTAGAAACAATAAATCAATGTATTTTTCTGATCTTGTTTACCATGACACACACACACTCACAAAAACAAAACAAAAAAGAGTCAACTAGTAAGTCTGTAAAGTAGACATGTGCAGACCTGTATGCAACATAGATGAAGGTCTATGACCTTTGATTTCACATTTCAACAGATCCTTGGTTTGCAACAGGACTTGTGCACTCCTGTACCTGCCAGCCCTGCAACCTGGTTTCACAAGAAGCAGTACTTCTTTATGATCCTTTCTAACCTAGTTTACACTTCCACTGGAAACACCAACCAATGCAAGAATAGTGGTTGTTCTCACCATGTTTTCCTGCTTTGGAAAGTTAAGCCATGCTGGTGCGAAGTCATGCTTTGGAGCCTTGCTGCTGGCCATCAGTGGCTTTTACACATCATTCAAGGCACACTGTCCAAAACAAAAGTGACATGGAACCAATAAAAGGTTAAGAATGTGATGAATAGCTGAGAATACACACATTACAAAAGGCAAATAAAAAATACATTTATTCAAATCTCATACCAATACTGTGGCATTTCTAGTGGATGACAGAGGCCCTAGTACCTGGAATTACATTCCTATTGACATTCAAAGTAAAGAGAACTTAATATTATTTATAATGTCTTACAAAAAAGTTATCATTGCAGGGTTTCTGCCAGAGTTAATTTTAGGGTACACAAATACGTCATATTCTAAAGTAAAACGGTCTAAAAATAAAGACTTTATGGGGAATTTTGGGTTATAAATACCAAATTTTATTTTTTGGCCAAAATTTTAGGGTAAGCAAAAGTACCCTTGGGGTTTTTTAGGGTATGCTATTTTACCCTCTGGCGGAAACCCTGCATTGGGTATTTATTGACATATCAACATATTTCACTGTGTCAGTTATTAAAGAAACTTTTGTTAGACCTGCATGCTTTACTGTGATATCTTCTTTACAGCCTTGTTATTGAAGGGAAGCATATGGATTCATTATGAAGTTTTTCTTATTTTTCACTTGATTTATTTTGATGCATAAACTTTGTAACATTGTAAAATTACTCATGTTTTTCGATATTTTTTATGTACATGTACACTATACTGGCAAATAAACACAACATAAAATTTCAAATTACAAAACTTAATTTGATTTTAATGACAAACATGGTAAATAAAAAAAAAATTACTGCTCATGTTAACTAGCCCTCCACTCAATCAAATGAAAAGTTTTTGACATTCCTGGACATTTGGACCAACAAATGTAGAATATGTGTTGGCCCAATCAAGTTTTAATTGGACATACACCTGTGTATATATATATAATTTTTTGTTGTTGTGTTGTGAAATGTCAGACAGCAGGACTCAACATTTGTGGTTGTCCCACTGCCCAGGGCAACTAGATTTCAGAGGCTCCAACCCTGGCACCTTGGTAAGAGAAAGATTCTCCCTTGTGGATGGTTGGCAAGAGGGAGTTATGACAGCGCAGAGTGCCCAAGGGGTTGGGTCAAAGAAGGGGGCAAGTCCCCCCCCCCTTCCATTAGGAAATTTTTAGAATGTTAAGGTTAAAATGGTGAATCCCAGTGCATTGTAGAAGCAATATTTAATAAATACATACCCCTCAATGCTCACTTAGATTTTATGGCAGGTGGGAGAATGGCAGATTTTCAAAATAAGCAGCTAACACAGGAGATCTTCCACCCAAAACGGGAGTTTGAGCCTCTGAGATTTTCAACTTACTCAGTTCAGGGCAAGCAGATTTTTTTGATGCATGTCCCCATAAATAACACAGGAAAGATAGAAAAGAGATATGTCCAATCATTTAATATATGGGAGGTCTGGGCAAGTTCCTGGAAAGTAAGTGTTCCCAACAGTTCCTGACAAGCTGTAGTTGCAAACAAAACTAAATGAATGCTTCTTCCTGCTTGCACACCAGCCAGTGGCCACTTGCCTTGTTAGAGTCACACCTTTCAGAAGGTTTGGAAGTCTTCTCAAATTTAAGGACAGGTAAGACACTAAAAATAAATCCCACTTTAGTCAATCCTATCTCAAAATGTATTTGCGTTAGGATAACATATCATATATGTGTGTACTAATCATATATCAAAGAATTTATATATCCCTTATTTGGGTGTCTGTGATGTTAATTGTTGAATAAACAATTGAAAGTTGACCGCAAAGCATCCACCCCATAAATGTCGATATGAGTCACTAATTATTTGTGATAAAATCATAATTACACTTGGATCTTAATCCTGACATATTGGCAACAAAAAACCGATCCTGCGATTTTTTATTGTTTCGTTTCGTTTTTCTGTTATCCATCCTCAAAGTTCGACGTTTCCATTTTCCCTTTGATTTTCAGGATGTTCATTTTCTTCATTTCAAAGGATAAGAACGAAGAAAAATCTAGAAAATCGCTGAATCGTTTTTGCAGTTCAGACTTTAAAGAATCGAAAGCCGTTAACCGGATTAAATTTCCCCCAACCGTTTTCTTGGAATAAACATTCTTAGGTGGGGCTCTCGTCCTATTATCCTTTCTGAGAAAACAAGCTTCAAAGGCCTTTGATGTTGATCATTTGCCTCTGAAACAATACCATTTGCTCAAGTTGAGCTGATATTTGTACAAAATGTAGCAAACATCGTCCCTGAACATTGGAGGAGGTTGTCAATCAATCATGGGCCAATCACATGAATAAAAGAGCCTGTGAAGTATGGAAAACATTATTCAGCGATCTGTCAAACGGCGATAGAGACAGTGTGGTTTCAAAGTGTGACGTCATGGAGGGGGCCCTTCCGGCCACGTGACCTCAAGCCTGGCAACGAAAGTTATTTTGCCTTGTTTCAGTGGGGGGACCTGCGGCCGCTTGTGGTCAGTGTACGGATGGCGGGTTTGGTTTTCTTCCCCCCTACCTCTTCATCCCATTTTTCGGGATAGCGTTTTATTGTATTTACTAGTCTCCTATCTGTACACTTTATGTAGTTAGCTTGTTAGACTTGTCTTTACACTTTAGTTAGTTAGCTAGTCATTATTTTGTAGTTGTTTTCTCAATTAGTTTCATTTCTCTTTCCAACCTGAGCTTTGCAATGTTATTTTGTGTGTTTATTTGTACTTTTACTTCCTCATCCCTGGGTTCCGATAAAGTTTTTTTTCCCGCCTGTCTTTGGTGTGAAGAACCACTGGGGTAATCCATCGCGGCACGGCCTTTGAAGTTTGAAGGAGCATCATCTGACGATTCCCGCTCCTCTTGAACATTTAAAGTCTCCCTTCATTAGAACGCAAAACAAGCAAGACAACTATAAAGTAAATCACTAACGCTATGATATGTTAGCATGTTTGCATTTTTTCCCTGCCCACAAGCATACTTTCCGCATGCTGCCTTATTTCGCATTGCCGCCCTGATACCACTCTCTTTTTGCCATGGGCCATTGCTATCTGCAGCCACGTGACAGGCTGTTAAGTATGATTGACGGGTGGCATTGTTCAGTTTGGCGGCTGAAAACCAAAAGAATGACACATGGATGTTCGGATGTCCACATGCCTGTGTGGTTTTGGGCGTTTTTCTCATATTTCTACTTTAGTTAAAAGCTTGAAATTTTGACAACTAATAGAAAGGACATTCATCATGTAAAAACAGTTAAAATTTCAAAATCAGCCATGCAAAAGTTTTTGGTGTCTTAAATGTCCTTATCAGGTGCACCTCTCCTCCCAGTTTACAGTGAAGTGTGGGTTAAAACTTACCACCACAGTTAATGTAAAAATACATTGTAAAATTTTCACATACTTACCTGTATTTTCTTGACCTTCTCAGACCACCTGTAGTTCTCTGAGATAAAGCCAACACATGAAAAAGTTTGTTGACAATTCCTGGTACAAATCCAAAGTGTACACACTCGATCCAGGGCAACGTTCACCAAAGTATAAATATTCCAATGCCACACCAATGTGTATCACTGGAAATTCCAGTTGTTACCTTGTCATCTTAAATGTTTTAGCTGCCTCCTTCCATAAATGTCTATAAAAGTGATGGCAGGGACAAAACAAAGATTGTTTTCTTGTGGTGTATCATTGGTTTCACCAGACATGCAATGAAACATGGGAACTTCATATGAAGGATATCACTCTTCTGCTGTGTGAAGTTCTGTACGATAGTAAAGCACATTCCACTCCTTGTTTATAACACCAACGTTTTGAGCAAACTTGATCCAAATAACAAGGCACTTGTGAAAGATATTCCCTGTTCAAAGCATCTTAAAACTGTTTTTCTCCGCTTTTATTTCAATTTACATCATGTTACAATCTGTCAGAATGATGTTCGATGTCCATATTTAGCATAATTTGCTGAGGCTGACAAGGGAGGAGCACTGAGACAATATACAATATTCTTTAAAAATATTTTCTAATGTTGTGTGTATAAAATAACTATATCACCTGTTTCTTTTCTTTTTTTCTAATTTTAATTAACTACTTTATGCGCACAGTGCTGGTCCTTCTGACAGTCTACATCTACAGCTACAAATGTTATATTCAAGGCTATGTTTTTGTCCAATGCATTCTCAATTTCACGGCGTTATGCGGCACAAAAGACACCCAGACGAACCAGGGAGTCAGCAATGCCCAAGCGCCGTGACTGCGCGTTCCATATGTAGAACTGGCGACGGCTTGTTCCCTGGAAGAAACTACATCCACCTGTCGTGTCAAACAACTTGTTGAGCTGCTGCACGTCATAAAACACGACGACTCAACGTCGTTCTCATTTCATTCTAAGCCCCCATCTTTCACTGCCTATGTTTGTATTCGTCAAGTTAACTTAAGATCCATAAGTCCAAATATCCACACTTCGTTTCAAAACCTCTGTTCCTCAAGTTTCCTGTCTTCCGATGCAGAATGAAACAACGTTCAACCCCAAAGTAAACTTGTTTCTGTTTTGTCCGAATGTAAACATCTACCTGTAAACTTTCGTGGACACACGATGCAAGTCCCTAAGGCGCAATAAAAAGTACGGTTGCACTAAATAATCAACACCTCATTGGTTTAAACTAGCAACACCCGGTGTCAGTTTCAGTAAGACATGAAACGAGACGACAATTCTTGGCACAATTCCTGTCTTCTGTCGACCTTTAAAACTGAATATGGCGGATTCCCAGCCCATAATAATCAACCTATAATCTCGGGAAGTCACGCAGCTAAATAAACCCTGGTGCTAGAATGTGGAATATGAACACAGCTACATTATGATTTGATACTCAAGGCAACAATTAAATATATTTTGAACTCTGAAATTATCAATTTGTGGCAAACTTGAGAAAAATATGTCATAAAGTTGACCTTCTACAACGAGACTTTACGAGAGTTTATTGACAGAGTTCAAGGTGAGCTGAATGACCCACCTGCCCCTGGCAGCCACTCACCCAGTTAGTGCCACTGGACCAGAGCAGTGACTGTGATATTGTCAGACTGTTTTGGTGAGCAAAGCTATGAGTGTCAAGGCTTAGGGTATTATCAATTCACATTTAACTTACTGGATGCATGACAATATTCCAAATGTCAAGTTAAGAATTTTTCAGTAAATTGTCCAAAATCATAATACATAAAACTGAGACTTCGAGTTTCAGAGTCAAAACAGTCACTCATTTATCCACTTATGGTAGGTCAGAACTTCATTCAACTGGATGGACCACAATGGCAATGCCTCACAACAGTCACAAGTGACAACATAGTCAATAATATTGTTAACAAATTAAATTCTCGTTTGAAATTTCGGTATAGGCAGGACAGTTCTCTGGAATTCCAAGACCAGAAAGCTGCTTTGGAGTGTCGCACTATCTGATAATTGTATAGGCCAGGGTGCTAGCCTATGGAATTAAGTCTGCATGTGAACACAGACTTCTTGTTTTTTTCTCAAATACTTTATTCTTTATTCATTTCATTTATTTATTTCAGTGTGCCAGTTTTGTGGTCAGCTTTTCTCAGACACTATTGTTCCATAAAGTACCTGGAACTTGGCACTGTGATAGACCTATAAGTAGTGAAATTGTGCATTTTCTGTGCTGCCACTTTATACTTTTTTTAAAGTATGATGCTTTATTTTCATTGTTTTACTTTTTTACTTTTTTTCATGAAATACTTTTTTATACTTTTTTTGGACAAATTTTTGAACTTTTGATTGGAATTCAGTCAGATATAAAGGGTAGTGTTTTAAGCGTTCTCACAGCCTTTCTGAGTGTCTGGTTAACAAGAATGATGAACCATCTTCCCACTGAGTGACAACCATGGGTCCATGTCAGTGTTTCTGTTAGGAATTTTTTCAAAGGGTCCCAACCTGAAAGACAGTCAATTTTTTTGCTATCCTTTGCAAAGTTAACAAAGAAAATACAGGAAGTTGGGACCCTTTAAATTTTGCTGGGGGGTGGGGGGTGGGGTGGGGTATTTCATGATATGGAAGGGTAATATATTCCCATTTGGGGTTAATGGAAACCTTCCATGTTTTGGTGTCAGTCATCATAAGGATCTGGACCGTGGTACTGAGATACCTGATGCATAGCCAAAGTCCTGGTTTCCATGAGACACAGCCAAAAATGCACTACAAGTGGTACAACTCAGCATGGAAGTCTGTTCTTTGTTCATTGCAAACAACTATGGGTGATGTTTAGCTCAGCTGACTTGTCAGTCAGCTGAGCTTATGTGGTAGTTAAGCATCCATCGTCAGTCTGTCGCTGTCTACAATTCACATTTTCAACTTCTTCTCCAAAATCAATGGCCAGATTTACCTCAAACTTGGTGGGAATGTACCTGGGTCCCTACCAAGTTTGTACAAATGGTGATGGTCCCTTGATTTTTTTTGGATTTTTTGTGAACTTTTTTTTTGGGGGGGGGGCAAATCTTCAAGAAAATCTTCTCCAAAACTGCTAGGCCAATTGCTTCGAAATTGCTTAGGGAGATTTCTGGGGACCCTTAGACCTTAATTTGTTCAACAGGTGGAACAGTGATTTTTCAAATATTTTTTGTGTAAAAAATGTGTTTTTGCTATTTTCGACTTCTCCAAAACTGTCACTCAGATAATGCTGGAACTTGGTGGAAATGTTCCTTTTAGCAGGGCCAAACAAAGGTGCTCACAAGGTGGTGATCCTATTGTTATTTTTTTTTTTAAATTCTTTTTAATTTTCCAGTGATTTATAATTTTTACTGTGATTTGAGGTGTCCAAGAACAGGTATAAAATCTTATGCATTGTGACATTCAAAACTGACTGCTTATGCTTGGGCCATCTGTGTGTATCTTGAGTTTCATCAGGCCAAGTCCGTTGTTATTTGATAATGACGTGATCTCGGGTAAGAACACAGTGTCATCATTTGAAAGTTCAGTGATAGTGTTGTCTATCCTGGAGTCAAGCACAGTAATCTTCACTGGAAAATAGGACAACCTAAATGATGCAGCAATCAAAAGGTACAAGGGTAGGTCAGCGTTAACATGGCAGAACTTTTGGCCGATAAACATTTCCAAATTACATGCAAATCATGCATGTAACAAACATGTGTGAAGCGTGCAAAGTCTATTTTATATTCAATTTATATAGATTAAGTAGTGGTAGTAAAAATCTGCCAAGTTGAAATCATATAGTCAAAAGAGGTTGGCTGTGAGTTTCATCACCAAGGCAATATTGTGCCTTGGGAATGAACAGGAATTGTAATTGATACATTATATATGGACCGTGGAATTAATAAACTTGTCAAGTTTTGAAAGCAACAATCTTCATGTGAGAACTTCACACTATGAATCTCTAATTTTTAGTGAATTTTTCAATGTGGGTACTTGTCGATTAATGCATACAGTGCTATTGATTACTATGTAATTGAATGGGGATTGCAATAGTAATTCACATTTTGGACTTTTTCTCCAAAACCACTCGTCAGATTCACTTCAAACTTGGTGGGGATGTGCCCTGGGTGGATCTTTGCTAAGTTCGTTCAATGGTCGTGTTCCAGTGTTTTTTTTTTTTTTTTTTTTTTTAGTTTATGGTTCATTTTTTTTGCCAAATCTTAAAAAAATCTTCTCCAAAACCACTTGACCAAGTGATTCAAAATTGCATAAGAAGGCATGAATGCATGACAGCTGGAGTTACACAGTACATGGGTGACCTTGACTTAATTGTCAAGGTCACAGGGTCACTTAGGTTTATTTAACTCTACAGATGATAACTTGAGAGCTATTATCTACTTTCATGTTTTACAGGGTCATCAGATACCCTCTTTGAGGGCCACACTGAGTACATGAGTGACTCAAGGTCACTGGACAAATGATATGAAATTTACTGTTCACTTGATAACTTAAGATCTATTTTTTGAGTAGCTAGGACCTTGATGTTGCACATGTCAATTTTCTCTGTGAAGGTCACGCTTAGACAGTACATAAGTGACATTGATCTCATTTCTGAGGTCACAATGCAACATACATTTATTTTACTCTTCAGAGCTATAACTTGAGAAGTACATGTACTTGAACTGGGACTTTGGTGTTGCACATGTTAGTGTTCTTCCATATAAGTCAGACTTACTGAGCACATGGGTGACCTTGATCCTATCCCAAGTTTACAGAGCCACAAGTGTGTTGAATCTCTAGGTCAGCTGAGCATGGGCTGTTCACACAGCTCTCTTGTTACAGCATAATTTTGCTGCAATACCCGTGAGTTGCTTCAGATTTATACTTTTTTTCTGAAAATTTATACTTTTTAAAAGTTAAATTGGATACTTTTTTGTGTAATTAGGCAGTGGCAGCACTGCATTTTATTGGAACAGTCATGATGTTGAAAAATTTGCAAATTAAAGGCATATTTGTGGAAATTTTAAATCTTACATATCTTCTAAACTTTTCTAGATATATAGAGCTGCCATTCAAATCTTGATATGTGGGTCTATTGCTAAAGCAAAATCCTATAGCATGCAAACAAAGTTAAGAAGTTTAATTCATGTTAAATTCACCAAATTTCCTGTGAATAAAATGAGCTATAAGACGGGGCAAGTGGCTTAGATGGAGAGGGTAAAAGTTTGACCGGTTCTATTTGAATGAACTTGTCAGGAACTAACGGAGAACCGCTGGGGTCCCGTATATATACGCACAGGTAACTTCCTTCGTCACGCAATACACATGCATTGTGAGGACAGGGTGTGCATTGGCTGTGATTGGTCCTGTGAATAAACATGCATCTGAAACAATCCTGGCTGCCCCACTGTGCCCACAAGCTGGTAAATGTTTTCACAGACAGGCTGTTATGCAACCAGAGATAACTGAACTGTGGGAGTCTGGCCTGCATACCTGTCAGAACAGAAGCAGTGGTGCCCAATGTTGAGTGCCCATAGGCATAGCTGTTGTATTTCTGGACCCTTCAGTGACATTTGCTCATCAGTTCAATATCTATCACATTGTTTCATAACCTTTGTAAACACTGCCCACTTCCAACAAAGATTCATCTTATTCCATCCATGTTTAATCTGTGCAAACTTGCAACTTGAGTTTGTCCACACCTTCAGTAGGTTGTAGAACTGTGATACTCAAACATGTACATGTACCATGGTATAGATTTTTGTTAGGTGCTATGTGAAGTTGGATGTTGCTTGTGCAAACTTATAACTTTAGTGTGCTGGCATATTCAGGCTGGTGACGCTCAATAGTTAAAGACATAGATCTCTGTAAGAGATATGTGAAGTTGATGTTGTGTACATGTATGACAGTGGACTAGGTGAGCCTAATAGTTGATAATGGTAGAGATTATCATGTAAATGTTTTTACATTCCTGTAAACAGTGAAACTCAAATACATGTATATCAGTGTATAAATGTTTCCCATGTTGCAGTCATTTTATGCCCCAGATTTACAAAGCATGAGAATCTGGTGTTGATGTGGTAATTTTTACTTCATAGTATAAATGGGTTTAGCATCATATTATAATGTTGCATTAAAAATTATGCAATTAGGCAATTAAAATTTTAAAAGCTCTCTACCTTCTTGCCTGCAAAGCAGACCAAGTTACGTGTTACTACACTTGGTCTGCCCTTCTTCGACAGGATTTTATTTATAGTAAGGGAAACAGAACTATACTGTGACCCTCCCCCTAGACTGAGACACCAATCAGGAAGTTCATCATTATCGCCTGAACCAGTAACAGCCTCTGGTCCCTAGTGTACTGAAGCCTGTTACCATAGTAACCATACTCAGCCAATTAGAAACTGAGCCACTCTTCCAATGCAGAACAGTGACCTTGTCAAAGAAGGGCAGACCCCAGCGGAGTAGACAAAATACGCAGCTTGGGTCAGCTTTGGAGGCAATCTACCTTCCAACCTATTACAGATAGACACAAAATTTAAAGTAGTACATGCAAATTTGTAACACCTGTCAATGTTATGGGCAGTGAACAAAAACTGGAGAATTTGAAATTATGCTAATTAGCAGCACTTGAAACATCTAAAAGTTGAATATCTCTAAAACCATTATAAATAGAGGTGCCAATCCACTTTTGTGGAATTGGCCAAAATGTGTAAGGCCACACCAGGTGTGGCCCGCCCATCAGGTCCACTGCTGATGGACTTAGACTGGGAAGAGTTTGATGCTCAGCAGCCGAGAACCATTACGGCATACGCAGAGGCCTTCAAATGGTTGGAGGAAGATACCTGGGATCTGTCCTTGCAGCCTTATATTCCAGTGTGTCATTGGCCACTTTGGGGTCTCTCCGGGATGACCCCAAGTGCTCCATTCAGATCACGGAGGCGGTGCAAGACTGGTTAGACCAGGGGGCACTTCTCATGACTTTGTTGTCGCGAGCTGTTGATCACCAGGTGCGGACCGCTTGTACACTGGAAGCAAACCTGCTTTTGTTACAGAGCGATGCCTATCTCCATGGTCAGAAGCTGCCTGACCCAATCTTTAGTAGAGCCTGCACGGAGCCGCTCTTCTCCGGAACTCTGTTTGGAGAAGAAATGGCAGAAGTGGTCCACTGGGCACAGGATATTCAGACCTGCTCAGCTGACCAGCACGTACCAAGGTGCTGACCTCCTTGGCTGCCTCAGCCTCGAAGCGTGGTACTTCTCAGACTGTGTTCACCTGACCCTCAACTTGGGCTCCCTCTGGGACATGACAACCTGGGAAAGGCAGAGAGTGATCCGGGAAGGGCAAGCCCTCTGACAGAAGCAAGAAGTCCAGAAAGCTTCATCATTCCTGACTCTTGTATGCCGGAAATCAACGTCTCAGGATTGCCAACCACCACACTCTTAGACTCAGTACAGCGCCCGGTCCGCGGCTGCCTTACTGCTTATCACGTACATTGGAAGTCTAAGACAGACAATTTGTTCGTCCTGAACCTCAATATCCCGAGAAACTGCTACATGCTGCCTTTCGGCAAAGACAGGCCTCCATTAAGCCAAGAATTACGGTGTTTTTGCTCCTCCCACCTCAAAACTCAAAGCATCGGCATTCCTGGAGGTGGTTCAGACACTTCGGAACAAGTGCGCCATAGAGCAGGAAGAGAATCAAGATCTCCTGGCTTTTACAACTTACTCTTCCTGGTCCCCAAGAGGGACAGAGGATGGCACCCGGTCATAGACCTGTTGACGATGAACAGATCGCCCTGGTTGCCTACATCCTGTCGTACCTTGGAAGACAGGTGGGAGAGACTTTAGTCTCTGCTCAGAGCCTACCAAGGTCTGCTCAGCACAACAATGGCTGGCCCTGTTGGGCTCCCTCTCCTCGATGGACTCCCAGGTAAAAATTTTAGAGCCCTGATTGCACAGGCCAGGATTCTTGTAGGATCTTGCGTCTCTGTGCACAGGAACATGCTTATACTTGTCCCATGATAGTCGTAAGATCTTGCTTTCCTTACTGCACACAGGAATATAGTAATTCCCATGCCATGGTGGTTCTTAGATCTTGCCTTTCTTTATGCATGTTTATATCTTTCATTACATGCAAAAAAAGAGCTTAGGCTATCAGTGCTGTATAAAATCCTAACATGTCTTGTTTATTTGCAGGTGAATCATGCCGGATAGCAGTTTAGAGCGGTGAACCTCAGAGAGTACCAGACAGAAGTTTAAAGTGGTAAACCTTGGACATTGCAGATCTGCTGGCTCCAGGTCACTGTAAGGAGCACCAGAATAAACTACATTGTCTATTGGGAGTGGTAGGTGGATGTGAAAATCCAAGACTCACAATGTTTGTGTCACGTTTGCTAGGTTCCCAATGCTTGTACAGGCTACGAACAAGTACCAGCTTCTTTTGTGTTAAGAAATTTGTGAAATCTCCAACATATACATGTCGTCACAAGAATTCCTGTCACCACCTTTTAAGACTCCCTGGAACTGGAAGCAAAGAAATGAGGAATAGCCAGAATTTAATGCAACAATTTACATGTGGGGAAACTGATAAGATCACGTTGCGAGCTTCAAATCTTCACACAAGTACCCATCTGAATCAGTTTGAAGACACAGAAACCAAGAGCTTAACAGTATGGACTGATCTGAAACAGATTCGGACATCCCCGCTGCCAGCTCTGACTCTAGGATTGTCAGGACTCATACCCTTTGTCTCAGCTCCAGCCATTCTTATCACTTCTCAGCTCTACATGCCTGATCTGGCCTTTGCTCAAGTGGCTTATGGTGCTGCAATTCTGTCTTTTCTGGGAGGAGTTAGATGGGGTTTTGCTGTTGCAGATAAAGAAGTTGTGAGGCCAAACTGGTTTAACCTTGGCTACAGTGTTACCCCATCCCTGGTAGCCTGGATAGGCCTCATGCTACCACAGCCTGCTGCTCAAGTGACGCTGATGGGAGCACTGGCAGCAACTGCATACTTTGACATGGCCATGTATGGATACCCAGCCTGGTTTAAGGGACTAAGGTTTCTTCTCTCCTTTGTGGCCATTCTGTCATTGTGGACTACATTCATGTGCAAATTTATGCTACCTGAAGCAAAATTTGAAGATTTGGGAAACAAACAAGGTATAAGCTAACATTTTTTGTTTTAAAGAAATTTATATATAGAACGAATCCATTGCAGGGCAAGACAAATTTGGGAGTATTTCCATTGCTTTGGGGCAAAGTCAAATAGTGAGAAGCCTGGACAGAAGGTCATGGTGCCCTACAGCCAGGGACATCACTTTGCTGAGCAGGGCTACAGTTGCGTAGTCCCAATGCTTTCATTCATTCATGAAACTTATTAGATTAGAAATTGCTGTGTGCAGACACAGCAACTTGGCAAGTAAAGGTTAACTTAGCTATAAGTGAGATTTTCACATAAATTTCAGTCCACCAAGTGCTGAAGTATCCAGTGTCTGTGGCTGCATACTGACCTGCAATCCAATGGGAATACACACAAACTACTGCTAATTGTAATCTCTTCTGAAAATATCATGGCTACTGAGAAAGCATACAGTGGTGTCTGGAGAGACCACTCTAATCAGACTGCCTGTCTTAAAAGATCACCTTTCAGGATACAGTAAAACCTGTCATTAGTGAACACCCCTTGGAACCGAAAAAGTGTTTACTATTTTAAGGGTGTTCACTAATGGCAGGTTAAGTTAGCATGAACAAAACAACAAAGGGACCAAGAAAAGTGCTCACTCAACGTTCACTAAACACAGGTTTTACTATGCTCTGCATGGTGCTTATCACGCTGTCAGTGGGGTAGGGTACCCACTACGTCACCAGGGACTTTCCTCATGAATTATGCAGCTATTACCAAAGATGGATTCATTTCCCCGCTGTGTTGTGCCAAGAGGCTACTGAGGATGGAAAGAGGAGAATTTCTCTTTTATGTTTAATTCAATCAAATTACAGAATTATAACCTATTACAGGAGAAAAGATGGTGTTCCCATCCAGTGTAGGGCACTTAAGTGAGTCAGGAGTACAAGAAGCTGTTTTCATCCAGTATAGGGTACTTTAGCCAGGAGAACAAGACGTTGTTCCCATCCAGTGTAGGATACTTCACTCAGGAGTGCAAGATACAAGATGTTGTTCCCATTGAGTATAGGGTACTTTAGCCAAGAGTACACGACGTTCCCATCCAGTGTAGGATACTTCACTCAGGAGTACAAGATATTGTTCTCATCCAGTATATATGGTACTTTAGCCAGGAGTATAAGAAGTTGTTCTCATCCAGTATATATGGTACTTTAGCCAGGAGTATAAGAAGTTGTTCTCATCCAGTATAGGGTACTTTAGATAGGAGAGCTAGACTTGTGTATTCTCATTACTGTCCATTGTGATTGCCAACTTTTAATAACTTCAAAGTGGCTGTCATCAGAACAGTAAATTCCTCATGGTAAATATAGGTATATGGCTGAAACAGTCACATCCATTATGTTTAATCAACTAGATCAGAAACCAGTTTATTCAGTGTCAGTTTAATGTAATGTTTAAGAAGGGAAATTGTACAGCTCTAGCCTGCAGGGATATTGTGTTTTTGGGTTGTGCATTCTGCAGAATACATAAATTAATTATAACTGTGAATTTAAATCAATTACAATATCAATGCTTAATATAGGGAATTTCGAAGTGGAGTTTCCTCATGGAAAACAGGGCAAGTCATGTAGTCAACTGAATGCATAACCCAATACACATTCTGATGGGCATACAATGTGTATTTGTGTCTTTTTGGCCAGAACACTTCCTAGTAGTCATTACCCTATTCCGCAGTCTGAACTCGTTACTCTCCATAAGCCAACCTGTCCCTGTCTAACCTATATACATGTACATATGGAAGTACTATTGTCCATATTGCACATGTTCCTCTGTAAAATTTTGACATAGGCTGTATTAGCCCAAATAAATTTAAGGGTCTACAGCGGGTAACTACTCAACATGTTTTAGAGCCTATTACCCGTACATGTCTCTCTGAGTTGCGGCTCCTTGTCTTTAGAAGCTAAATATTCAGCAAAGACAACCCACATAATAAAGAATAAATAAGAACGTGGCAAATGATGAATTAGCTAAATACGTGAAGTTTTGCTTATAAATGCAGAGCTTCATTATGAAAGAAGAATACCTGTCAAACAAACCATAATTACTAAATTTGTATTGTACAGGTTCAGATAAGAACAATTTGACTTACTCCTGAACCAATATGTACCCTTTCTAGCTGGACAGCTTATCCTAGTTAAACCACATGCCAGTGTATAACTGAAGTGGAAACAAGCTGGGGCATTATATTCAGTCCCAGTGATTGTAAAATAAACAGTTGCAGCTGGACCACCTGTACAAACCAAGGTAAATCCTAACAAGGACTGCAACAATGGACATGCTGCACCAGAAATGTAAAACAAACTCCATGATGACACCTACTCTTCAAACAATTAAGCTCTATTTCACTGCCAACCCTGAGTCAATGTATCAACGTAATGTGTCAGGTTTGTGACATTTGAGAAAATACTGTCAATTTTGAATATTTTTTTAATTTTGAGTAAATGTGCATTTAGGCATGTCAGATAAGAATGAAAGTCATTAGCATTTAAAACATGCTATCAAAACAATTTTTCCTAACAGGATTTTAAGTACACTTAGGCAAACTTGTAACTGTCGTAGGCTGTTGTTTGCTACCGAAAGCCCCAGAGGGGCTTAACCTGACAGAAAACATGTAAGCCTAAAATGGCTGAAAGTGAATATTAAAACAGAAAGATGCCAAAAGATAAAGTTAAGTAGCAAAACAGACAAGTCTAAAAACTGTAAATTATTGTAGTCAAACTTTCTAATGATCTTTGGATAATAACAGCAAAATTATAGCGCAAGTCAGAAAAGAATGAAAGTCATTTGTATTTACATGTAAGTCAAGAGAATGCAATGGAAAAATAATATTTCTTAACCAGATATCAAGTACAATTAGGCAAGCTTGTAACTGTCATAATCCAATTGAACAGGAGGTCACAGTGAACAATTTTATGGGTATTCAGTTGAATACACAAAATCCAATACATAAAATTCTTGCAGGCTAGAGTTGTGTTATCACATCGGATCCTATGTCAAAGTAACCTTAATAAACTGGTAGCTTTGAAGGGTCATTAAATTAATACAAATTTTCAGAATCATGTAGCTATGATGCAGATTTACCATAAAAATGTTGTATTCTGTATACAGAGGTTTTTAAGTTACAAATTAGAATGGAAAGTAATGGGAATACACAACTGAAGCTCTCCTGACTGAAGTGCCCTCTGCAGGAGGGATACAGGAACCTTCCACCACTAGTAACTAGTTCTTGATTGATTCGGATACTCTCCTTATAAGAACTTCTGCTGTCCTGGAGAGGGGACTATTAGTCCTGGCACTAAATTGATCATTTTGGCATTTCAAGTCGTAGCCCAGCGTTACAGACACTGGCTTAGAGTGACCAACACTTGGAAACACTGAAGTCCAATTGACCCTCTTGGGCCTCAGCGTTTGGGGACTTCTAATGCTGGCAAATGCTACTAAAGCTGGCTAATGCCAGAGCCTTTAAGCTAGGCTATGTTAAAAGTGGGAGGTGTCACTCCTGCAGGTACTGAAAAATGAGACGGCGAACGCCAAAGGCATGAAGCATAGCTTGGGGGGGGGGGGGGGGGGAGGTCTGGGAGCATGCTCCCCCCAGAAAAATTTGAAACTTGCACCTTCATTTCCTGCATTTTGAACCATTTTAGGCACCATCATAGACATATTCTGTGCATATATAGTACAGCAACATGGCAAAACAATACTACTTTACAGCTACTGATGGAATAATGCTACTTTTTTCAATTTTTCAAAAAGCAGGAGACATTTAATAAAAAGTGGGAGAGCAAGAGACTTTGTAAAAAAAGTATGAAAAAGTTGAGATCTCCTGTCGAGGTGGGAGACTTGGAGGTTCTGTAATGCTTTACACTGCTCTTGACTCACATACTGATTGGAGTAGATGCACAATGTGAATTCAGCTGGGCTGTAATGGAAAGGACTTTTGCAAACCTGTCATATACTGGCAATGTAATGAAATCTTGACAAAGAGAATCCAGAATGGGTAGCCCATGGAGAATAATGTTGGGGTCACGAGTCGTTGGATTTTCATGAAAATATGAAATACAACAACAAGTAATCCCAACATTATCCTCAATGGGCCATCCATACTGGACCTTATTTCTCCTACATGTTTGTCTAAAAAGGGCAAATACACACCAAATCGAAGTTCTCAAATTGGAGAAATAGGTTTGAAAACACCATTTTGAAAGTGGGAGGAGTCAATATTTTATTTAATGCACCATGGCCTCTCATTGGTTTGTCTACTATTTGAAACCAATCAGTGACAAATCAAATGAAAGATTACAATTAAAACTTTAAGTATCCTTCATACCCATGTAGGATAATCCATTCAGAATAAGCTTCAGACATAGGAGAAAATATAATGAAACCAATTTTGAGAGACTGCCCATAGGACAGGCTAAAAGTGGTCACATAAGGCAGGTGGTCTCTCAATAGAAGTGAAAAAACTTGCAAAAGGGACATGGTAAACATGGTCTGAAAAGACCAAAATGTAAGTTGCATGTTTATTTGGTTGCCAATAGCCTTCAACCAATCAGAGAACATGATTACATGTTAGTACATGCCCATGACCTGCTGGAACAGTGTCTGCCTGTGGGTTTTGCAGGTGAGGAAAAATGGCACAGTATAAGTGAAATTGTAAACAAATTAGCTTAGACTATACTACTTGTGCAGGTGCATACATAGATCAAGGATGCCCTTCACCAAAGCCATCAGGCTGAGGTCAAGGGCAATCCTTGATACGTGGATGTGCCTGCAATGACTTCTGGATAAGAAGTAAAGTCTCTTGTAAAATGTGTGATTGGAATACACAATGTGAGTGCAAACTGAAGTGGCCTTCTCTGAGAAGTGTTGAAGGCTCAATTTTTCAGCTCCCCATGTTTCACAGTTGGAATTTCCTACAGGAGTATTTGAAATGTGCAGAGTTGGGCCATTTCCATTGTGGAAAACAAAAACAAAACAAAAAACATACAATTAAAAATTTCAATATGTCTCCAATGACATGATACAAGACAGGGCATTCATATTAGCTGCATTGCTCATTTGGCTCGTCTTATTCAACAAGGAAGTACCCATATGTGTGAGCAGATCTCTGTATCAAACATGGCAAAATATGTTGTTGTTTTTGCAAAAATAGCAACTGGAATAAAAGTAACTGATAAAAAGTCACAGTCATGTTCTCCAGACACACAGTGAAGTTTGTGTAATAAGAATGTGTCATACGCTTGGAATGAATACACTGGTCCCTGTCTTGAGAAACCACCCCTAGGGCAGGTGAAAATATGGTCTCTCAAAACAGGTGATCTTTCATTAGAGGTATAATAACATAGAAAAGATAGCACAGTGTTTTGAAAGAGCGGTCTTAAAAAGATATGCGGTTTCTCATTGTAGGGGTCTCTCAAGACAGGTACCACTGTAATCTTTAATTATTCCCATAATTGTTAGTACAGGTACTTGGTTTTTCATCATAATGCCCACATCATGGCAGCTGATTGTCATTGTTGCTAAATGAATGGGTCAGACTTTCACAGGAAATAAATATGGATGCTGCATATATACAGACATGTGATGACACAAGTCATCTTCTCACTGGTGCAAACATTAAATATTTCATTTGATGTGAATGAAAAATGTCAAGTATGTACATTGTTTTTTGTTTTGTTTTTTGTTGTTTTTTTTTTTTTTCACATTTGTATACTGGTCATGCAACATTATTCAAAATGGTGATATTCATGTTTGGATAAAAAGTTTGAGCAAATTTTGTTGTGAATTCAATGAAATAAAATGCTTTGTACTCTGGTATTGGTATGTTTGGTATTTTTTCCATGTATGTCCTTGTTGAAGCTCAGCTGACTTGTCACTTGGTTGCCTGAGCTTTCCACTATCTCATCATCTGGCATCCTGCCTTCAATGCGTCATATTCTCAATTGACAAAAAATACTGTTCAAACTGAGTAGAGCTGTACTTTGGGAGAGTCTATCAAGTTCATTCAAATAGGTATTCTTGACAATGTGATAATTTAGGATCTCCTCTTCTTCTAATTTTTGGTGAAAGTTGTAAATTGGTTTGAAATGTCACAGGAACTTGTGGGTACCTTAAGTTTTCAATTTGTTCCTATGGATAACCATGAGCTATTTGGGAGGAGCACAGAGGGTTCTAATGCCTATCATGAAGAGACAACACTCATCGGGGGCAGCTGCAGGGCTCTATATTCTTATTTTACTTTCCATTGTAATTTGCAACTTTCTTTAAGACCACAGATGTATATGAAAACCCGAAGTCTTTTTAAAGCATCTTCAGCTGTGTGGCTGGGATTTCCACTAAAACTCTGTGGCCTCAAATGATAATTAAAGTAAGCAGTTTATCAGGTTACTATAACATACAAGCCACTGGGAATCCACACCTCTGGCACACAGAATTCCATGTGTTCACTTGTGCTTTCAGCTGGATACACAACTTCTATTTTGAATGTGCCAGGGTAACTGTATTGAGTGTCTGAAGTTGAACAAGTCCAAGAGAACAAGTGTCCCAGTGAAGCAGATCATTTGCTTTTTTGTGATTTTCTTGCATCAAGTCATTTATCCCTCAGCCATAAATGGCCAAATGGTACATGTGTACATGTAATGTCATAATGTTGTCCATCTGCAATTGATACCTACACAATAACTTGAGAATGGAAAGATCGGCCCCGACAAAATTTTGTATGTAGGTCCCTCCTGTAGAGCATGTGGACAGTATTGCATGAGTGCCCTTGACCTTGTTTTATTTGGATCACAGGATCCACTTTACCAATTTCATGCTCAGTGTCGCCAGGTAACCAGAGAATAAAAAGTCTACCCCACCCAAACTTGGTGTGTATTTCACTCTTGTGGAGTGCTTAGATAGGGTACCATGAATAACTGCCATTTTTTCAAGGTCACAGGTGTCAAAAGTCTTATTTTATGCCATATTTAGTGTCACCAGCACAACAACAGAAAGAGCTGCAGCTGAGGGGTTTTAGGGCACTATCTACTATTTTTATTACATAATGCTGGATATGACTCACATTTTGCATGTACTTTAATCAAACCCTACCATTTTCTAGCAAAAGATATTTTCACATTTAATCTTGTTTGGGGATACAACTAAATCATTTAGCGATATCACCAAATGATTTGGCAATACATGTATCACTAAATTGTCTCATTTACTGGTATCTCTAAATCATTTAGCGATATTCTGAAATGATTTAGCAATATCTCCAAATAAGATGTAATCAGCAGTTTTGCTAAATGATGTAGTGATATTGCTAAATGTTTTTGCAATATCAATCAGTGAATTGGTGCATGCTGGGTAATTGTACTGTGCCTGTGTATTGAATGGCACAAAGGAGCGAGCATTTGGACCTGACCATAACATTTGATGACAAAATTAATAGTTTGCACATACTGTCTTCGCAGCATGATACTAAACCCTCTGATAATGCCAGAGAAGATGATCAATTCTTGACTGAACACTTTGGGAAGATGAAGGCATCGCATGTCCCTCCAAATTGGCATCCACATTAGACATAAAAGGACAGGAAACAAAACCCATTTAATGATATTGCTAAATCATACACTTTCAGGGATATTACTGAATGATTAGATGATATCTCAAAATCATTTAGCAATATAGCTAACTGATTTAGTGATATTGCTAATTTGGCAAAATTGCACAAAAATGAAATTAAATGTTCCTCTGAAAAAATAAAAATGAAGGCAAAGCTAAAGGAACCACTACATATGAATATATAGTACAAATTTACTTTTATTGAAAAGAAAAAGTCACACAGAACTAAATATGTACAAAATTATGAACCCCTACATATGCATGTATTGTACACTTTTACTTTTATCGAAAAGACAATGTCACACAGAACAAAATATCTACAAAATTATGAACCCCTACACATGCATGTATTGTACACTTTTATTTCTATAGAAAAGACAAAGTCACACAGAACAAAATATGTACAAAATTATGAACCACTACACACGCATGTATTGTACACTTTTATTTTTATTGAAAAGACAAAGTCACACAGAACTAAATATGTATAAAATTGTTCATTACTGCAACAAAATTGCACAAGTATACAAATGTCAAGGTGTCTCTACTCACTCACACACACACGCGCATGCACACACACACACACACACACACACACGTGAACGCACAAAAGAAAGAAGGGAAAAAAATGTACTGCTGGGTATGCTCTATTTTGACCTGCACACATGGTGTGGAATGTTAATACTGTACTAGGTTTGACTGTTAGCAGATCTCTTTCCACTGGCTGCATGTGCTCCTTGCTGACCTGTCAGCACTGCTATCACACGCCCCATGCCACATTTCAATGGTACACAACATCATACTCTTTTACAAGCCATTGCCTGATATATTTAGAAATTGACATTCACAAATGCTGCTTGGGGAATACAAGTTCCTACTTCATATTTAAAATTATTATGTAGATAGATGCTGCCCAATTGACTCAGTCTGAACTCTCCCTCTTGATTTACAACTGAGTTTAGAACTCTGACAGTCAACAGCTCGAGATCTCCAAAGAGTGTTGGGTGCGAAGCACCCAACCCATGCCCAGGAAAGCTGTTGACCTGGCATGATTGACCTGTCACAGTTAAGATGCATGTGACCTTGTAAAGAGGTCAAAAATCAACATGAAGCTACACTGTACATGCTCTGTATAGGAAACATCTTTCTGTAGTAAAAGTTTTATTACCCTGTGTTAATCAGTTAATTAGATATTGGGCCAAATGGATGTAACAGATGAACTGACCGACAGCCCCTATCCCTACCATTTCCATTTTCCCCCATACCACCTTCGATGGTGACGGACAACCAGCTTGTTTTGGCATGCTCATTGTGTTGGTTAATGAAAACCTACTATATGGAGCTCAATTTGAGCAGTCATTCATGACCCACACAGCACATGTTGACAACTGCATTTTACATTTGGTTGTGAATTTCATGAAATCAAATAATACAGCATAAAGCTAGGTACAAAAAAATAATTGATTGTTTTCTGGATGGTGTGCACCATAGGGTACTGACTTGCCTTTTTTTAGCTCAACTGACTTGTCAGTCAGTCAGTCGCTTAGAAGGTTGATTTGTTTGTCATCTGCCATTTGTCAACAATTAGCTTTTAATTTCTCATACCACTGTTGTAAACCTCTTCAAACTTTGCAGAATCTACCTTGGGTGGGTGTTTACCAATTTTATTCAACAGGTCATCCTTTAGTGATTTTATAATTTTTGGAACATCTTCTCTGAAACTGTTTGCCAACTTCTTCAAATCACACTGCTTAATTATCAGGTGGCACTATTTCTTTACTGAATATTTTAATGTTTTTGTGATATATCATTTCTCCAAACTACTATATGTAGCTGGATTCACCCCAATCTTTGCAGGAATGCCTATCAGCCTGTGCCAAATATAAAGAGAAATTTAACAAACCCAAATCTGTAAGCCCAAGTATTGTTTGAAGACTTATCATGTCCAATATTCCAAGAGCAAAGTCCTATTCCATACCATTCACTGAAAAACTGCATAGTTCTAGATCATAAAAGCAAATTAATTGGTGAAAATCATATTCATAAAATTTGAAATTTAGAAGAAAGTGTTAAGCTTCATTAGCCTATATATAAAATTGGGTCATCAGCGGGGCACCAGCATCAGACTTGTTTCAGTGCCATTAATCCATGGACAAGTCATTCTGCTATCTTGCAGCACCATGTTTGCATTCCAATCCAAACATCTTGAGCTGATGTATTATTAAAGCAAATATGATGTTCCTTTGTTTATAGGCCTACTTAAAAATGTAGTCCACATTACATAAATATAATCAAACTGCTTTAATAAATCATAAGTTGACACCGAACTGCGTGATTGGGCCTACCAAAATTGAATCACTGAGTATAGTAAACCCCACACTCATTTAGAACACTTGCTCTTTGAATAGACCCAACCACACCTACCTGATGGAGTAACCAGATAAAATGAAAACCAGTAAATGTACTTCAACTTAAAGTAAAACGCAAATGTAATAATGTGACATAGAAGCTTAAGAGTCATATTATTAATTGCATCATACCTGTAACCTGGTCAGATCAATCTTAGGTTTCAGTAATAAAAATAGGCCTATTTTTTAAACTCCCTGTATTTCACAGCTGTTTCAGTCACTATTTATGTCCACTAGATGAAACTGCTGCCATTTCTTCCTTTTTATGAATTTGTAATTTTTGTCATTTTCAACATATTACCACTGATAACTATGCATAACATGGCAGTGCTGATGCACCTGCACAGGGTACAACTGCTTTGAACTTTGACTAGGTTTTTGTGAAACCTAGGATGCATGTGTCTGAGCCCATAGGTGTGTCATAAGAAAAAGAGATCAAATATCAGGATTACAGTGATGTACAATATTGACTGCTAAGTTCTGTTCTTCTTTGACTTTGTTTCATACAACTTCAAGCAGACAGGCATGAACATGTCATGACTGAAATATATGCCATAAATTAAAACAAGGCCACCAGGTCAATTATTTGAAGTAGTAGTACATCAATGCACTATTCGTCCTTAGGCTATAATATTAGTAATGTAAAGTTACCTCTCGACCACCATTTGCCTAGATATCTGTGTCTGGGTCAAATGCCCATAAAATCAAGTTGAGTTCACTCACTTGATTCCTGAAAACCTGACAGTCCCTTGGCCCCATCTCTCAGTTCCTTTGGAACTGGTGATGACTCCTGGTGTGCATGTATCATCCTTCCTCTCTTGGGCGGTATTACTGGCTTGCTCTTTTGAGTTGAAGCTCTGTGTGAACTTTTGTTCACACTCACTATTTTAGTGCTTTAAGCACATTCCCGTCTGTGGAAAATCATTTGTCAGCAGTCGGGGAATCTTCAGAGACCTAGATAGGCGATTTCTGTCCTGCAGAAATCGCTGAAATAGTTGGGAGTCGAACTGGTTGATTGGCTTGAAACCTACATTTTCAAAAGGGTGCAAACAAATCGCAGAGGATGGGAAGACAGTACACATCAGGCAGTTGCCTCCTTTCAGAGACAAACCATTCATGTTGATCCCATGTGGCCACTCCGTCTGCATCCTTGTTGGCTCGTGAACAAAAATTGGACTCGTGGAATCACTATATGGCAGCCTGGGATGATCATCAGCATTGCTATGGTTGTCGCCTCCAGTTGGGTGAAGTTTGCTCTTCAAGCAGGCATGGAGGAAGTTGATTAGTGCGAGGCATAGGCGGCAGGCCATAGCTGCCAAATGCCGATCTGGAGACGCAGTTTCTGTTGAGTCTTCGCCACCGACCCCATTGAGACTCGGGAGTTCCCGGAACTCTCTCAGGCTCCCTCCTGCCAGCAGATTGCTGAGTCAGTGGCAGCTGCAGTCCCTGAACCGAATCTCCCAGAGACCCAGCAGGATCCCTCTAGCCAGCAGACATCCTTGTCAGCAGCCACTGAGACTGCTGCAGACAGCCTTCCTGAAGCCCCACTTTCCAGCCCCATTTGGGCTGAGCAGATGGAGGTGCCGTTTGAAGCTGCGCCAACTTCCATGGAAGCCCTTGCTACCCCAATGCCTGGTGTGGTGACAGATCCCCTGCTGTCAGAAGCGGTCGTCCCATCGCCCACAGACAATTCTTTGTTGGAGGAGGCTTTAGGTCTCACTGCTCCCCTCATGAGTCCCAAGTTTTCTGACCTCGACACTAAGGCAGAGGATGAGCTTCTGTTTTCAGACGCGACCGTTGGCAGATTCCGGCCATGGTTGAGGGGTCCACTGTCATGTCGTTCATGCTCTGGATGGTAGCTAAAGCAAGTCAGCGACTGTAGGGTCCGCCGAACAGCCTTCCACACTTGTGGACATGACACACCCTCCACTGACCAGCTGTGACCATGTCAAAGCTCAGATAGATAGATAGATAGATAGACCGACAGACAGACAGACAGACAGACAGACAGACAGACAGACAGACAGACAGACAGATAGAGTATTAGTGTCTTTTTTAAGAACCACTTCTTAGTAATCATTACTCTATTCTGCAGTCCGAACTCTTTACTCTCCATAAGCTATAACCTGTCATTGTCTAAACTATATATGGAAGCACTATTGTCCATATTGCACACAACCCTTTGTAGAATTTTGACATAGGCTGTCTTAGCCCAAATAAATTAAAGGGTCTTCAGGGGTAACTACTTAGAACATGTTTCAGAGCCTGTACCTGTACATGTCTCTCTGAGTAGGGACTTCTTGTCTAAGCTAAGTATTCAGCAAAGACAACCCACAAAATTATGAATAAATATCAAAGTGGCAAATGATGAATTAGCTAAATACGTGAAGTTTTGCTTATAAATGCAGAGCTTCATTATGAAAGAAGAATACCTGTCAAACAAACCATAGTTACTTAATTTGTATAGTACAGGTTCAGATAAGAACAATTTGACTTATTCCTGAACCAATATATGTACCCTTTCTAGCTGGATAGCTTATCTTAGTTAAACCACCTGCCAGTGTATAACTGAAGTGGAAACAAACTGGGGCATTATATTTAGTCCCAGTGATTGTAAAAAAAACAGCTGCAGCTATACTACCTGCACAAACCGAGGGAAATCCTAACAAGTACTGCAAGAATGGACATCCTGCACCAGAAATGAAAAAACAAACCCCATGATGACACCTACTCCTCACTTTGAAAGTCTCCGGACAATAAAGCTCTGTATCGCTGCCAACCCTGAGTCAATGTTTCAACATAATGGCTCAGGTTCGTGACATTTGAGTAAATACTGTCAAATTTGAGTACAGTAGTTCTAGAAATTTTCGAGCGTGTTTAATTTTGCGCAAACTCACTTTTTCTGAAATTACAGAATTTTGGCGCATTTTAATTTCGCGCAATCCAATGCCAAACAATGTAGTGAAATACAATGCAACTTATTTTCGCACATTTTAATTTCGTGCTTTAGTTGGTAGCGCAAGCGCGAAATTAAATCGAGCACGAAAATTTCTAGAATTACAATAATTTTATGATATTGAGTAAATGTGCACTTAGGCATGTCAGAAAGAATGAAGGTCATGTTTATTCATTAAGATACATAGCTGAGCATACATTCTAACAAAAGACTGAGAGTAGAAGCCAGTAGTGTGGCTCGTCAGGGACTGAAAATTTCAACGGCTGCAGCGTGGTACCGTTAAAAACGTAACGTTCGTTTGTTACGTGATAATACAGTATGTTGGCAACATTAGACGAACACCGAGTTAAGCTTGATGTCTAGGGTGAGCTTTGGTGTTTGCTCAGACTATTTATAGTCACCCCTCCATTGTCAAGTGACATGGTGTGGTAACCTCAATGTAAATTGCATTTAGTTTTTGTGTGCTTTTGTCTCCCAAATGTATTTATGGGAAGAGGCATTCTTGGTAGTGTCATAGCATATTCTAGTGACCAGCCTCTGCTCACTTTATAAAGGAATAAAGCTGGGGCAGAGAGGGGCTATTTACTCAAATATGTATCAAGATATACAACAAAGAAAAATTTTCTTGAATAATCATAAAAACATAGGGATATTAATTGAGTATCCCTTAAAGATGTATAGCAGCTGTGAAATGGGAGAGATTGAGTTGCTCCCGTCATTATACATTCCCTGACACCTTCAATCAAAAAATAGGCATAGACAGTACAATATTAATTAAATTTTTAAATTGAAAAAAAAAAAAGTTTTTATCCAGCGCCTGGTTGGTGACCAAGCTGTGGTCCTGCCAGAGGAGGAGAGGCGCTGTCCTGCTGGGGATTGTCTCTGGAGGACACGAAGCAAAGTACCCCCATATCTTTTTTCGCCTTTCATTGCCGAGTTCTGTGACCAGCTCATGGCCAAGACTCGCGGCACATGGGTGCCCGTAGAACCACCAACGTCTGGGTATCTGAGGCAAGTGCAACTCTTCCCTAAGCCAGATGTCCAGGAGAGTTGGTATTCTGCGCTTGAGCAGATCTTTCCATCAAGTCCACTGCTGGTGGACTGATCATGAGACTGGAAAGAGTTTGACACTCAGCAGCCCAGGTCTGTCACCACGTCTGCAGAGGCTTTCAGGCAATTGGACAAAGATGCCAGGGGATAGGTCCTTATAGCGTCTTACTCCAAAGTCTCGTTGGCCATTCTGAGGTCTCTCCTAGATAAGCTCAGGGGCTCTGTGCACATCACAGAGGCTGTGAGAGATTGGTTAGACCAGGCAACACTTTTTCGACTGTGTTGTCGTGAGCTGTTGATCACCAGGTGCAGACACTTGCACACTGGACGTCTACCCACAGGGTCAGAAGTTGCCTGACCCACTGTTTTGCAGAGCCTGAACAAGGCCACTCTTGTCCGGAACTCTGTTCCTTCGGAGAGATGGCCGAGTCATTCACTGGGCACTGGACCTTCAAGCCATCTTGGCAGATCAGACCCACATCACTAGTTGACTGACTCTGTTTGGTCATTTGTCCACCTTGGCCGCCGCCGCCCCCAAAATGTGGCAAGTCATATCCCAGAACGTGTCTACTCACCCCTCGGTTCATGCTCTCTATGGGACATGATATCCTGGAAAGAGTGAGCAGCAAGTGCACCATATAGCCAGTCAAGGATCAAGGTTCTCCAGGCTATTATAACCGACTCTTCCTGGTCCCCAAGCGGGATGGAGGATGGTCATAGACTTGTTGATGATGAACAGCTTCGTGGAAGGCCTGTCCTTTCGGATGGAGATCCCCCCCCCCCCCCCCCCCAGTTGGTGGCAGCAGGCTTGCGGCCCAAGGAGTGGACAGTTAACATCTCTGGATCTCCAGGACGTATTCTTCCACATGCAAATCATGGAGACTTCACAGACGTATCGGTTCGCATTAGCCGGCCAAGTTTGCCAGTTCAGGGCGCTGTCATTTTGCCTTGCAACGGCACTGCTGGTATTTACCAGGTTAGCGCAGACAGTTGCTGCTTACCTTCACCAGTCAGCTATTTGCATTCACGTGTACTGATGCCTTTTAAGGCCCAGTTTACCATCTTCACAGACTCTACTTGGTCTGAGTGGGGAGCCCATGTGGAGAGCTTGACAGTGTTGGGCCCTTGGCAGGCATCCTCCATGCCTCACCACATAAACTGGTTGGAACTGGAGGCAATATGCTTAGGGCTCCTTCACTTCTGGGACCCGGAGGAACACAAACATGTCCTCATGATGTGGGACAACAGGGCCGTAGTGGCCTTCCCCAACAGGCAAGGCCGGACGCCATGCAAGAAGCTGACAAAGTTAGCCAGCCACATCACTCGATGGTGCTCTGAACACGTCCCCATGCACGTGAGACACTTCTGGGGACATCAAAACGTCTTGGCTGATCAACTCTCAAGGAGAGGTCAGCCGATAGGGATGGAGTGGTTACTCCAGTCAAAGGTCATTCAGGCCATGTGGGCCAGATGGGAAAATCCATATGTGGACTTGTTTGGGACTTGTGAGAATGCAAAACTGCCAGTTTACATCTCGCCTCTCCCTGACCCCCAGACCCTAGCGGTGGACGCTGTAGCCATAGACTGGAGTAACCTTTGGGCGTATGCCTTTCCACCTTCACAGATCCTTCCGAGGGTACTGCTCAAGGTTTGGTCCCATGATTGCAATCTGATCCACACTGCCCCTTGGCAGCCCTGGAACGATGATTGCTCAGTAAACCTGTTGGAACTGAGCATTGAGCTTCCACTCAGATAGAATTGCCAGAGCCAGGCTTCGATTTTCTTCTCTGTCTTAGGCAAGAGCTCGAAAAGAGTGGAGGGTTTCCAATCAGCCATCTCTTCAAACCTCATAAACATCTTGGACATTCACATTGGGAGCGTTCCCTATCTGTCTGCGCTCATCGTTCGCTAAACACAGGGGTTTGGAGAAGCGAGATCCACACTATAGCTCATGATTGACTCCAATGGTCGCCTGACCACTCCCAGGTGACCCTGAGGCCTCACTTGGGCTTGCTTGCAAAGAACGAAGTGGCTCAAGATCTGGCTATGGCCTTCAAGGGTTTTACCCTCCATGCTATGGATACTACAGTAACTATTCCCCTTCAGGAAAGAGCCCTGTGTCCTGTGAGAGCCCTTCGATGGTACCTTTCATGCACGGATGGACTCAGGGAGACAGAGGTCAGCCCTACTCCTATCCCCGACAAACCCGTGTAGGGAGCAAATTTGCAGAAACAAGATTTCTTGGTGGATAAAGCAGACAATCCTTAAGGGCCATGAGATCTCGCTGGAAAGGCCTGGTGCCTTGCAGTTTGTCTCAGCCAGAGCTCACAAGGTGCGAGCCTTTAATGCCTCCTGGCGCGCCTTGTGGAATGTCTCGGTTGTAGACTGCAGGCCTGCTGTTGGCGATCGTCTACAACCTTTGCCGAGCACTACTTTCGGATACCCTTGCCTTAGGCTTTATGGATCCCATCTGAGTAGCCCTAGCCATTACACTGTAGCGCTCTTGCGGTTGATCTGATGTTGTCTATAGGTCGGCGCATTTCTTAGTGGGCCTATGGCATTGTGCTAAGTTGACTTAATCTAGGACCCATATCTGGCAGTTTTTCCTAATGTCCTGGCCTGTTGCTGGTTGACACAGGAGTCCACTGCGCTGAGGAACCACATACCAGCCCCCCGGTGCCCACCAGTTTCACGACTAAGACCTGTTAGACCTACAAGTCTGATGGAGCTGAAACTGACAGTGTCTACCTACAAGGTGGACAGCTTTCATGTTGGCAGGCCAGTTCCGGGTGGTTCAGTGCAGTCCCATGCTGGTCAGCATGGAAGGTTTTTGGTTTCGGCTGGATTCTGCTGTTGGCAGCCATGTACATCTGAGGTTTTTTCCTTCAGACATCGCCTCCCCATTAGACCGATGGTTAACCCCAAGCTGCTGATCCCGGTGGTCAAATGTGGGCAGTATGCCAATAACATTACAAGTTCTGCCTTTTTGTTTATAAGTTGGCAAATGTTGCTCGAGAGGTAACGTTATGTGATATTTTCAGTAATATTGGTAGAAGTAAGAATACTTACCTCTCAACCAACAGAGAAGCCCACCTGATCCGCTTCCACTTTCAGCTGACACCAACTGACCACTCTACAAATTAAAGAAAAAGGGTAATACAGGAAGCATGCGCACCGGGAGTCACCACCGGTTCTAAAGGAACCGAGAGATGGCGCCACGGGACCGTCAGGTTTTCAGGAATCAAGTGAGTGAACTCAACTTGATTTTATGGGTGTTCGACCCAGAAACAGATGTCTAGGCAAATGGTGGTTGAGAGGTAAGTATACTTACTAATACTGATATTACTAAAAATAGCACGTATCCTTGTGCTTTGGCAATGTGTAATGAAATCTCACATGGACATATATCAAATCTAAAATATATGTTATAATATAGTAAACCTAGGTCACATGTATCCATCAACTATAGTCACCTCTAGACTGTAACTTCCCAGTGCTTTGCTTTTGTTTTGGGGAACCTCCGATACACATGAATCGGGAACTAACATACATTGTATGTAATGTCACTTGATCAAGTGTCTTGGGTGAGTAAAATCTGTTTACTATTTGTATGTGAAATGTAACATTTTTGTTCTTTTAAACTGTTCATGAAACCTTGCAACATATATTTGTATCATGTCCAAATGCTTGTCTGTAAAATTAGGTCACTAGGTCAAGTGTGTGGGTCAGTGATATCCATATTCCATCAGGTCACAGTTAATTTCAGCTGAGCTGAACTAAGCTCAGCTCTGCCTGTGTCAGAGATTCTTTTCAAGTAAATATTTCTAGGTCAACTGAGCATGTGCTCTAAACATATCACTCTTGGTTATGAGTTTTTGTATCTTTTCCAAAGCTACTGGCAGGCCTCTGGTCTTGAAAACTTTTACAGGAATGCACCTTAAATCCGCATCTGACAAAACTGTGCTTTGGATTTCATTTTTTGTGTTTAACAAATCTTTCAGGTACCACAGTGATCAATATGGAACATAATATACAATGTAGCACAGTGATGAATACTATGGCCTGTAACTGCTGTTGTCAAATTAGCATTTTGCACATCCTCTTCAAATTTGACTGGTCAGACCAGAAAAAAGGCTGTGTGAGAACATGGTATTCACCACTTCACTTCCCTTTAATACACTGTTACCAGTCATGCTGTCCCTTGCTGGAACAAGTCCTTGTCACAGAAAACTGGCTGGTGCCCAAATGATCATCATTTGTCACATTTCCTTCTGAAGCCCCTAAGTTCATACCTGGATCATCCAGTTCTGGATAAGTTGTCCTGTGCCACACATTCCTCCAAAGATAATCTGTCCTATGTCACATATCCCTCTAAGATAAGCTGTCCTGTGCCACATATCCTTCCAAGAATAAGCTGTCCTGTGCCACACTTCCTTCCAAAGATAAGCTGTCCTGAGCCTCACATCCTTCCAAGGATAGGCTGTCCTGTGCGAAGGAGAAGTTATCCTGTGCCTCACATCCTTCCAAAGATAAGCTGTCCTGTGCCACATATCCTTCCAAGGATAAGCTGTCTTGTGCCTCACATCCTCCCAAAGATAAGCTGTCCTGTGTCTCACATCCTTCCAAGGAAAAGCTGTCCTGTGCTGAAGGATACGCTATCCTGTGCCACACATCCTTCCGAAGATAAGCTGTCCTGTGCCTCACATCCTTCCAAGGATGAGCTGTTCTATGCCACATATTCTTCCATGGATGAGCTATCCTGTGCCACACGTCAAAGGATGAGCTGTCCTGTGCCACATGTTCCTAAAGATGAGCTTTTCTGTGCCATATGACTTTTCAAAAATGCTCGAGCTGTGCTGTACCACACATCTTTCCAAAGATGTCTTTACAAGGCTGTGTTGTCATATGCCGTATGTCTTGGAGCAGATCCTCTGGATATATTCTCATCCTGTTGTGGGCATACAAAGGATGATCCCATAATCATAGACAGGCTACTCTGTGATGTATAGTCATCTGAGGATGGCTTATTGTCCTGTGCCACACACCCTTCGAAGGAGGTGCTATCTTGTGCTGCATGCCTTGTTAAGGATGAGCTGTTGTGTGTTAAATATTTTGCAGCAGATTGTCTGGATATATTCTCATCCTGTTGTGGGTGTAGAAAGGATGATCCCATAATCATAGCTTGGCTACTGTGCCGTGTATAATCATCTGGGGGTGGGCTCTCCTGCATCTCATTGCTGTCCAAGGAGGAGCTGTCCTGTGCGGCATGTCTTTCTAAAAATGAGCTGTTATGTGTCATATATTTTGCAGCAGATCCTCTGGATATATTCTCATCCTGTTGTGGGCATACAAAGGATGATCCCATAATGATAGCCAGGCTGCTCTGTGCTGTATAATCATCTGAGGGTGGCCTCTCCTGCACTTCACTGCTGTCCAAGCAGGAGCTGTCCTGTGCTGCATGTCTTTCTAAGAATGAGCTGTTATGTGTCATATATTTTGTAGCATATCCTCTGGATATATTTGCATCCTGTTGGGGATATGCAGAGGATGATTTCATAATCAGAGACAGGCTACTCTGTGGTGTGTAGTCATCTGACAATGGGCTGTCCTGTGCTGCATAGCCATTACAGGATGTGCCATCATGTCCCACATGGCCTTCACAGGATGAGCTGTTATGTGCCATATGACCTTCACAGGATGAGCTGTCATGTGCCATATGGCCTTCACAGGATGAACTGCCATGTGCCATATGGCCTTCACAGGATGACCTGTCATGTGCCATATGGCCTTCACAGGATGACCTGTCATGTGCCATACATGTTACAGATGATCCTTTGGATATAATCTCATCCTGTTGTGGGTATACAAAAGATTGTCCCATAATTGCAGAGAGGCTACTATGTGGTGTGTAGTCTTCTATGAATAAGCTGTCCTGTGACACATATCCTTCTAAGGATAAACTGTCCTGCACAACATGTCCATCTGAGGATCCTCTAGATACAGTCACACTTTTGTGGTCATGGCATGCAGAGGATAAGCCCATTATTGCAGACAGTGTGCTTTGTGGTGTATATCCATTCAGTGATGCAGTGTTATGTGTCTCATTCTCCTCTGAGGAACCCTTGGGAATAAGCTCATCCTTTTTCTGGGGGACAACCAAGGTGCTGCATGATATGCATCCTTCAGAAGATGCAGCAGTATGACACTGACTGGCTTGTGCCAAAGATTCTGCTATGCGTACTGTATCAGATGGCAGGCTTTCTGGGGACCCATTGTGGGAGAAGTGTGTATTGGGCTCACATCCATCTGGCTTTTTCTTTACGCACTTGTGTGGTTCATTTTGTGCAGAAGGATTTCTGATACAAGTCAGACTGTCATACATGCCAGTAATCATACTGGTCTGTGGTTTATTCGTATCTGTACTTCCTTGAGACCCAAAGCCATCAGATACTTGGCTGACTTCTGATCCTGGCCTCATTCCCACTTTGGTGTATGGCTCCACTGGGTCATAATTGTTCCCTTCAATGCTGTACCTATCATGAATTCTGGTTACAGGTTGTTGTGTATCACTGCTGCTTTGTAAGGTTGGGGAAGAAGGAATCCCAGTAAGGCAATTTCGGATGCCTTCTATGTTATTATGCACAGTACTGGATGAACTGTAGTCATCCAACTTTGACTCAGGAATGTCCATCTCGTCTAGTGATGACCGCCTCCACATTGGAAACATTGCATCTTGTTTTGTGTATGCCAGGTCATGTGTTGGCTCCTCAGCACCAGAGCTGTCACAAGGAATGTTGGTTCTGATAAGATTGCAAGCCATTGGATGACCAGAATTTTTTTGTTCCTTGGATCCAGCTTGACTTGCCAGCATTGAGATACATGTAGCCAAAACACTTGTGGATGGCATCAATTTCCCTCCGACTGGAGTTCCACATGGCTGTGCCTGTTGAACAACTGAGCCAACTGTAACAGATTTATTCTGGCTAACTACTAGGTCTACCTGTACAGGGTCTAACCCTGTTGCTTCTTCAACTCCTGCTCTTTTATGTGATGTCTTAGCTGCTAGTCCACTTTGAGCTACAAGACTGTACCCCTCTGGGATAAAAGACCCAGTTTGTTCTTTGGTAAGACGACCATCTATCAGTGGTGCATTTGCGTTAGAGGTGCTGGCAACATGTCCCTCCACATTGACTCTGCATGGCTCCTCTTTACTCACACCACTGGTCATACTGACTTGCATGGAGGCCTACAACATACAGTACAATACTCCTGTAAAACAAGCTGCTAGATATCCACACTAGGCTTGAAATATCCAGGAAAAACAAAGGAGGAATCCATTCATTTTAGTCATTACATTGATTGATAATTCGATATACTCAAATCCCATCCATGATAAAAATTAATTACCACTGAATTATCTATTAGCCTTTATAGTCAGAAAATTATTTGAGAACCTTTCCTGCCATATAAATCACCTGTATGGGAACAGCAGGATCAGGTCTTCGCATACATTGCTTGTGAAAAAATAATGGTGTCATTTAATGACAAGATCAAAACAAACTAGAAGTGAGTTTTTTGTGCAAAGAACGTTGGCAGGCACCTCTCACCCGAGGCCATCCCTCTAAGAGGGCCACCATTCTTCTGCAGAAATTTTGACCTTTGACTTCAAGGTCCCCTCTGTGTAAATTTAAGGGAAGTCTCACCTGGCTTAGTAATGAACAAGTTTGACTTCAATCATATCCATTTGAAAATGTGGTAGGGAAACCATTTTACTTTGCTAGGCATTGTCATCTTGACCTATGACCTGAAAGTCGCCCACAATCATCATAATGTAAAAAATTCCCAAAATCTATAGAGCACCTGTACAAAAGTTTCAAATGAATCTGACTGAGGGTATGAAGAAGTCAAAATATGAACTACCATTGCAGACCCGATTGACTTACATGGTAATCAACAATAATGCCAAAGTTTACCAAAAAATAACTAAATAAATAAATAAACAAACAAAAACCAAAAAAAATACCCCAAACAAATACTGAAAATCCCAAAACCATTGGAGCATGACCATTTGAACACGGTAGATACCTAGGTGATGTACATTATCACCAAGTGAAGTGAATCTAGCCAATTGTTACGGAGAAGTCGAAAATACCAATTTCCGTTGCAATCCCAATTGACTTGCACAATAATCAATAGGAATGCATGTTTTAGCCATTAAAAAATTAATATGAAATCTAAAAATCACTGGAGCAAGACCATTTGAATAAACTTCCTACTAGATACCCACCTGACATACAGGCCCACCAAGTTTGAATTGAATGTGTTTGACAGCTTTGGAGAAGATTATGGGAAAATGAAAATTTCCATTGTAATCCCCATTGACTTTTTAATCAATAGGGATGCAAACAAGTACCTGTATTGGAAAATTTGTTAAAATCAGGGATCCAGAATATCACAACCTAGGGAATATTTTTGTTTAATCTTCCCACAAGCTACATTTCCACAGAGTTTTGGACCAATCTGAACAACGGATTTGGAAAAGTCCAATATAGCAAAAACATGCAAAAATTTATAAAAATATGAAAATTTCAGTGCACCTGTTGAACAGAAGGTCTAGGGGTCCCCAGTAGTGACCCTATGCAATTTAAATGCAATTGGCAGAGTGGTTGGATATCCATTAATTAATTTTGGATATCAAACCAGAGCCATGCCCTGGGGGCATGAATGTCTCTCCAGCATAATTCAAGACGCTCCATTTTTCTACAATGCTCATTCAAGCATGATGTAACCAATGAAGTGTGACAGTGATGGTCCAAATCTTTAGTGACCACCACTACCAATCATTTATTCAAGTATGAAAGCCCTACCCAGTGTAGTTAGTGAAATAATGCCACTCTGAAGTTTTTCTACAATGCTCATTCAAGCATGATGTAACTAATGAAGTATGACAGTCACAGTTCAAATCTGTAGTGACCATCACTATGAATCATTTACCCAAGTATGAAAGCCCTACCCAGTGTAGTGAGTGAAATAATGACACTCCAAAGTTTTTTGTTGACGATGTCTCCTTTGAAACTTAAAAGCTTCATACACTATTCCACCATACCGACACTGGTATAAACAGATAAATAGTAATACAATTTTCAGCACCATAAAGTTGACTAGACGTGTCATGAGGTAAAGTGTACTAAGGTATTAGCTGGAATCGACCTCTTCCACTATACTGGATGAAGATTGAAAAGAAAGAAATCCTGCAAAAAGTGAGAATGATCATGGTTTTCCAACTTAAGATGGACTAGAGAAAATTCTGACGGACAGAAAGCGAGTGATTAGTCTTGCCAACAGCTTATGCTGGTGAGACAAAAATCATTTTTGGATAACCAAAATTGAATTATGGAGATCCGAAATTGAATTTGAATTATGGATACCCAATATTGAATTGAAGTATGGATACCAAAACTTGAATTCAATTTTGGATACCCAAAATTGAATTATGGATATCCAAAATTGATTTATCGATATCCAAAATTCAATTATGGATATCCAAAATTGATTTATGGATATCCAAAATTGAATTTTAGGTACCAAAAATTTTATTTTGGATATCTATAAATCTGACTAAATGTTAAAACAGCTTGTCATATATCTATTTGCTTATTTTGAGAAAACCATTACGTTCAAAGTGGTATAATTACAATTTAAATTTTTTATTTCTGAACAATTAATTTGCTAAATTTTAAATTTTACAGGAAAGACCTATTACTTCTCTGTATTTTCTTCAAAATTCTTGCAAGATTTGGCTACAATAATATTTCTGACCGTATGTGCGAGCAGGAGAAAAGGTCAAAGGTCCAATATTTTACCTGTGTATACTGTGTGGTCCCCTGAGAGCCATCATCCAGTTCATTATGGTTTCCATTTGTGCTGAGTGTGTTACAGATCCCGGAAGGGCCTTCACTGTCATTGGGCTGGGGCTCTAGCATGGTTGGGTCCTGCAACAATCATATTGATCCATATATATATTCATTCAAGTTTGTTGAGGATGGACCTTGTACATGTATGTAACATATGATATACAGATCCCTGATGTCCAACACAGGCATGCACATGAGAAATATTAACATGAAATCTTCACACAATTTATGCCAAAAATATGAGTACATGTGCTTCTACTGCTCAAAATGGGAAAATATGTGGATTTAGTTCTTGTCAAACACGGAAAATTAACATTGAAAAAAATTATAATATCGGACATGCCTCAATTATTTCGCAGTTACCTTTTGTAAATTCAATTGATATTCATAAATGATCCTGAGACCTTGAAAAATTAGGTCAAGGTGACCCACATACAGTCCCAACCTAAGTGTGGCCTAGGTATATTATGTTTCATCAAGTTTTGTTACCGTCTTCAGGTTTTATTGCATGGAAGCAAACTTCAAATAAGCTAGTGCCCCTGTGACCTTGAGAATTACATCAAGGTGACCCAAGTACAGTCCTAGCCTAGGTCTCACCTACATACATAATCCTACTATATTTTATCAAGGCTTCCACAAGTTATTGCACAGGAATTAAATTCACATAAATGAACATGACCCTATGACCTTGAGAACTTGGTCAACATAACCAAACACAAGTCTAACCTGTACACATTAACCTATTATATTTCATGCAGTTTTGTTCAGCTCTCCATGTTTAACAGCATGAAAATCACATAAGTGACCCTGTGACCTTAAGAATGAGGTCAAGGTGACACACATCCAATCACAACCTAGGTTTCACCTACATACATACTCCTACCAAATTTCATAAATTCCCTCTTCAGGAGTTGTTGCATAGAAACCAAAAGTGTTAAAGAACACAAGAACAAGCAGCAGATAAAACTGGCACTAAAACAATGTCTCCCTGTGGTTCCATGGGAAGACATAATTAGGTTACCATAGTATATAAACAGGTCACAGTGAACCACTAATATGATAATGGAGTTCATCATACCCTTATGAGGTAACACTTGCGCTATAACTGACCTACATAGTAAATATGTCATGGCATACCAGTGATACCATACATGGTAACAAATGGCGACCAGAAGTGTAAATAAATACATATATATATATATATATATATATATATATATATATATATATATATATATATGAAAAAGTGCCCCCCCCCCCCCCCCCCCCAGAGTGAAGCATATACATGTACTACATCCATCAAAGTCAATACACCATGCAATTGCAAAAGACAACCAACATATGAAATCCCACCTGTACACGTTCTGGAAGAATAATTGAAGGCTGTGGTGCCAAACAAAGACTCTTCTGGAGCATTCTTATTACCTCTTGCCTGAAAATTAAAACACAAACAACATGAGTTTTTATGGACTCAATTTTTTTCAGTTTCAAGTTTAATTTGAAATAGATTGATGTGTGACAAATATCAGAAATGACAGCTAACATTTCATCTCCATGTCAGCTGTTACATATTTTTATGTATGTATGTATGTATGTATGTATGTATGTATGTATGTATGTATGTATGTATGTATGTATGTATGTATGTATGTATGTATGTATGTATGTAATAGGCCTTTTACAACAAAAGAGCTGATCATAACACCAAAATGTTATGCTCACACTACCTTTCGTTTAATCACAGTTGATCTTTACATCTGGATATTATTAAAGTTATCAAAATCAAAGTACCATTCATTATGTTTTTGGAGGGAGATGCTTTTTTTTATTTAGAAAGAGCTACAGGCTGTGAACTTGTTTTGTTTCTTTCTTGCTCTGTTCTTGTTTTGCTGGTATGCATGAAACTATAGATTTGTGTTTCTGAGATGCTCCCTTTTCTCATAGTTTGCATTTGGTTTCCAATTCAAAGTTGGCTATGTTGCTCCATGATGAACCTCCCTACAGCAGACACTGCTCTTGCAATTAACCACCTGCATAATGTGCCTTTTGGTCCAGTGCAACTGATCCCAAGTAATTTCTTTTGTTTGTGACATCTTTATTGCATGGAGACCAGTGACCATCCTATTTGGTACAGTTGTGTTGTGTTACAGGATTTCTTTGTTAAGCAAGCCCATACAGACTTTCCAATTGTTATTCCAGAGTGTTGCGTCATCATGCCCAAAGAGATAACTTTATTGTATACATTGCCCTCTATGGGGCCAAATACAAAGTACAAGTACAGAACACATAGTGACCTCAGGTGGTCAAAACATTAATTAAATAGCCATTGCCATAACCTTATTTCTACCATTACACACACACAAAAACTTTTTGTAGCTCAGCTGGCTTATCAACCGGCAGAGCTTATGCCATCACTCTTTGTGTGTCCTCTGTTGTCCGACGTCTGTTATCGGTTCAAAATTCACATTTTGGACTTCTTCTCCAAACCTGACAGCCAGATTCACTTCAAACTTGGTGGCAATGTACCTTGGGTGGGTCTCTACCAAGTTTGTTCAAATGGTCATGCTCCAGTGATTTTTGGATTCTTTTGTTCTTTTTTTTTTTGGGGGGGGGGGGGCAAATCTAAATCTTCTTATCCAAAATTGCTCGCCTGATTGCTTTGATATCATGCAGAAACACTCCTAGGGACTCCTAGTTCTTAATTTGTTCACCAGGTGGTGCTTCAATTTTTTCATATATTTTTTTTGTGTGTGTTTTTGCTATTTTTGACTTCTTCTTCAGAACCATCACACATCAAGCTGAGGCTTGGTGGATATGTTCCTTTTTTATATTTTAACTAGGATAAGCTGTCCAGCTAGAAAGGGTACATATTGGTTCAGGGGTAAGTCAAATTGTTCTTATCTGAACCTGTAGTATACAAATTTAGTAATTATGGTTTGTTTGACCATTGTTCTTCTTTCATAATGAAGCTCTGCATTTATAAGCAAAACTTCACGTATTTAGCTAATTCATCATTTGCCACGTTCTTATTTATTCTTTATTATGTGGGTTGTCTTTGCTGAATATTTAGCTTAGACAAGGAGCTGCTACTCAGAGAGACATGTACGGGTAAAAGGCTCCGAAACATGTTGAGTAGTTACCCGCTGAAGACCGTTTAATTTATTTGGGCTGATACAGCCTATGTCAAAATTTTACAGAGGAACGTGTGCCATATAGACAATAGTAATTCCATATGTATATAGGTTAGACAGGGACAGGTTAGCTTATGGAGAGTAAAGAGTTTGAACTGCGGAATAGGATATTGTAAAAAGACACAAATACAATTGTAAAAGGGTCAAGCAAAGTTGTTCACTAGGTGGCAGTGCTGTGGATTCCTGATTTTTAGCCATTTTTTTCAATTTGGGCACTTATCAGTATATGCACCTTTCCAATTGATTACTATATAAGTCAATTGGCATTCAAATGCTAATTCATATTTTCGACTTCTTCTCTGAAACAATCAGCCTGATTCAGTTCAAACTTGGTAGCAATATACCTTGGGTGGGTGGGTCTCTACCAAATTTGTACAAATGGTCAGCTCCAGTGACTTTTGGATTTTTATGATTTTTTTTTTTTTTTACTGGGCAAATCTTAAAGCAATCTTCTTCTTTGAAACCACTGAGACTCTTAGTTCTTAATTTGTGCACCAGGTGGCGCTGCAATTTTCCCCAATTTTTTTCTGAGTTTTTGTGTGTTTTTGCTATTTTTGACTTCTCCAGAACCATCACTCAGATTAAGCTGAAACTTTATGGATATATTCCTTGTCAAAGGGTCAAACAAAGTTATTCACTAGGTAGCACTGCTGTGGATTCCTAATTTTTATTGATTTTTTCAATTCGGGCACGGACTGTTGAATCCACCTTTCCTATTGATGCTTGTTTAAATCATTGGGGATTCCAATGATAATTGACATTTTCGACTTCTTCTCTGAAACCATCATCCAGATTCACTTCAAACTAGGTAGCAACATAGCTTTGGTGGGTCTCTACTAAATTTGTTCAAATGGTCAAGGTCCAGGGATATTTGGCTTTTTATGAATTTTGTTGTTCTTTTATTGGGCAAATCTTAAAAAGTGTTCTTCTCTGAAACCACTTATCTAAGTGCTTTGATATCACACAGGAACACTTCTAGGGACTCTTACTTCTTATTTTGTTCACCAGATGGTACTGAAATTTTTTCGTATATTTTTTATGATATTTTGTGTGTTTTTGCTATTTCCCCCCCCCCCCCCCCCCCCCGACATCTTCTCTTGATCTGTTGCTCAGATTAAGCTGAAACTTGGTGGATCTGTTCCTTGAGAAAGGATCAAACATTGTTATTCACTAGGTGGCACTGCTGTGGATTCCTGAATTTTATTAATGTTTTCAATTCGGGTACAGACCAGCAAATACATTTTTCCTATTGATTACTATGCAAGTCAATGGACATTCTGTGTGTTCATGGTTAATCAGCTGCCTGAACCCCTTATACTGTGTGTTCATGGTTAACAAGCTGCTTGAGCCCCTCATTCTGTGTGTTCATGGTTAATCAGCTGCCTGAGCCCCTCATACTGTGTGTTCACAGTTAACAAGCTGCTTGAGCCCCTCATTCTGTGTGTTCATGGTTAACTAGCTGCCTGAGCCCCTCATTCTGTCTGTTCATGGTTACCCTATGTATATATATATAACATGCATGGCATGTATAAACCCATCCCCGTCCATGCTAACCAGTTTGCCAATGTCCCAGCATATAGTTGCAAAGGACAGGTTGCACTGTAGTAACTTCTGTAACATACATGTGTACAAACATGGCTTACCTCCTGTTATAGACAACTACTGCCACAATGATCAGAGACACAACAAAGATCACACCTACAGCAATTAAAGTCCCCCAAGGACCACCTGGGAAAAAAAACACAAAAAAATCAGGCAACCTAGTATTTGAAACTATTTTGACATCTTCATCATATTGTCTTGTGATGAATGATTCATATATTATTTTATGATTTTTTTTTTTTTGTGTGTGTGTTTTTGCTATTTTTGACTTCGTCTCCAGAACCATCACACACATTAAGCTGAAACTTGGTGGATATGTTCCTTGTGAAAGGGTCAAGCAAAGTTGTTCACTAGGTGGCACTGCTGTGGATTCCTGATTTTTAGCCATTTTTTTTCAATTGGGCACTTATCAGTATATGCACCTTTCCTAATGATTTGGGAATTGCAGGTGTTCAACCTTTACAGGTGTTCAGCTGGACAGGTTTTACTGTAAAAATCAGATCTACATGCAGGGTGAAAGGGTTTCGAAATGCAGATAAAGTCATGACAAAAACTTTTATAAAATTTCATTCATCCAGCTTTTCAAACCATATCCTCAACCCTACTGGCTGCATGAAAGGGGAGTTATTCTCCCAAAATGTATGAAGCTGCACATGTACCAGTCAAGAGGCATAAATCTTACTTGACTTTTGTTCTGCTTTTATTTTTTGCTGAAGAGGGTATACAAAAAGAGTACTAGCTGAGACAGCTTGCAAGTGGATATCAATCTGCTGATGCACAGACAAGTTTTGGTGGTAATCCAATGTAAATACATGTACACTGAAACCTCCCTATACCGAACACCCTTGGGACTGGACAAAAGTGTTCGATATAGTGAGATGTTCGGTATAGGGAGGTTTGCTTACATTGGAGGTATATATTTGGGACCGAGAAATGGTGTTCACTATAGAGAGGTGTTTGGTATAGAGAGGTGTTCAGTTAGAGAGGTTTTACTGTAGTTACAAAACCTACCTTGATTTCTGCACATTTCCATGACATGAGGCTCACTTGATTTGCCTTTGTATTCTCTGGGGCCATCTACATTTACAGCAAAAACACTAAAGCCAATGAGAGACTTAGGACGTCCATCACAAGGAATCCTGACAAGAGCATTCTGGGCCAGGCCAACATGGATGACATGCTCTGTACCATCATCCCATAGCACACCATACCAATTGATCAAGCCATTAGGCGGCACTGGTGATGCCCAACTCATATTGACAGCGTCGTCTGTATTGTTCATTTTGTCCACCAGCACTGTGGTCTTGTCTATCTGGGATGGTGCTGTATGCAAAAATATGGATGTGAATTACTGAGTGCAAAAGATTTGATTGAAACATATTTGGTTCATCACAATTATACTAACAACATTCATTTGACACAAAATTGTTTACAATAAAGTAAGAAGGTTATACCCAACTCTAACCTTCTCATGGAAGGAAGATGATTGCTACACCACAAAATGACATGCAGAAGTATTACATGATCATGTGAACAATCTGATTGCTTTACAATACTCCAATACCCTTTCTGGCCCATTACTAAAACAGACTACAAATTGATGAAAGTGATGTACATTTTGGAACATGATCATGCAAATAAAACAAGGACAAGGTGAAGCATGCAGAAACAAGACAGACAGAGGAACAATATGATTGGTCATATGGCAAGCCGTTTTAACATTTAATCATATTTATGGATATCCAAAATTGAATTCTTGATATCAATAATTATTTATGGATATCCAAAAATACTTTTTTTTAAATCAAGAATTCATTCATTGATAATTATCAATAAATGATTTTGGAATATCAAAAACATTTATTGACATCGGATATCCATAAATCAATTTTGGATATCAAAAAATCATTTTTGGATGTCCCAAATTTAATTTTGGATATCAATTTTGGATTTCCATAAATCTGATTAAATGTTAAAACAGCTTGCCATATGGTCACTTAAAGTTAAGAAAGACACAGGGGCAACAAAATTGGTCACTCTGAGTTAAGAGAGACAGGAGCAATATGATTGCTTACTCAGAATTAAAGAGAGACAGGCATGATTGGTTACTCAGAGGTAAGAGAGACACAGGAGCAATACAATTGGTTACTCAGAGTTAAAAGAGACCGAGTAGTGATACAATTGGTGACTCTGAGTGAGACACAGTGTTGTATGGCAAGCCAAAGCTGCAAATATTCACAAATAGAGATACCTGTATTTCTAAATGCAGATATCTGCATTGAAATACAGATATCTGCATTTAAATAGATATCTGTATTTAAATACAGATATCTGCATTTCTAATACAGATATCTAAATTAGAAATAGAAATATCTGTATTTCTAATACAGATATCTGTATTTGACCACCAAATACAGATATCTGTATTTCCAGTCTAATGTAGATATCCGTATTTCTAATTCAGATATCTGTATTACAAATACAGATATCTCTATTTGTGTTGCCTCATGGTAAAGGTATAGTTAATGATGAATACCGATGTGCCCTCTGTACCCTCACTGTGTAATTTTGGGCAATGATTATATTGAAGTCAGCAATGTATAGCTTTGGGCTAGCATACCGGTCAAGTCTCCCCCATAAGGTGGGAGTCTCCCACTTTTTCAGCCCAATTTTGTTTTATTTACGAGCAAAATTTTGCAAATTTGGCAGAATCTCCTGCATAAAAATTTAGTATTTTCTTTTATATTCTAAAATACAAATCTCCCCCATGGATCATTAAAATTTACAAAAATCTCCCTATTTGAGGTGTGGAATGTTGAAAGGTATGGGCTAACATAGAATCCGGGTGAATATAATACATGGAATTTAATAATAAATTCCATGTATTATATTCACAGGGATTCACATCTATGCTAGCACAAAGCTATACATTGCTGACTTGTGCTGTACATACATTCAATGAAAAATTGCTGTGCTGTGTTCAAATAAAAATTGAAAACAGTGTTGTTTGTTTGTCTTTACTTTACAACCAAGATTGAGCTGACCAAAATATATATATCACTGATCATGAGCACAGTCACTCACTACACATACACCTCAATGGATATATCATCATCATAATATTAAAGATAATTATGTTGTATTGCCCATGAGTATAAAAAATAAAAGTATATTAATGATAAGTACAAGTACAAGACACAAATTTCCATGGATCCTTCTCACCCCAGTTCAACTAAATTAAAATTTTACAAGTATCCCATTGAGTTTGCCAGTTGAGAGGACTACAGAGCGTTTGCCAGCAGTAGCCGGCGTTAGTCAGCATTTCACAGCATTTGCCAGGGTTGAAAGGGTGTCAAATACTGGCAAACGCTGACTAATGCTGGCAAACGCCAACCAACACTGGCTAACACCGAGCCCGGAAAGGTTTAATTGGATTTTGGCGTTTCCCAGTGTTAGCGTTTCTAACGCTGTCTCACGCGGGCAAACGCTGCGTAATGCCAGGAACCACCCTGAAATGCCAAAACGCACCCACTAATGCCGAAACAAGTTACTAGTGATGGTGAAATAAATGCATGCCTTAGATCTGTAACACTTCCGCTCAAGGGAGCATTCATTGCTCTCTAGCTTGTGTTGTTGAAATAGAGATATCTGTATTAGAAATATAGATATCTGAATTAGAAATACAGATATCTCTATTTTGTCATTTTATACAGATATCTATATTTCTAATTCAGATATCTATATTTCTAATACAGATATTTGTATTTCTAATACAGATATCTGTATTTCTAGTTCAGATATCTGTATTTCCAGTCTAATTCAGATATCTGAATCAGAAATACAGATATCTCTAATTGTGAATATTTGCAGGTTTGGCTTGCCATAGTGTAACAATGCAATTGGTCACTCAAGCAAGATGCTAAAAAGAAAAATGAGAGATAGACAATCAGCCACTTTAATGAATATCAGTGGGTTTGAAATGCTGTAAAGCTGGTATACACTCCTATGTAATGACAAGATAAATAAAAGCTTTGTGGAGGAAAACTTCATTCAAGAATTGTATGTTTGTTTTGTACAAGGGACGGATACCCATTCTATCTAGACATCCATAAAAGGGACAACTAGGAACCCATCTGGTCAGGACACCCATACAAGGTACGCATACCCATCCCATCTGGACATCCATACAAGGGACAGGTACCCATCCCCTCTGGACTACCATACAAGGGACAAGTATACCCATCCCATCTGGACATTCATACAAAGGATAGGTACCCATCCCATCTGGATATCCATACAAGGGACAGGTACCCACCTCTTCTGGACTTCCATATAAAGGACAGGTAGCCATCCCATCTGGACATCCTTACAAGGGACAGGTACCCATCCCCTCCGGACATCCATACAAGGGGCAGGTTCCCATTCCCTTGGGACATCCATACAAGGGACCTGTATCTATGTCATCTGGACATCCATACATGGGACAGATACCCATACTGTCTGTACATCCATACAAGGGACAGGTATACCCATATCATCTGGACATCCACACAAGGGACAGGTACCAATCCCATCTGGACATCCACACAAGGGACAGGTACCAATCCCATCTGGACATCCATACAAGGGACAAGTACTCATCCCATCTGGACATTCATACAAGAAACAGGTACCCATCCTCTCTGGACATCCATACAAGGGACAGGTAGCCATCAATTTCATCTGGATATCCATACAAGGGACAGGTAGCCATCCCATCTGGAGAGCCGAACAAGGGACAGGTAGCCATCCCATCAGGACATCCATTCAAGGGACAGGTATTCCCGTTCCATCTGGACATCCATACAAGTGTGACATGGTGAAATGTACCAATGGATGAACTTAAATTAATATAAATTCCAGGGTTCATTCTATGCTGTAAGCTGGGGTTTATTCCCCCAGATACTTTTGCCTTGGTAATAATGTAGGCCTCCAAGGGTTAAGGCTGTCTACATCTTTGTACTCCTCAGTGGGTCACACAAAGTGTAGGGTGTCCACTGAGGGTAGGGCATGTGGAGGCTGAGATGGAAGTGATTGACCAATGTTAACGTCACTGGTTTTTAAAGAAATTTAGCCATATTTGGGATGGGGTTAGATTTTAGGGGCAACTGTTTCTGATTTTGGCATTCCTTGTTAATGCGCATGTACTTACAAAACAAAGACATTTCCTGCTTTCTTTTGTGACCAACAGGAAATGAGTGGAAAAATTCCAAGACTTGCCCACATCTTTTGTAAATGTTTTAAATATTGAGAAATGCACGTGTTGCATCAGTTGCATGCCAGCCTCCAAGAAGAGAACAGCAGCCGTGACATCTGTGCACAGATATGTACAGAGCGTTACACTGCTGTGGCATGCTTTTGCCAGTCTGATGTGAGGCACACAATGGGTCTTTTTTTTTTAAGAGTCATTTTGGGTCATTTCTGTTCATGTATTTTTGGAAGTCTTTTCTGGGGTCCTTGTTGGGTCTTCCAGAAATTGATGGATGAAAGGACAACAGCAAATAAAAGTCGTTAAAACGTCATAAGACTGGTGTTGTCATAACCCTGCGTTACACAAGGGACAGGTAACCACCCTGTCTGGACATCCATACAAGGGACAGGTACCAATCCCATCTGGACATCCATACAAGGACAGGTAACCATCCCATCTGGACATCCACACAAGGGACAGGTACCCATTGCGTCTGGACATCCATACAAGGGAATGATACCATTCCATCTGGACACCCATACAAGGGACAGGTAACCATCCCTTCTGAACATCCATACAAGGGATAGGTACCCATGTCTGTGCACCTATAGAGGGGACAGGCACCCATCCTGTCTGGACATCCATACAAGGGACAGGTGCCCATCCTGTCTTGACATCCATACAAAGGACAGGTAACTATACTATCTGGACATCCATACAAGGGACAGGTACCCATCCTGTCTGGCATCCATACAAGGGAAAGATGCTCATCCCATCTGGACATCCATACAAGGGACAAGTACCCATCCCATCTGGACATTGATACAATGGACAGGTATCCATCCTGTCTGGATATCCATACAAAGGAAAATATCAGTTGTTGCACTGGCCAATCAAAACAAGGCTAACATCCTGTATAAACACACTGCTGCCACTGATTCTAATTTGAGCACACGCTATGCCAATTTTTGCAAGCTGGCCTTTTGAGGTTTCCTTCACTGCCATGATTCCAAAATCTGTGAATGTATACCAGCCAAAAGTGATTTCATAGCAGTCAAAAGTTTGTGTGGATGCAATAAAATGTATCCAGAGGTGAATACATCCCCACAGTGCATGAATACACTGCCGTGTGTTGGATAAACCAATCTGTGCATTCAAAATAACATTATACCTGTGCCAATCGTGTCAAGCTGGCAGGAGCTTTACATGTATACTTACTGACAGTACATGAAATATTGTACTTGGTACCTTTTACACTGAAACAAGTAATTTGTGTGATCCATGCAGTGATGAATGTACATGTAAATTAAATGTGTAAACATGGAGGCAGTCAGCCTAAACCATTTTAAAACTTTTTCCCCTGTGTGTTATCCACCGTACCATATATTCTTTTGGTTGAATTTGTGATTAGTGGATGTCTTGAATTGTAAATGCTAACTTCTCATTGCTCAATTCTTGGATATTTTAATCTTGGTGCAAAATATACCAATGTGTTCATGTGAAACTTAGCTTTCACACTGTAGGGTAATCAATGGACTTTGTTCAGCTTTGAATACTGATCATAAAGACAGAAATTAAGGAACCTGACATCAAAATCTGAAACTTGATCAGGCATGTTTGGTTTGAACATATTTTATTGACAATGCAATTGGGGAGAAGGCAAAGGCTATATTAACCCCTCTGCACATTATTGGAAATATGTGAAGTACACATTGTCTGACTGTATCGTAATTAATGTAATTAACAGTCTATTACCACACAATGAGCACAGAAAAGCATTTTGTCACATGTATTTTTTTTTAATTTGGATGGATGGATAACTAAAAGATTGGGTATTTTTAAACATGATCAAAATTTTGTCCCTGGTAACTGGCTACTAGAGACAACAGGCCACTCAAACAATGCCAGACTTTACAAAGGCAAACAACCTCTGTACACATTCATTATGTTTGCGTCAGATAATTCAGAGACATGTGGCTTGAAGAGAATAAGTCTTTGTACTATGTTTATTTTATTTTCCAATATATAAAAGATATGTATAAAATGTGAAAGAGAGACAAAGTAGGTAACGTACCTCTAATACCCGTAAGGCCATACGCTGGATCTGATTCGGCTGATTGTCCTGCGCTATTTTTTGCCACCACCATGACAGTATAGTTAACAAACCCATCGAGACCTGCTATCTTTGCACCCAGGCTTGTGTGTGGGACATCCACAGCAACAGGCATAGTGCTAGCACCCTGCAATAACCAAGGCCTCCCTGTCAACACCTCAATCCACACAGGTACATGACATTGTATACATTTAATACGTTTTTTTAGTCATACATGTTCCAAAGATGTGAAATAAGTAGTTTATATTACTGTTGTATGACTGACCTCACCAACTACACAGTGAAGCTCTATGACCCCACTCACTATGTGACACTCTAAAGACCCTACTCAATATGTAAAGACATGTGGGTTTAAATGTTGTAACTTTTTTGTTCAAATAATTTCTTGGTAAACATTCAGAGCTATACAGTTAATTCCTCAGTAAACAGTCAGAATTATGCAGTTACTTCCTGAGTGAGTATTCAGAGTTATGCAAGAGACAGACTCACTTTCTTAAGGACATAAGTTAGCAGCATATTAACATATTTAGATAGCGTATGATTAAGGGAGGAAAGCAGACTCAAAGAAATGCCTCCACATTTTGTTTTGCTGGGTCTTCCTGAATATCTAGACTTGTAATTTTTAGGTGAATCATAGAGCTCCTTAGTTATTTAGTGACCATTCAACCTGTTATGGATGTGTGATTATTGCCCTATGAGTGTGGAGTCCAGTTGCCATCAGCAGGAATACATTAATTTTCCTTCAACTGTGTGAATATATCACTAATCACTGACCTTTACGGTGACCTTGTAGCCTGTGATGATACCATGAGGTGCTGGACTTGTTTTCCATGAAATGTTAAGAGATGTTGATGTCCATGCCCTGACCATAACATGTCTTGGAGGCTCTGGAACTGTTAACATAAACACTCTTTTGACTCACTATTAACATCAAACTTATACTATGCACCACTTAGTGGTAATTTGTTTATGTTCGCCATTCTCCCTATTATGGTATTATCACACTTCGTCAACATGATCTTACAATGTCAAGTTGTTGTGTGTTTGTTGAGGATCAGACATCCAATTTTGTTACTTTCACACTCAAAGGTGAACAACAAAATTAAAAATCCCCCCACCCTTAATTCCTGCATGAGCAGGCTGAAGACCTGTCAATGATAACCATATTCTTTGAAATTTAGGTTGCACATGACATAATGAATAGTCCCATAAAATGGCTGACACCACTATACATGATCATCTTCACTATAAAAGTTAAAAAAGTACATGAATGGACATGGAACAATTGACACAATGACAAATTGCATTCAATAAGTACCACCAAGATGACACCAAGAAAGCTCCCAATGGTGTTCTCCATTTGCACCCAAAAGAAATTTGGAAACTTTGTTTCAATCCATCAAGCTGGTGTATGTATTTGGTACTCATCAATGTTAGTTATACTGTATGTTGTATGTACCAGTTCTAGCTCCATGCAGTTTGTAATATTTGCTCTTGAGTTAAGACCGTATGGTGATTAAAATTACAACTGGTATCTGACCTGACTCCCTGGTCCATGCTTGTAGTGTAGCTGGTGCACCACTGCCATCCCTGGACATAGCAACAAGAGCCACATGGTACTGGGTGTGGGGCCTGAGTCCGCCAATCTGACAGACTGTGCTGCCACCTGGCAAGGTCATGTTGCCACTATGCGACCCTGTCGAAGACAATGATGGAATAATGCAGGCTTTACACTTTAACTCAGAAGACAGAAAATCACACTGGGCTTATATCTGTTCCCTTGAAGATTGAAACTTTACAAATGTGCACATTGCAGTCTTTTGCCTTTTTAATGTCCTTTACAACTTGTTCATTTGCAGTTCACATATTGTTATAAAACATACATATACATATATTGTAGTTCTCAAAGCAGGCCCACCAAACTCTCAATCCCGATTCTAGGCATAAAAAGATGGCTACAACCATTGTACTACGCATTTTCTGGTATCAGAGAAGTTACATGTTCATACATGTACACATGTGTCTCACCATTCACTTCATCATATTGCAGGCTGTATCTCAGCACACAGACATTGTTGGCTTTGCTGGAGTCACATTTAGCCTTGTTCCATTGCACTCTTAAACTATGTTCTTCCTGCTCTGCTGCTGCACCAAAGGCTTCTGGCTGTCTGGGCACTAGGCAACAAAATAATCATGCAAAATACTTCAAACTTTCACTCATATGTACTGCATATATTTTGAGAAATAAAGAACAGCATGTAGGTATAGCACAACATAGTAACATAGCATTGGTGGATAAACTAGAATAGTGGTTGCCAACAAGACTGGATACCCCCCCCCCCCCCAAACTTGGCCACTGTGACTTTGACCTACATAGCTCAAGGTCATGGTTGCCTCATGACACACCATGTAGTGAAGGAAAATAAGCACAACAAAGTTTTAAGAAGATGTGCTTATTAATGCAGTTGTGGTCCGGACAAGGGTTTGGCTACAAATCTCAGCTGTGACCTTGACCTATAAACCTCAAGAATAATGTTTTTCATGACACAACCTCAAGTGATAAACAACAGTAATTGGAGGAAGATTTACGAAATAATAAAGGAGTTATGGCCTGGACAAGGCTTTTCCAAAGACAGATGCATGGACGGGCAGATGAAAGGACAGATGGATGGAAGGACAGACAGATATGGTGAATGATACCCTTTCATAAGAAGCATAATAATCATGTAAAGTTGGAGTAAGATTTCGGGTCCACACAAAAATATTTCTGCCTACATATGCGTGTCTACTTACAAATGGCCACAGTGACCTTGACCTACATAGCGCATGGTCACAGTTGCCTCATGACACACTATGTAATTAAGATGAATAAGCATACAAGGCTTAAAGAAGATGTAATTATTAATGAAGGAGTTATGGTCTGGACAAGGGTTTGGCTACAGATGCCAGCTGTGACCTTGACCTGTAAACCTCAAGGCCAATGAAGTTTCATGACACAACTTCAAGTGATAAACAACAGTAATGTACAGTTGGAGGAAGATCTATGAAAAAATAAGGGAGTTATGGCCCAGACAAGGCTTTGTCACAGATGGACATCTCTAGTATAATACACTTATGTAGAAAAACATGACCCGTATTCATGAATATCAAACCCAAGAATGACAGCAAAGGGATTCCAGAGTTACCAAAGTATCTACATTCATCTTCCAATACCAATGTGAAGCAACAAATTTCACTTCTGACTTGAGACAGGCAGTCACCCACAAAAGGCAACTGGTGGTTTTAAACTGGTCCTCTCAACCTTTGAAATATTTTTCATTAAATACAGACTATAGTGTTTCCAATATGTATATATAAGCCCAACCACTCAAAATCCAAATTATATCACTTCTGTCAAAAATAAAAAGAGAACTGGTAGGCCTATCACTTTTTGGGTTCTTCTGACTAGTTCATCAGCTGAGTTTATAGCAAAAGTAGAAAGTAGGCCTATATCGTTTTTGCGATATCTATGAATCTGGAACATTATGTAATTAATAAGTTAAGTGATTGAATCACTGTTATAGAGTAATAACAGACGGGCATCTCTACAATGTTACACTTAAGTACTAACAATGATCGTGAAGTGAGTGTATAAACTAATTGACTGTAGTCACCGCTACACCCAAGGGGTGAATTACGAGCATCCAACAGTAAATGATGGTTTCTGACTGTAGACAGACTACAGAAAATCTCCAGATGGGTTTAAGTTAACTTTACGGTATACCAACTATCGCCCTACCACCACTTCTATGTTAGCCCTTCCTTAATCTATAAATTAATATAATCTATTAGTGTCTTGGAATGAGTGTTGTATTTTTGTCAGTATTGTTCCATATATATGTATGGAAACACTTCAATAGAGTTTTATATAGCTTTTTGGTGTCACAGGTTTTGTGGTATTGTTTTTTCATCAACATTCTTATTCTCCTTACAAATTCATTTGCACAGATGGATGGACATGGTGAAACCAGTATACCCACCCTTGCGCGGGGTATAACTACATATTAATCTGTGTTTACGTGTAGTTTTTGATACATATATACTTTTCACTCCAGACAGTCCAACACGGCTTCTGCCCTAGCTGCAGGTCCAGCTTATGATTCTCAGAGGAGTTTATTGACTGTGCTTTTTATGTGGTTCAGAAGGGAGGTCCATGGATAATATACTGGGGTGCCCAATTGTCGGGCAGCTAAGCGCAAAGTTGCATTCATTGCCAGGCTGAAAATTAAATTACATTTACTGATGTTGTTTGGCAGTGCCACTGAAAAGACCAATTACTGTGGATTGTTGGAGCATGTTTCTTGTCAAATCACACTCTTTGGATTGCGAACGCGTGCACATATTTCAAGAGATGATCCAGCAAATCCTGCCACGAGCAGAAAGTTAGGTGTGCCCAAATGTCGGACATGGGAAGGTATTTGGCTCTACGTTATTTTTGTTCACCTTCTAGCTCGAAATTAAACTCCAGTCCTTGAGGGGAGAACCTCTACATTGTAATACACAAATTAGATTTAAAATTATGATTTTGCAAACTGCTTCACACGGGTGTCGATTAACACTTGCCAACTATAATGGATATTTTCTATCTAAAAGTTGACATTGTGTCTGAAAATATGCAAATTTAAAAAATGGTCAATTTGTCTTTGATCCCACATCAATCTCTCGGTACTTATTAAATTAATATATTTTTTTACATATCTTGTCAATGAATGGCAAAACTATCAACAATGTCCGACAATTGGGCACGTCCAACAATTGGGCACGGTTCTATACATTTATGTACCCGTATGGTCCCATCTTGCATTGAGTAATTAGTCAATAAAAAAGTTTTACATGCTGCAAATTGGACTTTGAGTACGCATATGTCAACAATGGTTCACCTCCAGAATGCTCATAGACACAGATCCAGGGAGTCATTCCACTGCTGTACTTGTCATCACTAGCAGCCAAGGCGAATACATAGTCACGTGCTGCCCCCTTGTGGACAGAATGCTGATATGTAAATTGACCTGCAGGTACGTCCACCTCCTGAAGCTCATCCTGGTAATCATTAAATGAATTTTAGGCCATGAGATCATCTCCAACACTCCACAATGATTTTTAAAGCCACAAGATCATATTTAACAGTCTGAGAAATTTTATCAGAGCCATGAGAGTTTCAACATTATTTTACGCTGTAAACATTCTAGCTATTAAAAGGAATCAGATTTAACAGTCATTGACTGTCAGCTATGATGCATTGTCATTGAATGGTCACAGATAATAAGATTTACAAATATACGGTGTTGAATTAGCAGTCAAAGATGTTGATAGTATCTCAAAACAAATGTTAAATTTGGATAGTCTCATGTATTACGCGCAAAAATTCAAGATGCCAAGTTAATGAAAATCAACAGCTTAATAGGTTAAAGTTTCCATTAAAACTTTGCAAAGTGTGGATCTACTAGTGAGGACAGTTGATGAACAATCATTCTAATTGGACCAAACTATGTGACTCTATTATCTTTCAATATGTTTGGACCAGAGCATATTAGGGGCTGTTCAACCAGGATCAATGTTTTAAGTGTTTTATAGCAATATCAATAAATTATTCTGATTTACCTAAATTACACCAATTTTACCTGCTCCTCTAACCACATTGATCAGTTTTCCAACAGTACGCCAAATTATCTATTGTTACATCAGTTGTTTCTTGTTAAGTGAGTATGAATAGGTGCACACAATATTATTCACAGCCATCACTTCAGTTAAAGTTTACACAACTTTGATTGACAGCCATGAGTGCTATAAAGCCTTTTACAGAATGATATCATTTGTCATTTCTTGACCATGAGGTTGTATAAATGCTGTATAAATAAGACATTTATATTCACACTATATGACCATGCATGGCTTTTGCTGTCTTTCTCTGGTCAATACATTCAAATTATCGATGACTGTTGAATATCATACATGGTAGTGTTTAAAGGATGGACCATGATCAACACTGGCAGTTATGTTAATCAAAGAAAACACGTTACAGCTACATGTAAAAATTTCATGATGAATTCTACACCCACTTTTGAGTGTTGAACACAAATTACAAGTCATTTAATCACACATAATTCCAGATATGTGTTATTTGAGGCTCAGAGCTGGAGCAACCACTAAAAGTACTCACAGAACAACTGTGTTCACTCTCTTCCCCTCTGCACCAAAGCAGTGAGTAGGACAAGTTGACAAATGTGCCATCTGCTGGTTGCCAGAAAAACGTAACCCCTGTTTGATTGTGGTTGTACTCTGCATGAATTTTGCGAGGCAAGCTAGGTACTGAAATCATATCAGATAAACATAATATTAGTCTGCATGATGTCACTACACTCAAACCAAAAGATGTCCATGTTCTGCATTCAGTCTTTATGTGATTCTTACCTCCTGGCCATGGCTGTGAGCTGACATTGTTACTTCATATTTTTTTTTGCTTTTTTTGTTATGCACTGCATTTTATAATAGAACTACCAGTACATGTTTACATACAGAGTGATTGGCCGGATCTTATACCTGTGTATCTTTTTGGGTCCAGCCTCTGGTACAAATTGCTCAACAGAATGGATTGATACAACACATAAACATGTTCTGACAGCTACAAAGTGTTACAGGAGACAATATTGACTCCTCATTTTTGCATGTAGAGTATATGTTTCAGCCATTTTATAACAATATGGTTCTTGATAAACTCACAGAGGTACTGCTGTGGGAGAGACAGATTGCTTGGTGGTGACCATCCTGCACTCGTATTGGCTCGTATTTCTATGCTGTACAGCTTGTGTGACCTCAGACCAATCAGCTGTGTGCTCCATACCTTATCACTGGGGTCACTGAGCGCTTTTTGGTCTTGACCATCCACACTTTTCCACACCACTTTATAGCTTAAGATCTTTCCATTACGGAGTTTTTCAGGGATACCCTACAAAACGGACAATAAATCATATGATCTGGCTGTCAGTGGATTGCATAAGCTTGCCTGCTCTGCAGACCCACATGCTTCTTACTTTAAAACCCATCACTCAAAAACATACCAGACCAGCAGACTTAACAGGAAGCAGCTAAGCAATATGGTCAATCTGTGTCAAGCAGGCAATATCTATCGTCAATCTGTGTCACGCAGGCAATATGGTCAATCTGTGTCAAGCAGGCAATATGGTCAATATATGTCAAGCAGAATATGGTCAATCTGTGTGCAGCATACTGTGTTATTGCTAGTCAGTAATTGTGTTCAGTATCACATATTGGATCAACATTCTGAGGGTTATGTCAGGGTTTCAACCAAGATTATACACAGAAAACATAGAATATTCAACATTTATATTCCTGTATGAATGAAACAAGAAATGCTTCCAAAGCTCCCCAAAGTAACCAACTTGCAGGCCAAACAGGAGATCCCACAGGTAAACCATCGCACATCCAAGAATGTTGCAAATTTTGTTTATTCTTAGTCCAGAAAGGTAAAGCCTCATGAGTTATGTTGAGTCTGTCAAGTAAACTCTTAGATGTACATGTACCTGACTTCGGAATTAATCTGGTTTGCAAATTTGTGCCATTTGTATTTTTCCAGTCAACCTGCATTGTCAATCAACCTCCATAACTTTTCAACAAAACATTTCCCACTTCAGTGTAAAATAATAATTTTTTTTTTTCTTTTTTTACTGACTTGTCATCATGCTTGACTGAGTCAGCGGAGATCACGCCTCTCCGGTCCACGCCATGACGTAACATCTGTCACTATGGACGTGTTACCCTTGGGTATATATAAAGACGGAAATGGTTGTTTGCGCGTTATCAAACACGAGCTAGTGAGCGTTAAGTCAGTTCCTGATGAGCCCCGTTTATGGCAAGCCAACAGGGCCATAACGCATTGGTCTTACGCGTTGTCGAGCCTCCACAACGCGTAGTCGAGCCAACCAATCAGATTTCAGTCTCCACTACTCGTTGCCGAGAATATGTTTTCCACTACGCGTAGTCGAGCTTCGGCTACGCGTAGTGGAGCAACTTATGGCACCTTTTGGCTGAAGAAAAGCAAACCAATCATTTACATCCTTACAATCATTACTGATATTAAAACAGCCAACAGGTCTAATACAGTTTACAAGAGCATCAGTGATTGGATAGTTTGGCTACACGCTATGGGAGGCATAGTTTCTGCAATTTGATTGGTTTACTCGACTACGCGTTGCCGAGCCTCGACTACGTGTAGTGGAGGCTCGGCTACGCGTAAGACCTATGCGTTATGGCCCTGTTGGCTTGCAATACCCGTTGGAGGTGGAACGTGTTGAACTGCTTCGCTAATTTAGAGCAAATCTTCACTGAAAAAGCAAATTCAGTTTGGGTTTTTTGAGCTGCCAGGCCTTAGTCTGGTATTTACATTAAAATAATAAATGTTCCAGTTTTATAAAGATAAGAATCCTTGCCCAAATCCCAGATTAATCCTTGACTTACCTATACACACACTATACACGACCTTAACTGTATGCAGCAACATAGTAAATGTTTGTGACATGTTACACATAATAGCTAAACTAGGAAATTTATTCTCATTTTCATATTTGTTAGTAATTAATTAATATCTAACTATCCACTGTATTTGGTATGATCTCTACAAGATTGCATTTACTCCAATACTTGGTCCCACAAATAAAAATTTCTCTGTATATGTTCTGGAATGGAGACCCATGGTGTGGCCTGTAGTGGCTGACCTACTTGTCCCAAATTTGACCTATGGTATTGACCAATCACATCTGATTCAGTTTTTCACGATTTGCAGGGTCAGCTCGGTGTGCTTTTGTATAATGGAAAGGTAAGTATTACTCAGAAATATGGAAATTACATCAAAATTCCCAGATCTGTATCATAATACATTATCTATCCATTATATTTGGTAGATTTACTAACTGAGTGGGGGAGGGAGATCATTGGAACTCCAAGACACATGGATTGTTCCTCAAAACACTCAAATCAAAATAATGGGACACCTGCAAGGATAAAAGTTACTGCATTGACAGGAGGAATCAGCCCCCAAGAAAAAATAAAAGTCAAAGGATCCTGAACTAAATCATAGCTTACACATTGAGGGTGTATAGGTGTGCTTTTAAGTGTAAGAAGTTCTCCCTCTGCAAAAAGGACAGATACCTCAAATTCAAATCAGAGAAAGTATTGTGTGATCTCCACTCACATGCTGCCATTACGTTGCTAAATGCAACCTGCTTAAGAGCATCTCAGGAGGAGGCAACTAATGGCCTTAACCTCGACATGCAGCTCTGATCTGGTGCAACTGTTGGAGCTCTAGGATTCTGCCACCACAAAGGCCACTTTCATTGCCTTGGCAGCCCAGCTGGAGACAGTGTTTGTGCAGATTCCTGGAGAATCTGGTGACACCAAAGTCTTTTTCTTTAAAGGTAGGAATAACAGGCATTTACCTTTCCTGACGAGATCTGTTCTTTTCAAATGGAACTTCAGCACTCTAACTTGACAAAGTGATCTGTCAGGATTTTGCCAGTCCAAATTAGGAGAGCTAGAGCTTAGATGGAAGACCTCACAAAAATGTTTTACTCATGAACATATGGCAAGCTGTTTTGACATTTAATCCTATTTGGCGATATCGTAAAATCATTAAGCAGTATCATAGAACATTTAGTCACTGTGATATAGCTAAATGATTAGTGATGTCTCTAAATCATAGTTATATTGCTAAATGATTTAGCAATATTGCTAAATGACTTGGCGAAATCTCTAATCATTTAGTGATATTGATAAATCATTTAGGGATATCGCCAAATCATTTAGGGATATCGCCAAATCATTAAGTAATATCACTGAAGGTGCATGATTTAGTGAAATCCCTAAATAACATATTTAATGGTATCCATAAATCAGTTAGTGAGAGTGTTGATAAATGTATTTCCACTTCCTGTCCTATTTTTTGTCCGATATGGCTGCCCATTTGGAGGGAAAAGCAATCATTTCAACCTCCCAATGTGTTCTACAGAGAATTGATCATCTTCTCTGATATTGTCAATGGGTTAACTATCATGCTGCAAAGACAGTGTATTGTATGCTACTATTAATTTATTCCTCAAGCTTTACAGTCAGACCTACAGGTCCAAATGCGTGCTCCTTCATGCCATTCATCACAAAGGCACAGCACAATTACCCAGCAAGCACCAATTCACTTATTTAGTGATATCCCTAAATCAGCTGTCGATATTGCTAAATCATTAAGTGATATCGCTATAAATCATTTAGCGATATCTCTAAATCTCTTAGGGATATCTATGGGGTGCCCTTTTGCTATTTATTCTGGATTTATTGATATCAAGAATTACTTATACAGTGGTCCCCCTCTTAGAAGGCCACCCAAAATGCAGCCAAAAAGTGGCCTTCTAAGAGAGGTGGCCTCTCTTGAGGGGCAGATTATAATGGAAGTACCATACTTTCTGCACAAGAATGCTGGCCTATCAACAGGGGTGGCCTCTGGTGAGAGGGGCCTTATAAGAGGGGGACCACTGTATCAATAATTTGAATTTTTGATATCAATAAATCAATTTCTTGATATCAAGAAATCCTGACTATTTGTTGATATCAAATAATTCAATTTCTTGATATCTATGGGTCCCCTTTTATCATTTATTCCCAATTTATTGACATAAAGAATATATCTATTGATATCAAGAATTTATTTATTGATAGCCTATCTATAATTATTTATTGATATCAAGAATTCATTTATTTTAATAACTAGAATTATTATGTATCAAGAATTCAAATTCTTGATATCCAAAAATTGTAACTCATTGTAACTCATTTCTTGATATCAAGAAATCAACTTCTTGATATCAAGAAGTCTACAAGAATGACTTTTTGATATCAAGAAATGCTAGACAAATAGCAAAACAGCACCCCAGATATCGAGAAATGATTTTTTGATATCAAGTAATACCTAATAAATAATAAAAGGATGTCTCATAGATATCTGTAAAGGATTTAGAGATATCAGTACATGAAACCAATTAGTGATAACACCAAATGATTTGGTGATAAAGCTAAATGATTCAGTGATATCACCAAATAGGATAAAATGTGAAAGTGGCTTGTCATATGAACAAAGTGTTAGGTTTTAGAAATACTTCACTGCAGTCCACTGACCAGCATAAACTGAAGTGGTCAAGCGAGTGAATCTCACCCCTCATGAACCGAACAGGACCAAAAAGACAGTCTTACATGACTTATGTATAAACCCAAACAAGTCCATGTTTTTGGGCTCAAAAATGCATGAGAGCAGACCAGCCACAACTACTGACAAGTCCCATTGAGGGAAACCATTGTATCTCACTGGCCTGATCATATAAAAAAGCTCTTAATCTGCCAGAACAGAACCATGCTTGAGCTGACATTGGTGCCTTTAATGTCCAAAGATGACAATATCATGGCCCTATAACTTGCTATAGTGTGAACCTCCTGACCTTGGTCAAAGAGGTAAATCAAAAAGTCTGTTATGTCCTGAATGAAAGCCTAACAAGGGTTAATATTGGGTGCTTGTTCCACACACCACGTGGCGAATTTTGTCCAATTTGAAGTACACCTTCAACGAAGTGACATGATGTTTGCCTCTGGCAACTCGTGTCGGCACCTTGTCTGAGAATCCAACATCTGCAGAGCCCTTTGTGACAGTCCATCTCCAAGTGTGCAGATGAAGTATGGGTGGATTCTGGTGAAAAATGCTGGATCTGGGTTGTTGCAGTAGATTCAGCCAGGCTGTGAGAGCTCGAAGGGACTCCGGGCTGAGCTCCAGAATGTCTACAGCCCTTGGCTTCTTGGGCCACCAAGGAGCAGTCAAGATTATTTCAACTTTCTCCAAGCCTCAGAGTATCTGGGGAGTCAGGGAATGGGCATAAACCCCCATTCTGCCAACTTATGGAGAGGGCATCTACCGCAAAAGCTTGATTGTCCTGTAACAGAGATATGAAAGTTGGCAACTTACATGTCTATGTGAGGGGCACCCCAAGGTCCTATAAAGACCTAAAAATCTGCAGGTGTATTGCAACCATTCTGTGCTGACTGCTTGGTCCCGGTGTGATAATACAAGTAGATCGGCCTTCATGTTGCGAACTCCTGCTAAATGCATGCAACAGAGCCTTAATGATGCCCCTGACCACACACCAGTGTAGTAGTGTCTTGGTTAAACATAACAGAGGTGCTGACCTAGTCCCCTGTTTGCTCATATGTGTGACCATGCTGTCCAATTATCTGAGCAGCCAAGGACATGACTTGTTTGTGTGACAGATCCTGCTTGATTTTTTTTCTAAGTGTAACCGCCTTTTGTTTATATGATACACGTATGCAGTCTTGATTGGGCGCAGTTACTTAGTTAAATGACAAATGTCCCCAGGTTCAGGTTCCCCAAGACTACATCTAATACTACACAATATATAACTGACAATATGACAGATTTATATTAAATGTTCATTTATTACAATAAAATGCACAAGTAAATCGGTATCACTGCGAGTGATAATCCGTGTTGTGTGGCACACTACGAGTGTCCATGCACGCTTGGTTAAAATGGTGAGGCATTCATGTGCATGCAGCTATATACAGGGCTCTGTGCAGGTTCCCAGATTGGCGCAGCCAGTACACCCATGGACGGCGCAGCCACAACCTAGAAAATGAAGAACGCCAGGTGAATTATCTCAAAATTCACGTTCTTTGCTCACCAAGCCACAAGCCCTGCCTCATATAGAATGGCCTCTCTCTCCAATCCTTTCTACATTAAGCAGAAATTATTCTTAATAAAATATATACTATTTACATATACACATGATGAGGAGTAGAGCCAAACATGTAAACAGAGGCAGTGGGTGCCTCAATGACAGTGTGACTGGAGATTACACAAATAATCACTCAGTACCTTCCAAAAATCAATAACATTTACATTTGTTTGGATCTAATACTGCCAAGATACAATCTCACATCTTTTTGTTTGTTTGTTTTTCTTAAATGTAGCTCATCCCCATCGTAATTATCAATAATAGATGAATATAGCACCATACATTTCATGATCTGTAACAATTTTCAATAAAGTCCTACAAGTGCAGAGAGATGACTAAGGACATGCTTGAAGTAGTATTTTTTTAAAAATGTAACTGATCCATTCAGATACACTTGTGTCAATAGACATAAAGATACTCTGTAGCACTGATGTCAATACTTATTGCATTAAATCCCATTGTACAGAGCAATATACAGCTAGCAAAATTACAGACGAGCAGGCAAGGGATTTACACGTGCTCCACGTTGCCTCATTATCATAATTTATTATGGCCATCAAAAGTTGCATTGACCATTATATGTACTTCTCTTACAATAAACATACTTGAAATGATGGCAAGAGTGTCTTTACCTGCATCACTTAAGCTTACAGCAAGAGGTGTTTCAAGAGACTAGCTTAAAGTCACTCTAGCATGTGCCGCTGTTACTGGCATCATGTTGCCCCATGTGCTTGACAAGAGAACAAAGGGATTTTGGGGCCTTACACCAAAGTGCAAGATAGAGTTATCAATATTGCATCAAACCAGCCCAAACTTCATAAAACATGTAAAAATGACTTTTTAGTTCAAAAACTCACCTAGAAAATGAAGAACGCCAGGTGAATTATCTCAAAATTCACGTTCTTTGCTCACCAAGCCACAAGCCCTGCCTCATATAGAATGGCCTCTCTCTCCAATGACCTTGACCTTTCGATATTAATGCATTTACATATCCAAAACTTTTTTTTTTTTTTTATGTCAGAGTTCAATGTTGTAATGCGAATGTAGGAAATGGAAAGATTTCATAAAGGAAGTGATTAACAGAAGTGATTATGGTTTAGACCCTACAATAGTTATTTTAACAAAACAGAAAAGGGTCCAAAACAGACCATACTCCCTTTGGCGGCGTATCTTGAACTAACAGATTTAATTATGAATGCAGCCACCAGGTGACACTTCAGGCAATGACCAATTATGAATGGGAAGAAAAGAAAAAAAACTAGTAACTAAAGGTCTGAAAGGCATGGTAGTTACACTCACCCCTCCTTGGAGAGGCACACATGGGAAGCGGCCTTTGCAACGAGCAAAAAACGCTGAGGGCATAGTGGCTTGTTATTGGTGAGAATGAACTCGAAATATATACAAGACTATCATAAAATGTACCATATGTACCACAAACACATGCACTAGACTAATTACATACTGCTACTAAATGCAAGTTAACAATACTGCATGACCACGAGTTATGCTCATTCTACCAATGTTAGATGCCCAGGCAAGCTGCCCTTAGCATGGCATCGCGTTCACCGGGGCGGAGGATAGCTCTGCCTATTTGCATCTCAGTGTCACTGATGCACATCAGTGCATGTTTTATCATGTCACTGTACTTGAATGAGGGCTTCATGCGGTGAACTTGAGCTCTTTTCATGACAGGCTCTCCGAGAGTGTCATAAGTCATCCTCAAAGGTGGCTGGTGAGTCCTCATGGACCTGCGAGGTTCATGTTCACCCTCCTCCACCTGTTCGGGTTCAATACTTTCTTGTTCCACACCCTCATCATCTGGTATGTCAACAATCACATCACCAGGTGGCTCAGTAACAGAGCTATTCGTACTCATGGGGGGATTGCCACCATCATAATAATCTATCCTGCAAGGATAGAATTCAGGTGCTGATGCCCTCAGGGGAGAATGAGCTGGTGTGACCAGGGGTTGATCCACTCTAACACTTACATTTATAGGAGGGTTGTCTCCCAAGTGGAGTATGGGATCAAATATCTCCCCATCATCACTATCAGACTCATTCTCTTCTCTCTGTTCTTGCCTCCGCGATCTAGATCTGGTCCTTGGTGCACTGACAGGATCATCTTCTACCTCTGTTGCTGCAGATATCATGGACCCACAGGGTAGCAGGTGGTTACGGTGTAGAGTGCGCTCTGGGCCTTCCCCATCTTCTCGCTGCACTGTGTACACAGGCAGTTCAGGCACTTGGTGCAACACTTTATACACATCCGGCTCCCACCGATCAGCGATTTTATTCTTGCCACGAAGATTTAAATTTCGTACCAACACTCTGTCACCCTCTTCAAGGATGACTGCTTGAGCCCTCTTATCATACCTGGCTTTGTTCTTATCACAAGACTTTTTAGTATTATCTTGAGCCAGTTTATAGGCATATTGCAGCCTCTCTCGCATGTCTCGCACATATTGCACAGGGTCCCTAGAACGTGGCAAATCTGGATCAGTGCCAAACATGATGTCAATTGGCAACCTTGGGTGGCGGCCAAACATAAGGTAATAGGGGGAGAACCCTGTTGTATCATTGATAGTACAATTGTATGCATGAGTCAATGGCTTCACATACTTCCGCCAGTCTCGTTTTTGATCATTTTGTAAGGTCCCCAACATATTTAGAAGAGTCCTGTTGAACCTCTCCACAGGGTTTCCCTGAGGATGATATGGGCTGGTCCTACTCTTTCGAACTTCACCCACCTTACAAAGTTCCCTAATGACCTTAGACTCAAAATCACGACCTTGGTCTGAATGGATACGTGCCGGCCATGCATAGTGTGATACAACATTGTCCCATAAAGCTTGGGCTACAGTCTTGGCTGTCTGGTTTTTACATGGCACTGCTATGGCATATTTGGTGAAGTGGTCGGTCATTACTAAAATGTTTGCTATTCCACCTCTATCTGGCTCAAGTGACAAAAAGTCTATGCAAACTAGTTCCATAGGTGAGTTGGAAATGATGGACTCCATAGGAGCCTTTTGGGCTACTGCCTTCCTACGAACACAACGTTCACACCCCTTGCACTTTGATTCAATGTCACGTGCCATATAGGGCCAAAAGAACCTCTGACGAGCGAGTTTGACTGCTGTATGGCACCCTGTATGTGCCACCTCATCATGGATGCCCTGAATAGCACGTTTTCGATGACTCAGGGGGATAACCAACTGCATCCAGTCCATGCCTTTGTCATCTTTGACTTTCCTATACAGTACACCATCCTGCAACATTAACTTGTCATATTCACGCATATACACTTTTAAATCCGAATCACCCCCAGGACTTGCTTCTCTGCCTGGGCGTCTTCCCTGCTTGACAAACTTAATTATCTCAGTAATGTGGGAGTCTGCTTGCTGCAAGTTTACCCACTCTGCTTTTGATATCTGAGGTAGTGAAGCTTGCCCTGGGCGTGGTTCTGGCATGGCAAGTGTATCCGGAATTGCACTTGTATTATAGGTCAAAGCCTCAACCCAAGCTGTTGTCTCTTGATTCTGTGCTTCAGCTTGCTTGGAAAGCATGGCTTTGCAGACAGCTCTGGGTACTGCTAGGTTCCTGGGACCCATGTTCAGAGGCTGAGGTTGCACACCATGTGCTTGAAGCACTGCATGTATCTCTTCCCTGCCACATCGAGCGACACAGGAGCTTGAGTCATGCTCCTCTATGAGAGGGCCATGGACCCGTTTTTTCCAGCCAGTCAATATTTTCCATGATTTTCCTATATTCCTTATCATGTTCCGGAGGCCCGCGAGGTCTCCTGGACAGAAAATCTGCGTCAACATGGTCAACACCCCTCCGGTAACATATGTCGAAATCATACACAGACAATGCTGCCAGCCACCTGTACCCAGTCGCATCGAGCTTAGCTGAGCTTAAAACATAGGTCAAAGGGTTATTGTCTGTGACCACAGTAAATTTGCCCCCATATAGGTAATCGTGAAATTTCTCTGTGACACACCATTTCAGTGCTAGAAATTCACGTTTGTGTGCAGGATAGTTACTTTCACTCTTGGACAAACCTCGGCTTGCATATGCAATGACCTTCATGTCTTCACCCTGTTTCTGGTAGAGCACCCCACCTAAGCCTACGAGGCTTGAGTCACAGTGGACTACAAAAGGTTTTGACATGTCCGCATACCCAAGAACAGGAGGTGAAGTTAGCCGTTGAATGATTGTCTCAAAGGACTCCTGACACGCACTGGACCAAAGTTTTTCAATAGAGGAACTCAAGTTTAGTACCTTCTCTCTGTTTTTTAGTTGACACCTTTTACGGGTCTTTAGAGGTACATAACCTGCTGTCAGGTCATTCAGGGGTTTTGTTATTTTTGAATAGTCCTTCACAAACCGCCTATAATACCCTGCAAACCCAAGGAAACTCTTAACATCTCTAACTGTCTTTGGGACTGGCCAAGTTGTCAGTGTAGATATTTTATCTGGGTCTGGCTCCACCCCATCAGCAGATACTATGTGCCCTAAATGTTTCACAGAAGTGTTGAAAAAAGTACACTTTTTTGGGTCAACTTTCAGCCCAAAGGCACGAAGTCTCTGTAGAGTTTTAAGGAGTCTTGCTTCAGTTTCCTCAAGGCTCTTACCATGAATAATTAAATCATCAATAAAAACCAGTACTTCCTTCATATTCATGTCTCCCATGCATTTGTCCATCAGTCTTTGAAAGGTGAATGGACTATTGACCAGTCCTTGACTCATCTTTTCAAAACTGAAAAGTCCAAATGGACATGTAAAAGAAGTGATGTCCTTAGAAGACTCTTCCATGGGCACATTAAAAAATCCTTGTTTTATATCCATGGTTATATAATATTTAGAGCCATGCAGGGCAGCAAACATGTCCTCTATCTTTGGAATGGGGTAAGAGTCCCGAATCGTTCGGGCATTAACCTTTCGGTAGTCCACACATAATCTAAGTTTTCCATTCTTTTTCCTAACCAAAACTATTGGGGATGCAAAAGGGCTATTTGAGCGTTTTATGATGTTTGCATCGAGCAAACCCTGAATATAACGCCTTGCATCTTCAAAATCCCTAGTTGGTATAGGTCTAGCCCTTTCACGGATTGGTGGACCAGGTGTCAACCTTATTGTGTGTTCAGCAGCATCTGTCGTACCAACATCAAATTCATGACGAGAGAACACATCACTGAAATCATTTAAATGGTTGAGGATCCTTTTTTTCCATTCTGGGGACAGAACAGAGTCTCCAAAGTTAAACACCAATGGTTCTTTGGCGTTAGGGCTAGGACCTTCAGCTACAAGAGAACAACATACAATTTCACTACTTTCCTCTACCCCTTGTAAATAACCCCTAACATTTCTCTGTACATCATGCATAGGTGCCTCGCTGTCTACGAGACACAACTCGGCCCTGACCCTGCGAGGGTTAACCTGGATTTCCTGGTTGGACACATTTTGCACCATGACCTTCACCTTAGGTAAATGACCTATAGTTGGCACGAGAGTATTGATGATCTTTAGTCCCGCAGGCAACTTTCTACCAAGATCCTCTTGCACCAGGGCAACATCTCTGGTTACAGGGGCGCATTTACATATGCCACGGAAGTCATGCACTTCCCCAGCCTGAATACTAACAGCCTTCTTCCCCAGTACTCTGATGTTACCAAGTTTCCCATCTTGGTCTCCCTGTAGGTCTCTGTATGCATGAGCTACCTCACATCGCACTGGAAGATTTGGTTCACCATTCCTCCCACCTTTCCCGCACTGCTTCGCAAGGGCCCGAAAGGTGTTAGTTCCCACTATAATCGGGGTTCTTCTTGAATATGAAGTGTCTGGGCATACCAGAGCAATGGTATCTACCTCCTGATCTGTGCCAACTATATCTTTTGGGAAGCAGATCTTGATTCTGACAAAACCTTCATAGTGCACAAGTTGACCTCCCGCCCCCTCAACACTAAGATCTTTTGTACCAAGTGTTTCCAGGGGTACACGTCTGGCCAGGTGACTTTGATAGAATGATCGGCACAGGGTAGTGACTTGCGAGCCACTATCCAGCAAAGCCCAACCAGGTATTCCATCTACCTTTGCCTGTGTCTCACAAGCAGGTCCCACTATCCCATCCACTACTGTTCCTCCAGTCTCTTCTATGTCGCCTCCATCAAACGCTAAATGCAACTGTGCAAGCACATCACTGGAGGATAAAACAATAGAAGAGTCTGAAGTGTTGTGGATTTTCAGGCTAACTAAAGGGGTCTCACTTCGTGTCCCATTGGAAACAAAGGTGTCAGTGACTATAGCATTCTTCAAACAGGCAGGCTCAATCAATATTTTACAATTTTTGCTTGGGGGACCACTGTGAATGGAGCCCCTTAATTGCATACATTCACCTGCAGGTAATACCACTGCATGGTTTGATAAGAGCCTCACTGAATGCTTACCCAGCTCACCTATACCCTTAGGACGACCAGTATCTGCCTTACATGATCCACTCGGGGGACTACATGAAATAACCTTATATGGGGCCTCCGATTTCCCCTCAGTTCTCACATCTTCAGAGGCCCTTAATTGTTTAAATTTTGGGCACCATTATTCTGGCCTTCACTGCGAGTGGAGCCACTTCTGCGTTGACGCTCCGCGAGACGCGTTTGCACTAATTCGGCATTTGTTGGATTATTACAATTTTGCATCAGATGACCGTCATCCAACCCGCAATTGTAGCAAAACAAAGACCGTCTTTGCCTGTTTCCCCTCTGGTTGTGTCGGGGCCCTGAGCCACCTCTTGAGGGGTTCTGGCTCTGCTGTTGAGCCACCGGGGTTGGGGTTGCCTGCATGGCAAACATCTTACTTCCCCACTCCCTGAGTTGACCTTCGAGTTTCTCCATGCGATCTTGGAGACTTGGTCCTTCTGCAGGAACAGTTTGGGACTTAATGTTTGCCTTTGGTGCACTAGTATCCTTTTTTATGGGGTGTCTAAAGTCTTCCTCAACCCTCTTTACTTCCTTTATAAGGTCTGTTAAAGGAGGGAAACAGTCACAGTACTTAATGTGCAGGATCTGACTCACCCTTTCATCCTGGCAGCTGGACTTAAAGTGAGTAAGGAGGGTTTCATTTACTTGCTCCTCCTTTAAACCACCCCGCTTCACCACTTTCTGCACTTTAATAGCGAGGCGTTGTAAGAAATCACTCACTTTTTCACTTGGTTCCCTTCGCATACCAAAGAATTCGTGTAAAAGTTTCACACCATTTGCTACAGAGCCATACAACTCATTTAAATGGCTCACAATGTCTCTGGCTGTGGCGTCGGCACCGAGGCTACGAGCCAAATCAAGTGCTGGCACATGCAGGCTGCTGAAAATTTTCTGTTTCTTACCCTTGTCTGACAGCGAGTCATCTTCAAGTACAAGTTCAACCTGCTTTTCCCATTCCTCAAATGTTCCTTCACTCTTTGAAGAATTACCCGAAAAGGGCTTAATTTTATAATTAAAAGACACACCATGGTCCCCTTTCACCACATGTTGAACCTGAACATTTATCGTCTTTTGGGTGTTGGCATCTGCTGAAAGGGGAATGGACACCTCAGGTTCAGAACTGCTGCTTTTCTCTGCCAAAAATGTCTCAAATTGGTCAAGACGAGCTTCCCAATCACTTTTTGACTTAGCAAGTTCTTCTTCTGCAGCTGCCTTTTCAGCGAGAATATCCTGGATTCTCTTTTCTAACCTTTTAATCTCTTCTGCCATGTTTACTGTGAGTAAACGTGGAACAACTGATGAATTAATAAACTGAGATCAAATAGATGATGGTGGGACTTAAACACTAAGAGTATTTGAGTCAAAACATACGAGAATGACTTGACTAATCAAAAACACAGACATGTACATGTATATGGTTGCATACCAAAATATTGTACAAATGACTTAGCTGTCAGCAATAGAACAAATCAAGTTCATAATACACTATATATAGTTGCACTGTCTACGAGACAGCACTTCAGCAATATTTGCATCCACAATAAGAGTACTTTTATATAAAAACGTAATCCCGGACGAGCCCCCATTTTGTAACCGCCTTTTGTTTATATGATACACGTATGCAGTCTTGATTGGGCGCAGTTACTTAGTTAAATGACAAATGTCCCCAGGTTCAGGTTCCCCAAGACTACATCTAATACTACACAATATATAACTGACAATATGACAGATTTATATTAAATGTTCATTTATTACAATAAAATGCACAAGTAAATCGGTATCACTGCGAGTGATAATCCGTGTTGTGTGGCACACTACGAGTGTCCATGCACGCTTGGTTAAAATGGTGAGGCATTCATGTGCATGCAGCTATATACAGGGCTCTGTGCAGGTTCCCAGATTGGCGCAGCCAGTACACCCATGGACGGCGCAGCCACAACCTAGAAAATGAAGAACGCCAGGTGAATTATCTCAAAATTCACGTTCTTTGCTCACCAAGCCACAAGCCCTGCCTCATATAGAATGGCCTCTCTCTCCAATCCTTTCTACATTAAGCAGAAATTATTCTTAATAAAATATATACTATTTACATATACACATGATGAGGAGTAGAGCCAAACATGTAAACAGAGGCAGTGGGTGCCTCAATGACAGTGTGACTGGAGATTACACAAATAATCACTCAGTACCTTCCAAAAATCAATAACATTTACATTTGTTTGGATCTAATACTGCCAAGATACAATCTCACATCTTTTTGTTTGTTTGTTTTTCTTAAATGTAGCTCATCCCCATCGTAATTATCAATAATAGATGAATATAGCACCATACATTTCATGATCTGTAACAATTTTCAATAAAGTCCTACAAGTGCAGAGAGATGACTAAGGACATGCTTGAAGTAGTATTTTTTTAAAAATGTAACTGATCCATTCAGATACACTTGTGTCAATAGACATAAAGATACTCTGTAGCACTGATGTCAATACTTATTGCATTAAATCCCATTGTACAGAGCAATATACAGCTAGCAAAATTACAGACGAGCAGGCAAGGGATTTACACGTGCTCCACGTTGCCTCATTATCATAATTTATTATGGCCATCAAAAGTTGCATTGACCATTATATGTACTTCTCTTACAATAAACATACTTGAAATGATGGCAAGAGTGTCTTTACCTGCATCACTTAAGCTTACAGCAAGAGGTGTTTCAAGAGACTAGCTTAAAGTCACTCTAGCATGTGCCGCTGTTACTGGCATCATGTTGCCCCATGTGCTTGACAAGAGAACAAAGGGATTTTGGGGCCTTACACCAAAGTGCAAGATAGAGTTATCAATATTGCATCAAACCAGCCCAAACTTCATAAAACATGTAAAAATGACTTTTTAGTTCAAAAACTCACCTAGAAAATGAAGAACGCCAGGTGAATTATCTCAAAATTCACGTTCTTTGCTCACCAAGCCACAAGCCCTGCCTCATATAGAATGGCCTCTCTCTCCAATGACCTTGACCTTTCGATATTAATGCATTTACATATCCAAAACTTTTTTTTTTTTTTTATGTCAGAGTTCAATGTTGTAATGCGAATGTAGGAAATGGAAAGATTTCATAAAGGAAGTGATTAACAGAAGTGATTATGGTTTAGACCCTACAATAGTTATTTTAACAAAACAGAAAAGGGTCCAAAACAGACCATACTCCCTTTGGCGGCGTATCTTGAACTAACAGATTTAATTATGAATGCAGCCACCAGGTGACACTTCAGGCAATGACCAATTATGAATGGGAAGAAAAGAAAAAAAACTAGTAACTAAAGGTCTGAAAGGCATGGTAGTTACACTAGCCTAGACAAATCGCCTCTTCTTCCAGCCAGTCATGGGACAAGACCTGTATTGAGGAGGCCAGACACCATGCAGATATAGTCTTAGAGCCAATGTGAGCCTCCCCACCCCCCCCCACCCCCCCCACCCCCCCCGTGATGCATCCATGTTGATAATCTCCTGCAGACAGGAGGGGACTATAGTATACCTGCATCACTTTGTCCCTGCAGCACCACCACAACAATCAATGACAGATTTTATTGGAGACTGCTATGGGTTGTTGCCAGGAGACCCTGGACCATAAGTTCAGGAATGCATGTTGTATTTGCCTTCATTGAAGTCTCCCCGTGACAACCTCAAAGTCCAAAGACCTTAAGCCTAGACTCTGCCAATCCCCTGCAAGAAACCTGACATTTGATTAAAACCAATTCAGGTTCCTCTGAAGCCTGCTGAAGCAGTCTTCCAAAGGTTCACAAATGAACAGTACTGCATTGTCTGGTAAAGCATGCCTAGGACCACAAACTCTTGGGACGTCTCTGAGTTGGACTTTGGAAAACGCACTACGAGGCTTAAATCTATGCAGGTTATAAATATGAGGGTGGTACTGGTCTGAAGTGAGGACCATCACGTGAAAGGGAGTGAACAAACCAGTAATCCAGGTGTATGTGGATGCACACACCTGGGCAGTGCACATAATCTGCTACCTGCATGGTCATTATTCTGGTAAAATTGGTGCCAAAGCCAGGCCAAACAGAAGTACCCAAATCTGATCAACCACTCTCTCAGTGCAAAATGCACATACTTCCAACTGGACTCAGCTGCTATAGATGTTGGTGTCTCCATTTTAAACTTCTCCTAGCAGAGAAAGGTGTTGAATCTGGATAGATCTATCACTGGCCTCCCCTTCCCCCCCCCCCCCCCCCCTTTTTTTTCAGAACCAGAAATAGGCAGCTGTAAAACCTTAGTAACCATGATTTTAGGGCTTTCTCTACCACTTCTTTTGGCATTAGGGATCTTATGCTACCTCTAGGTTCTTCAATGTTCCCATCCCCTGTGAGACAGAATTAAAAGCAAACAGGTGAGTTTCACAACAGTATAATGTGGCAGACTATTACCTCTGTAAAAGTAAGAGTGTAACCTGCACTCACCAACTTAAAATATAATGATCTGTGGTGTACTGATGCCATCTGTCAATGTAGAGTGACAAACTAGTTCCCATTGATTGGGGCTTCTATAAGTGAGGGATAGGTGTATGTGGGGTAATATTAATGGATGGCAGGAGTGCTACATCAGGCACGCCAGCTGGCTGGCTGCAGAGTCTGGCTGCTGCTGTCTCTTGCTCTGTGGCCACTGTTGGCTTTGCTGTCCTGGTCCCATTAAGTCTGGACTTCTTAGCCTGTCCTTGAAATGGTTTACAACCACCACCAACACTGCTCCCTGCACCTCGGAGCTTTTCCCAGTGGTGTTATTGGAGAACACCCTGGGCAAAAGCATCTACAGCAAAAGCCTAAGGGTATATGGATCGATGCCAGGACACAAAACAATCCAGTTAGTAATTCAGTCTTGGTGCAAACGTATCAATTAACTTCTTTGTTGCCAAATGTTTGAACAATATCCACAGAAAAATGTGATCTTCAATCATACATTCCATGGCATCATGAGATGACCTACTTTCTTCATCCAGAATGACATTACAAACATCTGTTATGTGCTCACAACTCAACCAGAAGTCTCTTGTATCTCGCCCATCCACATCACCCTGTATTTGCATGTGTGTATCTGGCCCACTCACATCACCATGTATACACATGTGTATCTGACCCACTCACATCACCCTGTATAATTATACATGTGTGTATCCAACCCACTCACATCACCCGGCCTGTATATACATGTGTGTATCCCGACTACTCCCATCACCCTGTATGTACATGTATATGTGGCCCACTCACATTACTCTGTATACACATCTGTGTATCTGACCCACTCATATCACCCTGTGTGCACATGTATGTATCTGGTCTACCCCCATCACCCTGTATGTACATGTATATGTGGCCCACTCATATCATCCTGTATATTCATGTATGTATCTGACCCACTCACATCACCCAGTACATGTATATACATGTGTGTATCTGGCCCACTCACATCATCCTGTATATACATGTATGTATGTGGCCTACTCCCATCACCCTGTATACACATTTACTAACTGCTGTTGACTCACCTTCCAAAATAGCCAGATATTTCTAGTTTCTGAATATAGCTCTATCCGTACCCATTTACTGGTCAGTGTAGGTGCTCTGTCAGGTTCTGCAACATACGACAAACAGTTTAAGGCAATGTACTCAAGTGAAGTTCCACTGCAGCTCTGTAACTTTATGTATCCCAGGAAACTAAATGTAACAGTAAAATCCTAACACTCAGAACATGCAAAAATGTGCATACTCATTTAGGCAGACAGTTATTTGGCTGTTATGTCTTATTACTTGGCAATTTTGAATGTCTTGTTACTTGCTTGTTATAAATATTTTTTCTTAGCTATCATATCCTGCTACTCATTTGTTTTGTTTTGTCTTGTTAATTGGCTATCATAAATATGCATTTTGTTACTTGTCTATTAAACCGTACATTAATTTTGCCACACACTGGTGTCATTCTTGTGTACGTATCTTCCATTCCCTCTTGACATGTTGCAGTATCTGACTGACTTGACAGATAACTGCAAGTACAACTCAATGTCCCTTTTGTGTGTGTTTAATATTCAATTTGGCCTGTCTATTGTTTGTTCTACTCTGCATCAAATACAGTAGTACCTCCTTGCAGACAATGCACCTCTCATGAGAGACTGCATATATTTTAAGATCACTCTTTCAAGACACTTGGCTCTGCTGCTTCGTTGAATTTACCCAGCATGAAAGACCACCTTTTATAAGTGACCATGTTTGGCTGGCAGTGTGCTCGAGTTGTCTTACATGGCAGGCACCTGCAATGTGATTTGACTCACAGTAGTAATGGTAATGACCTGTAGATGGCATATACAACCATGCTTGGAAATGTGTTTATGATGTGTTAGGCCAGAGACCACAGCTATAAATCATTCTATTTTTCATATTAGCATTTTTCAGTCTAAAAAATTAGAATTTTGGCATTTTGAAATTTTGTGAACGGCATTAACAGATAAAAATGTCAGAAAAACATGGATCAATTTTTGTCATATAACTCGCAACTCGTTAATTTGTGATCATTGAAATACAAAACAACACCTGGATGTCAGCTTTATACAGGTGTATGAACTGTGCTGCTGCCGGGGTCACATCATTGTCCTTCCCCACCATAAAGTTCCCACCTGGCCTGGAAGACAGTACACCTATATGACCACTAATGAAGAAACTCTGTGATGCAGCAAACCTGACTTAGCTAACTTTATTTAAGCAGAAGCTACAGCATGCTGAAAACACACTATTTTCACAATAACAGACTATCTCCGTTGAGACGCACAACCAGCCAATCACAACTTTGTGTCTGTAACCTGTTACAGTGCACAAGATGGATGCCACACACAGTTCCCCTGGTACACATCAGTGAAGAGTCTCACTTCTTGTTATACCTGTAGCACTCATAACTGCAGTAGAGTCTCACTTCTTCTTATACCTGTAGCACTCATAGCTGCAGTAGAGTCTCACTTCTTCTTATACCTGTAGCACTCATAACTGCAGTAGTCTCACTTCTTCTTATACCTGTAGCACTCATAGCTGCAGTAGAGTCTCACTTGTTTTTATACCTGTAGCACTCATAGCTGCAGTAGAGTCTCACTTCTTGTTATACCTGTAGTACTTATAGCTGCAGTACAGTCTTACCTCTTGTTATACCTGTAGCACTCATAGCTGCAGTAGAGTCTCACTTCTTGTTATACCTGTAGCACTTATAGCTGCAGTAGAGTCGCACTTCTTGTTATACCTGTAGCACTCATAGCTGCAGTAGAAAACTGACAGCTTGCTTTTGAACCTCTTTTCAGTGCATAAAAATGTTCACAGATGTCTCAATCTGTGTTGCATAGAAAACCACACAATTGTTATTTTATGAAATAAAAAACACCAAGCAAGACCAGTGACAGGCAAAAAATAGAAGTCAGAAAGTGCCAGACCAATTTCGAACCAAGCGATTCTCATCGGTGGCGGTTGGGGACACCGCAAACCACTGCTTATATATGCAGGGGTAACATTGCTAAACAACATTAGCTGAACGTCATCAACGGTCGTATGTTATGATGCAAACTGAACTACCAGTCAACCATTCGAGTTGACAGGTTGGTGTGATGTGTCATGAATATGAGGACATCGTGTGGGGTAACCAGTACTTGGTTACCAGAGACACAGGTCATACTCTCTCTGGTATGCCTGATTTAGCCTTGAAATGGAAAACACTATTCGTTATAAGACTTAAATGAATCTTATGTATCAGAATGCTAGCCAATATCAAAGAAGCTTAGCAGTGTCACTCAGTCAACTTCATTGAAGGTTGACTGAAGGTTATGTGATGATAGATGAAAAACAAAACAAAACAAAAAATTTTATGAAAATCAGCAAAGATTGGAGAAAAAGAGCAGTATAAAGTTAGCATAAGCAATGCTTACATGGGAGATACATGGAGAATGCTAGCCTTTGACAGGGATACAGCAAGGTCATGTGGGCTTGAATTAAGAAAATGTGAAGATCAGAATTCTCTCCCTCTCTCTCTCTCTCCTCCCTCCCTCCCTCCCTCCCTCCCTCTCTCTCTCTCTCTCTCTCTCTCTCTCTCTCTCTCTCTCCCCTCCCTCCCTCTCTCTACTTTTTCCATTTTACTGGGGTTTTTTTGCTGAACCTATTGTTTTGTTCAGCTTATAATTAAGGCCATATTAATACAGGCCAAATAATGGTTAGCTGTCCTGCAATGCTCTTGAGGGGCTCCATGAAGCAGCTTCTTAAATATAAAACCCACAGTAACCAAAAAATCTTCCCCTTTCTTGTCAGAGGACATTGACAGTTTGCCACAAGTGTCACCTTAAGTAGCAGTGCATACAGTACCTGATGGCTTGGTCTTTCCCCACGTCTGTTCCTCGCTGCTCCAGTAAGGTCCCCTCCGAGGTCTGCACTTGACTCGAATGCTGTAATTTGTATGGGGACGGAGACCTTGCAGTCTGACCTTGTTGGCCTTTCCTGTGTACTTAGTCTTCAAGCAAATGAATAGTGAATTGAATAGTATATATTTTCAACCAGAAGAAGACTATACATGGGCACAACCATATCTAAGCCAGCATGTGCTGATAACATTTACCTTTTCTGCTGATAGCTTTTTCAGCCTTTAGATACTGAGGTTACCAAGTCACTGTCCCAGGCTGTAGATAACTGTTGAATTCCCTGCACAACACATCATTTCATCTCTGCTAAATTAATTGATTGACAATCAAAGATACTTTAACAAAACTCCCTGCATATGTAGCATTTCTAAAGCACCAGGAATGGCATTAATGTATTCAAAGGGTGTCAATCATGTGTAGGTTCCATATGGTGAGACCTTCTACAGCTTCACAATAAACTGGTTTAAACTTATCAAACTAATAAGTGCATTTGAAGTTTAGCAGTACGATAAAAGGTATTACACATATTGTGCGTTATTGTTGGACAATAATTTGATGTTTTATGTCATCAAATTATGCACATGCAAATGCACTGTCACAGGTAGGCCAAATGTACATACTTCAGAACATGTACATATGCATGTACCAGGAACAGTACTAAAAGTAGCCTTGTGATGTTGAAAAGTTCATGTACTTTTAGCCTAAAGTTTATGAATCCTATAAAGTGGTTGGAATTTTATAAAGTTCTTTTTCATCTTAGACTTTATTTTCCTTTAAAGTTTTTGTAATTTATAGAAATACCTATATATCGGAACTGGTAAACTCCCCAATGCATGTGCATGTACAAGTGAATTCAAAGTTTACATGTGGAGGATGTACCCACAAGGCCACAACTACAACCCTCTTTTTAGCCGAACACCTCCTATACCTGAACACTTTGGCTAGGTCCCAAGGCTGTTGGGTCTTGACAGGTTTTACTGTACAACAGTAATGCAGACTCCCACTGGGGAACCACCACCATATCAAACTATTTCTTTCAGGACCTGTTGCATTTTTGTGTTTTTGATGTTCATAACTTGCATTGTGTTAAAACAGTACAATATTTAGGAAACTCATCTGTGAAATTTTACTATTGAACTTAGACCCCTGCATTGAATTGACCATGTTGGTATATCTGACTGTGTCCCTGATGGTGACTGTTGATGGACAGAAACAATCGAAAGGTCAAGTGATAGCACAGCAGTTTTGGCAGCTAGTGGCTGGGCCATACTAGTTACAATAGTAAAACCAGCCAAGTGGAGGAGACAAGTCAGCAGACTGGCCTTGTTCCCCCGGCGGATCACTCCGAATGCTTGCACGAGGAGTGATCCGCAGTGGGAAAGAGGCCAGTCTGCTGACGAGTCTCCTCCATGCAGCTGGTTTTACTTTTATCCAGTAATTATAGCTGTAATTTTATTTTCATCGTTAAATACAAAAATAGACAATTAAAAACAGTTTCAAAATTTATTTCATCAAACAAGACTTTGTGTATGAATAACTGTAATGCAGGATCCAGTAATTGGGTCATTTGAAAACTACATGCTTGACGTGCGCCAACTACAAGAATTTAGAAGGAAAGTAGTTCTCAGTGACCTTTGCACTGTGGTGATATGGATTGACCTTTGCACTGTGGTGATATGGACAGGGTTATCACCCAGTCTGTATCTTCCACCTTTTCTGGATGATACAGCTATAATTACTGGATAAAGGTCAGTATCCCAAAGGGCCTATATTCCTAAGGTCCAATGCTCCTAAGGTTCAATGATCAAAAGGTTCAGACCAGAAAGTGGCCTAGTATTCAGAGGGTCCACTGTTGCGAAGGCCTGATGTTCCAAAACTGACAGTGAAGGTCTCTTCAACATTGAAGCGATTCGACCATCTTTTGATAAAGACAAGAGTTCGGGAGGCCTACTAGAGCTTTGTTGGGTTATAAAAAGGTATAGACCCATTCTGTTGGGTAATGATTTTCACTATCCGGCTACCCACCAAATGGAGTAATTGAGTTGCATACCTGGGTACCTTAGGGCATTACCCCCATTTCATTTACATTTAAAAAAAAAAAAGGGCCGTCATCTTCCAAGATATGCATTATCCAGAAAGAAGACACCTACACAAAATCTATTACCCGTTTCTGAGATGTAAAGAAACTTACTGTTAATATGACTGTGTCAGGTACCCATGAAAAATCACAGGTACCTGAATCAGCAGCTTCTCCCCATGGAATCGACAGGTATTTCATATATACATACATATATATATATATATATATATATATATATATATATATATATATATATATATATATATATATATATATATATATATATATATATATATATATATATATATATATATATATATATATTTATGTCTTTGGTGGTTTATTAATTATTAATTCTCAGACCGTCTTGTGGGCAGTTGTTTGGTTTATCGGCAGTTGAAAATGCCCATAAACCATGTTTGACTTAAATTCAATGTGCTACCTAGGGGTTTCGGAAACGTACAAATTAGCAAATCTGCCCATATATTATGGGAAGCTATAAATGCCCAGAAATTGTGGTAAGCTATACTTGGTATATACTGCCCATGGTCCAGTTTGAGGATTATAATTGACCAGCAGACAATGGGCATGACCCACAAACCGGCTGTAGGACCTATTCCATTGTATATATTTTTTGTGGGCAGTGTATAATTACCAATAAACCACCCAAGACATGTATGTATGTATGTATGTATGTATGTATGCATATGCATATATATATACATGTATATATATATGTATATATATGTATGTATATATATGTATATATATATATGTGTATATATATATATATATATATATACATATGTATATGTATATACATGTATATATATATTATAAACTGTACATATATATTATGTAACATATATATATATATATATAGAATAAACAAATAAATAATCACCCTTAAATTATTGTTAATATGGATACTTCGGTACCAGTATCAGTTGGCATCGGTCCTTTTTGGCATTATCCGGTATCAGATCGGATATTGGGTTATAAAGTCACCCGATGCTCCAAAAATGAGCAAAATTTTCAAAAAGAGTTGATAATGAAAGGGAAAAATTTTAAATCAAATTTACATTAATCCATGTGTTCAATCCGAATAAAACTCCATTAAAATTATTTACCCTTAATACTAAGTCATATGTGCATTAGCACATCATTAAAAAAGGTGACAAACTGCTTTTCATTAACAAAAACTTGAAATCTCTGAATTTCCAATATTCTACGTATGTAAATAAAATACAATAAACTCTTCAAGAATGTATGACTGTATTTTTTTTTGCGTAAGGAATTTGGAACATATTCCGAGAATACAATTATGCACATGTACTCCAGGCACTGGTAATAAAGAAACATCAGCACACTCATTTAGTTATGTATAATTATTTTACTGACAAGGATTGTTAGGATTTCCCTTGGTTGTACAGGTGCTCTGGCTGCAACTGTTTATTTTACAATTACTGGGACTGAATATAATGCCCCAGTTTGTTTCTACGTCAGTTAGGCACTGGCAGGTGGTTTAACTAGGATAAGCTATACAGCTAGAAAGGGTACATACTGGTTCAGGGGTAAGTCAAATTGTTCTTATCTGAACCTGTACTGTACAAATTTAGCAATTATGTTTTGTTTGAAAGGTATTCTTCTTTCATAATAAAGCTCTGCATTTATAAGCAGAACTTCACGTATTTAGCTAATTCATCATTTGCCACTTTCATATTTATTCATTATTATGTGGGTTGTCTTTGCTGAATATTTAGCGTAGACAAGGAGCCGCTACTCAGAGAGACATGTACGGGTATAGGCTCCGAAATATGTTCTGAGTAGTTACCCGCTGGAGACTCTTTAATTTATTTGGGCAAACACAGCTTATGTCAAAATTCTACACAAGAACGTGCGCAATACGGACAATAATGCTTTCATGCGTATAGGTTAGACAGTGATAGGTTAGCTTATGGAGAGTAAAGAGTTCGGACTTCGGAATAGGGTAATGACAACTAGGAAGTGGTTCTGGACAAAAAGACACAAATACAATACCAATATGATAAATAGATAAATAATTGCCTTTCCCATGTAATGCATCACGGAAGGCGGGAACATAAAAATTCCAAAGTGTGGCACTCCATTTTCACTTGCGCTAATAAATAATACAATATGGCAGGTAATACTTGCAATTGCAGGTATCTAGGCATTTTAATACCTATCTAACAGGTACTTGGGTATTAAAAATCACTACTCGACAGAGCCCTAGTTAATAGATACTAAAGAATAAGAATAAAGGTAATACCTAAATTACATGTACCATTAAGGTGGATGGTCTGAAGCCGGCACCTTTGGATAACCTCTAATCACATTTTATATTTTTGGATAGTCTGATACTTCAACTACATGCTCCCAAAAACTCAGATGTGTGAACATGAAATTTATATGAGATAACTGATCTCAAAACTTTTGTTTACAATGAAAAGTTTAAACAGTGCTGGGCACATGGCTTTGTTTGCATGGGCATGATAATGAACCATGTCATTGTTTGCACCATCATTAGTTCATGACCGCTGGAAACCAATTGAGCTATTGACAAGGGTCACTCACAGGAAACCATTAGCTGCGGAGAGAAGAATGGGCCATTTCAGATTAATCACTACCATTGTTCTGATTACTTTGAAATTTTCTATTGTTGTAAAAATAAATGAGCACAATCCACTTACTGGTCCCCAAATATGGAAAGCTGCATGTGAACCCACACCCACACAAACCAAGTGTGGTATTTCCATGTTTAAAAAAGTCAAGATTTAAGCCACAAAATATACTTTTGTTTAATGACAACATCACAGAGGTAAAGCTACAAGTTTATTTTGCACAATAATTAAAACACAGGACAGAAGAAATGAGTATGTTTTATATTACAGCCAGAAATGAGTAAGAATTGGCAACTTTTTCTTTCAATGCGATTTTCTTGGAACTGTTTTTTGCTCAACCTCTGCAATTTGTATCTCGCCTCACAAACATACAAATTGCCCTATCACATTAAATACAAAATGCCCTATCACATTAAATTCAACGGACATTAAAAGAAAAATATCATATCCAGGAATGGTTGCCAGGATTTTTTTTTCTGACAACCCCTTCCATGACTTTTGGAGCAATTTATAGAAGGAAAATGAACAACCTGTCAGGACTAACCATTGAATTTGATCCTAGGCATGGATATCTATTCTAAATTTCTGCTGATTTCAACTAGAAAAAAACAAATTGTGTGACTTCTGCGCAAAAAATGTGAAAATCCTACCAAGTAAGAAAGAATGCTACAAAATCTCAAAAAATTCCAATCCTGCAAAAAAACTCTATGGATACAAATCTATGGATATGTAATAATCAGAAAATATATAGGTTTAATGTATTTGTGAAAAAATTAAATGGGTAATTGCGATTTAAAGTTGCCAGTCTCACTGCTCACAAGCTTCACAGCTTCCACCTTAACGATGTTACAGGAAAGATAAGATGTTCGACAAAATGGGTAAACAAATAGATATTGAAATGTAATGTTATATCCTGGAATTATTGTAGTTAAGTCTGATTTCACTGGTAACACTATCTCAACTTGGGTACCCGACATATTAGGCAATTTACCCAAGTACTCGCCAGAGCTCTAATGTCTTTTTTATATTTGCTTTAAAGCAAATCTTTCTTTTCTGGTTCCCATCTGACTTTTCTTTTCAAAACTTGTATCATAATTTCTCGAGTGTGAAGAACATTAGGAAATGTGTTGATTGATTTCAAATCATGAAATATCAGAAGCCTCTGAAACACAAAACTTAAAAAAAGTCAGCGTTAAACCATTGTGAACCCTTAAGCACAAGGGTTGTTGTAACTGGATATGCTTGAATGTGTCATTTTATAATGTTAATGGTGCTCATTTGGAATATAATATATTCAATTTGACCGAGGGCCTGTGCAGAAAACTGTTATTGTACGTACTCAGTGTAAACACTTTCAAGATATCATATACATTTCATTTTAGCGATATCAAATTAAATTTCAGATATCCTAAATTAAGTTTGAGATTGCCTTTCAACTTTGCTACATCAAAGATGTCTGTATAAGCTCACGTATCTTTAATTCAATTCAACTTACATCCCTATATTTTAGATGTTCACGAAAAGTCCCACTAATATCGCATTGTTTACTGAATTTGTAGTATATCCTCTGGCAACAACAAGGTGCAGTGAGATTTGTAAAATTAATTACAAATTTTACATTTAGAAACAGATAGTCAGTTTTATAACTGTTTTGTTTGTGATGTGGACAATATTGAAATGAATGCAGTTTTGTAAAAAAAAGTATGCTGTTCATTAGATTTTAGCAAAATGTTGGGTCATTCACTCAGGTTTTCCCATCCAATTTTAAACAACGGTAAAAAAAAAAATAGTGTAAAGATTTCCTCATGAGCAATTACAGAAGCCTATTGAGTAATTAGGCTTCCATAATCGCTCATCATGAAATCTTTCCACATACATGTAGGGCCTACATATAAGATTAGTTTGGTTTTTTTGTTTTGTTTTATCATCAACTGTTTATTTTTTTAATATCAATCTGCCTTACAATATGTCCTCATTTCATTGGCAGGGTGAGATGAGTTTACAATAACGAACAAACTTAATACATTTCACACTTTTTTATTTGTCAATTACTTCTGAGACTTTACTTTGATATTCTCTTTCTTACATAAAATATAAACATCCACATTTTTTCCACTCTGTTTCATACATCAGATTTTTAAAATGACAAAACAAATGAGCGTTATAATTTCATTTAACCAATAGCAGCTTCCATTTCCAATTTTGTAGCTTAAGATTATTATCTTTAAACAGATGTCCAAATTTTCAAATCCTAGCAACTTAAATGCTTTTTCACACTTTGCCATAATGTATCTAGTCTATTACAATTGAAAAATAAATGTTCATAAGAATCAATACAATCACAGAATATACAAAGAGGATTAGCTTTGAGCTTTCTTTTGTGTAATAACTGACCACATTGTAATATAAAGTGTGTCAGTTTAAAACGAGATTGCTTTATCTTGTTTTCCCTCGAACCAATATAATTATATAACCTGAATTTGCACAGTGCATCCCATCTGCAGTTACTAATATCAAACTTCATAACTCACATTTTCTCAACATATGGTTTTTCAACCTTATGTTCTAATATAATTTCATAACAAAGACTAGAACAGACTGATTTTCCAACAGAAAATCAAATGTCTCCCGGTGGAACACTTGCATCTCTGAATAAGCTACAGGTGATAACAACTTACAAATGACCAAGTTTGCTTGAAAATTACAATCCTATTTTAGCTCTCACCTAGATACATTACTCTAGCAATTTTCATCAAGTTCTTCAAGACTTATTGCAGAGAAACCAATTTCACATAAATGCCCCTGTGACCTTGAAAATTCGGTCAAGGTCACCCAAATACAATCCCAACCTTGGTCTTACCTTGATACATAATACTACCAAGTTTCATCAAATTCCATCCTGTTCTAGGTCAAGGTCACCCAAATACAATCCCAACCTAGGTCTTGCCTAGATACATAATCCTACCAAGTTTCATCAAATTCCATCAAGTTCTTCAAGACTTATCGCATGGAAACCAATTTCACATAAGTGACCCTGCCTAGATACATAAGCCTACCAAGTTTCATCAAATTCCGTCAAGTTCTTTATGACTTATCGCACGGAAACCAATTTCACATAAGTGACCCTGTGACCTTGAAAATTAGGCCAAGGTCACCCAAATACAATCCAAACCTAGGTCTTGCCTAGATACATAAGCCTATCAAGTTTCATCAATTTCCGTCAAGTTCTTCATGACTTATCGCACGGAAACCAATTTCCCATAAGTGACCTTGTGACTTTGAAAATTAGGCCAAGGTCACCCAAATACCATCCCAACCTAGGTCTTGCTTAGATACATAATCCTACCAAGTTTCATCAAATTCTGTCACGTCCTTCAAGACTTATCGCATGGAAACCAAGTGTTGAAGAACCTGAACAACAACAACAACAACAACAAGCGGAAGAAACGGGCACTAAACCAATATGTCCCCAGGAGACATAATTATCTTTAACTGAAAGAAAATCAAAACTTCTTTGTCCATGGAGCATATAAAGATTAGGATCAACACGAACCGAGGTAGTTATTGAGGTTTGTGAATTTAAAATATGTTTCAATGTCTTTGGAAGAGCTTGGGGGTAATATACTTACTTCTGAGTTACTTTTATTGCTAACTTTTTTTTATATAAATCTTGCTGCTCTAATTCATTATGTTCATTTAACAAGTCATTAGTGTAAATTACACTGTCTTTTATGCAATGTGGAAAGAAAATGGGTTTATTATTAAATAGAATATTTCTGTTTCCCCAAATTACTTCTTTTCTTATTTCTCCACACTTTGTGGGAGTTCTGTTAAACTTCCTCACACTGAAACATTCAAGATTAGTTGTATTTCATTTGTATATTTATCTAATATTGGAAATTGACATTTGAAAGGAATGTCCCTTTTTAGCTTAGCTGACTTGTATGTCAGCTGAGCTTATAGGATGGTCAGTTGTACGTCCGTCATCCATCCATCCACAATTCACATTTTCAACTTTTTCTCTAAAACTGGTAGCAGGATACACTTTCAACTTGGCTGGGGTCTACCTCTACCAAGTTTGTTCAGATGGTCATCTTCCAGTGATTTTTGGATTTTTTATGATTTTTTTTTCTTTTGCTGTGGATTCCTGATTTTTAACGATTTTTTCACTTCTGGTACTTATCGGTAAATGCTCTATTGATTACTATGTAAGTCAATGGCCATTCTAAGGGTATTTCACATTTTCAACTTCCTCTCTGAAACCGTCAGGCAGACTGACTTAAAACTTTAGGGCAATGTACCTTGGGTGGGTCTCTTCTAACTTTGTTCAAGTGGTCACGCTCCAGTGATTTTTGGATTTTTATGAATTTTTTTGTTCTTTTTGGGGGCAAATTAAAAAAAAAATCTCCAAATTGCTCACCCAATTGCTTTGATATCCCACAGAAACACTCCTTGGGACTCCTAGTTCTTCATTTGTTCACCAGATGGCACTGCACTATTTTTTCTATTTTTGTGTGTTTTTTGCAATTTTTAACTTCTTCTGCAGAACCAGCACTCAGATTTAGCTGAAGCTTGGAGGATGTGTTCCTTAGAAAAGGGTCAAACAAAGTTCTTCACTAGGCGGCACTGTTGTGGATTACAATTTTAAAATATTTTTTCAATTTGAGAACCTATTGGTAAATGCACCTTTCCTATTGATTACTGTGTAAGTCATTGGGCATTCTAATGTTCAATATCGTATTTTCTCTACCAAGTAGCAATGTTCTTTTTAAAGTTCTCTTTAAATATTCCTCAATTACTCATGCTTTAGTAAAATTTATATTTTTGGTTAATTTTTCTTGAGGCAAATCTTTGAAATATGTCTAGATGTCATATGCACTCAACTAAAGCTCAACACAGGTCTATTCAGTTGCAACTTTGATTTTGTGAATAAGCTTAGGTCAGCTGAGCACTGGCTGTTCACACAGCCCTCTTGTTTCTTTTCTTTTTTTCTGCCAGTATCAGGCAACAGGTGACTTTTCAATTCAATACCAGATGCTGCAAAAAGGCCCGATATCGATACCAATACATGTATTGGACAATCCCTGCTTATGACACCAAAATTTAGTTTCTTGAATTTATTTGAAAATAACACATTTTTCCAAGCTATTTTATATGGATGTAGGTGTACTGTAAGGTGTGGGCTGCTGTCTATTTTCCAGTGCACTGATGCCCTTGTGTTCATAGGGCTATATCTACATATAAATTGGCAGAATATTGAACCTTAGAAACAATGAACCTTCAGAACACTGCACCCTCAGAATATTGGACCTTTGGAATACTGAAGCTTCGGAACTATGAACCTTCGGAACATTGAACCTTCAGAATACTGAGCTGTCACCGGCCTTACCAACTGTCCAATCAGTTTTCCCTAAGCAACACCCCTCTAAAGCTTGATGAATGTTGCCCTCATATTGTTTGGTACACATTTGAAGTTGAAATAAAACAAAGTGATGCAATGACAAAGCCTTGATTTATGTTGTACAATTAACTGCCAATCAACATTCGCTCACTGTGGGGTTCAGGCTGTGGCTATGACTATATGATCCACCTACATGTACAAGCACTCTTGCAGGTTATATGTACAAATCTACACAACTACTGACAATAACCTAGACCTGCACTTAGTGCTCTGTCCCATATATGTGTTGTATGCATTTATCAAATTAATCACCCTCATTGCTACTAAAATCAGCATCATCCACTGCTTTATTTTACATGTGAAACATAATTGGAAATTTCTTATCACTGTAATTACTACACTGCTTCATGTGCATATATCCTTGAATTTACAGATTTGATAGCTTGTGGAGCACACATTTTTTTGAGGTATTAGTTGGACAGACCATAACTAATGCCTAAATCAAGCAAAGGAAAAAAACAGCAAGAGCCAATCCAGGTCAACAGCTTTCCTTGACACCCAGCTTGTGCCAGGGAAAGCTGTTGACTCAATCTTACTCTGATCAGGAAAGCGTTAAAATTGGATTATTATAATGTGAATGATGTGTGGGATACCTGGTTGTCGTCTCGCCATTCTGAGGTGTAGGCCAATTGGTATACCAGAGAAAAATGGTTCGGTTCCAAACCCTCAGGGTGTTTCCATCTGACAACAAAGCTCCTGTCCATCACTTCCTCGACACGCAGGTTCTGCACAGGATCCGGTTTGACTAGATCACGGAAACCATACAGCAATTATTTCCCACATCGTCTGTCAGCATTTCATTCAAATCACAAAGAAGCAATCACAATGCATTATCATCACATGCGTCTGGTCACTTGTTATGTTACAAACATGTATTGTCAAAAGTTAACAAAAGAATTTAAGTTGAGCTCCAGATTTGATATAGTAAACAATTTAATTACATTTACACTAGTGTCTCTAATTGATTGAGGACTTGTCTTGCATTTCCTTGAACATGCCTGGTAATAAGAGCAATCAGATCCTGCATACACATGTAAAACAGCCCAGTATTGTATGAAGGCCTGTACAGGAACAACTCAATTGACACTAAGATCACATGGTCATGGTATATTAAAAGACTGGGTCCTACTGGCGATTATTATAATGCATAGTCAGGCTTAATCTGAGAGCTGTTCCTTTAACCCTTTCCCCCTTGAATTAAGACTGAGTCAACAGTGAATTAAGTTTGAGTCAACAGCTTTCCTTGGCATGGGTTGGGCACAAGTGCCCAACCCATGCCAAGGAAAGCTGTTGACCTGGGGCATGTGATCTTGATAAGTCTCATGCACATTTCTCAGTCAATTTTTTTTTCATAACTGTTGAAATTAGTTGAAAACACTGAAGCAGATGACATTTGACCACCAGCCGGTTTTGCCTGGTTTGAGGGGGAAAGGGTTAAAGTATGATACTGATATACTGTCAGGTTATTTCAGGATTGGGCCCTTGAGGGCATGATACTGATATACTGTCAGGTTATTTCAGGATTGGGCCCTTTAGGGCATGATACTGATGTACTGTCAGGTCATTACAGAATTGGGCCCTATGGGGCATGATACAGTGGCCCACCTCTTATAAGGTCACCCACATGATACTGATGTACTGTCAGGATTATCCTACAGGCTATGATACTGACGTATACTAGGGGGGGATCGAATTTCGAACATAGGGTTATCACAAGCATGCACAGGGTGCTTCCTAGTCAGTCAATGTTATTAAAGTCTATATTTCAACTTGTCATGAGCAATGATGTGTATATAGTATGTATGCATGCCAATGAAGTTTTGTTCATAATTTAAAAGAGCTTCAGCAGAGCGACATTCAAAATTAGATCCCATTCAAAATTCAATCACCCCAGTATACTGTCAGGTTATTACAGGATTAGGTTCCACAGACCCCAATACTGATATACTGTCAGGGTCATAACAGGACAAGGTCCTAAAGGCCATGCTACTGATGTACTGTCAGGGTTGTTACAGGACTAGGTCCTAAAGGCCATGCTACTGATGTACTGTTAGGGTTATTACAGGACTAGGTCCTAAAGGCCATGATACTGATGTACTGTCAGGGTCATAAGAGGACAAGGTCCTAAAGGCCATGATACTGATGTACTGTCAGGGTTATTACAGGATTAGGTCCGAAAGGCCATGATACTGATGTACTGTCAGGGTCATAACAGGACAAGGTCCTAAAGGCCATGATACTGATGTAGTGTCAGGGTTATTACAGGACTAGGTCCTAAAGGCCATGATACTGATGTACTGTCAGCACATGACACTGATGCATCATCAGTGTCAAGTACAGGCCTAGGTCACATATTGTACTGAGGCACTGTCACAAATAATCAGAGGGCTGCTTCCGCAGGACATGATGTATATGTACTATTAGGCCGTTTCCACTCAGGCTAGTGACAATTACAATTAGTCATTTTGCAAGATGCTGCGTGTTGACAGTTTGCTGAGGCTGCTGTGTCAGACCTGTCCAGCAGTGCCAACAGGTCACATGGCCAACAGGTCCACATGGCCAGCCATGCCAACAGGTTGCATGGCCAACAGGTCCACATGGCCAGCAGTGCCAACAGGTCACGTGGCCAGCAGTGCCAACAGGTCACATGGCCATCAGTGCCAACAGGTCATATTGCCAGCACTGCCAACTGGTCACATGACCAGCAGTGCCAACAGGTCACATGGTCAGCAGTGCCAACAGGTCACATGGCCAATAGGTCTACATGGCCAGCAGTGCCAACAGGTCCACATGGCCAGCACTGCCAACAGGTCACATGGCCAACACTGCCAACAGGTCATATGGCCAGCACTGCCAACTGGTCACATGTTTGCCAGCTTCAGGGGTTTATTTACATGGTTTAGCATAAAAAGTTCTGGAGGAGAGTTGGAGTGGAGACTGATCAAAAAAGTCTATATCCAGGCGATTACATATGTATGCAAGCACTGTCTTTGGTGCAGGCTGAGAGTTCAGGTCCAAATAGATTCCAAGAAATCCTGCTGATGTAGCCTGACTCTATGCTATTAATGCAATTTGTCATGCTGTTTTGATTGAACCTTAAAACCTTTCTTTCTCACACTCTCTAGCACCAAAGAGTCCAAGGAAATTGCAACTTGATTTAAATATTATTGTGAAGTTATTAAACAGGCTGCAGTGAGATTACTTTAAATGACATGACAGTATCTGTTGACTGACACATGTATATTTTCTTCTCACATAACAGTGACCTGCAAATATGGTCAACTCATCTTGGCTTCACTTAGAATCTTTATAACAAATTGTGGTGGATTAGACAACAAGAAATAAAAAAGTAAGGTGCTTTTGAATATCAAAGTTTGAGAAGTCAACACATGACACACAAAACCAACTATTGCTGCCCTGTAGTTAAGACAGACATTAAAAAGATGCACATTTTATTCTTCTCAATCAATTTAATCTGCCTATGAAATTTCAGAATTTACAATGAAAATGAATATATGTTGTATTTTCTTTTGTCTGATGATTGATTCAATCATATATTATACAACAGCAATCACAAGCTTACATTTTATCATGCAATCACTAAATCTACTCCAGAGGCAGTGTAGTATTGACAGTGCATACAGTAAGCAGACCTTCAGCAACTTATCTACATGCTTCTTGGGCCTTAATATCTCATGCCCGAAGCATAATTCAAACACAACCAAAAAATGTTGGCAAAGCAAAATAAAAAAGCTCCTATGTAATATATGTCGTGGAATTTTTGTTTTCACACCCATCACCACCCCGTGGCATATCAAGAAGTTTTGTTTTCTGCTTAAAAGTATGACATTCTCAGGTTTGCAAAGAATAAGGTACAGAAACATGTGGATCAGGCCAGACCCTGATAGTGTTCTTTTTAAAGCTTCCACACACCAAATCAATAGAGAGACTTACCAGAAATGTATTCTTGCAAACACTGTTATCTACCTGGTCACACAATGGCAACTTGTAGGGAACTGAGTTAATTCAGCATAGATATGTTTCATATTACTATCTTCCCTCCACCCATGTACACAGACAAGACCCTGACATCTGCTGCCATATTTCTGTCTGGCAGGAAAAAAAAGGAAACTTTGAAGACCAGTCCTCCAATTTACATATTTTGCAATTATACTTCTATCAAACATTTATCACAAAAAAATCCTTTAAGGACACCAGGACAAAAAGTAAAATTTTTAGAAGGAATTTAACATTCCAAGTAACCAATAGGAATGTATGCATAAACTTGAATGCTGAATACCAGAAATGAATAATTGGTCAAAAATCTGGACAGAACAGCAGCACTTTTTTGGGCTCTCTGACTGGCAACACCTCTAACCAATTTCAGCTCAGCCTCAGTAACAGGTTGGCAGAAACAAAATATAAAATTGCTCTATGACCTAGGTCACAAAGTCAAAGTTATCCACCTTGAACACATTTTATACAGGCCCACCTGAAGTACATCCCTACCAAGTCTGATTAAAATCCAGTAGATGGATAATAAAAGATGAAAATGTTGATTTTTATGGTCACTGCATGACCTTTACCTCACATTTCAAGGTCACGCAAGGTCAAAGGTAACAACAGCCAAAAAAACAAAAGACAAAAAAACAAAAAAAAAAAAAAAAACAAAACAAAAAGAAACAAACACCCATAGGTACATGTTCAATAGTAACATCCAGATAGCACCATTACATGTACTTATACAAAGCAATGTTACTTAATATATGTAGGTACACTGATATAAAACTGCAGCCATCAAAGCTAAGGACAGGTAAAACACCAAAAATAAATCCCACTTTAGTTAATCCTATCTCAAAATGTATTTGCGTTAGGATAACATATCATGTAAGTGTGTACTCGTCATACTCCAAAGAATTCATATGTCCCATACTTGGGTGTCTGTGAAGTTAATTGTTGAATAAACAATTGAAAGTTGGCGGCAAAGCATCCACCCCATAAATGTTGATATAAGTCACCAATTATTTGTGATAAAATCATAATTACACTTGCATCTTAATCCTGACATATTGGCAACAAAAAACGATCCTGTGATTTTTTATGTTTGGTTTCGTTTTTTCCGTTATCCATCCTCCCAAGTTTGACGTTTTAATTTTCCCTTTGATTTTCAGGATGTTCATTTTCTTCATTTCATAGAAAAAGAACAAAGCAAAGTTTAGAAAATCGCTGAATTGTTTTTGCAGTTCAGACATTACAGAATCAAAAGCCGTTAACCAGATTAAATTTCACCCAGCCGTTTTCTTGAAATAACCATTCTTAGGTGGGGTTCTCGTCCTATTATCCTTTCTGAGAAAACAAGCTTCAAAGGCCTTTGATGTTGATCATTTGCCTCTGAAACAATACCATTTGCTCAAGTTGAGCTGATATTTGTACAAAACGTAGTAAACATCGTCCCTTAACATTTGGGGAGGTTGTCAATCAATTCTTGGCCAATCCCATGAATAAAAGAACCTTTGAAGTACAGAAAACATTATTCAGCGATCTGTCAAACGGCAACAGCCACAGTGTGGTTTCAAAGTGTGACGTCATGGAGGCGGCCCTTCGGGCCCTGTGACCTCAAGCCAGGCCATGAAAGTTGTGTTGCCTTGCTTCGGTGGGGTGGCCTACGTCGCTCGTGGTCAGTGCACAGATGGCGGGTTTGGTCTTCCACCCCCTAACTCTTCATCCTGTTTTAGGGATAGTATTTTATTGTATTTACTCCTATCTGTATATTTTATGCAGTTAGCTTGCTAGACTTGTCTGTACACTTTACTTAGTTAGCTTGTCAGTATTTTGTAGTTATTTTCTCAATGAGTTTCATTACTATTTTCAACCTGAGTTTTGTGACACTATTTTGTGTGTTTTCTCTCCTGTTCACGTTTATGCTTATTTCGATGTGTTTATTTGTACTTTTATCTCCTCATCACTGGGTTTCGATAAAATATTATTATGCATGTGAGTATTGTTGATTAAGGTGCCAGTTTTTTTCCCCGCCTGTCTTTGGTGTGAAGGACTACTGGGGTAATCCATCGCGGCGTGGCCTTTGAAGTTTGAAGGGACATCGATTTGACAATTCCCACTCCTCTTGAACATTTAAAGTCTCCCTTCATTAGAATGCAAAACAAGCAAGATAACTATAAAGTAAACCACTAAGGCTATGATATGTTAGCATGTTTGCATCTTTTCCTTGCCCACAAACATACTTATGGCATGTCACTTTGTTTCGCATTGCCGCCCTGATGCCACTCTCCCTTTTGCCATGGGCAGTTGCTACCTGCAGCCACGTGACAGACTGTTAAGTATAATTGACGGGTGGCATTGTTCCGTTTGGCAACTGAAAACCAAAAGAATGACACATGGATGTTCGTATGCCCACATGCCTGTGTGGTTTTTGGCGTTTTTCTCATATTTCTACTTTAGTTGAAATTCTGACAAGTAATAGAAAGGACATTCATCTTGTAAAAACCGTTAAAATCTCACAATCGGCCATGTGAAGGTTTTTGGTGTCTTACCTGTCCTTAAACATCAACGAGCTCCAAATATCACTTCAAATGAACAAAATTAAGTAAAGCATACAGACTAAATTGAAACACTTTTTGACAAGAAATATGTGCTTTCATACTGAAGAAAAAGCCACAAATAGCTTTACCATGAAAAATTGTTTGAAAAAAACCTGCAGTGCCAACTGTGGAACAACTCAGGGCACCAAGAAGTGTCCACATTGCATGCATGAAATTTCAAAGTGATCAGACTAGTGCTTTGGAGATGATGATTCTTCAACATATGCATGCCAACATAAATAATGAACCAACCAACCAACCAACAAATAAACAAACAAAAAAATATATAAAAATAAAAGATCACTGAAATTTGACTTCTTGAACAAACTTTGTATTGAACAATCTCAGTAGAGACCCACCCAAGGTATATCCCTACCAACTTTGAAGATAATTTTTTACTCAAAGGAATGCTGCTCCAAGTGTCTGCAGAGGATTCAGCAAATTATTTTTGAGAAAAAGTCAACTGGTCCTGATGAGTCAGTTGGTACATATATATTGCTGGGCTGGGTGAATAACAGTGGGGTGGATAGCTTTCCAGACCCTCCCCCCCCCCCTCTATGGGAACAGGAAGACATACATCAAGCTTTCCTATTTACAACATTTATTCTGTGGCAGTTTGAAAAGCTTTTGGAACATCATCTTGAGAAAGAAAGGGGTTATGACGGGAAGGTGAAAGTGACCCCTTAAGACATTAAAAATTTTACACAAGACATTGCAGAAAAGCTCACTTTTCCATATGATATTGAAGTCAATTAATGGTTGTGGAGTTGTTGCATGAATGAAAGCTGATGTACAATAGACACAGGATCATATGTCCACCTATCTTGCCAGTCAGCTGAGCTAAACATTGAAGGAAACAATTCTGAAAAACAATTAAATGATCTATTCTTTCAACTTCCTGACACAGCTGTCAGAATATAGGAAACTTGCACCATTATTTTGAATAGACACACAATCACAAGCTTTAATTTAAATTGTTTTCCAAGTAAAGACAAGATACATAGTACCCAAAATATCAACTTGTTTAGAATCCTTCCACATGTTAATTACAAATTAACATTTTCAGATAGAGCTGTTCAGGGGACTTATAACAGTCATCTTGGGTCAACCTTAACATATGTTTTGAACATCATGCCAGTGTGGCAAAGAGCCAAGTTGTTGCTAAGTAAGTATTGCTGGCATACATGCGCATATATATTTATATGTTGTGGTAACCATACGTCTGATTTAAAACCATAATAATTAAGAGTCATGTTCCCAACATGGACATGGCCGTCTGACTCCACTGTCACAGCAGAGACACAGTCATGTCTTTACTGTCACAACATGGACACACCCATGTCTCTACTGTTAAAACATGGACAATGTCACCACATGGACACACCCATGTCTCTACTGTTAATACATGGACAATGTCACCACATGGACACACCCATGTCTCTACTGTTAAAACATGGACAATGTCACCACATGGACACACCCATGTCTCCACTGTTAAAACATGGACAATGTCATGTCTCTGCTGTCACAACATGGATATTCATGTCTGTCACATGGACACAGTTGTGTTCCTACTGTAACAACATGGACACAGCTGTGTCCCAACATGGACACAGTTGTGCTTTTAATGTTACAACATGGCCACTGTCCCATCACAGACACAAAATTTACCCTGGTTATGCCACTTTCATACAAAAGCATACAGTGCTGGTAGAGAAATCTACACTTCTGTAAAACCAGCCATAACAAAGCCACACTGGGCTGGAGTACTCTTATACTAGCCAGTTGGGAATGCTGAAGCGTGATTTGGTAGCAGGTAACAGCAAATTTTGGAAGTGCTATAATCCAGCTCCTGTACACTAATACACAGCTTCCAAGTGATGCCAGGTTCAAATTTTGAGCATTGGTGCAAACTAATATGCAACATTTACCAGGTAATGATTGCTGACAGGTTAACCCAGAGGTTTGAGGATAAAATTCTTTAATTGCAACAAGATATTTTGCCAAAATTTACAATATCACAAGACTATCTAAAAAAGGAAGAAACTCGGGGCTCATCCCAAAAAATGGGATACTTGGAAACCCTGCTTATATTGTAAACATCACACAGTATACAGACTACTATGAGGCAGAGGGAAAAAAAACATTGTGTTACATAGTCCAGCAGTGTGACTTCCTACACCAGTTGTAATTATGTAAACTTACAGTGTGTCATGCATACACATGTGCTTGCTATCATGATAGTGAATTATATGTTGACCTAACCTATACAAAAGACAAATGAATTTATCTCTCAAACTGAATTGCTCAGGAAGACAGATGCCTGCCCAAGAGTATGAGCCAGGCAGCCCAGCAGCACAGCCACCAGGCAGCACAGCCACCAGGCAGCACAGCCACCAGGCAGCCAGCAGCACAGCCACCAGGCAGCCCAGCAGTACAGCCACCAGGCAGCCCACGAGTATAGCCACCAGGCAGCCCAGGAGTGCAATCACCGGGCAGCCTAGGAGTACAAGGCAGGCAGCCCAGGAGTACAGCCCCCAGGCAGCCCAGGAGTACAGCCACCAGCCCCTACACTGTTTGAATGCTCACTAGCTTTGGAAAACCATGTACATCATCTTGGGTCATTTCATGCACTACACGAGACTAGTGTAATGTGCACATGGAATTCAACTAAGAATGACAGAAGACATGCCATTGGCTGTACTGGTCAGTGTTTCTGACAAATAATGTCAATTATTTTTTTTTAATGCCTCAATGTGTTATCAATTTTAATTAACCATGTTAGTTCTTTAGTCCTCACTGGTTACATAACTTCTAGTAATTTGCTTAATGGGGTGGGGGGGGGAGTGAATAATAAGTTTTTGTCTCTTTGTAGCCTATTGTGTCTTTCTTATGACTTTTCTGTGGGGGTGTGGGGAAGAAGCTCTCCTTACAATCTGGTAACATGATATACAGTGTAAGAGATCTTTCACCTGGTACTCATCAAGTTGCTATCACTTCAGTGCAAGATGACGGCTGTGTGAATTAACAGCCTGTCTGCTGTATGGACCGCATGTCTGCTGTGTGAACAGCCTGCCTGCTGTGTGAACAGCCTGTCTGCTGCGTGAACAGCCTGTCTACTGCGTGAACAGCCTGTCTACTGTGTGAACAGCCTGCCTGCTGCATGAACAGCCTGCCTGCTGAGTGAACAGCCTGCCTGCTGTGTGAACAGCCTGCCTGCTGTGTGAACAGCCTGCCTGCTGTGTGAACAGCCTGCCTGCTATGTGAACAGCCTGCCTGCTGTATGGACAGCCTGTCTGCTGACCATGAAATTCACCTTGAATAAACCCCACCAGGTCTGGTGGTACCCAGAGTTGCTCCTACACAATTCTGAAGTAACTGGCCAAGTGTTTTTGCAGAAGACTTTCATGAGACGTTGGCTAAAAAAAAAAAAAAAAGAAAAGAAAAAAAATCACTGGAGTATGACCATTTGAAGAAACCCTACTGAGACCCACTCAAAGTATGTCCCCACCGAGCTTAAAGTGAATCTGGTTAGCAGTTTTGCAGAAGTTGAAAATATGAATAACTATTGCAATCTCCATTGACTTACATAGTAATCAATAGTAATGCATGTATCAATCAATAAGTGCCAAATTAAAAGAAAAAAATGATTAAAAATCAGGGATCCACAGCATCACCACCTAGTGAACAACTCTGACCCTTCCACAAGGTACTTTTCCTTCAAATTTCAGTTTTGTCTCAAACACAGTTTTGGAGAAGTCTAAAATATCTTAAACACATGAATGTTCATAAAGAATAGAAAAACAATTGCTGCACCACCTGTTGAACAAATTAAGGTCTCGGAGTCACCAGTGGTGTCCCCATGCAACGTCAAAGCAATATACATGGCAGTTTCAAAGAACTTCTTTAAGATTTTGCTAAAAAAAAAATTTTAAAAAAAATGCAGAAAAACTTCATAAAATATCAAAAAATCAGTAGAGCATGAAAATTTGAACAAACTTGGTAGAGACGCACCTAAGGTACACTCCCACCATGTTTGAAATGGATCTGGTTGACAGTTTTGGAGAATAAGTCAAAAATATGAGTTAGCAATACTTACATCAATCATCACGTGACCACATTTGAAATCTATTAAAATCAGAGATCTAGATTACCACAAACTAGTCCAACAAGCTACATTTCCACCAAGTTTCAGAACAATCTGATGGACCGTATTAGGAAAGTAAAAAATATAAAAAAAACCCACAAAATTCTACGAATAAATGGAAAAAGATCACAGCATCAGCTGCTGAACAAATTTAGATGTAGGAGTTTCCAGAAGTGTCTCTGTGCAATTTCAAAACCATTGGCCACGTGGTTTTGGAGAAGATTCTTTAAGATTTGGTCAAATAATGAAAAAAAAAAAAAAATCATGACAAATGCACCAATCACTGGATTGTAAAAATTGGTACATCCCCACCAAGTTTGAAGTAAATTTGGTTGATGGTTTCGGAGAAGAAGTCCAAAATGTGAAATGTGAATGGACATCTCACTGCTAAGAATGCACTTATACATGTATGATACAGAATCCAATATTTCAATTGCTAAAAAGATGGAAAATATTACCGGATCACTACCTATCAACCTCAGTTGACAAGTCAGCTGAGATCTGAATGTGCTGTCCATGTTGCTTCAGGTGTCTGCGATTTATTTGGAGGATGTTGAAATGGCTGCCTGCATCGGAGGCTAACAAACTTTAACTGGCCCCAGTCCTGGCTGCGCAGGCAAACATTTTGCCTCCACAACGGATAAAGGAATTAGAAGACAATAGCAAGAGTATGTGCAGTAGTTTTGTGCATGCACTGTAAGTCAAACTGAAATTTGTCAATGTTTTTCATTTCCAGTGGTAAACTTGCATCTTTTGTTAATCTTGACAATTATTGACCTGTTAATGTTGCCAGCTTGTATATACAAGCAGAAAGGTACATGATTACATTGCACAACTGCTCAGGGAACAAATGATGCCGAAAGTCAGTACTGCTGCAGTATGTCACAGACAACATATGTACATTTAGGATATATTTCTATATACATGTGTTGCAGTATGTAGGAACATATGTACATTTAGGATATATTTCTATGTACATGTGTTGCAGTATGTAGGAGACAACATATGTACATTAGGATATAATAGATGTACTGCAGTATGTAAGAGGCAACATATGTACAATTATGATATATTTCTATACAGTGTACCTATGCTGTCTTTCACTTTCATGGTGAAGGTGTGGTTGACACTGCCATGTTGGTTCCAGGCTGTCACACGCATGATGTAAGTTGAAAACCTATGCACTGTTTCAATGAGGCATGAGCAGGCACTAGAATTAGGGCACATACCAAAGATTGTGGGATCAAATCTAGAAGAAAGATCAAAACAGCAAGAAATCAATTTGCAGATTTTCTAGTTGAGCTTCAGGTGTTTTGACACAAAATAACTTACAAGATCATTTTGCAAAATCAGCTTTTCCATATAAAGAAATTAGATGCCAAACAGACACAGAGCATTATATGCTTTGCTTACAAATGTTCAACTTTACCTTTTAACTATAGTTTCATTTTTATCTTTTTCTAGTAATTTTTTTTAATTCATAAATGTGAAATCAAAACAAGAGGACTGTGAAAGTCCTCTGCTCAGCTGGTCTTACATGTGCAAGTCCTATATCAAAACTAAAATGACCATTTATCTTGGGGTCACAGCTACACATGTCTGCTTACTGTCACCCAAAAGAGGATCATTATCAAGTGCAATGTGCAACTCCAAGGTCAAACAGCTTTCGAGTTATTCAAAAGAACTGCATTTATTAAGGTTACCCTTGGATCTTGAAAATTAGCTCTACATGACCAAAAAAATTGAAATCATAACCCAGCACTTAAAGAGAACCACCATTGTGCCAAATTTCAAACTCTAAAGTCCATGAAATTTCGATCATCACCCACAAGCTTGACTGTCTAAAACCATCTGGTGGCCACTGCAATTACATCAAGACAACCCACATGACCAAATTAAGAACCACAGGACACCAAATACATCTCTCTGCTTTTTTCAAAGCGATTGGCATTGCAAATTCAGAGAAAATGTCTTTAAAGATACCCCGCCCCCATCCCTAGCCCACCCCAACCTCACCCCAACCTCACCCCAAAAATTACTGAAGCAAGGCCAGTGGAAGGATCTTTGTAGAGGTATGCCAAGAGTACATTCTGATTGTGTTTGAGGTCAATCTGGTCAATGGTTTGGGAAAGAACAACCCATACACTGTAGTCTGCCTGAGAACACCTGTCCCTGAAACCAAGTGTGAATACCATTCAGCCAGCAGTTGTCTGGTCTATTCCACATGATGTCTGGATATACATGTATGCAACAATATCAAAGCTGAATGCTTCCTGTTTGTCGCTTATCATCAAGTTCTTTCCTTTAACTCTTTCAACACCAACTTTTGGACTGAGTCAAGAGCTTTCCTCAGTGCACTTTGGGCATAATGCACCCAAAGCCTACTGAGGAAAGCTGTTGATCCTGACTATTATATTGTCTGCTACTATGGGCATACTGGCATACTAATACTTCAAGAAAAGGTCATTTCACAAAGAATATGGATCTGGCATCCTTTTTTCATATTGAGAACAGTTCATCTTATTAATAAGCAGTTTGACTTGAATTGAAGTTTGGCATTAAAGGGTTAGCTCTGATATTCAGACCTAGAAAGGTGGCTGCATGGTCTTGGTCATTTCCTTTCTTTGACAAAGGTGCTTGAGATGTACTTTTTATAGTGTTACTCTCCAGGTGTTTGTTGCATTGTTCAATGCAACTAGATTGTTGATAAAATCACAAAGAACTACGGTACCACTTGCTGAACAAATTGAGAAATATGGCCAGGTCCTCAGGAGCATTCCACATGACTACAAAGCAATGGGACCATGGGTTTCAGAGAAGATTTTTGACCATCTTCAAACAAAATTAACACAAAAGTGCCACATGTGTGTGTGTCAAAATGTGAATGTATATTCTATGTATGATACCACCACTTTAAAGTATGTGTTCTTGACTGTACCATGAATGTGTCATTTACCTTTTCATTGCCTTCTATGTGCCTTGACATGATGAAGGACTTGGGGAAGACATACCCTGGTATTTCCTGAACCAAGCCCCCCTCATTAAATAAAACTGATACACATATGTATCAGTGGTACCTGCTAAAATATCACCCGGTCTCATCACGGACATTTACAGATGACTCTCAATATAGGGTGTTGGACAGACAGACAGGAGGACGGATGATGGACCATATGATAAGCTTAACTGACAAACTATAAACTGAGTTAATAGATCCAAAATGTTTTCATCATCATAATCATCTGCTTGAGCTGAAAAAGTTCAAGCAGTAGTGACTATATATAAATGTTCTTCCATGCTGTGCTATACACATCCGACTGGCTGTACATATAAGCAGTAATAACCATGTGTACATGCTCCACCTAATGACCACCACCTTGCAAGCTAAACAGTCCAGTACTCAGAACCAAAGCAACTTATTAAAAACCTGAAATAGAGATTAAAAAGCAAGTCTGTACACTGAAACACAATTGTGAGCCTGGTTTGTATGTAAACTTTGAGCCAATGTCAACTAAAGACAGCATGCATGACTGGCACATGCTGACAGTCAACAGCCCACTGCTACCAAAAGGTTGAATGGTTGACTATTTGTAAGCAGCGATGACCTCATATGACACAAAGAAAATGGCCGCCACCACAGCAGGAGCCAATCCACATATGTCTTGCAGGCTCTCAGCCACATCAAGATAACTCTCTTGAACTTCAGATTTTTTTTTATATTAAAGTTTTGTGTGAATGTTTATTCCAGTAACTTGACTTCTAAACTTGAAGAAAGCCAATCACTGCACAATTTTAGCCTTGGAGAAGACTGAATAAAGTTGAGTTATACACAGAATATTTGCAATAAAATTACTATGTATATGCCTGTATACATGAAGCAAAAAATGTAACACGCACTAAAAATGCACCAAAGTATTCCATGATTTTTAGGGAATTCTAAAAAATGCAGTATTTAGGGGTATTGCTCCAGCACTGATGTCATATCTGTGATCACTGATTGTACAGTGATGCCTCTGGCATGGATGCCACATCACTAATTATACAGTAATCCATCTGGCACCAATGGCGTATTTACTGTGATTATCATATCTACTGTGATCACTAATTATGATGTGATGCCTCTTAAACTAAAGGTGTATCTGCAGTGATCACTAATCATGCAGTAATGCCTCTTGGACTGAAGGTGTATCTACTGTGATCACTCATTATGAGGTTATGCCTCTTGGACTGAGGCATGTCTATACCGTGATCACTTATGCTGTGATGCCGCTTAAACTGGCAGTATATCTACCGTGATCACTAATTATGCAGTAATGGCTCTTGGACTGTCAGCATATCTACTGTGATTCTTAAGTATACAGCAATGTCTCTAGAAATGATGGAAGAGCTGTGATCACTAATCATACTGTATTACATCTGGCATTGATTGAATATTACTGTGATTGATGGCATATCTGCCGTGATTACTGATTATGTATACAGCAATGCCTTTGGCATTGATGGTATATCTACTGTGATCACTAATAATGCAGTAATGCTTAATGCTACCATGGATGGCATAGGAATTAATGAACTTTCAGTATACATGTAACACATATTTGCATTGCTTCTATGACAAAACCTTGTATTGTAAAAAGGGAAAATAGTCAAGTTGGAAGGTGCTTGAGACACCCTCAGCCACCGTAAAAATATGATGACCTCAGATTACCTTGAAAATATGTCAAGGTTGCTTAATGTCAAATTCATCCAAGCTTCCAACGATATGCCCCATGATAGTCACTCAATTTGTCCCAAAGTGATTGTGTTGACAAAGCTGAAGGATTGTCACATGCACACACAGGCATGATGACAACAATACCCCATTGGCTGATAAAGCAGGGGTGGGTGGGTGTATATAAAATTAAGCAAGACCAATGAAGTAATGGGATAGCCAGTTGAATAGAGTAGGAAACATTATTACACATATTACACATATGACACATACATGTATACATATATATTGAAAGGCCTCTGGTACCTATTGGTCTCACGTTTCTGTTGTAAATTTCCTCATTTTCCTGAGGACCACGTATAAGAATGGTATATGCATTGTTTCTTCGGAAAGCATTCCGCCAGTTACTGCTGTGTGCAGGGTCCTCCCAGAAACAGCAGAGACAAAGTGATTGGCATGTGCTCCAAGTGGGGCAAGGGTGCATTTTACGAGTCCTAGGGCTGCAACAAGTTTATTTTTCATATGTAAGACATCCAAACAAAGACAGTTTGCTGTGATGTAAAATTACCTATCAGAATTAGAACAGTAATTATATAATACTTGGAAATATGACCAACAGCTTCAACAGGAAATGACATTAATATGATGTTAAATGGCACCATACACGTCCATGTATTAAAATATCATAACATCATACCTCAGTCACATTATACTACCTTGCATTGTATTGTTCTGTACATCCTATTAATTGCACTAGTCACATTGTATTACTTTGCATATTGTAATGTATTACATTGTACAAGTCACATTGTATTACTTTGTACTGTATCACATTATAATGTACATGTACATATAGTATTATTGTAATGTTCATGCTTTATATTGTACAAGTAATATTGCATCTCTGATGCTTGACATGTTTTTTCTGGATGCATAGCTCATGTGCTCAGCAACTTACAGTAACACTGTACTCCTTTTTTGTGGCAATGTGCCCTGGACAACTTAAATCAAAAGCATAAACTAGGACCTGAAGTTGAGGTTTGTGCTAACATATATATATATATATGTACTGCCTCTGCAAAAAAGCATGACCTTCAACAAAGTTTGTTTTGAGTCACATGAGTAGGGCAAAAATCTGTTGGTGAGTAATTACATGTACATACACTTTTTTTAAATAAAAAAATACATACACTTTTGCATGCAAAATGTATATTTTGTGACCTTATAAAATTTAAATTGAACTTGGTAATAGCTTCATGGCACCTACGCACAGTTATTATGCACAGTTTTTACTGTTTACATGGCACCTATGCACAGTGTTCATTGTTTACATGGTACATGCACAGTTTTTTTGTTTACATGGTGCCTATGCACAGTTTTAGGGTCCCAATGCACACTTTTTATTGTTTACATAGTACCTATGCAATTTTTATTGTTTACATGGTACTCATGCACAGTTTTTACTGTTTTCCTGGTATTCATGTACAGTTTTTACTCTTTACATGGCACCTATGCACAGTTTTTATTGTTTACATGGTACCTATGCACAGTTTTTGCTGTTTACATGGTACTCATGCACAGCTTTCACTGTTTACATGGTGCTCATGCACTGTTTTTATTGTTTGCATGGTACCAATGCACTGTTTTTATTGTCTGCATCATATCTGAGTGCAGTTGAATTGTCTACATGGTACTCATAATTACACAGTTTTAATCATCTGCATGGTACCTGTGCACAGTTTTTATTGCCTAAATGGTACCCATGCACAGTTCATACTGTCCATACAGTTTTTATGCATTTTTTTCTGTCTACATGGTGCCCATGCACAGTTCACCCTGTCTATACAGTTTCCATGTATTTTTTACTCTCTGTATGGTACCTATGCATAGTTCTGTTAGCTGCATGGTACCTATGCAGAGTTTTATTGTTGTATGAACTCATGCATAGTTTAACCCTTAAAGTGCTAATCACTGCTATAGTTGTTTTATCATTACTGTTACAGATACAATGGTTAAAAGATTCACATTCCTCATGAAGATACCTTTCATTCAACATATTCAAATACCAGCAAGCCTAGTCTAAGGCAAAAAGTAGTCTTAGTCAACAGCTTTCCTCCGGGCACTTTGTGCGCAATGCGTGCAAAGTGCCCAGAGGAAAGCTGTTGACTCAGTCTTAAATCAGCACTTCAAGGATTAATTATCTGCATGGTACCCATGTATAGTTTTATTCTATACATTGTACTTATGCACAGTATTTATTGTTTACTTATTGAGTTGTCATCAACAAAAACAAAAAGTAACACCCAAGAGTACATGAGTGAAGTTTCCACTTACTTGACAGTCCAATACAGGTTGTACATTGTGGTGTTGGAGGTGTCTACCGGGCACCAGGTGCACGTCATATCCCTTAAGTTATTGGAAACACACGTCAAATTCCTGGGCTTCTCTGGGAGTCCTGGAAACAGTCAAGCATCCCACAGTTTTTGAGAAGTGAAATATGCAATTATGTCTGGATGACAGGTGCACAAAGATAGACGACAAATGTACATCAGCTGACTGACAAAGTTAGCTGAGCTACAAATATGTTAGAATACAAGATATTGGAACATAAGTAAGATTCACTCATAATATTAATAGTGAGCAAATTGACAGGGCAATTAACCTTGAGGCCATAAACTGCTCAAAATCCTCCAACCGCTGACTGAGATGCCTGCCCGGTTGCGCCAGTTGTCTAGCTCATCAAAGGTGAGTTTAATGGCTGTGCATGCTATATATAGTGGGTGTAACCCACACAAGACTTACATCCAGGTGTATGTTCATACATGCACATGAGGTAACAAAGCAAAAAGTCAAGTGTGGTATAATTGCAATGTAGGAACACTTAGCAATGCCATCAGCACAGATCCTGCATCCTAATAAGAGGGAAATCAAACAGCAGGAGAAGTCTACTGCTGACAGAACAACAAGATATACTAACATGTAAACACAAGAGAAATGGACATCCAGATATATCTGGATGTCCATTTCCCTTGTGTTTATATAAATAAATATATATATATATATATATATATATATATATATATATATATATATATATATATATATATATATATATATATATATATATATATATATATATATATATATGGCTTATTTTATTTCTCACAATCAAAATAGCCACTTTGAACATAAGGCACACAAGGTAACAAGTGAGAAAGAAGTAAAGACAAAAAATATCTTAACAAAATGTAGTGTTTTTCAAATACAGGAGGTACATATGTACTCATAAAAGTCAACTAATACAAAGCAGGTAATGTTTTAATTTAGGTTTGAATATTGCCAGAGATAATGAATGCCTCATATCAATTGGAATATTGTTCCAAATTTGTGGTCTGTGGTATTTAATTGAGAAGTTACATAAATTGATCTTGCAAGCAGATAGATACGTATAGATCAAATGTTTGTTTAGTAGGATACAAGTGAATTGTGGAAGAAAATACAAATAAACTGTGGAAAATATCAGACATTAGAAAATGCAGAGGTTTGTAAACAAATATAGCCTTAGTGTATCTACCGATTTACCAAGTTTAAGAATTTGCAAAAATGGGATCTGTGTGCACATTGAATTCAGAGTTACTTCCACACAAATTTTTATTATGCATTTTATTAAGTTTATCTAAATTCAGGGCATAATTTGCAGCCCATATAACATCCAAATAATGAAAATTTGGATAAGCTATCACATAACAAAGTTAAATCAAAATATTTTTAGCCATTTGTGGGATTTCTATTTTGTAATTTGCTCTAATGATTTTGTGAATCCTGTTGTGATTCCGTCCATGAAAACCATAAGTAATTGCTATTTTGTGCACAAATTCAAGGATGTTACACTTGGCACCCAATACACTACTGCACGAACTATTGCATGAGTGCAAAATGGGTCATGTGTACAGCTATAAATTGTATTCCCTGATGGGACATGGATCAAGTTCAAAGTCCAAGGTAAACAGATACAACATATGCCACCAACTTTTTCTTCTGGGCCATATCATTATCAAAAAGAAGTAATATTCGCTTGTCTACAGACAAATACATTCATGCTTTTTCTGTTTGGAACAAGCAGGACTCAAACCTGCAACCTTCGGCACCAGTCACCTATATAAATATATTTCTGAGCAAGTGTGTTCCATTTATATACTATGTGCATGTTTGCATTTCTGACGGATGTGAACATAAAAATTCACAAAGTGAACAATATACAGTTATTATCTATAGCTTTGGCCTTGATTGAAGGCACATTTGAACATCCAGTGGAAGCTTAAGTAATATTCCATAGAAGTTGGATGATACTGTATTTAATACAGAGCCTGAGTGAGATCATGTAATTATAGGTTGGCCTATATCATGTATATAATGGTTGTAGGATCTTATGGTGAATTTCATTTTGACTCAATCACCTTAATGACACTGTCTTGTGTAGTAACTGATTTTTTGTTAACATGCACAGTCATTTGGTGTGTTCATTGTTACCTAATAAACACATAGTTTGTAAACACGGAGTTGTCTGCCTCTAATTCAAGATTCATATGAATGAAAGCAAAACGATATTCCTGAATGAGAGAAAATGTCAGTGGACTTATAAGTTAATCCAATAAATGATTAAGAATGCAAAGGTGGTCCATAAAGTGTGACATGAAGTGAAAAATTTAAAAACTGGTTCAGAAAGTTGATTTTGGGGTCCTATGAAAGTTAAAGGGATCCAACAACTAATTCTGTAATAATGAAGTCCCTTTCCTTATTTCTATTTCAAAACTCAAGTGGTGTATCAGTTAAAGATGTGTGTTTTTTTTCTTTACATTCAGGAAGAGCACCCTTCATTCAAAAAAACAATGCCAAGAGATAAATCATATGGTACATTTCCTCTCAGTTGGAGAAGAGATAAAGTTTGTACATAACATTGACTGCAATTTATGGTTTAAGATACTGTTGTACCGGGATTATTTAGACGTGATAGTTAAGTTGAGCTTTAACTATTCTTTGGGATGTAGCTTGTGAAAGGCCACTATAAAACTGTTCACACACTTGTTCAATCACACAGTAGCCACACCAGTAAAAACACAACTGCTGGTTTTGAAGGCAGAACTTCAACTGATTTTTAATGTAAAAATTACTTCATGATCAAAACTCGTGCAATACAAGGCATTCAACCAATAAGATGCAAGTTTACAAATTATGACCAATATCAGAGAGAGGCTCTCCAATATAAACGGTGAGGATGGTGACGTCACGGACTCGTTGGAAGACTGAAAAGTGGGCTCTGGAAAAACTCTAAATTTCTCAACATTTGGACACGAGCTGCATTTATATATATGGACAATACTGTGGAACTGACGCCAAGGAACATCTGAAACTACATAAAACAGGTAAACACAAGAACTTAGTTGCAAAAACCTGGTCCAAAAATTTCACATTGCATGTGACGGCAACACCTGAGGACTGCACAGTATTACATAAGCAGCTCTAACTTGGCCAGGTATTCATTATGGCAAATGAGAAGGACGAGGCGCCTACTGCAAGCACAAGTGCTTGTGAAGTCGATGATTCTGAACAACAGAATAGCAATATAGTCGACGACCCCAGTGACAACCTTGTTGTGCAAAAAATTAAGAACCTGTCTGAAATGAATGATGTGGGCAATGATGTTTTTACTCAGAAATTCCTTGCAAACATGGATAGAATATTCCAATACAACACGCAAGACATTCAAAGTATGCTATCCAATAGGGACATGGTAACCTTAGGGTCATTGCATAAGAGCCTGGTAGAACAAGCGCAGCAGTGCTTCACGCACTTGACAGAACGTAAGGTTGTCCACAGACTGGTTAAGCACAGGCTTGTGTTAGATATATACCACCTTGGGACCAGTCTTATCAATAACAATATCACGAAAGACGCTGAAAGAATATTCAAGGACGTAGCAGAGAACTCCAAAGTTAATGGCACGTCAACGAGTGAAACAAGTCAGGTGACCTCCGTTACGGAGTTCCAGGACTTATTACAAACGGTTATAGATATACAAACCCAAATGTCGTTGAATGCCGAATCCCATGCAAATACAGCAGCGGAAATGCGAGCCGAGATAGAAAACTTAAAAAGTGACCTTAAAACTGTGCAGGAAGAAAATGAATCTCTGAGAGACTCTTTGTGGGCCATTGAAGGTCATCTTGCCTATCAAAACAGTTCTGTCGCATCAAAATCTAGATCAGACTCTTCAACACAGGAAAGTCAATCCTCTGATCTGGAAGATGATGTGACTTTTGCTCAGAGATTTACCACGGCAACCAGAAAACGGAAATACAAAAAACAGAAAAAAGGGACGTCAAAGCATAGACGCATTGCCACACCCATTAACAATGTACCAGCGAACCATGATACTACATACACAGTACCCGCTATATCCCTAAAAGCAGCAACCCAAGTACAACCCCCTCCCACTGAACAGACAACCGATATATATATCGGCGGGCTTGATGAAACCCATGATCGACACGACTTAAGTCGTTTCATAAAAGAAAACATCCGTGTCTCATCAAGCATAGAAATATGTGAGTTACCATCAAAACAGAGATGGAACTCTTTTCGCGTACAATTATCTCGCAAAGATGCCCATAAAGTGCTACATTTCTCCCAGTGGCCCCGAGGCGTAAAAGTACGTACATTCTATAACAGGAAACCTGGTGCCCCCAAGACAAATCGTGGCCAGCAGCAAGCCAGGGAAATCCGAGGGACATTACGAGCCGCCCAAACGGCTCAAGCGAGGCTGCAACAGAACCCCTTACCGAGGCTCCCCACGATCGCCTACGCCCAGCAGCACCAAACCCAACCGCAGCAAGCATCGGCGGTACATGCACATCAAGGGCCAACCAACCATGCGAACGCATATACAGGACATTGGCAATACCCGCAGCATCACAACTTCTGGACTCCAGCAACGCAGTATGCTACAGCACACAGTTGGCCGACAGTCACAGGACACTTGTGCCCAAATCAGTGGCCCACCCCAAGCGAGTGGTCCACGCAGTGTTGACAATGTACAAAACTGCCAAAATAACTCTATACCTCAGTCCTCCTTCTCACACAATGATAGTGATTCAGATATTCAGATATTTTAATCGTATGTGAAACTTTTAATTGCAGGGGCTTCAAAAATTCTCATGAGTATATATGTCAAAGGTTGTCCAACTGTGACATTTTGTGTTTAAATGAGATTTGGTTAAAGCCAGATGAACAACATATTATTGCAGAGACTCTTGAACATAGTCCATTTTTAAATGAGAAGTTCTCTGTAATAGTAAAATCAGGAATGCAGGACGTTGAGCTTGATTATACTGGACGGCCTTTTGGCGGCACTGCCATAATTTGTAAACAATCAAAAAGGTTTTATGTCAAAGAGATTAACGTTGAAAATAACAGGGTAACTGCTATAAATACATATGATCCCAAGGGTAACGCTTTGCAAACCGTTCTATCTGTGTACATGCCATACTACGATAGATCTAAGCCTGAGCAAACCAACATGTATGTGGAAACACTGGATGCTATGCAATCCTTTTTTGATTTGAATGCAAGTGTGGCTCCGATAAAAATCTTTGGCGACTTTAATGTTCAATTACCAAGAAACCCTAAACTACATCGATCATGGTATAAAAAAAGTGGCTTTAATAACCACAGTAAACTTATGTACGATTTTCTGGTTGAAAATGAATTAACTGTTGCTCACCACATTTTCCCACAAAGTGTAAATTATACCTACTTTTGCCATGATAAACAGGCGTTTTCTTGGATAGATCACGTTGCCTCTAGCTCACATGATCTTCACAATATAGTCAATTGTCAAATCATTCCACTTGACTGTGATAACCTTAGCGACCACCTGCCTGTTAGAGCTACTATAAAGCTACATGTACCAGTGCAAACTTTCTATCAACGCACTAAGACACAGTTGAAACAGTATACGCGTCCAAACTGGAGTAATTTTGATAAGAATAGTACTTATAGAGAGCTGGTGCGCGACAAGTTACAAAACATTCCTATATTAAAAGTGAACAATGCATCTGTCGATAAAACGCTCGAATCAACGGTTGACACTTATATAAAAAGGGTTAATCAAGTTTTACACGAGGCTGCTAAAGAGGCGGGTTGTGTCCCCAAAAAACAGTATAAACCTAAATCATATTGGTCCCCAGACTTAGCAGTGCTGCGAGACAAGAAAAAATTCTGGTGGGCACTATGGCACGCAAATGGTAAACCTAGGTCAGGGGTTATTTACGATACTTGGAAATACACTAAGAAGTGCTTTAGGAGACTGTGTCAAAATAATATCAACTCTAAGAAACAAAATTATATAACGAGACTAGACACATGTTTTAAGCAGAGAAAACTAAACCATTTCTGGAATATGATTAACAGAAAGCGTCATGTTAACCCTAACTCAAATTTATCCACACAACAATTTGCTGATCATTATTCGAAACAAATGACAGATGTCTCTGTTAGTGATCTAACAGATGAACAACGCAAAATCCATGATCAAGTTACTTCATTATATGAAGAAAAGAAAGGTAAAGGTGGTTCTGTAATAGTTTCCGCAGACCAGGTTGGTAATATGTTGAAGTATCTAAAAGGTAACTGCTCACCAGGTTGCGATGGTATAACACCAGAGCACCTAAAGTATGGTAACTCCAATTTGCTTCTTCAACATCTAGCTGCTATCTATTCTGTTATTTTAACGTATACGGTAGTGCCGACTGATTTTAAAATCGGCATAATTGTACCTATTTTGAAAAAGTCTTCACTTAATCCAAATGACCAACAAAACTATCGTCCAATTACATTAAGTACAACTCACTCTAAACTGGTTGAAATACTAATGATTCCAGAAGACAAATATAGCGATTTACAGTACGGTTTTCGCAAAAAACGAGGTACTTCATTTGGGTGTTCTTTATTATATGACATTATTAACCACCATAGCGATGGGCATACTCCTTTTTTCGTGTGCAGTTTAGACGCACAAAAGTGCTTTGATAAAATATGGCACAAGGGTTTATTCTACAAAATAATTGATAAAATCCCGTTATCACACTGGTTATTGTTATATGCATGGTATAATGACCTGAAAGCCTGCATAAAATGGAAATCGGAACATAGTGTATTTTTCTCTGTAACAAGAGGCACCCGCCAAGGTAGTATCCTTTCCCCTATGCTCTTTAATTTCTATATAGATGAATTACTCATAGAATTAAATAATACTGATGCGGGAATTCGTATTGGTCAGGACAAATATAATTGCTTTCCTTACGCAGACGACGTGACCTTATTCTCGACCTCTATAACCGGCCTTCAACAATTAATTAATGTATGCACCTCGTATGCATCCCAATGGAGATTTGTATTTGGAATTGAAAAAACAAAAATATTGTGTACAGGTAATCAACGCTGGCAAAAAAGCCCAGTTTGGTACTTAGGAGACCCATCTTCTGAAATAACTACCGTTGCTGAACTTAATCTGTTAGGTCTTACATACGATTCCTCACTCACTTTTGATACTCACGTACAAAACAGAGTTAGCGCTGCTAGGCGTGCTATGTTTAAGTACAATGGCGCTGGTTGGAGTTACCCGGGCCTCTCGTGTGATGCCAAGGTGCACTTGTGGAAATCAACTGGAGTGCCAGCTTTATCATTCAGTTTTGATTGTGTCACAGTGTCAAACTTAAACATGCGTGAATTAGAGTCAGCCCAAGGAACCTTTGTAAAACATGCTTTTGGTCTAAGTAAAAGATCACATCATTCGAAGTTGTTACAAGCTCTTAAGATTCAACCGATCTCCCAGATTATTAAACTTGACACTATTTCTCTTACTTCTCGAATCTGTTCTGTCCCCTCACCCGCGAGAAGACTTTATTTATATGAATTATCTCAGTTTCTCGCAGAAGGGACCACAAGATCTGGCACCTTAGTTGATAGACTAATAAATTATGGAGTCTCCCCTCTTTCCCTGTTGCTCTCCGATAGAACAACAGGGAGAGAGGGGAATAGGCAAGGTTCGGGGGCAGCGGTGCGTGCCGTGGTGGACGGACAGCCCGGTCCTCCGCTAAACCCGTTGACGGAGGACGGGGTTGTTGACTCCTTGGCCGCACTGCTGTCCTCCCCAAACTGCAATCGGCCCAATTCACGGGAACGTAATTTAGTAAAATTGCTTACTAGGTTTTGATCCTGTTTCGCACTTTAAGATATCATTGATGACAATATTATACTGGTTTTGTTTTGCGCGTCCGTGTCTCTTCTCCCAGGAGGGATGCGGCACTATCCTTATCCCACCTGGGCGAAGCACCGGGACCTGCAAGTTTTAACGCACTTATTTCTCGTGATTATCATCCAGACTCCTATGCTATTTCATCCAAATGTGTCTGGGTGAAACCTTATAAAATGCCCCATCCTTTTATTATGAACATATCTTTTGCTCTTTTAGTCTTTGTATGTGTGTGTATAGCCAAACACAAAGTGTAAATGTGCTTGTGCATATTGCTTTCATAAATCTTATTTTGGTGTATATGTGTGTGTATTTTTGATGTATACCTTTCCCCGAGTTCGGGGGTTCAATAAAGAATAATAATAATAAAACCAATAGGATATAGGTACTGCAACATAACAAAATACAAAAGAATGTGGACAACCAATGAAAGTGTGGTGCAGTTACAGACCACCACTTTCTCAGACCGCTGCTGTAGGCATTTCTATTGTTTTGTACCACTATTGTTTTAGAGAGGGGATTATGGACAACTCTGTCCCACACTGAGGTCTCTCAGGCAGGTGTCGTTAAGGGGCCTATTGACTGTGCATGGACATGGGGCCCAGCCAAACATACAAACTGGCTACCAAAGTATTGTTTTTCAGTACAGGCTTATTCTCACCTGCCAGGCCTAAGATGACTTGCAATGACATATCATTCTTAACCAGACTATTTTTGGATACATTTTACAAACAACATAAAGGAATGTTTGCCAAGCCTGGAGCCACCTATTATACCAAATGTCTCTAACTTTGCTGTTTCTGAATGAGAGATAATAACTGCTAACAGCCTGCCAGTTGTGTGCTTTGTTACCTTCATAGGTACAACCAGACAAATAACTGAATGAAATAATTCAACATGTTTTATGAAACATGAAACAAATATTTAAGAACTTGATATTTTGGACATGAACTTACACACATTAATCACCAATTGAAATGATCAAATATTAATAAGTATGATCAACAATCCTTGTCAATCCAGTTACATGTATCCCTTGTACTATTTGCAATATTTTGTCTTAATTGCCTTACCAGGAATCAAGAGTGGGATTATGTTAATTTTTCATGAATAATTGAGCATTTACTCACAACTACCACATATGTACACATCTAGGAAGTTACTCATTTACTTCCTACAATAGCTCCATTGGACAAAGTCACAGTATGCCCTTTTACTGTTTCAATGAGTACCTCCTAGGGAATGAAGAGAGTGAGAGAAAAAAAAGTCATGATGAAGGTACTAATTTCAGAACTACAAAAATGTTGAGGAAGGTATAAACACAAAAATGTTAGGATGACTACCAACTTATGAATCATAATAATACATACCTCTATACTACATGTAAGAAAAATATTGTCACCCATTCACATTTGGTTTGGGTCAATCCACTTGCAGTGTTAGATCATAGCACAGGTGTATTCTGTGCCATGATAAGTAAAACGATTGGCTATTGATTTGTGTATGTTACATTGACATATTACAGAATTTACCAGATTTTCGTTTTCTACATATCTATGGAATTTTATGGGCAAGTGTATACACCACATACTATGTAAGTGAGGCCTTCTTTCCTGAAATATTAGAATAAAGAACTGGGGCTGTGAACAAATGTCTAATGAAGCTTCATATATGGGGAAATTTTTCTTAAATGACAAAAGTCACATAGACCTAATACCATTTTCATATTTTCTAGTTTCAATTAAATCACCTCAAAGAAATTCTCTATAATAATTTTAGTCTGCACCATGCACCAGGAGATGGTACCATGTGTTTAGAAAATCCTTCAGTCCCTCCCTCTAGTATATGGCCATACCAATGTGGAAGTATTTAAACATGGACCAAATGTCAATGTTATGTTAAGCAATCCCATGTTTTTGTATGTTTGCTGTATACAAATCTTGTCTGCTTGAAAAAGTCTACAATAAGGATCAACAAGATTTTTTTTTTTTCAAACATTTGTAACAAACAAGGAACAAAGCTTCGGCTGTGCCCATGTAACAAGTTCTACTGACGTCAAAGGAGGTAATGTGTAAAAGGGGAAAGAACATCAATTTTAAACATAACTGTCAAGTTTTGACAAATGTCTAAGCTACCTGAAGTCTAACAAAAATATATATATGTGTTGTTCTAATAACCCAACCAACCCCACTGAAAAGGCCCGCATCCCAACCCTAAGCAATTTTTATAAAACATAAAATGAAAAAGAAAAAGTTTCAAGTTGGCCTTCCCTAATCAAAATTGATCGATCCTGGCTGAAAGATTTTACAGAGAAATTGGCCACCATGTACCATTATTTTGCAGTAAAGTCAACTCAAACACCGTAGTTTATTTTTTCAACTTGTCTGTAGTGAAGGGTCAACTTGGGCCAGGGAAAAGAGCATAGCTGCATAGCCACAGTGTTTGGTGAAACAGCGCAGCCATAGCCCCAGTTGAAAGATTTTATGGAGAAAGCAGCCGTCATGTGCCATTATTTTGCAGTAAAGTCAACTGAAACACAGTGTTTTATTTCAACTTGTCTAGAGGGTTAACTTGGGCTGGGGAAACAGCATAGCAACCAAAGTTCAATTAGGCATAGCCATGGTTGTTTAGTGAAACAGCAGAGGCCATAGCCCCATTTGTGTCAGCATTTAGGGACCTCATAGCACTGCTTGTTCATTGATCATTATCATAATATTTAGCTAGGTTCCATGTGTCCGTTCACTGAGTAAGCAGGGCAAACAGTCATTAAAGACTTTTAAAACATGACTTACTATCTTAACTTTAATCTGCCTGCTCAGTTGTGTCTGAAGCAGTTATCATCATTAGTTACAAATCCAAATGCAATACGATAGACCTTGAACCAACTGACAGGTGGTGAACTCCATTTTGAACATTGCACAAAGTGCACAAAAATACATTTGATTTGGATATCAAAGTGAATCACGGCCACAGCATATATCATATCATTATTGATGCTCTGAAACATTTGCAAAATGTATACTTTTGGTTGCATATATTATAACCCCCTCCCCCAGATTGTCCCATTACTATCCTCATTTACAAGCCTTTGGGTGTGGAATCCACAATTTTCAAAATGGCAGCCAAGTGCCGGTGAGCTGATTGGATATTTTGAAGAGGTAGTATCCATAATATGTGTGCGATTGGGGTTAAGGGAAGGTTAATTTGTCCAATAAATGTAATGTACAATATAATGGGAGTTTTCCAGACTGAGCGTTACCTGAAAATGTAAATACACCGCGGTACAGAATCAGCTGTAGCCAGCAGTGGGCCCCAGAATAGGGATTTTGTATCAGACACTGAAGTCGCCCTGAGGCTACAATTTAAGCAGCAGCACTAGTAGGACCCGCCACAATCCTCAGCTGGTGTATGAAAGATGGAGCTTGGGCGAGAAGGTTGCCCCAATAGTGGATACAGGTCCGAAAGTACCTGCAGATTTTTATATAGGCGGTAAATATAAAGCTTCTGTGACCTTTTATTTTCATTTGATAGATGTTACATAATCATGTCACACTGCAGTCAATTATGAGTTGTCTTCATAATGGGATCTCATAACTGGCTAGCTGCAAATTTGGGGTCCATAATCCATTAATGTCCAATTCTAAGTTTTTAGCCAAAATTTGTGTGAAAATAATAAATTCAACACAGGAATTAGAGATGTATACTCTTGACTGCATGTCAAAAGGATCAAATAACATACAGTCCAAATCAATGTGCTATTTCAGACAAAATGCACTGTTGAATATGCTGTATGCACACATTTTTGTATTTATGTCATAAATTCATGTATTCAGCAATTCATTGATATATCTAAATATTCTGACTGTAAGTTTACCTATGTGGGTTATAACACTTTTTGACATGTGCAAGTCAGTCATTGACTCATGTTAACCAAATGTCTCAGAAATCCAAGCAGTTACCTGAAAGTGTTGGCAAAGTTTTTTCCTCAATTTTGTGTTCAAGTCTGATGTAAATCAAGTATTATTATATACTTTCCAATATTTAATCTAAAGATTTTTTTTTTCTTTTTACATTGGTGTATGTTAGAAAAAGATACTGACATTTTATATATGCTTGACATATATATATATATATATATATATATATATATATATATATATATATATATATATATATATATATATTGTATCTGGGACTTTTGTGCTTGTACAAAAATAGAAAACAAAAGGGTTCTAAGGAAATTGTGCTTGCTGGGGAAGTTAAATAGTATGTTATATTGAAAGTGTCAAACTGACATACAATGGAACTTTCAAACATCAAAATTTCTTCATTAATCAAGTAACAGACCATGACTTAAAGTAAACTAATGTGTGAAGGGGTTTATTGTGAAAAAAAATCTGCAGGTTTTCCTGACTTGACACTCTGGCTGGTAGTTGGCTATTGAGGAGTAAAAATCAGCTGTTTTCTACATTTCTTATACAATTTGCAATATCATTCCATGTTTTTGCAACTAGTAATCTCAAACGTCATTCTAACCTTTGAAATAATTAGTTTTAATTTTTGCTCTCGTGGTACAAGTTTTTTCATTTGGTTAGAAAAAATATGTGAATAATGAGGTCCTAAAAGATGCCTTCAATCTCTTTTAATTACTGTTGTAATGATTTGGAACCAAGGGTTGAACGAATTCCATTAAAGTGTAGTGGCTTATTGATATAATTGTCAGCATGCTTTTTTATTATGTTGAACAAATACATGCATGATACATGTTTAACAATTAATTTTCCCATTTGAAGGTTCTTAATATGACAAGAAAAGTGTGTAAGGCCTGTATGTACTCAGCTGACTTTGGACACACAGACAGAAGTGGTCATATGACCTTCAGATTTATCTTATGCATGTAAATGTATATGTATATATGAAAATGTAGGGATTACAAATGTATGAACTGAAATGAGTTAAAATGTGCAAGCAGTAAGATTTGAGTATATCATTTATTATCATGATTCAACATAACTTCAGCTTAAACAGGAAGCTAAAGGGTTAATGTACCTGCACTTGCACATGCACATGCATGCAGAAGCAGATCCTGTTAACACCTGGATCTGATTGGTTAAGTGAGGTTGGGTCAGTAAGTAAAAGGTGTTTCGAGCAGGGGAAAGTAATCACCCTGTTTGTAATAGAGGGCTAGAAACGATCCACTTCTGCATGCATGTGCATGTGCAAAAAAAAAATCTGTGTGCTTATAAAGGAAAGTTGTTTCCTTGCACATTCAAATCTAAACTGGAAAAGCTACATGACAGAAAACATGAAATTTAAGAACAAGGAGACTGTCACAGTTCAGTGCTCAGCTGACCTTACATACACAGACTGAAGTGGTCCTATGAACTTCAGAATAATATCAAGGCCATCTTTGTTTGAGACCATCGTCATTGTTGCTAATATGGACTTACCAATTTTTCCAAACTTTGATAATTTGCTAAAAATCACAAAATGACAGCACCATCATGTAGTGAACAAATCTGGTGGAGATCAAGTCCAGGTACATTCCTGATAAGTCTGAAGATGATCCATTTAGGGTTTGGGAGAAAACATCAAGAAAAATGAAAACACAAAAGTTCTTTAACAAGTGAAAAATTATCACAGCATCACCTGTCGAACAAACAAGGTGCAGAGGTCCCCAGAAGTGTCCCTGTGGAGTTTCAAACCAATTGGCTTGGTGGTTTTGGGGAAGATTTTTTTTCAGGTTTTGAGCAAACTTGGTAAAGACTCCCCCATTAGGCACATCTCCATCAAATTTGAAGTGAATCTGTTTGACGGTTTTGGAGGAGAAATCGAAAAAGTGACTTACCATGCAATCCGCATTAACTTGCCTTGTAATCCATGGGAATGTATGCATTAATCAATAAGTACTCAAACTGAAATATTTGTTCAAAATAAGAGATGCAAAATACCATCACCTAGTGAACTTTTTATTTTGACCCTTCCACAAGCTACATAATCGAGTTTCAGAAGAATTTAAGTGACCATTTTGGAGAAGGCACAAATAGTGAAAGTGCATTAAAAAAAATAGAAAACCATTGCAGCACAACCTGGTAAACAAATTCTTCAGAGGTATTCCTATGCAATTTTAAAGCAATTAGTTCAGCGGTGTTTGAGAAGTTTTTTTAGCTTTTACCAAAAAATGAACAAGAAATTCATAGGAAATTCTAAAATCACTGGTGCATGACTATTTGAACAAACTTGGTAGAGATCGACCCACCCAAGATACATCCCCACCAAGTTTCCAGTGAATCCAGCTTGCAATTTTAGAGAAGTCTTAAATGTAAATTGTTGATGGACGGACGCCGTCGACGTTGCCAATGGACAAAGGATCACCATATAACCTCAGCTGACAAATTAGCTGAGGTTAAAATTGTGTTGCCACCAGGTGAATAAGTTATTTTCTAACAGAAGTCAAAATAAATGAAAAGATAGCACCAGGACATGAAAACTTTGCATGATAAAGGTCTTTAATCAGTGAAGTCTCTCAGAGGAAGGACTACTTTATCACCTGCACATCCTGCCAACCTCTGTTTATCCATAAACCCTGTCAACCTCCCTTGATGCATCATCTATACATTCTGCCAACCTCCATTCATCTATCCATCCTGTCAATTTGATGCATCACCTATACATCCTGTCAACCTCTCGTAACCCTCTGGGCCCTAAGAGCCAATATGTTGGCTCTAAATACATTGAGTTACAAAATGTTTACTGTCCAGAGGGTTACTGCATCATCCAATTCTGCCAACCTCTCTTAATGCATCATCTTTACATCCTGCCAACCTTCCTTAAGGCATCATCTCTACATCCTGCCAACCTTCCTTAACATCTCATCTATACATCCTGCCAACTTCTCTTAATGCATCATCTTTACATCCTGTCAACCTCTCTTAATGCATCATGAATACATCCTGTCAACCTCCCTTAATGCATCATCTATATATCCTGTCAACCTCCCCCCCCCCCCCCCAATGCATTTCTTTAAACAGTTAGGGATGGTTGATCATGATTTTCATGATCAATATTAATCAACCATAATGTAAGACAGATCAGTTCTGATTCAACTGCAACAAACTTCACACAGGAAAACTGCATACTAGGCTGATGAGACAAATGGCCAGTCAGCATGTTACAGGTGGACATGAACAGCTTGTCCTCCAGCCTCTCCTCACCTACTGTGCTACCCGTTCATCATTCCATCCTAATGACGCTTTTTCCCCCTAAATGTCGTCTGCTAATTGTATTTTACTAATTTAGGGATTATTTTTCAAAATTTTGGATGAAACTTGCATGGAAGATCATTCCAAATAATATGCCCATTGTCAACAGCTTTCCTTGGCATGCTCTGGGTGCACCAGAGCGTGCCAAGGAAAGCTGTTGACTCAGTCTTCTATCAGGGTGGAATGTGTTCAATGCCTGTAGATGAAAACAAATGTCAGTGCCACAAAATATATTGACCATATCTTTGATAGACCCAGTGTATCAGCTACAACAGCTATCTGATGATCCGCCACTCTAACAGAGTAGGTGACTTGCAGTTAATCAAAACAAGAGGGCTGTGTGAACAGCCCGTGCCTCAGCTGATCTTGACATTCATCACACTTGCAGCTCTATGAACTTGGGAAAGGATCAAGGACACCATGTTCTGAGTTAGTCTGACCTTTATAGAAGAACACTCACATGTGCAACATCAAAGTTTAAGCAGTTCTCAAGTTATAATGAATTGTAAAATTCATGTATGTTGCACTGTGACCCCACAAACGAGGTCAAGGTCATTCATGTACTGTCCCAGCATGACCTTCATACAGAATAATTAACATGTGTAGCTAACTCAAAACAGATCTCAAGTTATCAAGTAAACAGTAAATTTCGTGTCAGTTGTCCTGTGAATTAGCATTAGAATGCCCATTGACTTACATAGTAATCAACAGGAAAGCTGCATTGAACGATAAGTACCCGAATTGAAAATCTTTGAAAATCAGGAGTCCAAAGCAGTGCCACCTAGTAAACAACTGTTTGACCCTTCCACAAGAACATATCCATCACATTTCAGCTTAATTTGAGGGACAGTTCTGAGAACAAGTGAAAAATAGCAAAACCATACAAAAAAATTCATAAAAAAATTGCAGCACCACCTGGTGAACAAATTGGGAACTAGGTGTCTCCGGGAGTGTCTATGTATGATATCAAAGCAATAGATCTTATGCACGGTCGCCATATTGAATAAATTAGCGCCATGTTGGGAAATTGCATTCTGGGATTAATTGTAGTACGCTGCTGAGATCAGTCTGTGGACTGCATTGATATTAGATAGCTCGCCGTGATAAGTTTCACTTGTTGCTTAGCGAGGTTTTTCACTAATATGGTCGGACAAATGTCACATATATTTGGTTTCTGAAGGTGTAGTATAGAAACTATCTGGTCTCCAAAAACAATGTGGAAAATTTAAGTCTTTAAGGGAGAAAAATAAGTTATAGTTAAGGATGTCCTTGAGGACAAATGTCATCAATTCACTGTGGTGTTTTTTGTTTGCATGCATCCCTACTTTCTCATCTTTTTCTTTCGCTTGTGGGTAGTTTTTTCTTTTTCTTTTTTTTTTCTCCTTTTTTCCGAGTTAACTGGTGCGTTTCGATCGTCCTTTAAGAAGTGTGATTTTCTTTGACGCGGAGGTCTACCTTTCAGTGAGAAATAATCCATGGACAAAATGAACATAAGAATGCAACAGAGAGACCACATTCATCTGGTTTGGCGTGGGTTTCAATGATATTTCGATGAGGGTAAAACGGCAAAACTCGTGGGTATATCGAACATAGCGAAAATGTCATTTTTAGTGCGTTTATTGTCAAATAAAGGGCATAATAATAATGACTACTTGCACATACTTCAACAGTTTCTCTTCAAATCAGGAACGTAAACTTGCCTTAAGATATCCCTTTGGTAATCAAGAGGTTCTACAGACATATACAAACAAACAAGCGCACATGCAAGACACAATTTGCTCCTGCAAACAGTCTAGATGTGTGTGTGTGTGTGTTTCTCTTGGTTTTAACGTATTTCATTTCTCGAAATACATATACCATTGGGGAGCTGGCAATGCCTACACGAGCCTGTCTCTTGGGCGGATATCGATGCAACTTTGTACATTTAAGCGTGTTGCACATCTTTGCAATGTACATGTATATTATTTCAGTAATTCTTTTTATTTCACACAATTACCCTAAAAATACCGAACTAAAATGGGAAAACAACGTGTTAGCGATATGGTTCCTGAGTCTTCAAAGTGTGCTTTCTGAAACCATTAGTACGTGTTAAGTACTTTGCCTTTCTTTGTGTTAATGATGTTTGCATAAAATTAATCACCCAGTGCTTAAGCTATGAAAGAGTTTATGAGGTTAGCACAAGTACTGGTTGCTTTAAAAAAACTACTTGTGAAAACAACACGCCAAGAAACAACACACGGGTTGTTAGTTGAGGAGCGCATGGTAAAAATATCTGTAGTTTTAAATGTTAAAATGAATATTTTAGTGACGGGTCAAAAACGGAATCTTTTGCCTGTTTTTTCGGCTATGATTAAGAAAACTCACCGCATAGGTTTAAACATATGTATTTATACAGGATTGTCCAACAGTACTTCTAGATGACGAATAACATGGGTTGTCGAGCTGAATATGACTAAGGTGGAAGAGCAAAATCTCAGCTTATCAATCTGATTAATTTCTGCTGCAGATGAACACGTCCCTGCTTTCATGTATGACATTGCGTAATGAAAGTTGAATATTTCCTTTTTTCATGTCTGACTCGGATTATTCCCAAATCAAAGTTTGTAAAAGAATACCTTAGTTTTGAAACAACTTTGCTCAAAACTACATGGATTTATCTTTGAAAAATCAGTAATAAAGGAAGGAAAATTTGTTATTTTAGGGAGCGTAATATTTCTTCCTTTTTTCTTTCTTTCTTTTTTCTTTCTTTCATTCTTTCGCTCCTTCATCTACTAACCTGCATGTCTGTCTGTCTATCTATCTATCTATCTATCTATCTATCTATCTATCTATCTATCTATCTATCTATCTATCTATCTATCTATCTATCTATCTATCTATCTATCTATCTATCTATCTATCTATCTATCTAGCTATCCATCTATCTTTCATGTTTTTTTATCATTGGCCATAGTGTTTACACGTTGGTTACAAAACACACAATACGATTTGGTTCCAAAAGGAAAATGATTCAGATGACAGGGTTACCCAGTTGGAATGGATATATTTAAAGTAAACTATGTAGACTGATCGCAATGTGCAAATGTCATCATTCAAAGTTACATGGCAAACGTAGTATGATGAGGTCATGGGCACGAATTTACACAATTTTCAGTCCTGGAATGTCAGGCGATCATGAGCACGAATTTACACAATTTTCAGTCCTTTCCTGAACAGGAAATTCCATTGTTTTCCCAGTTTTTATTTGTTAGCTAGGGATAAAATTTATGTTGTTTGCCTCAGGAATAATTTGTAAAGCACACAGCCAAATAACAAATTAAACTTCTCATGGCTACCTGTGTAATTTTATAGTTGACACAGGTTAGCACAGATATCGCCATAACCGCTTGTATACTACAAATAAGCCTGCAATGCACTGCGCGTCAAAAAATTTGGCGCATGCGCTGTGCCGCGAGCATTACATCTATTGGGTGAGCGGTTTCAGAGAAGAATTTTGAAGGTTTGCCCCAAAAAAGAACAAAAAAATTCATAAAAAATCCAAAAATCAATAGAGCATGACCATTTGAACACACCTGGTAGAGATCCACCCAAGGCACATTCCCACTACGTTTGAAGTAAATCTGGTCAATACTATTAAAGTTATGACCATTACAAGAAATTCCCATGTTAAACTTTCCTATTAAAACTTTTGTAGAGATTTTTGAAAAAAAATCATAAAAAAAATCCAAATTCATTAGAACATGACCATTGGAACAAACCTGGTAGACACCCACCCAAGGTACATTGCCACCAAGTTTGAAGTAAATCTGGATGATGGTTTTGGAGAAGAAGTCAAAAATGTAAATTAGCATTAGAATGCCCATTGACTTACATGGTTATCAATAGGAAAGGTGCATTTACCCCAAAGGAGCCGAATTGAAAAAATCATTAAAAATCAGGAATCCGCAGCATTCCCACATAGTGAACAACTTTGTTTGGCCCTTCCATAAGGAACATATCCACCATGTGTAAGCTTAATCTGAGTGACGGTTCTGGAGAAGAAGTCGAAAATAGCTATAACACACACACACAAAAAAAAAACATTTTTAAATGAGTGCTCAGAAGACACACATCTTGAGAGTGTACTGTGATCTGGACTAAAGTTATCACACCATAAAGTAATACCATTTAAGATCTTAATCTATTATCATCCCATCAACACATATACTGAAAACAAATTTTATATTACCTATTTTTCAAATAACTGCCATCAACCAGCATGTTTATAAGTATCTTTTTCATTTTATTTTTGTTCGCATATTTTGTTTTGCCCATAATGATTTTTCACACTTTTCCAGATTGCACCATCAACCAACTTTAAAGTACACATAAGTAATCACTTGTACACAGCACAGCACATTTCCGTTATCAATTACTAATAAATGTACAAATGCAGAGGATGAAGAACAATACACCCCTATCAGTTTGTACATGGGGGAGGAGTAGAACAGAAACTGTGGATATAATTTATCATTTTAAGGGGCTAAACATCATAATTAGCATCATGTATAATGTGTACACATGAGGCACGTGTCAGGCACGTGTCAGGACAACCATACACGGTGTTTTACCCCATGCCCCTGCACTGACAAGTCAACAGCTGTCTTTGGTATTGGAGGTGCGGAGCATCCACCACTCAGCCAGGAAAGCTGTTGAACCTGGGCAGTAGGCTGATCAGTTCTACAATCTCATTCAAAATGTTATCTGTTCACAAGAAGCTTGCGTTAATTCATTCCATACCAGTCCCTGATATTTCCGTATATTTACTTACATTTAAGACAACAATTGCATATTCAAATTCTTCATGAAAAGAGCTTTCATTCAAGTACCAACATGCCTATAGTCTTAAGTCAGTGGTTCTGGCACTGCCTGGCAAGTCATGCTGCAGCTGCCGCATGACTTGCCAGGCAGTGCCAGAACCACTGACCAAGGCCTGTGACCATAGTATGGAATGAGTTAAGCATTGAAGACAAGAATTGATAAGTGGCCTGTCCAGGAGGAAGCTATAGGTTTCACATATGACCACGCTTTACAACAAAGGAACAAATCTATACAAGCACTTAATTATACAGACACACTTCCTCATACCGTTATCAATTGCTTGCATAAAAATTAAGTTGACAAGTACTCTACCACAGTGTGACTAATGGCCTGTACAGATCTGGCCATCATTTGTCATTACTGAACATGATGGCACTCAACATAATTGGCTTGACATAATCTAAACATAAGAGGCACCTCAGGCTTCTAATAGGGGGTTAAGGGGTGCAACCCCTGCATGTATACCTCAAGAGTTTTCAATGTGGAGTGGTCTCTGCATGGGAACTACCACAGTGCATACTTCCCATCTTTTTTATCTTAATTCTAACATCATGCATCTGTTTGTTTTCTTTCTTTTTTTTTTTTTTTTTTGAATTTTTAATCTTGTTTTCATCATTTAGGTCACACTTTCAGCTGCACATGTTCACTGTAGATGACAATTACTTTGTGTACATTTAGGCCAACTGGGTGTGTACTTATCACAAAGGGATAGACAGGAATAACCAGGTCTGACACATCCCACACTTGCCCAGCTTGAACTCGTTATTTGTCACTCATAATCCTCACTGTGAAACAATTAGGATCTGAAAAGAATGATTCATAAGAGGAAACAAATGCATCCACATGTGCAGGTAACATTTCTTCATACGAACACATGGTATATCTATGAGAAAAGGTCAACCTTATGTATACATGTAGCGTAGTTATCTCAGTACTATAGAAGAGCATACGTCAAGCACAGTGTCAAGCAGCTCACAATTTTTTGGGGTTTTTTTTGTTCTAAATTAATGCCTTGCCCTGCATCCAGCCATACAGCCTTGATATGATGTTGTGGACAAGGAGGTAGCCCAGCTGCCATGTGAAAAATTCCCTCCTGTAAGCAGCTGGGATATCACCCTAAATTTTGGAGATAACAAACCTGGAAATTCCAGATCAAGTGACCATATTGTCTTGACCACTAAAATAAGTTCTTGTTGACAGTATCATAGCAGTATGTGTGCCATACAGTTGCCAACAGTTTAACAGCACATGTCAACCCCAACTTGCTTGGCTACATCATACATGCATACCAGAAAAAACCTTCGGGTGACCAAACAATTAACTTGTTGCTTATTTTTTCTTGCACACAATAAAGTATTCATGCAATGCCCTCATTGAAGCAACCAATGAGAAAGCTGTGTTTGAAATGCATGCAAGAAATAGTTGGTAATGATCTGTTTCATCAACCAAATCACATACAGCATGCATTAACTGATTTGTTGTGTGCATTGATTTCTTGTATGGATGAACTGATCTAGTACATGCATAAAATCGTCTGTATGTTTTGTGACCACAGAAAGGCCAGGTCTTGAACCAGCAAACTTTGGCCCCACCTGGCAGAAGATGGGAAATGCACACACCAACTGCACCAAATCCCCATTCCTAAAAAGAATGGTTCATAATGGAGGCAGGTTTGTGTGAATGTCATAATCCACATGGCTCAGCTGGTTCATGTATTTAAGACAGTACAAATGCTGTGTGCGGACTTGTCCCAGATCAGGGACTTAATATGTAAAAGTTCACCAGCATCAAAGAAGCATCAAAAATATATGTGCTTGTGACCATGGAGCAGCCAAGTCTCGAACCAGCAACCTTCAGCATCAATCATCTAGCCAAAACTGGGAAATGCACATACAAACTGCACCAAATCCCCATTCCTAAAACACAGACAGATCTAGACTTCAAAAACCTGCAGTCATAATTGGAAATTTATGAATGCCCTAATCAACACGGCCCAGTTCATTGTATTTAATCCAGTACAAGTTCTGTCCTCGGAGTTGTCTCAGATCAGGGACTGTGTGCATGTAAGGTCCATGTCAAAACATACCCCGGTCAAAACATACCTTCCTTCAAATGTGTCCAGGGTACGTTTTGACCAGGGTTCTGTTTGACTGGCAAAAAAGTACCCTGCAAATGTTCCTCATTTTTAATTTTTCAATGTCGACATATTATTATGTGTAAGAATATGTCTGCATTGAAAGGGACTCTGTTAAGATTGCAGACACTATGTACATGTACATGCCTATTGAAATGCAAAGAGGCCCAACAAACTCAACTTTTCCGATCAAACCCTACAATGTCACACTTTTACTTTTGATATTTTTACTTGTACAAGATGTTGCTTTTGTATGAGTCCCAAGTACTTTTTGCAAATTTTCCCAGCATGGGGGATTAATAAAATTTTTATTAATATGGCCTTAATATTTGATGCTGGCCCACCCTTCAAATTTCTCTTTTCTTAGGGGCGACAACCTTCAGGCTTCAGTCATGTAAAAGCCTCCATCTCAACAATTGTAATGAAGTGGCTATGATGATATCTCATGTAATTTTACCTTCTGCTACCTAACCAGGCGATAAATTGGAGTAAAAATTAGGTAAGGTCCGGAAGCAACGGGGGTGGGGGATGGGGGTGGGGTGGGGGGGTTGCTTGTCCTCACCTCCCATCCCCACTCTCGACTTAGAAACTTGAAACCTAAAATGGTTTGCCATTATCTAATTGGCTACCGAAAATAAAATAAAACAAAAATCAATAAGCCTAATAATCATAACATCATTATTTCACTTGTTCTTCATCTCATGCTGATATCTTTAACAATGCATGAGTGTTACGTATTGACTTGAGAAGGATAGGTTTTCCACCACTGAGAAATGTTATGTTTTGTATGGAGTTTATATGTTTATCTATTTATTTTCACCATAATTTGCAAAGAAATCTCTGATTTCTTTAAAGAAACACTGTGTGTTTTTGGAAGATTAACACAGGCGCCTGTATGCACAAGGTTGCTTTAAGGGGATTAATGCCTCGCCCCCTATCCCAACTGCCAATGCCACTGTTAGTAACACCACGCGTTCCTTTATCATATCTTAATAATTCCACAAAATGCCAACAAATTCCACAAAAATGCAAAAAATCACAATATATTTAATGTACAGTGACACGGAGAGAAGAAATATACTCAAACCCTGACTGTTATGTTTAGCCAGACTGATGGACTTGAACACCGGACTGCATATCGCATTGGCCATAACATACAATTCTGTTTAAACAAGTTTAAATGCTGTAACTTTAAGAGATCCATAGCCATAGGCACAGGCGTATGAAAATATTCTTAGTGCAAGAGCACCAATGCTGCTAGTCTAGTGGTATTACTACACAAGAATCATCAGTGCTCTCACACTCAGAATATTTTCACATGATATTTCACACAAAAATACACAACTAGCATGAGCAAATGTGACATTTTCATAGTGTAGCTATATACATCTGTAGACAGGGCTTTTTCCCCATCAATTTCAATGGTAAATCATGAAATTTCCTGTGTGTAGGCCCATGCAGGTTTTGTTTTGTTTCTTTTTCCTTTTTACTGAATGGACATATTTTAAAAACCCTTTGACAAGATAAATGACACCACTGAAGACAAAATTAATTAAAGAAATATAGAACATTTTCAGGGTATGTTCTGATATTTATCACGTACGTTTTGACCAGGGTATGTTTTGACTGGAAGGTTACATGCAAGTCCAGCAGCATCAAAGGAGCACCAAAACTATATGTTTTGTTACCACAGCATGCCTGGGTCTCAAACAAGAAACTTTCAGCACCAACCACCAAGCCAAAAATGGGAAATGGACATACATGTGCCAACTGCACCAAATCCCCATTGCTTATGCTTTCTTTTCTTCACTTATAATATTTGTGCATGCATTTTAATTGACTGCAAATGCTAGATGCTTTTTTGTGCAAAAGAAACAGTAAATTATGACCTGTTTGGCCAAGAAACAAAATCCAGCAGCCCATGGGGAAATTCATCTGATGACACTTAAACTTTGAATTCACTATTACAGCTGCATCACATGAAACAGTTTTTCCATGTGTGAGGTCACATTTGCAGTTGGACTGTGCTATTTACCCTCAGCACATAAAGTGCCGGACGGTATTGTCATCCCCTGCATCGTCTGTCCATCTACTATAGTCTGTATTTAATGAAGAATATTTCAAAGGTTGAGAGGACTGGTTTAAAACCACTAGTTGCCTTTTATGGGTGACTGCCTGTCTCAAGTCAGGAGTAAAATTTGTTTCTTCACATTGGTATTGGAAGATGAATGTTGATGCTTTGGTAACTCCAGAATCTCTTTGCTGTCATTGTTGGGTTTGGAATTTATGAATATGAGTCATGTTCTTCTACATAAGTGTATCATACTAGAGACGTCCATCTGTAGAACTTCAATTGTATGGTGAGGGTCTTGTAAAAGTCTTCTCCTTGCATTTGATACTTTATAACAGTGATTCAATCACTTAACTTATTAATTACTTAACGTTCCAGATTAACAGATATCACAAAAACGATATAGGCCTACTTTCTACTTTTGCTGTAAGCTCAGCTGACTAACCAGTCAGAAGAACCAAAAAAAGTGATAGACCTACTAATTCTCTTCTTATTTCTGGCAGAGGTGATAAAATTTGGATTTTGAGTGGTTGGGCCTATACATTTTGGAAACACTACAGTCTGTATTTAATGAAGAATATTTCAAAGGTTGAGAGAACTGGTTTAAAACCACCAGTTGTATTTTACGGGTGACTGCCTGTCTCAAGTTCGGAGTAAAATTTGTTTCTTCACATTCGTATTTGAAGATGAATGTTGATGCTTTGGTAACTCTGGAATCTCTCTGCTGTCATTGTTGGGTTTGATATTCATGAATATGGGTCATGTTTTTCTACATAAGTGTATCATACTAGAGATGTTGGTCCGTCTTGTCGACATTACCATCATATCTCAAAAAAATATTCACCATAGCTGTACCAAATTTTTGTCACAGAAGGACCTTACGATGGACCAGGTTTCTAATGAAAACCTCTGATTAATTTTAAACCTTTGAAGAAACTTTTAATGTTTCACTTGAAAACCGTCTGAGTGGCGTCAACCCTGACAATGTTACCGTGTTATCCCAAAAAAATATTGATCTCAGCTTTACCAAATTTGTATTAGAAATGTACCTTATAATAGACCAGGTGCCTATTTAAAAACCAGCTTTCTCTGATGATTTTAAAACTTTAAATGAAACTTTTAATGCATTTATTTGAGGCTCTCTGAGTGGCATCAACCCTGATGATGTTACCACAATATCTCAAAACATATGGACCACAGCTTCACCAAATTTTTGTCAGAGATGCATCTTATGATGGACCAGGTTCCTTTTTAAAACCAGCTTCCTCTTTGTATTTATAAACTTTTAATGAAAATTTGAAGTATTTATCTTCAAGGCTGTCTGAGTGGTGCACAAGGGGACAATGTTACCATAATATCTCAACAAGGGTCCAACGCAGATTCACCAATTTTTTTTTTTTTCAGAGATGCACATTATAGTGGACCACATTGCTATTGAAAACCAGCTTCCTCTTATTATTTTTAAACTTGTGAAACTTTTGAAGTATTTATTTGATGGCTGTCTGAGTGAGGCACAGTACAGTGGTCTCTGTCACCAGAACTTGCCCCAAGAACACATCCAAAATTGCTCTTTCATTTCATAGACAACAACATGGAAATTGTATGTGAAGTATTCTAGTGCAAAGTCTTTAAAAAAATTGCAGAATTGATGAAAAAAAGATTGTAGCAGCTGAGGGTAATCTGTTCTCTGAACGCTAATTTTTTTTTTTTTTCTTTGCCAAATTCCCCATGTTCTTTACACCACTGATATTCTAAATATGAATGTCTTATCTCTCTTATGTACCTCTTAAAGTGCATATCAATATTTCTTAAGTCAAAGTCATAACTCAGCAAACAGTCTACTTGAGTGTGTTGGTCCATTTTTATTAGAAACATTATACTTTAAAATTATAGGGTCTCCCACAAAAGAAAATGTTTGGCCAAAATGCTGACATAAACAAGAGGATCGTGACAGTCCTGTGCACAGCTGACCTTGCATGAACAGACTGAGTTGGTGCTGTGTAAAAATGTAAATGTAAAGTGACAAAAGTAATGAAATGGCCTGTCCTATGGGAAATGGAAAATATCAAAATAAATGTCGGTGCAGTATGATGTTGTGACAATGAAGATTATCTAGATTATCCTTCGGTGTCTTGTTTTTTTTGCCTTTTTTTTTTTTTTGTTATCCATTGATGCACACCTAATTTATTGGCAATACTAGTAGCACCAGGATCGTCTGAAGGCAAGTGATATTGATAGATGCTTTTCACCTGATAGTGTATACATTGCTTCTTTGGCACAGGTCGGTGTTACCTTATAAATAGGTCAAGGTCGTGCAAAACATCTTACACTTAATCATCATTTTTCTGCATAGGCCCTTTGTTGCAAATATCAAAGGCAAAGCTTCAATGGTACTAAATATTTAAATCAAAATAGACATGCTCTTGGATCCTGTGACTTTGAACATAAAGTTATCCAAAACAAGTTACACTCAACATCCTCCCATATTGGTCCTTTAAATTGTTAAAAATATCAAAAGCAATGCATCAATGACATAGACACATAAATCAAAATCTCCTAAAGTGGATATGTTTCTGTGCCCTGTGACTTTGAGATAGGTCAAGGTAAAAAACAATAAACAGTGCACATGCCCATTGTATGATGCATCTGTGGTATCAATAATATTTAGTCATTCTATCTTACAGGGTTCTTGAGGTTATGCTGACAGAAGCCAGACCGACTGCCCTGGTCCTCCCTGACTCGAGGCCCCCTTGGCAACCTTCATTGGTGTGGAAGGGAGGGGGGATTGATAAAAGTGCTTCATAAATTGAGGTCTACCTTTTTCAATACAATACATGTGTACTGCAGTTTTATTGCATTATGGCCCTTTATCTCCCTGGTACAAACACACTTGTGAGGAGAATATCCGTCTTGGGACGGGGCCAGGTGTGAGCTTCTGTATTATACTGTATATGCACTTCTCAAACACTGACTAACAGTTGTGTGAGTCCATTCAACTTTTGACATTTTGTATATGTGATTCTGAAAGTCATCACCCAGATTACAAGATTCCATGGTAGTTCTGAACATAATGGCATCAACTGCTTCAGGTTTTCATCACTGTATGGACTGAACGAGCGAGTGTGCAAAAACTTGACAGTTTACTACAGTTGTAGCATTTATTAAATGAAATTAGATAAAAAGTGTTTACGGTGACTACTGTTGTAGCACTTATTAAATAGAATTAAGTAAAGAGTGTTTACAGTTTACTTCTGCAGTAGCACTTATTAAATACAATTAGACAAAGAGGGTTATCTTGCAGACTCATCGATAAACCACTTCTAAGCTGCATATATTATTGATTGACTCAGTTCCACATTTCAACACCAGTTACAAGTTGAATTAAATTAAATTCAAGATGAAAAGACTCACTTGCTTCCTTTACGCCACTTGCCGCTGTGACCATGGTGGTCATGCTGGTGAGCAGCAGTAGAGTCACCACTGTCTTCATTGTGCCTGACTCCATCCTCAATACTACGTCTGATGCAGACGCACCAGACAGCTCAGCATTTTTAACTTCCTGGACTTGTCATTGGTGCGTGGGGAAATCACATCACTGGCAGCCCTCCATCTATTTGCTTTCATGTCTGCTGCGATAAAAGAAACAAGTCAAACGTTCATGAAGTATGGTAGCTTCTTTTCCCTGGGAGCGTCATGCCTCAAGTGCCTTGTGTGTATTCTTCAAGATAATGTACCTGAACATCTGTTATTTGGTACTTCTTGCCTGACACTAGTCTATAGGTTGTTTTCTCTTCCTTTTTTTTTTTCTCTCTCTTTTTTTTTTTTTTTTTTCAAGGGCAAAACCCAAAATCTTATGCTGCGCATTTCCTGCTTATGTTCTGGCATCTTTAAGCACTTCCTCATCAAGAAGAATACATTATCAGGGAGTGAGAAACTGAGATTAAAAAAATCCTTGCTTAGCCTCAGTTTAACAGAAAATATGAAGCACAATTAATTTGTACTCTAAATGTACTTTTGTTCAATCATGTGTATACATTTTTGTGGTTTTTGCACCTCAGGCATGCAATCAAAGCCTTGATGTCACTATACTTTCAACAGATTTCCTATTAAACCTATATTAAAATAGTATTCCATTGTATTCCACTGTATTTTTATTTTCATAATTTTGTGACATCAGGGAGATAAGCAAAAATTAAAATGCAGAAAAATTAAGTGGATTTACAGGACTGTTTTTTTATTTTTTTTATTTTATTTTATATTTTTTTTTACGTTTATATTTCAAGATTAAAATATTCAAGAGCTACATAAACTGTAGCATCATGATTGATATCTAATTCCAAACAATCAGCATCTGAAAATGCTTCTCTTGCTGTACACATAATATAATGAACCACTGCTGCATGTAATATATACAGACACAGAGCTCCCTGATACTTATCTCTGTACAATGTCCAAATAAATAAATAAAGGTTTCATTGATATTTAATCCAGCACCATAAGTAGAGATATGTATACACTGTAACAATACACTGCTGCTTTATAATTATCCTGTATTTCCACATCATATTGTATATCACTCGCCATATGTTCTAACTCAAGGTGGCTCTCATGATAGTGGCCATAAAAAGCCTTAATGAGAGTCTCCTGACCATAACGAAGTCATATCTAAGGACACACATGTTGTTTTTGTTGGCCACATCAAAGAACCAGAGTTTTGATATATTTTTTCCATGGAATTGTAATTCATAAGCAAGTAATAAATACAGACATCATATGCTGGAAATCAATCATCAATATTTAGGTCTGAAAATTTGTTCTGATTTTAAATGGACCAGTCACTTTGAGCATTTGTTTATTAAGGGACTGAAAATGGTAAACATTTTCAAATATTTAGTATTTCAGATTTTAGCCATAGAGAATATATGTGGAAATACTTTTTCCTATTTTATAAGACCTCTCCTGGAATTTGGGCTGGGACAACTGCATATTCGAGATCACAGGAGTGAATGGGTAACAGAATGTTGATTTAGCTGCAGCCAGAATCATTGCTGGAGCCAGAGCTGGGACACTCACCATAATGCCATTGATCAAGAAACTGGCCTCAAGAAATTAACAACCTGCTGTGGCAAACAGAAACTAATTCTGTTTTTTAAAATGATGAGTGGCAAACTTCCATTACCTACAAACTCTTATCTCTGATCCTGTTAGTGAGAGAAACAGGTTCAACCTTAGATCAAGTTTGCAATGTGATAACTGTCTCTGGAAAGACTCAATTCTTGCAAAAAGACTTAACAGGGTATTAAAAGTAATGAAACGCAATTTGATCAATATTAAAGGGTATCATTATCGCCAACAGGGAAGAAATCTGGCTTTTTGAAGTTTAAGCCACATCCCTGAAGAAAACATATTTTCAAAAAAGTCAAGGCCACCAGAACATGATAGAAACATTCATCCTAATTAACTAATGCATATGCCAGGACGCTGGCATAGACTTTCCATGAACGAAGAGTTTAACAGTCCATACATACCATATATACTAACCATTTATGTTATAGCCATGGCCTACACATGTACATATAGGCAGCATATACATATAAACTTTATATATACAATGCATATATATATATATATATATATATATATATATATATATATATATATATATATATATATATATATATATATATATATATATACACACACACATATATATATACACACATATATATACACATATACATATTGTAGTCAGAGTACAGGGGGGGGCACTCAGCACAATTAACTCTTTCACTGCCAATCACATCTAAAGTAGGTTTACTTACTTCAAACTGATCTGAATTATCATAAGGATCCTAGATTCCTATTCCTTGTAAAAAGACCTTTCATTCAAGTGCCAGTATGCCTATAGTTCCACAGAGGAAAGCTATTGATTCTGTCCAAAATTTGGCACTTAAACAACGCAGTCGCCCTGCAGCAAACGTGATACCCAGAGAATAATGAACATGACCACAACAGTTAAGCCACAAATTGGCAATGTAGTCAACATGAGCTGTCCATGAAATTCGTCACTGATTCTTTCACAAAAATGAAAAATTGCCCCATGGTGAACATAGGTAGGCATGTATGTGTAAACAGATGGCATTGAGTTTTATGGGGTGGGGGGGTATTTCAATGTTGGCTTAATCATTAACCTTCTTTCCGTGTTTACACTGTGATGGAAGAAACCTCCTCAAAACCAAGCAACCAGCACACTGACACCAAAGACACAAGCCACCTGATACAATAGCCCAGCATTGGTGGTGTATTTCATGACATAGTTGAGAGTTCGGAGTTCGGAGTTTGTATTTTCTATTAATTCAAATACATGTACATAGTGTGAATGATGCAAGTCTGTGGCATGTGATTTAGTACATGTATGTGAATAAATCATGACCTTCTATAATACTTACTTATGTTGTGTTTTAGTCTGTGAACAGAACCTGCCTTTTTCACCTTCTCAAGAGTACTTCACTTGAAGCTTAATTCTATTTTTTTAAATCTCAGCTGACATTGCTGAGCCTGCATTACTTTCTAAATGGGTTGTGTGTTCTTATGTCCAACAGAATCCAAAAGGTGAGCACTGTCCAGTAGACTTTCATTAAGCCACTTTTAGCATAGATTGACAACATTTGCACTGTTTACGTAGGCACACATGTATTTCCTTTTTAATGTTTACTAATTTATATGTGCACATAATACTACAGGTTCTTATGTTTACATAATTTACAGAAATATTACGTTTATGTTTAAATTATTGATATGGGCATACTCTAGCATTCCTGTTTGTGTTTTCACTACATTATTAATACCTTTACTTGCTCAAAACAGCTCAATCCATTGTGAGTGATATAGATTGAAGTTTTCATTTCTGTGTGATGTGAGCTGGTCATCCCCGCCCCCACCCACCCACCCACCCACCCTGCTGTCCACTGGCAAAGTATGAACTAAGAGCCAGGTCAAAGGCCAAACATGTCACTTTAGTCAACACAGCTGATTTTCTTCCTAAATATTGTGTTGTGGGGTAGATGTATCAAATAGTATCAATCCATTCACTAATAATTCAATATAGACATAGTCCATCAAATCACAAATATTTCACTATGTTCTATTGTACAGATCTGGCAAGTTTAATAATTGAATTCACTATTCATGGTTTACAAGATTAACAAATCATGCACCAATAATGCCCTTTTGCAAAGTGAATATAATTGCCAGTTTGTTTTAAGCCAAGTATACCAGGTGCTAAAGTGATTTGAAAGTGATTTGTGCAAGGAATCACCAATAATGCAGTTTAAGAAGTTACTGAATAGTGACTTATTGCTGGATTATTGGTGAATCATACATTAATGATTCACTTTCATTTTTCATTTGGGATGCTACATGTACAATATAATTCATGCATAATTAATCTACCTGGAAATAATTGAATCTCCTCTCATTTCGCCAGGCCAGCCTTGATCACTTTTTCTTAATTTCCAATCAATCCATAAACATGACTTTTTTTTTTTTTTTTTTTTACAAAATATCTACTTTTATTTTCAATGTTAGCCCTAGCCTTGGTACAAGTTTGTGATTTATGGCATCCACACACCAGATATAAGTTTGCAAGGATTACTTGACATGGTAAAAAATGGCCCACTGTGTTAAGGATTTAAGTTACACACTGGCCCAGTTGCCATTTCTGCATGCTTATCAACCAGGCCACTGGGCAATGAGCCTTTGGAACCTGATCAACACACAGACATGTAAACACTGCCCGACTATCCCCGGAGAACATATATGACTGAGGCCAGGGGTTTTACGCAATACAATTTCAGACAGCAAGGATATTCTTGGCATAAATTGAGTGATTATTGGGGATGGGAACATGACCATGATTACAGGCAACATGAGTATTTTAAATATACAGTGGTCCCTGTCTTGAGAAGTCACTCCAATGAGAGGCCACCTGGCTTTAAAATGCCACTTTTGGCAGGTCCGTGCTGCAATTTTTTCTTTGTTATTGTACCTCTAATGAGAGGCCACCTGTCATAAGAGGCCACCTGTGGGGCCTGCTGCCCTTGGGGTGGCCTCTCAAGACCGGGACTACTGTATATATATATGTGTAATATAACACACACACACACACACATACATATATACTTACATCAATCATCAAATTTCCATGAATTTTTTTTCTTTAACTTATATGTCTTTTTTTTTTTACTCAAGCACTAAAGATGACAAGACAAATTTGAATTTCATAAATGTTGGAAACCAAAGACCAAAGACCTCTGGTTGGAATTCTTTGCATTGGGTACAAACAAAAAGTTGAGCTAAGGATCCAGAACTGGTTCAAACAGACATGTATAAATTATTCCATCATGTCCCCTGATCAATTTAACATCAAGTACTACAAATTATACACTTTTGGAAAGCTGAAAAAACTATGCTTTTTTTTCTGACACAGTCAAATGCATCCTTTGTTCCTTGTTTATACACCAAGTATACAAATGCATCATCCCATTTAAAACTTCAGGTTAACCTTTTGTGGAAAACTCATTGGAACAATGTAAATCACAAAGTGTGTCTTGGATTTTAATGCACAGCTTAGTTTTGTCAAATGATGAAGTCAAAGCACAGTCTGTTTGATGTATCGAGCTGTGGGGTTGCTTATTCAACTTCAAACATCTATATCCCCGTAACGAAACAAAAAGTACAAAAGCAAAACTAGCATTTTTAGGTAAGTATACAAACTTCATTTTTTCACAAAAATTTATGATTAAAACAAAACTCCTTTAAATAAAAAAGATGAATCCATATTTCTTTGGAAAATGGGATGATGCATTTCTATGATTGCTGTATAAACACACGGAAAAGAACATATATATGAGTGTGTCAGAAAATAAAGCACTGGTTTGTTAGCTTTCCAAAAATGTATAATTTGAATGACTTTTTAAAAAAAATCTATTGATTGCTGGAATAATTTGTACATGTCTTGGTGAACCAGTTCTGCATGTACAACATTTTTGGCTGCTAAATTACCCATAGGCCTCTTGCCAGTGGCTTTCCTCCACACCCTCTGCATGTTTTGATGTAAACAAAAGCTGTTTTTCAATGTGGTAGGCCAAAAGATAACTTTTCAAAATTTACAAGGTGGTCCCCAGTCTTGACTGTTTGGGATTGTTGGTGTTCAGATGCCATGTCATAGGGTGTCACATCATACATTACAATGGCTCTGCCACCCAGCCTTTGGACTGCTATGGACTACAATCATACAAGGCTTTTTAATTTCATTTAAATCATGGTCCCATTGTCTCCACCAGTGATTTCTTCTTCACTTTTTCATAATAAACCACAGCTAATTTCTTTTGTCTGGGCTCTACTTTTGTGTAACCAGTCGTTCATACAGTTCAAAGTAGCTTTTGTGATTTATGTACTGAAATTGATGACTTGGTATGAAAACATTGCGTAGTAAATGCAGCATGATTTAAAATGGAGAAGCCATGTTCATTCATGGTTTCTTGTGCAAGTCTGAAGAACAAACCTCTCTGTGTCCCACTTCGTGATTTCTTCTTCAGCCTTGCATTAGAAACCACACCTGACCATGGTTTTTCCTTATCTTATATAATTGAACGAATCCTGTCTGCTCTTCAGCACACCTTAGTCCAGTCGTCCTGGGCCACTCTTTTTGCTGTCACACTGACATTAATTAAACCAAAGATATACAGCATAGATGAGGTTGATTCAATGATGATTGCAACATAGTACTGTTTTACTGACCTGCACATGATATTACTTTTTATCATACATGTTATATCAATATTGCACACGTATGATACTACTTATTCATAAATGTTATATCAATATTGTGTAATATTACTGTCTTTCATACATGTTATATTGATGTTGTATGATACAACATCTTTTATTAAATGTTATATCAATATTGTGTGATATTACTATCTTTTATGTTATATTAATATTGTGTTATACTACTATTTTTATACATGTTATATTACTGTGTGATACTACTATCTTTTATACATGTTATATTAATGTTGTATGATATTACTATCTTTATACATGTTCTATTAATATTGTTCTATCCAGCAAGGACAGGTAAGTTGTTTTATTTATGAAGTTTAACATATGAATTTGTATTTTAAAACTTCACATCAAATACAACATATACCTACAAGTAAATCAATACACATCAAATGCAACTATCTCTTATTAAATAAATGAACATTAAACTACACCTACATTTATCTGAATAAATAAACCTAAGAAAGATCTGGATATATTTATATATGTAAAATTTGTTTAGTTCACCCTACATTAGCATACAGGTCTTCCACGGTCCAACAAAACATACATGCAATGTATGCACTTGCTATATACTGATATTCTTTTGACATGTAACCATGCATACTTCCCGGACAGTGAAGAATTGCTCAGATTATATGCTGGTTCATGCAGAGGCATTCAAGCTTTTACAAAATAAAGTTAGATACAATAAGTGATTGTCAAGTGTGGCCACTCTTATGATATACTGGCCTTGATTTAGCCTTTCTACATACAATGCTATACATGTTATGGACAACAACATGGAGCCTTGGATCAGTGAAGTATGACTGCTACCTCAGTGGGTCATGCCATATTGCACATGATAATGATCAAAATGGCTTTAACTGCCCCCCCCCCCCCCCGGCCCATGAACCTGTCCACTTAAGCAAAAAATCTGACAGGTCTTTATCTGTATGGGTGACATATTAAAAACATGGTATCTCTGGTGACAACATTGTTACTCTCCTTCTGTTTGAGAGAACCATTGGCAAGTTTCTGAAGATATCACCAATTCCATACAGGGAGTACATTTGTGTGATCTCACGCACAGTTTACACTATGAACCTACACAGGTGTATCTGAATATTTGCTTTGAAACATCCCAATGTGTTTTTATATAAATATATATATATATATTTTGTCTCCCTTTTATCATTGATGAATATCATATCCTATAAATTCAATACTTTATTCCACTGCATTCTTATTCTCAAATTTGGACACTTGTTCAAAACTATATAAATAAAACTAGCTCACTTATATCTATATTTTGTACTTCTTAATTATCACTGACATATGACATTTTATTTTGACCTTCAAAAGTACGTCAAGGTCATCCAAATTTTCACAAAAGTTGACCATTGACCCGATGCACAGTTGGTGCAAGTTTCAAAGCTCCATCTTTATTTAGGATCATAATACTGAATTTGATGTGCTTTTTACACCTATAATGTTAGTTCCATTGAAAATTACCAGTTTTGCCACCAGGACTTCACATATCAAAAACATTTTTCTGTATTTACTTCCTGTTATGGTAAAATGCATGGTAAAATGTAGATGGCACCACCAATAAGAAAGGAACCTAGATTTTTATTCATAGAACATGTCCAAAAATTTCAAGATACCATTACATACCATAAATGCTGAGACTATAGTTTTGCTACATATGATGTGATTTAACTTGGTTTTCCTTGCATAGTTAAATGTATCTTCTTGTTGCTTGTGAAAGGATCACAAACAAATACATATATTAGTGGACAGACTGGAAAAACCTTTTTCAATTTATGAAAAAACAACAATTTTTTGCTTTGGTAGATTAAACATAATAACCTCCATCACACAACATACAATGATGTACATTGTGGAGCAGTCTCTTAAATTTGCATTTGTGTAGCCAAAACTACCACTCTACCATTCTATTGAATGTGGAGGTGGGTCTGACAGCCCGCAAAATACCTAGAACTTTGGTTTATGGTTCATTGGATGCAGCTATGTTACAGACCCATAAATTGAAGTTGGAATGGTACCTCTATCTATAATAGTTTTGGAACTATTCATAATTTAAATTTTGCATATTCACCTAATTTGCATTAAAATTCTACAATTTTGGTTCATGGTTCATTGGATGTGGCTTTGCCACAAACCTATACATTGAAGTTGGAATGGTATTTATGTATAATACTTTTGGAGATATTCAACTCTTAATTTTTTCAATGCCCCTAATTAGCATAACTTAAAATTCTACAACTTACATTTAATGTTCATTATATGGCAGGTGTCACATGCCTATATACAGTGAAATTTCATGCCTATCTGCAATAGTTTTGAAGATATGGAGCTTTTAAAAAATTAATTGCCCCTAATTTGCAGAAATTTTGAACATCATGACTATTCCAAATGATATGCACAATTTCACTGGTAGGTCAGTCACCATGGCAAGTTTGGTGGTTTTTGGAATAAAAGTGTCTGAGAAAAATGCTGGACAATGTTGGGTGCCATGGAAAGAAAGAAAGAAAGAAAGAAAGAAAGAAAGAAAGAAAGAAAGAAAGAAAGAAAGAAAGAAAGAAAGAAAGAAAGAAAGAAAGAAAGAAAGAAAGAAAGAAAGAAAGAAAGAAAGAAAGAAAGAAAGAAAGAAAGAAAGAAAGAAAGAAAGAAAGAAAGAAAGAAAGAAAGAAAGAAAGAAAGAAAGAAAGAAAGAAAGAAAGAAAGAAAGAAAGAAAGAAAGAAAGAAAGAAAGAAAGAAAGAAAAACAATATGTAGATCTGGGTTGGCAGCATGTCTGGGTTTGCACCCAGACAGACAGACAGACAGACAGACAGAAAGAAAGAAAGAAAGAAAGAAAGAAAGAAAGAAAGAAAGAAAGAAAGAAAGAAAGAAAGAAAGAAAGAAAGAAAGAAAGAAAGAAAGAAAGAAAGAAAGAACAATTCTTGGAATAACAGAATGTCTGGGTTCGCACCCAGACATGAAAATCAAGGCTGAGGTAGATGGGCCGTTTTGGAATGGCCTTCCCTGGACACCTACCAGACTTTCTGAAATAACTTTCATATCAAGCCACGGTGTCATTTTGGTACTTGAAGTTACACAGCTATAACATCGGCCATGTGTAGCTTTCTTGGGTTTTTTTCCCCGGGTTTTCCCATGGTTCCGTTCTTGGCACATTTGAATAGGTACATGTTATTGGCCTGTAGTTTTATGTCAATAAAATCTTGACTTACTTTATTCATGGAGGTATTAGTATAATACCTCCATGCTTTACTGTACCTAGGCAAAGCAAGCAACAGGACCTGTGATGCTGTTTACATTAACCCTCATAACAATCTCCAGCTGGGTATGTGCCGTGGAGGCTATGCATACATACATACATACATACATACACACATACATACATAAAGTATAGTCAGTACAGTATAGTATAGTATAGTATAGTATAGTATAGTATAGTATAGTATAGTATAGTATAGCATGTACTCCAAATTATAATGTGGTTTTTAATGAAATGGCAAAGTTATTTACGAGGATAAATCAATTCACATGATATTTCTCCATGAAATAGTTAACAGGTAACTTTATGGAGATGTCAACATTCAAAATGCCATTTCCCGGTGCCATTTCGGAGAAGTTGCGAAGACCCAGGACACACAGTAGTAAATAGAGAATATGGAAAACACCCCCATGAGGCGGGACACCAACCGTAAAGTGCTCGCATTTTCAGCTGTCCCCGAGTTGGGATCTGTTGACACATGCCTATGATTACAACAAAAACGCCGCCCTTACCAGTGTCATGTCGAAAGCCCCGTTCCCGTCCGGACGGGACCATCACATCTGTCTATTCCATGACACTGAAGTAGTTTATGGGCTCAGATAACACACGCCGCTGCCAGTCGCCACCCAACAACGAAGTTGTGCTTCATGCAAGCGCACGTGGTTGTATGTCAACTCTTCAACATCACATGGTACCATTAATGTGTCACCCATGTCCGTGTCAATGTGATTGGACCATGGTGAACCGATCAGGCCATGCCGGATATCGAAACTTAAAGCACTTCTACGGCATGCTCGGCACATTCCTGGAAAGTGAACAGGAACAAAAAAACAAAACAAAACAAAACAAAACAAAAAAAAACAACAAAAAAAAAAAAACCATAATGTTGTTTCTTGCCAGATTAATAAATATTTGCAAACGTATTTCACACATGTGAAAATCCTTTTCTCCCATATATGTAAAATACACAAAATTAGCATATTTTTTCACATGTCAACAGATTTACACAATCTTTGTGTACCCACTGTACACATATTATTTGTACAAGTATCTCACATATACGTAGGTGACAAATCTTTTCTTTTACAGACGTGAAAAGATCTATGCATGTATAAAAAGTATTGCACACTCATGCGTAAAACTAATCACACGATTATGTATGTTAACCCTTTCAGCGCCAAATTTTGAACCGAGTCAACAGCTCTTTTCGGCGCGCATCGGACGCCCAATGCGCCCAAGAAAAGCAGTTGACCTGGTGTGTTCTCGTTGGAACTACAGTGTATAGGCATATTGGTACTTGCATGAAAGGTCTTTTTACGAGGAATGCGAATCTGGGATCCTAATGATAATTCATATTTGTCTGACTTATAAGTAGATCGACTTTTGACGTGATTGCCACTGAAAAGCTTAAATATTATTTTGCACATAGACCTATGCCCAAGAGTATATCACATATACGTATTTGACAAATCTTTAATTTCACATGAAATGTACCAGGTGCTATATGTATACCACAGTAGAAAGGTCACAGCCTTAGCTGCTATACACTGGTACTGCAGTAAACCAACAAGGTTGGACCAGATTGCCTTTTCATTTTTTAGTGGTGCTAGCTTTTAGGCCTAGATTAGAAATGTAGCGCCTGTGCAGAGGCCGTATATTGACCAGGTGAGGCTGAACGGGCCTGAAAGGTCCCTGGCAGCCTAGGTTTACATATACTACTTTTCTTTTTTTTTTTTCTTTTTTTTTTCTTTTTTTCTTTTAGTTCATGTGTAGTGTGTACAGTGGCCAGATGAGACTGAATGGGTCCCTGGCCACCTAGATATGTTCTATAATAGTATTTGTGTGAAGTTGTACTGTTTGTATGACACATAGGTCAGTCATGACCTCCTGTATGTCAATAAAATATTTACTTACTTTATATAATGTATGAAATGTAGGCTATAATTACGCTCATGTGTAAAACTATTTCACATAATTATGTATAAATGTTTTTACATGGTTAAAATCATTTTGCACATATTAATGCATATGTATTGATAAAATGTTCAAAGAGCTTACCATAGTTCAGTTCTTCAAGAATTCTATAGCTGGCAATCAGAACCTGGGGAGGAAGGGGTTAATGATGTAGGATCCAGAGATGTTCATACGACCATCAAAGATTACGCAAATAAAGTCTATAATAATTCAATCGCAAATTTGCTTCATTCACAGATATGACAGTATATGGATTGTACATAATATAATATATCTTTCTGGTGCTCCCATATGATAGGGGTAGATTTCAAACAAGAGTACTGTGACAGTCCTGTGCTCAGCTGACTTTACATACGCAGACTGAAGTAGTCTTGTGAACTTCCGGATGATATCAAGGTTTTTGTTTATGACCATAATCGCTGTTGCTAACATGAACACACACACACACACACACACACACACACACACACATATATATATATATATATATATATATATATATATATATATATATATATAAGAAGCTTTATTGACATTCATCGTGGATACAAAATATGGTCAGCATGACAGTAGAAATAAAGGTGCACCCAGTCCAACACGAGTATATATATATATATATATATATATATATATATATATATATCAAAATCAAATAAGCTACTGAGACTTAGTACCCGAGTCACTTTTGACGAATTTCAAAGATCGTATTCACATAAGTAAGTACTTGTGGGCTATCTCCAGATTGGGATTATTTGTGTAAATTTCTCAGTCTCGGTTAACAAATGAAAACCATTGTAGCAGTTGTTTAAGTTTAAATCTTCCCTTATGTTATTGCACAAGTTACAATGTAATATGACATGTTCTACATTTTCAATAGCATCCATGTCGCACATGGAACACCTAATAATAATAATTTAATAATAATAATAATAATAATAATAATAATAATAATAATAATAATAATAATAATAATAATAATAATAATAATAATAATAATAATAATAATAATAATAATTTATTGGAAAACTACCCCTTTACACCGGGGGCACCACCGGGGCGGGGTAAACCCGTGGTGCGTCCAGACAAAACTTACATTGATGAAATGGACAAGACTTACACTCCTTGTCACCGTAATATGCCCACAAGGGCTCACAACATGGACTAAAAGTACAAATGTACAAAAAGAAGTTCCGTTGCAAAGCACTAAAACATAAAAGTTGCAGGGGCTCCCCCGACGGGCTGGGCCCACCTGAGAGACCAGTACTTGGGAAACAGTGATCCCTCGAGTCAACCCCCCCCCCCCGCCTTATGGGAGACCCAGCAATCTTGTGTCAAGTCACATATAAAGTACATTATATTATATTACCAGTACATTGCCCAAAGGACACTGCTTCATAAATTTAATAAGAGGGGAGAGGAGGTTAGAATAGCCTATAATTGCTTTAGCAGTGTGCCTCGGTAGGACCAGGCTCTTTTCAGAAAGATCTTACACACCTTGTCAAACTTTTCATTCGAAAGAAAAATGATAGTTTTTATACGTAAAGATGAACTCATAAAATAATGCCATATCGGACAATGTTTTGAGCCAAGCTGACTTTCCAACAGCCAAAAACAGCCTTTCCTTATCTCGTTTAGCACTGGGCATATGAAGAGAAGGTGGGCAATATCTTCTTGACCACAGTTACATAGTTTGCACATTCCGTCCGATAGACCCCAGCGTGCCTGGTCAGCCTGAATTCCCAAGCAGCATGTACGAGCCTTGAACTTTAATCTGGCCCCTACAAAATTGGACATGTCGTATAAATAATTTTGCGAAAAAAGACGATGTTTTAAATTCTTTATAGTATGAAAGTGAAGCTTTAGTATCTAGGTTTTCCCGAAAAGTGTTTTTATATGAGTCTAAGCTTAAGCGATAGAATGAGTCTGGTAGATTGGGATAAGTTCCAAACACCCCGTGATCCAAACCAACCCCTGTCAATATATTTTCGATTTCCTTAAAATAGCACCAAGTGTTTGATCCGCTGTTTCTATGATTTATTTCCATGTCATCAAAGATTCTTTTACATACTCTGGATTGAGGAATTTGGCACTTCATCCGGCTGAAATAGTTTACCCTGTGTCTATTTAAAATGATTTTACATGGCAGCCATCCGAGTTCTGCTAAAGTGGCTGAAATGGCACCTTCTTTGTTTCAGTTGTGATTTTGATCGGGCATAGCGACCCATTTCATTCCCGGAGCATATCCCCTTTAATACCGATTTGTCCGAGTTTTGATGATTTGTTAAAAGTCAGAAAATACGGCAGCACCATGTGGTGAACAAAATTACCGGAATCAAGTTTACGTACATGCCCAGTAAGTGTGAAGAGTATCGAACTTACCGTTTCTCTGAAAAGGTAAAAAAAAAAAATGTGATTAGACACAAAATCTGTAAAAAAAAATAATCACGGCGACACATGTTGAACAAGTTAAGATATAGAGTTCCCCAGAAGAGTCCCTGTGCAATGTCTAAGCAATTGGCTTGACATTTTTGGAGAGGAAGAGTTTTTTAAGATTTGGCGAAGAATGAACAACAAAATCATAACAATTCCAAAAAGTCACTGGGGCGTGACCATTTAAACAAAATTGCTAAAGACCACTCCCAAGATACATGCCCACCAAGTTTGGCGCGAATCAAATTGACGGTTTGGGAGAAGTCGAAAATGTGATTTACCATTGCAATCCCCATTGACCTGCTGTGTAATCAATGGGAATGTATGCATTACCCTTGCCTCCAAAGCAGACCCAAGCTGCGTATTTTGTCTACAAGTGTAGTGACACGGAACTTGGTTGGTCTGCTTTGCAGGCAAGCATTAACTCAGAAGTACCCAAATTAAAAAAAAAAAATCCTTCCAAAGTCAGAGACCGCAAAATGTCATCACTGTGAACACTTCGTGCGACCCTTCTACCAGCTATTTTTCTACCAATTTTCAGAAGAATATAAGTGATAGTTTGTGAGAAGTCAAAAATAACTTTAACACAAGCAACTCGTAAAAAAAAAAAAAAAATCGGCAGCGCGCACCTGGTGAACAAATTAAAGTTTAGATGTCCCCGAAAGTGTTTCTATTCAATTTCAAAGCAATTGGGTGGCTGGTTTCGGAGGACAAGACTTTTTAATATTGCAACAAAAAAAAAAAAAAAAAAAAAAAAAAAAAAAAAAGCGCCCCCACCACCACCACCACCAACCCCACCCCCGGAAATATAAAAATCATTGGATGGTGACCATCTAAACAAAGCTGGGGGGAGACTCACCCAAGGTACACCTCCCCCACAAGTTTCAAGCGAATCCAGTAGAGGGTTATTAACGAGACATAGAAAATGTGAGTTGTAACAGGACGGACGCCGACGACAGACGATTTTAAAGCTAAGCTGAGCTAATAAAAACCACCACCACCACCACCACCACCACCCTCCTCCTCCTCCTCCTCCTCCTCCTCCTCCTCCTCCTCCTCCTCCTCATCATCACATCATCATCATCATCATCATCATCATCATGTTTTGTATATACCAATATGCAAAGGACGAATGTTGTGCTTGCAAATACTGTAAATGATGGATACCGTTTTTATAACATTGAATATGAAACGTGCAATGGACACATGCCCTTACGCTTGCTAGAGTTTAGTCCCACTTGAGTGGTTTACCTCTAGTTTTAGTGCGGGGGGGGGGTGACACTTACAATTATGAATGATGTGTATTGAAGGTTGTCACCAACCTGACATACATAAAAATGTAAATACCACTTGAGGACTGGTCCATACACGGCTCTTAACTGTACGCAGTTCTACTCAATCACTTGTTCCACACGTGGATAGCTTACTGCTATGGACACAATGTCGGTTAACATCATTGTAAATATCCTGTACGCACCATGGCATCAACCGCGCTTAAGCGTTTTCCCGTTGTAAAGAGATAGATTTTTTAATGATGATGATGATGATGATGATGATGATGATGATGATGATGATGATGATGATGATGATGATGATGATGATGATGATGATGATGATAGCTGCACTCCACGGGGTTCCCCCATTGTAATGAGAGGTAGATTTAATAATAATAATAATAATAATAATAATAATAATAATAATAATAATAATAATAATAATAATAATAATAATAATAATAATAATAATATGCGCTGTGGTGTAATCAAGGCTATCGCCCGTGACAAATTCCCTCTGTCTAAACAGTGTGTGCTCTTCTCATGTATGCTTACTAGTGATCGGCAAGTGCTGAAAAACAAAAGCAAAAATTTAAAACAAACGAACAAAAACAAACAAACAAGCAAAAACAAAAATGGACTGAGTGCCACCACAATGGGCAGATGAGTGATTTGGAACATTAGTGCTCCTACAAAGTACAAGATTGCTGCATGCCAAGAGACATCCGGGTGTGTACATATGTAAATGCGTATATATTTATTGTATGCCATCTGTGTCTATGTGAAATTTGTATATGCAGAGACGAGTACATGTATGCACGTCTCTGATATAAGCTGTGTATCATACAGAGGCATTAATGTAAGTGTTGTCACTTGCTCTCCAACATATTTTCTCTTTGAAAATAAATTTCAACTAAAACACCCGTGTAAAACTGCTTGGACTAATTTAAAAGATGAATACTGTTTTGTTTATCCCTGAACTTGAAGGGAAAGATAATCATTATACATTGGTGTTCGCAAATCCAAATACTTTTGTTTTAAGTCGAGGTTTGTAGTGCAACATGCTCAGGTTAGACTGCCGTGCCCAAACTAGTTCCGCTTTCAGGAACGTGTATGTATTGCCTGCGAAGCGGCCAAGTGGCGCTAAACAAGAACATTAGAGTCTGCTTCGCAGGCAAGTTCAACTATGGCGGAATCAACTTGTAAATTTGTTTCCTCGTTCAACCCAGCCCTGGGCCAGCTTCGAATTCGCACCCTCTTTCCAGGTCATGACCTTAGTTAGGCACGATCGAGGGGGATTACGAGACATATATTAATTTCCTGCCAAAATCTCTGACCCTGTCGCTAGGCTATAGTGACAATCCTTCGCCCTGGTACGGGTAGAGCGATGGAAAGCCATTGGCGTCACTGACAAAAATTGTGTAAATGAAGAATAAATTTTATTCCAAACTTATATGATGACTCCATTTTGTATCAAGTGCAGTGTGTATTTGAAAAACATTACTATGACATTTTTAAATAGAGATTTTTTCACGTTGCTAGATTGGCAGGAGGTATATATTTTGTCATGAGTGATGTAGCGATGTCTCCATACATGCTGGCACTTAATAATATGAACGCCACTGAACTGGGATGGATGGAATCTCGCGTTTTGATTGGATGAAAGCTGTAGACACTGTGAGAGACATTACTTATTCATGATATTATTACATACTAAATGATTGCACGCGAAATATAGGTGAAACTATTTATTTATTGATTGATTGATTGATTTATTTATTTATTTTGTTCGTTTGTTTGTTTAATCGAAAAAAAGTTCCACGCAAGTTTGAAAAATAAGATAATCTGGAAGACGAATCCATCAACGTTTTGGAACTGGCATGATCAGCTGCATTACTGAACAATTTATAAATCAAAGGTCCCCTCAAGCCTCCTGAGTGGATCAATTATTTTGAGACGCAATACATTTATGTACTTGTTGCAGGAAATATTTTCCATCATTTTATATGACGGGGAGTAAGAATACTTCACCATTTGTCATCGAATTAATAGGTTCTAACTTACACATGTAGGTTTGCGACAACTGTCAATCTAATGGACAGTGAACAAAAGTTGTACAATTTTGAATTATACTAATTAGGGACACTTGAACAATTTTAAAGTTTTATATCTCCAAAACTATTATACATAGAGGTGACATTCCAACTTAAATTTTGGTTTGTGACATAGCCGCATCCAATGAACCATGAGCCAGAGTTCTAGAATTTGATTTATGCAAATAAGGTGAATATACAAAATATGTTTTGAATATCTCCAAAACTATTGTAGACAGAGGTGCCATTCCAATTTCAAATCATAGATTTGTGACACAAATGCATCCAATGAACGAACAACCAAAATTATAGCATTTTAAGTGATGCACATTAGGTGAATACACGAAATTTAAATCTTAAGTAGCTTCAAAACTTTTCTCATTTTGAAAGCATCCAGACAGATTTGCTACACAACTGATTTCTTGTTTCTTATCTATTTTAGATTCCCTGATCTATTTTTAGATCCTCGTGGGGCTATAATCCACTTGAAAATATTACGCCATTGACCCCACAGAATACTCCTTACTATCATATGCTCCTTGCAACTTATTAATAAATTGAAATAAAAAAACGTATATTTAATTGTTATTCATTTTTTAAAAAGCCACCGGCATTAGATTCAGACTTATTATTGTCATCATATTTGTTTGGACCATGAGGACATAATCATCTTTACGCACATAACTAGAAATTCTCTTTTAATAGTAAAAATAATCAACTTTATACAAGTAACTACAAACTCACTTTTTATACGGATGGCTCAATGAACGGACATGCAAATATCCTCAATGAATAAACATTCCATCTTCTTCATTCACTCATGAAAGCATGAATGAATGAATGAATGAATAAATAAATAAATAAATAAATAAATAAATAAATAAATAAATAAATAAATAAATAAATAAACGAACAAAAATATTCATTTCAAACATATTTCAAGCACTTATACCATTAAATCCTTCCCTTCATTCATTCATTCATTCATTAAATCATGTATGAATGAATGAATGTATAAATAAATGAATAATTATGTACATGAAGCATTCATTTCAAATATGTTTTATAAAATGCATCGTATCTATGTCGTCTAAGCATGTCGATAAACTTTAGTTTGTAACTTTATTTTCCTTTTCCTCGCTCTTGTCTATATCGTTGGATTGTAGTGACTGTAATATTCGTGTCTATTTAATTTATTTATCATTCTGTATGTTTATGAGCCACTAGCTCCTCATACATGATTATAGAATAAAGCTTTAATTAAGTGTTTTGTCCCGTCTACTGATACAGCTACACGCCTTGGCGAACGCTACCTTCGCCTTCCGTCATACCCTGGCTGAGTCGCATCCTGTGGCAGCCGACACTTTGTGGAATCCGTGAAATTCGTGCACTTTGGTCCAGTTCTGCGTGAACCATTCAGACGCTAACAATGATTTTCATTGCAAGGTTACCCTCCCCCCCCCCCCAAGTATCAAATTACGGAAGTTGTACATAATAATGCATGGTGCTCCCGCGGTTTTGTTCTGGTGTTGGTTTTAGGCATAACTTTTTATGTCTGTGTGGCATAACTTTTTATGTCTGTGTGACATATTGTTTTTCTAGATAATCTTTCTTTCTTTCTTTCTTTCTTCTTCTTCTTCTTCTTCTTCTTCTTATTCTTCTTCTTCTTCTTCTTCTTCTTCTTCTTCTTCTCGTCCTTCTCCTTCTCCTCCTCCTCCTCCTCCTCCTCCTTCTCCTTCTCCTTCTCCTTCTTCTTCTTCTTCTTCTTCTTCTTCTTCTTCCTCTTCCTCTTCCTCTTCTTCTTCTTCTTCTTCTTCTTCTTCTTCTTCTTCTTCTTCTTCTTCTTCTTCTTCTTCTTCTTCTTCTTCTTCTTCTTCTTCTTCTTTCTTTGCAGGCAAAATTTTCCGACATTTCATTTAAAAAGTATTACAAGCAGAAGCTCTAAACTGAATTGGCATGATTATATTTCCATGCATTAAGTCTTGCATTTTTGTAAATAGGTTCAACGGTTTTGATAATTATGGAAATTAGGGTCATTTGAAAATCTAAATCTTGAATATCTCCAAAACTATTATAGGTACAGATAACCAACCCATCTTCATAAATATGTTTGTAACACTGCATATTTTGTAATTTACACGTGACCTCTAAAGCTCAAAGGTCAAGGTCGTTTTGCCATTTGGAATCTTTTATTCTAGCCATAACTCTGTCAATGTTCATCCAATAATAACCACATTGGACCCAAATTGCATGTATTACAACCCTGTACATTTTGGTGATTTACGTGTAACCTTTAAAGGTTAAAGGTCAAGTTCATTTGGACATTTGAAATTTTCATCTAGCCATCATTTGGTCAATTTCTATCTAATTTTGATAATGGTGGATTCGATTTGTAAGTATTGCAACACTGCACATTTTTGTAATTTATAAGTGACCTCTAAAGGTCAAAGGTCAAGATCATTTGGTTCATGTTGGGCTTAAAAAAAAGGAATATTGTAACACAGTACATTTTTGTGATTTACATCTGGCTGCTAAAGGTCAAAGGTCAAGGTCATTTGGACCTTTGAAATTTTCATTCAGCCATAAATCGGGCAATTTCCATCCAATTCTAACCATGTTGGACTCAAATTGTAGGTATTGCAGCACTGCACAGTTTTGCAATTAATGTGTGACCTCTAAAGAAGTTCAAAAGTCAAGGTCATTTGCCCCTTTGAAAGTTTCATCTAGCCATAACTTGGTCAACTTCTATGATTTGGTTCATGTTGGGCTTAAATTGTAGATATTGTAACTGTGCATTTTTTTAATTTGCATGTGACCTCAAAGGTCAAAGGTCAAAAGTCAAGGTCATTTAGGCCTTTGAACCTTCATCTAGTCAAAACTAGGTGAATTTGCATCTAATTTCAGTCATGTCAGGGTTAGATTGCAGATATTGCAACACTGCACATTTCTGTAATTTACCACTGACCACTTAAGGTCAAAAGTCGAGGTCATTTGGACTTTGAAATTTTCATGTAGCCATAAGCTTAATGGAATGTGAAGTACCAAAGGACAAAAGTTGTAGCATTTAATATTTACAACTTTTGAAGGCACACAGACAGATTTGCTTTACAGAAAATCTACTTTTCTAGTTTCTTTCTTGCTTTCTTTTTTTTATTTTATTTATTTTTTTTTTTAGTTTTTATTTTTTTTTTTGTAAGGCTCTACTGACTCTTCACTTATCAGTCAGCTGAGCTTATAGGATGGATAGTGTCGCCTTTCGTCGTGATCCGTTCACATTTACATTTTCCACTTCTCCGAAACCGTTGGCCGGATCCTCTTCACACTTATTTTGGATCTACCTTGGGTTAGTCTCTGCTATCTCTATTCAAACGGTCATTCTCCTGTGAAACTTTGATCTGTTACGATTCTTTTCTTATATTTTTGACAAAGTCTTAAAATATTCTGAACAATTGCTTGGCCAATTGCTTCGAAATTGCATGGGAACATATCTTGGGGACCCTACCCCTATTTTTTTTTCCAAGAGGTCGTGCTGCGATTTTTTTTTTTTTTTTACAATTTCTATTGCATTAAAGCTATTTTTAACTTCTTCCAGAATCACCGTCCTCTCAGATTGTGTTGAAACGTGGTGGAAATTTACCTTGTGCAAAGGTTAACTAGGTGGTGATACTGTGGACGCCTAGTTTTATTACCATTGATTCAAAGCGGGTACTTGTCGGTTGATGCACACACTCCTGTTGATTACTGTCAGTCAGTTAAGATAGCAACCGTAATTCACATGTTTTACTTCTTCTCCAAAACCGTGAGGCAGATTAACTTCGTGGGGACATAGTATAGGTGGGTTTCTATTGGGTGTTCTCAAATGATCACGCTCCAGTTATTTTATTTTATTTTATTTTGTTTTGTTTTGTTTTATTTTATTTTATTTTATTTTATTTTATTTTATTTCATTTTATTTTAGTTTAGTTTATTCTATTCTATTCATTTTTTAGATTTAAAAATCTGAAATATTCTTTTCCAAAAAAACCCACAGTCTTTTGCTTTGACACTGCACAGGCACACGTATGGAGTCCGTTAGACCTTAACCTGTTTGACAGATGCCACTGTAATTTTTGTTTAGTATTAAGAATATTTATGATTTTTTCACGTTTCTTTTTACTTTTTCTCCCAAACCGCATGTTGGATTCTCTTCAAACCCAGTAGCAATGTACATGGACTCAATTATACGATGTGTGTTCATTACATGATGCTGTTGGCATTTACTGATTTATGATGAATTATTGAAATTAGGAATTATTGGTAAGGGCGCATGTACATGTTAGCATTGTTATTGCAGGAATATCAGAAACTGTGAAGCATTGACTTACATTTGGTAATCGGTGGTGAATCGTAAGCCCATGGTTACTATTAACCATTAATGGGAAAGTGCCTATAGGGTCTTTGTTGGTGCTGTTAATTTTGACTTTGAGTGACCTTGAAAGGAGAAACTAACACATTGACTAGCCTTATATCGTGGAAATAGTGAATCCTGTCCCCCTTTCATTTAAACATGATGACTCCAGAACTGTGTGAGTGGAAACTGTAATATTGCAAGGAATGATGATGTTGCTGCAGAAAGTTGACTGATATTATTTTGAAAGTCACACCATTTCTGTTTGTCAATATAACTTGGTATAAGGTCAGCTGAGCACTGGGATCTCAAAATCCTCTACTTTTCTTAAAATAAATGAGGGGATTCTTTAAAAGGGAAGCTCAATTGCTGTGAATCATGGCGTAAGTTGAAAGTATAAACTATAGTAGTGCTGGGTTATTACCCCCTGACATATCAGCGTTCAACTTATTCATCAATTTACATAAAGTACATGCTTGTTTGAAACAGGTTTAGTCATGTCAGCAATGTTCTTCGTGTATGCCTTATGCGCTATATTGACATTGTTTGAAGGATGACTGCTGGAGAACAGATTGAAAATTGAATGCTCTCACATCAAAACATCTTGGGTTGTAAATCTACAAAGAAACAGAAACCTGACCAACAAAACAGGCGAAACCAACAAGACCTGTTTATCTATTCATTCATCATTTACGTGTATTATGTGTTTGTGAACACAGCCATGGTTTTTTCCAATATTCAACCTTCTAATTCTTTCTGTCTTTTTATATTTCCCTATGATCACAGGCATATTTTCCCCAATTCTCTCTCTCTCTCTCTCTCTCTCTCTCTCTCTCTCTCTCTCTCTCTCTCTCTCTCTCTCTCTCTCTCTCTCTTCTCTCTCTCTCTCTCTCTCTCTCTCTCTCTCTCTCTCTCTCTCTCATCCTAGCCTATGGTTCCACTTAATTATTGTGTCGGCTTACAGTAAGAATCATTCAATCCAGACACTTCAAATTTGGCCTGGTATAGCTCCTATAGTGAAAATTCGCATATCGTTCAGAATAGTCAACTGGTTGTAAATTATGTAGATTGGGCCCATTCGACAATTTCAATACCTTCCGACATCCAAAATATTCAACATACAGGCCCAAATGCTGGGGCTGCGCATCTATTGGACATATTACAACAGTTGTAGTTGTAGTAAACTTATGTTACTTTAGGGCACTTGTAAAGTTTAAATGTTGAATGTGTTTAAAAACTATTATAGGTAGAGGTGCCATTTCAACTGAAATTTATAGGTTTGTGCTGTAGGTACATCGAATGAACCACAAATAAAATACATGCTAATAATATATGCACTTACAAAATTTAAATGTTGAACATCTTCAAAACTATTATCGATAAAAGTCCTATTCCAATTTCAGTTCATGGGTTTGTGCTGTAGGTACATCTAATGAACAACAATCAAAATCTGTTTAAAAAAACTTAACTGTTTCAGTGCCAATCACATCTAAAGTCGATCTCCTTAACTGAAACTAGTCTCAATTATCATAACGATCCCAGATTCGTATTTCTCGTAAAAAGACCTTTCATTTAAGTACCAGTATGCCTGTAGTTCCAGACAGAACACCCCAGGTCATCAGCTTTTCCCGGCGCGCATTGGGCGCAATGCACCCAAATGCGCGCCGAGAAAAGCTGTCGACTCAGACCGAAATTTGGCACCATGTATGCCAACTGGGGACACGTTAGAATTTTAAAGCTGAATATCTTCAAAACTATTTCAGATAGAGGTGTCATTCCAACTTCAATTCCTAGGTTTGTGCTGTAGGTGTATCAAAAGGACCACAAGTAAAATTGTAAAATTTACGTTTATGTATATACGAAAATTTTAAAGTTGAACATCTTATTACAGAGAGAGGTGCCAATCCCAATTCAACAGATGGGTTTGTTTTATAGGCAACTCCTATGGCACGCAAACAAAAGTTGAATAATTTCAATTTATGCCAAATGTACTGAATTTCTCCACAATCCCCCAACATTACCACCACATGTACAACCTGGTTACTGTTATCTACCACCATGCTATTATGCAGCAATTTTGTATGCATAATAAATTAGCCCAGGCTCTGAGAACTTGCTACCTTGGACAACTAACTCCATAGTACAATTAGCTGTCTTCTTTGAAAAGTCTCTAAGAAGGTCACCCCAAACGCAGCTCAAAAAAGGCCTTTTGCGATGGGTGGCCTCTGTAGAGGGAGATAGTATACCAGAAATGCCACACTTTGTATTATGGTAGGGTTAATATTGCAAGTTCCGTGACCAACCTCTGAGGACCAAACTTTTATGACTGATTTTGGTTCGTAAGCATATTTGTTACAAAATAAGCTCCAATGCACCTCTGGATTGTGTATAATACCTTTCTTTGGGGGTAATTTTAGAACAAAGAATTCATTTTTAATACAATTGCGGAAATTAAGTCACCCCCTTGATGACGCAATCCAAGATGGCGATGGATTCTTGTGACCAAAACACATTTTCAATGAAAAAGGACATATATCTCAAAGAAATAAAAGTTATGTTGGCATAATCTATGAATGATGTACACATGGTATGCTAGAAAGATTTTTTTTTTAAATTAGGTCAATTCATGATGACATAATCTAAGATGGTCACGGGTCATAGTGGCCATAGTACAAGTAGGATGCAGAATAAGTGTAAATTGATAAAGGAAATATTGGAAATTTGCAACTTAATGAAATTTCTTCATATATAAATTTTTCCACTTGAATGGTTCTGGTGTACTCGTTTTACGTTTGTTCAGTGCCAAATGAATCCAAATAATATCTGTTTCCTCTAAGTTGGGTGGGCGATCTACTCGTAATTTGGGTCTGCATGGTTAGAAATGTACGGGGCCACCTTTATTTATAGCTGTGCTAGGGTTTCTTTTTAGTTATACATGACGCTCACAGCAACTCACGAGAGGTGTCACATCCCAATGTCACTGAGTGCAAGGCCAGGGATTGGTTAAAGCATGCCCAAATACATGTAACACATTTGTCTGTGGTGCTTCCCCAGCTAGACATAAATTTTGGCGCAACATTGGCCCAATGCTGGACCAACCTGCCAACATTGGGCCGATATTGGACGAACCTTTATTGCCACCTAGGTTGGTTTTGTTCAGACGTACATTTGACTTTCTGTGTAGTGGAGTATTTTCGCACATTGTGTTTCTACTGGTCTAACTTTGGTTGGCAGTTCTTTGCATTTGAACATAATTGAGATGTGATTTTGAAATATCAATGGTTTTCTATAATTATCTGGCTTTGGTGCTTGGTTTGAGCAAAATAAAGGGATAAACTCTTTAGAGAGAGGTTTTGAAATATTGATTTTTTTTTCCTAATCTTATGTGCATTGTTAAGCGCAGGGGCACATAACATACGTAAACTTGGTTCGGCAGTGTTGAAATATTGTATTTCTGTTTTTCCTCTTCGGTGACAGTTTTAAACAAAGGCCTATACCTTAAAGATACCTCCAGTAGAATCATGGCAAAACATCATACATATATTTTCATTTAGTGCATGATTTTGTCACAGAAGCTGACTTGTGTTGCGCAATTGAAAGACCAACTAATGTCGTCTGTGATATTTGAACATCTTCTGCAGTGCAGAAGCCAATGTTCTGGATCAGAGGCAATAGATAGCATGTCCAACGAAGCATGGGACAGGCTCAAATCTAAAGCTTTGTTATGGAAGAGTCTTCATAGGTTTGGGGATGTGTATGATATGGGAATTGGGTCCCAAGGTAAACATATGCATGCATGTTGAAAATTATCTCTGTCGGGATCACGGAGGCTGGATCAATCTAAGTCAAGGCAGCAAAAACGTGAGTTGAATCTACTTCCCTTGATCCAGCTGATAATGATTCACCAAGTAAACCTGATCAGGATTTGCCCATGTCTGCCTCAAGGCGTCTCTGATCAAATGTAGGCATTCCTCATGATAAACAGCTAAGCGTCTGGTGCGCTGAAACTAAAGGATACCAAACATCCGGAAAGCTTAGGGAAATTGGTTCAGATTTCTTCCCGCCCAGCCTGGAATGCCTTTAAAAATTTTACTGCAATACTTATTGATGATGACAGGAAGGACAGAATCAATCGATAGAATTGATTTATTTCACCTACATTAGGCCTATTTTAGAGTATGGTGATGTTGTGTGGGGAGGGTGCACGAATTTGATGCAGACCTTCTAGAAGATGTTCAACTGGCTGAAGCCCGCGCAGTGACGGGCGCGTCTTGTCGAACAAGTCATGCATTCCTGTACAATGAAACTGGATGGGAGACTCTCTCTAAGCGTAGAGGAAAACACCGACTCATACTTCTTTATAAAATTATTAATGGACATACACCTGCATATTTACACGATTTGATTCCGGAAAATGTATCCAACAGAAATGCATATAATGTGAGATCCAGACAGAACATAAGCCAGGTTCGTACAAAAACTAATACTTATAATAATTCTTTTTTTCCCGCAACGATTCGCCAATGGAACTTACTCCCATCCAGTGTTCGAAATTCTGAAGATATAGATACTTTTAATCGTAAATTGGATAAAGGGAGACCAAAGACAAATGAGTTGTTTTACATTGGTAATAGGAAAGCCAATATTCTACATGCAAAAATTAGGATGGGCTGCAGCCAGTTGAACCACGATATGCATAAAATTGGTGTAGTAACTTCTCCTGCTTGTTCTTGTGGGGCCGAAATAGAAAATTCATTTCATTACTTTTGAGTGTACCAAATACACGACTGAGCGGAATTTATTGCACCAAAATATCATAGTATTGGCTCCTTTCACACTACAAACTCTTATGTTTGGAAATCCCAAGTGTTCAAAGGCAGTAAACAAAATTATTGTTGACAGTACCCACACATATATCTTAAATTCTGGCAGATTCAACTGAGGCCCGTACGTTTTCCACCGAGGTTGAGGAACAAGCTTTGCTTGTGACTCCTGGTGGTTCACGTGCGGGCCGGTACTTTTTGTTTGTTTTTTTTTTCCCGCGAGCAGTATTCATGTGAACAGTGTTGGCTGGCCTCGACAGTATTGTATTCTAATAATGCATACTTCTGTCTGTCCTGTAATTGTGATGTCTGATCTTTTTGTATGTATGTCCATGTCGATGTTACGTCAATGTGGTGTCCTGTGGCCCGTCTTTATCTTTTGTACAGCATTTGTATTGTTCTTTTATTTCTTTTTTTCACGAGAGGGATTTATATAGGCAGAGCCTGTTTCCCGATCGCTTTTTTGAATAAAATATGTTTAAACCAAACATGTTTGAGGACGTCAAGGGATCAGTTATGGCTGACTATTGGCTAGATTTTATGACCATGGTTGAGGACTAGATGATGAATGTTTCATTCACTCATGTAACTGGCAAGAGTTACATCTTTTTTTGCGCCTACCAGGTAGGCGCAAAAAAAAGATGTAACTCTTGCCAGTTAAAAGGTAGTACCTCCAGACGACAATAGTCTAGATCACCATATTTTTGCACACCAACTACTCAGCTTATATCTGACGCCATCCAAACCTAAAAATGTATCCATCACCTATTGGCCATGGCTCGGAACTGATTAATGGCTGCTGTAGGCCAGTGCGTCATACAAAATCTGCCCTTCCTCCTGTATTAACACTCCCATCCCTTCCACAGCATGATGGCCATTTACCAGTAGTTTGCAGTAATGTTTACATAGTAATACTTAACTTAGATTTCACAAATTTTCACCAAAGATGAATTTATTATCCTCAAATTAGGCAAGGGGATTTTGTCTAGTCTTATCATGCTTGTGTTTTGGCCACAGAAAATTGCGTCATACAAGTTACTGGTCATATTTTTTTTTGCTTGTTTAGAAATTTGCAGGACGGTTGTTTCCATTTACACAAGTGCCTCCGTCTGCGCTCAGGTAACAAATTAAACTGATGTCAAAAGAGATAATGTGTAAAAGGAGAAAGAACATTCATTTTCAACATGTTTTAACAAATGTCCAAGTAACCTAAGGCCCAACAAAAATATATTTGTGGTTCCGGTAACCTGGCAGACCCTACTAAAAAGGCCTAACCCTAAAATTAATGGAACCAAAAAAAAGTACTTTTAAGCAGCCCTTCCATAATAAATCCTGATCGACTAAGGCCAGTGCTACAACCCAAGTCAGAGACCCAAATAGCCCAAATGTGACCTACACGGCCCAAAGGGCCGAAGGCATGCTGGAATGGAGGGGGGGGGGGGGTCTGGGGGCATTCCCGCCCCTCCCCTACGAAAAATGGTGATTTTGAGCATGCAAAATGGTGAGTTTCTGGGGAGTGTTCAGTATCTTGCCTTCACGAAATCACAACATATTAGTCATTATGGTACTGATTTTGCTATTTTCCCTCAGATTCTACAAAAATCTGATGAAAATTAGCAAAAATTAGTGAAAAAAATAAGAAAAAAACATCGCCATGTAATCAATTAAAATAAGACAAATTTTGTATTCGTACATGTAATGCTTTAGAAATTTTTTGCACACATAGGTTGTTTAATTTGTTGGGGAAAATTAACAGATAAATTGTCCCGCAGTTAGTAAGTTGTGTATTTTCTCTACAAAACAAGAAGAACAAATACATTAAGATAATCACTAGGCCTGAATGTACTTAACTTTTACCACTGAATGTTGATTGGCAATATTTTATGCACACATAATGCCAAGATGGTGCAATATAATCGCTGAAAGCACACCAAACTTTGATGCATGAAATTGGAGTACCAAATGCCTAGGGAATCTTGCCTTGGCTTATTTCTGTGGTGGACTACAACATGAAAATAGCAGAAATGCAAGTATGAAATCAGCAAGATATTAAGTTGCTTTGCACAGGTTTGTAGCTGACATGCTTTAATTATTTATGAATTAAAAGATTGATCTAAATTTCAATAAATTAATATATAAATAAATATAAGCACCGAAGGCGTAATTTTTATAACTCCAGGGACCTGCTATACTTGCAGGTCCCTGATAACACTAAGCTACTGAAACTATAAAATATACAAAGGGGTCCCTCTCCAGCAGTACTCCCATCTCATGCATCACGAATGATTTCAATGTTGTTACATTAACTCTATTTGATATACCCTGGCAGGTTCTGCATGAGAATAGGTATAATCATGGTACAGTGGTACCTGCAATTCCCGACCCCAGTCCCCACCTGGTCAAAACGACCAGATTTCCTTGGCATGGATGCTTTTGTCATGTTAAATGACCTGACGCGCAAGACCACGGTGCTGTCCAATTGCAGCATCAAATTGACATTCCCTGGATCATTTTCTCAACAAACTTCTTCACATGAGAAACACATATTTTGTACAAATTCTGTAGCATTTTTCAAGAACTGTGATGCAAAATTTTGCTACAATGCTCCAGTTGGACAACCTTAGACCAGCTTCAGCACACGACCAACCAGCAAAATCACCCCACAAACAACCACTCGTGAAAAAACTGATCGTTCAAATCAACCGTAACCAAGTTGTAAGCCAAAGTTAACAGAAGCGCTGGCCAACGTGCTGTTATTTTGCAGTAAAGTAAACTCATACATAGCATTTTATTTCAACTTGTCTAGACAGTTAACTTGGGTCGGGGAAAAAACATAGCTGCTGCATATAGCCAGGATGGGTGCGGTATCGTTATCAAGTATGGCGGCGTCGTACGCTCTCGCAAAACCGGAGTAAATTTCAACGTTATAACTGCCAGGACAAAGATGAATACCTAACTGCTATCAGGTTTTGTGATTGAAATTCTCCAGACACTGCCGGGTAAGTCCTACAGTGAGTACACACGGAGTTTAAGTAGTTACCGAAGATCGAGCCTGGGTAACAAGAGTGTGAGCAAAAAATGGCGGGTGAATTTGAATTTGGCGTATGTCCCGATTCGCGTCTAGAGTGGAACAAAGCTGAACTAGAAGGAATTGCTAATCATTATCATGGCTCAATTCCGAAGGAAGCTAAACGCAATAATCGGCCTTTTGAGGAGATCAAGACTGATTAGTACAAAGCAACAGCTAAATGTGTTGCATTTAGTACTTCACCAGCACGAATTGTTGGATGGATGTATGCGTTTGCCTTACGCTTTTTCGACCAGCTCGGGCAGCAGGAGAACTTTGATGTAAAGTGGTATGATAAGCCAAAGGGGGAGGAATCCAACCCTTTTGGGGAAACCCAACTTATCTTACTAAGAAAGAGTAAGGACGAGGGAATAGATGAACCCGACAAGCTACTATCCTTGACAGTATACTTCAGCACCCTGACAATAATGGCACAAGGCAATGGGGTCACCCAATTCTGTGATGCAGAATTTCCGCTGATTAAGAAAACGGTTGATCTGAACTATGACCAGGTTGCCTCCAATCTCAACAATGTGGAGATTGAATCAGAGCTAGAGTCGGATCTCGAACTTGATGAAACAGTGGTTGGCTCTCAAGGTGGCAACACTCCATCTCTGCCTGTTGTCAAATGTATTGAACCACAATTAAGTGACTCGCCAGTATCATTCCAGAAAAAAGTCTCTCATAACACCACTGACAATGTACAGTCGTCAGGTCCGAGACAAAGGGAATTGCAGATACTCAAAGATGTGGAAAGTAACCTAAGTCAAGGCGAAATGTTTGTTGGTCAGAAACTTGATGGCAAATGTAAACAAACAAAGGTAACAGGGAATAAAACAGATGATAAGTCATTAGAACAGATACCTAATTGCCTGTTACAGTTGAGTGATGTGCGGCATGCAATAAGCAACATTGAGGAAGCAGTAACTTCAAAATTACTGCAGGTAAACGAGGAAAACGCATCCCTCAAAGTACAGGTTGTGCAGCAAGAACTAGATAAAGAGCGAGAAATGAACAAGCTATTGCAAACAGAAATCAAGAAACTTAAACAAGAATTAACAGAATATAGAGCCAAAAACAGTGTTCCCGTTCCTTGTGATCAAGAAACAGAGCTGAAGCAGCTTAGACTAGAAAATGAGAAGCTCCAAGAAAAAATCAGAGATTCCACAGCTACTGATCTGATCAAAGATAGCCAGTTCAAACGTGAACTGGCCGAGCTGAAAGGAACAATCACAAGACTGGAGGCCGGTAAATAAAAGTTACTTGATGAAATCAGTAAAGCTGAGGACAGAATTCAGGAAAAGCTTGACTTAGTTGTAGTGCTTGAAGGTCAACACGCAAAAGTTGTTACCCAACTGGACCAAGCAACTGATGAACTGCTTGCCTGGAATATTCATGATCAACGGGAAAGATGGATTGAGCAAAAAGTATGTAGCTGCAGTGAAAAAGATACTGCTGGAGCAGTTGAACCAAGTAGGCCTATGGAAACTGCCCATAAAGATATCTTGTTGATCGGAACCTCGATAATCCAGGACATCCAGCCTGAGAAATCGCTACACAATCACACTCCAAAGTTAGTAGTAAAGTACCATGTGAATGAAGCAGCTGAATTTATAGATGAATATCAGGATTCCGAACCAGTGGCAATTGTATTTCAGCAGATGTCAAATGACATTAAAGATGTTAGCAAGACCAGCACCCAATGTGCTGATGAGCTTGTGGACCTGGTACAAAAAACAAAAGCTAAATTCCCGGCCACCAAGGTCATAGTTTCTGCCATAGTGGCTGCCAACATTCGTAATTCCCTGTGTCATTGCCTGGGCATAAAACTGAACCCAAAGAGGTTCCGTTCACAACCCCACTCTGGTCATAATGGCAATCGTATCAATCAGTCAAATCCCAACAGGGGTAACGACAGAAACTTCATTGGAAATGGTTCAAAGAGACTTGAAAGGACTCTGATTTCAACCAAGGGCCAAGAGGTAACAAGTAGCGTAGATAACCACATACAAAATATAATGGACAGATATGTCATATAAATGACCCAATTTTAAGAGCAAAATGACTCTCCAGGCAGCGAAAAATTAACGTTGAATTTTTATTATGTATGTTGAATGATTTACTTGAGTAATGTGTCGATATGTAGTTGGAATATTCAAGGGGTGTCCAATACCACTATAGGCAGCAAACTCCATGATTCTGATGTTCATGAAACTCTAAGAAAGCATGATATTATTGGTCTTATTGAGACGCATACTGGTAATGAACAACATGTTACATTCAAAGGATATAAAACGGTAGCACAATCCAACAGGTCAAAGCTTCTATCAGCCAAAAAACATTCAGGAGGTGTAGTCGTACTGGTTAGGAACAACATTGCCAAAGGTGTGAAGCATGTGGTATCCACTAGTCAAAACAGCGATATTGTTTGGATCAAACTTTCGAAAAAAAAATTTCAAATGGAATGATGACATATACATAGAATTTACATACATCAGCCCTAACAACTCATGCTTTACTGTTCGGGAAAAGGTAAACATGTTTGAGATTCTTGAAAATGACATAGCACACTTCTCTCGTGCTGGGAAAATAATTGTAACAGGGGATATGAATGCACGAACTGCTCAAGAGTCTGATTTTGTAAACGATGAAGATACAAGACACATACCCTTACCCTCTGACTATCAGTGTGACAAGCCAATGAGGACAAGGCTAAATCCTGACAAGGTAGTTAACAGTCATGGTAGGGACTTACTAAATTTATGTCAAAGTTCGGGAATTAGGATCCTAAATAGTAGGACGATGGGGGACTCTTTTGGCAAGCACACATGTCACCACTACAATGGGAGCAGCATGATAGATTATACCCTAGCCCATTTCTCATTACTCCCCAAAATTGATCCTTTTAAAGTGCTTGATTGGTTAGAGTCCATTTCTGATCACTGCCCAATATCCTTTTCAATTTCGACACGCCTTTCCCTACAAAATAATACCAACCTGAACGTGAGGAAGCCTGGAAATGAATACGACTGGGACAAGGAATCTGAACACAGATTCAAAATAATACTCAACAGTTCAGAAATTTTGCAAAAATTGAACCTCATTATTAATAATAAGGGTCAAATGCAACATGAATCTCTTTTACCTGAATTTTATGAGGTGCTGCAAATGGCTTCGGATAAAACACTGAGGAAAAAAAAGCACCTTAAGAAAAGAAAAGCAGTCAAACAGAAATGGTTTGACCAGTCTTGTGTTAACCTAAAAGATGAATGTAAGTCTTTAGCCAAAGCATTACAAAAAAATACAGGCGATCTTGCCTTGAGATCAGAGTTATTTGAAGCCAAAAAGAGATATAAAAAATGCCTGAAAAAAACAAAACGTCAGTTTAAAGCTAACATCTTGAGAAACCTGGAAAATTTACATGATAAAGACCCCTCTAAGTCCTGGAAACTAATAAAGGACTTAAGATCCAACCAAAAAGAAAAAACTTGTGAAGAAGTTAATCCACACATGTGGTTTGAATACTTTAAAAATCTATACTGCACAAACACTTCAGCAGGCCCCCAAGATGAAGAAATTACAGACAAGGTCAAGCTTATGGAAAACCAACCATGTTTTTCAGAACTACACTATACTATCTCAATCGGCGAAGTCCGCCAAGCACTGCAGAAGCTGAAAAACAATAAGGCAGTGGGTTGTGACGGGGTACTCAATGAAATGCTCAAAAGTGGTACAGATGTCTTCAGTGAACCACTGAAAGTAATTTTTAACAAAATTTTCTCCACTGGTGAATATCCAAAAATCTGGGGTGAAGGAATCATATCAACCATTCATAAGGGGGGGGGGGCTGACTTGCCTGAGAACTACAGAGCTATCACAATTTGTAGCAACCTGTCAAAAGTGTTCAGCAGTATCCTAAATGAGAGACTGTCTTCTTTCGTGGAAAAAAATGGTCTGAGAGCTAAGGAACAAATAGGTTTTAAAAAATCAGCTCGTACAGTAGACCATATGCTTCTTTTAAAATCACTGATTGATACTTACACAAAGCCGAAAGGTGGCAAACTATATGCCTGCTTTGTTGATTTCAGTAAGGCCTTTGACAAAGTCTGGACTCAAGGCCTCTTCTTTAAGCTACTTGGTGCAGGAGTAGGCGGGACCTTCTTTAAAATGATAAAAAATATGTATAACAATTTCTCCAGTAGCATAAAAACTTCAGATGGACTAACCCCATCTTTCCCAATCCTACAAGGTGTCCGACAAGGCTAAGGGTGACACACACCCCGTCCACATAGGCATGGATAAACTCCAGTGCCTGATGTATGCAGATGACATTGTTCTTCTGTCTGAATATATGTTATAATATTTAACAAGACTGGACGACTAGTGCGAGGAAATTTTACATTCGGAGATAATACTTTGGAATGTGTCAAATCATATAAATATCTGGGGATTGATTTTACAAATTCTGGTTCATTTACTCTTGCAAAGGAAAATCTGAGACTTAAAGCTCTCAAAGCATCTTTCAAATTAAAAAGCAAGATACAAGACGGAAATCTGTCACCAAAAACTGCAATAAACCTTTTCAACTCCCTAGTAAGGCCTATAACACTATATGGGAGTGAAACTTGGGGCACTTCTCTCCTCACTAATACATTACAGAGCACATTGAAGAAATTTGATGGCCTTCCTGCAGAAAAAGTTCATGTAAGTTTTACGAGGTTCATGCTTGGTGTAAACAAAAACACAACTACAGCAGCGATTCGGGGAGAACTTGGTCTATATCCTTTAGCAATCCGTATAGTAAAGAGCATATTAAAATTTAGAGATAGAGTACTAAAAGAGCCTAACCACACCCTCCTGGGAATGATGATAAGAAATCCTAATGGGGAAACAAATAAGGACCTATTATGGATGAACACTGTATCACAGCAATTAAATCTCTTGTCCAGTACAAATCACAAGACTGAAAATTTATTGAACTTGATCAAGTATAAGTACAGACACGGGTGGGAAAAAATACTCCAGAAAGAGCATAATAATAAACTTAGACTTTACTCCACCTTCAAAACAAATTTTGGCTATGAAAATTATCTGCAAGATGTAAAAAATCCTGATCATAGGAAAGCCCTCACCAGACTCCGAACTAGCAGCCACACCTTAGCTATTGAGACAGGCAGATACTCAAGACCTAAAGTCCCACCAGAGAGAAGGCTATGTAAATTATGTAATGCAAATCAAATAGAAGATGAGGTACATTTCTTGATTGATTGTGGTCACTTTCATCACGAGTGAATGCAGTTTTTTCAAACAGTAATGCAGGACTGTCCAAACTTTACAGCACTGAATAGCCAACAAAAATTTGACTTCCTTATAATCTCTGAGGGAAGCATAATTAAAAAAAAACTGTTCAATACTGTCATAAAGCATTTGGAAAAAGAAAGTTTGACATGCAAGCATAAACAGGAATGCCTCAATACACTTTACAATGCTTTGAGTAACACAATGGGAGGACACCCTGACTGAATAGTAGTATTTTGTGTTTAAGCTTTTCTTTTTTTTTCTCTCCTCCTCTTTTACTCTCTTTTCATTATGGCACAGTAATGACAATAGTTGTCTTTTTATGGAGTAGTAGGTTATAACTTTCAGTGACAATGATGCTGTGAACGGACTTATACCAAAAACTTACATGGACATTAGTTGTGTATATAGATCTACCTGTAGTGTTTTAGTTAAATTATTTCTTTCAACAACAGATGGCAGCACATTCATAGATGGACTGTTTCATTTTACTTTATTTTAGTTTTATTTATATACATGTACTGCTTAAAATAATTTATGCTTTGTATGTGGCCCCATAGAGGGCACTAGATACAATAAAGTTTCACAGTATTGCTAGGTTTCAGGGGTCCATTCTCCAAGTTACCAGAGCAAACAGTCTTCAACGTATTGTTAAAAGATGACTTATAAATCTTAACTTTGATCTGCCTGCTCAGTTTTGTCTGAAGCAGTTATCATCATTAGTTATAAATCCAAATGCAACGCGAAGGCATGCATGCAGACGCGTTGAGCGCCATTTTAAACATGGCGCAATGCATTGTGGGAAAGGAAAATCACAGTGAATCCTGGCCACGTGTTTTCAGCACGGTTGCAGGTGTCCGTTCTCCCAGTTAACAGGGCAAACGGTCATTCAAGTACTTTCAAAACATGACTTACCATCTTGACTTTAATCGGCCCGCTTGGCTGTGTCTGAAGCAGTTAGCATCGTTTTTTACAAATCCAAATACAACACGGCACGCTCCAGCGCCATTTTGATACATTGAGTAATTAATGCATTGATTGCGGGACAGTCTCACAAAAGTACACTTGATTTGGATATCAAAGTAAATTGCGGCCACAGCATATATATCATTATTGATGCTCTGAAATGATTGCAAAATTTATACTTTTGGTTTCATATATTATAACCCTCTTCCCAACCCCACTCGGCAAGACCGTCCCAATGCTCATTTACAAACCATTGGCATAGGGTGCGGAACTCACTATTTTCACAATTGCAGCCAAGTCGATTGGATATTTTGAAGAGGTAGCATCCAAAATATATGTGTGATTAGTGTCAAGGGAAGGTTAATTTGTCGAATTAATGTAATGTACAATATATAATAGGACTTTTCCAGAGTAAGCATTACCTGAAAATGCAAATACAACGACAAACAGTGACCAGTTGTAGGCCCAAGAATTGGGACTTTGTATCAGACAGTGAAGTCGGCCTGAAGCAATGAAATAAAGGCCAGCAATAGGCTGAGTGCCAAGCGCCCAACTGCGTCAAAGACGAAGCTCAATGGAGAAGGTTGCCCCGATAGTGGATACATGTCTGAAACTACGGGCGGGTTTTTACATAAGTGGTAATCAATATATCATCCACCTAGCATTTGACATTGAGGGGAAAATTTAATAAAGCTATTACTGCAAATGAATTTGCATCACCAAATTACACAAAAACACAAAGTACATAGATCTTACATCCACTGAGTGCTAAACTACTTTCCCAACATTATTACTGGCGAACATATTATGTTTATGCTGCTATTATTGTTTCCAGTGTTGTCACACCGTCATTCTACCACATCATGCGCACTTCATAGAGTTTGCCAACATATTTTATATTTCTTTGAGACGTATGTCCTTCTTCATTACAAATCCGTTTTGATCACAAGATTCCATCGCCATCTTAGATTACGTCATCAAAGGATGGCCTAATTTCAACAAATACATAAAAAATGAATTCCTTGCCCTAAAATTACCCTCCAAAGAGAGGTATTATACACATTCTAAAACCTTTTGGATACCAAATTCGTTTCTCAGTACTGCTAGTGGTGGCCATGTTAGATTGTCTACAGGACAGCTTTTCACGAGGTGGATGGGATCTTATTTTGTAACAAATATGCTTAAGAACCAAAATCAACCATAAAATTTTGGTCTGCAGAGATTGGGCTCGGAACCTGAAATATTGGCCTTACTATTAGGAATGGCCCCTGATGAGTGGGGCCTTACAAGCTGGGGACCATATGTGCTGTGTCAGTGCTGTTCTAAGCATTGTGCCTCACTGCCTGAGCCTACTCTTAATCTCAACAGACCTTTAGACAAAGTTGCTAGAATGTTCAGATAATTTCCCAGGTTATAAAATGTGATACGTTGTCTCTTGCTTCTTGAATTTGTTTGGTTGAGTCGCACAATTTATCATAAACGGCACAGGAAAGCCACTTTAGTTGACCGGCTTTTGTGCTACAAATTTTCCCCAATCTATCTCCGTGTGCAAACTTTTTCTTTCTTTCATTCTTTCTTTCTGTCTGTCTTTCTGTCTTTCTTTCTCTCTCTTTTAAGTCTGAAAGTAAACATAAACCTTTTGTTTTTCCTCAAAAACTATTTATTTATTTATTTATTCATTCATTCATTCATTCATTCATTCATTCATTCATTTATTTATTTTATATATTTTTTGTTCCCAGTTTTTCTGAAAAAGTACCGAACTTTTAATGTTGAATATCTTCAAAACTATTAAAGTTAAAGGTACCACTCCGACTCCAATTCATAGCTTTGTACTATAGGCACATCCAATAGACCACAGACAGAATTTGTAGAATTATAATCTATGCTAATTAGGGGCACTTGAAATGTTGAATATCTTCAAAACTAAATTTATTACTGGTAGAAGTGCCATTATAACTTAAATATATTTCAGTTCAATATATAGATTTGTGTCATGTTAAATATAAGCGTACGCAGAGAGAAACTATCTCTCAGACAACTTACTATCCACAGTGCAGTTGACTGCTTTGAAATGCTCAGGTCTTGCTGCAAATAATAATAATAATAATAATAATAATAATAATAATAATGATAATAATAATAATAATAATAATAATAATAATAATAATAATAATAATAATAATAATAATAATAATAATAATAATAATAATAATAATAATCAAACAAAGTATAGAGAATCTCGTGCTGTTCATGTTGAAGAGCCCCAAACAATGATGCAGGCTTGACAAGAAGCATGAATACTGTGCCTGGGCCCATTTCGGCCAGCACTCGTGTGACAGTTGGCTTTATGTGAATCTGAAGAAAGAAGATAATTGATACTTGAGTGCAGTCAGCATTATATTAGAAGAAAGAGCGACAACGGCTAATGACTGGCGTCTCATAGAACTTGGACACCACCCTCTAAAGGTTTCACTTATGTATAAGCAAAAGCAATTCTTACAGAAATGTATTGTTATTTTGCATGGTATCCAGGATTACCGTATTATGTTTGCTCTTACATTAGCAAGAGAAAAAAAAAAGAACAAAATTTTTCATCATATTGGGGGAGGGGGTGTGATCACAAAAAAGAATGATCATAATACATCAAAATACACATATTTACAACTTATGCAAAAGCCCGCCGGTACTTTTGGACCTGTATCCACTATCGGGGCATCTTGCTCGCCCCAGGGCCAGCTTTCACACACCAGGGGGTCGTGGCCGGTCGTACTAGTGCAGCAGCAAAATTTATAGCCCGAGGGCGACTTCTATGTCTGATACAAAATACGTACTGTGGGGCCCACCGCTAGCTACAACTGTTCGTAGTGCGGTGTATATACATTTTCAGGCTATGTTCACTCTGGAAAAGTCCATATATATATATATATATATATATATATATATATATATATATATATATATATATATATATATATATTGCACATTACATTTATTCGACAAATTAACCTTCCCTTAACCCCAATCGCGCATATATTTTGGATACTACCTCCTCAAAATATCGAATCGGCTCACTGGCACTTGGCTGCCATTTTGAAAACTGCGGACTCTGTACCCAACGGTTTGTAAAGGAGGATACAAATGGGACAATCGGGGGTGGGGGTGGGGGTGGGGGTGGGGGTGAAGGGGTGAGGGTGAGGGGGTGTGGGGAGGAGGAGGGGAGCGCTGGTCATCATGAAACCAAAAGTATATACTTGGCAGATCGTGGGGGATCCATAATATGTGAAACCAAAAGTATATATTTTGCAAAATGTTCCAGAGCATCAATTACGATGATATATGCTGCGAGCGGGCAGATCAAAGTTAAGATGGTAAATCATAACGGCACGTTGGCCAGCTTTTTTGTTAACTTGCAACTTGGTTACGGGTTGATTAGAACGACTGCTTTTTTTCCGGGTGGTCATTTGTGGGGCGATTTTGCTGTCGTTGGTCACGTGTTGCAGGACTGGTCTAGGGCTGTTCAACTGGAGCACTGGAGCAAAATTTTGCATCACAGTTCTTGAAAAAAATTTATACAATTTATCCAAAATAAACGTTTCTCATGTGAAAAAGTTGAGAAAATGACCCAGGGAATCTAAATTTGCTGCTACAGAGATTTCCAGTTGGACAGCACTGTGCACTGTGTGTGTTTGCGTCAGGTCATTTAAACATTGCAAAAGCGCCCGTGCCAAGCAAACTAGTCATTTTGACCAGGTGGGGACTGGGGTCGGTAATTGCAGGTACTACTGTACCATGATTATACCATGCAGAACCTGTCCGGGTATACCAAAGGGAGTGAATCTAAGAACATTTTCAAAAATAAGGTAAAATCATTCTTGATGCAGAATCAGAATCAGAATCAGAATCAGAATCTTTATTAACCAATTACGCCCCTAGGGGCCAACAGTTATGCAAAAATTACAAAAGATGGAGGTGACCTCCATCGGCACAAAGACTATCAATATTTCAATCACATGCATGAATGCAATGAGACGGGAGTACTGGAGTGGGACCGCTTTATATATTCATAATTTCAGTATCTCAATGTTATAAAAAATATGCCTTTGGTGCGTATATTTATTTATTTATTTATTTATTTATTTATTTATTTATTTATTTATTTATTTATTTATTTATTTATTTATTTATTTATTTATTTATTTATTTATTTATTTATTTATTTATTTATTTATTTATTTATTTATTTATTTATTTATTTATTTATTTATTTATTTATTTATTTATTTATTTATTTATTTATTTATTTATTTATTTATTTATTTATTTATTTATTTATTTATTTATTTATTTATCTATTTATTTATTTATTTATTTATTTAAAATTTAGATCTATCTCATAAACGATCGAAGCATTACAGCTACAAACCTGTGTAAAGCAACTTAATATATTTCTGATTTCATACTTGCTATTTTCTGATTGTGGTCCACTACGGAAATAAGCCAAGGCAAGATTCCCTAGGCATTTGGTGCTCCCATTTCATGCATCATAATTTGGTGTGCTTTCAGCAATTACATTGCACAATGTTGACATATGTGTGAGTAAAATATTATCAATCAATCAATCAATCAACATTCAGTGATAAAAGGTAAGAACATTTAGGCCTAGTGATTGTTTTAATGTTTTTTTCCTCTTGCCTTTGTAGAGAAAATACACAACTCACTAATTGCAGGATAATTTATGTTATTTTTTTAAGTAAGTTTTTATTCACAAACAGGGTACACTTGTGTAAATAGCACACGTCTTTGTCTTACATTGGTTGAATTCTTGTGGTTTTCAATTATGCAGATAGTTTTTACATCTAATGCTTTTCCGGTATAGCCGTATTAACTGTCCTTCGCACCGGCTACTTATTTCTTTTCCTTTAATGTTTGTTTGGTAAAGTGGGGCCGCATTTACTGCCCACACCGATAGTCCTGTAGGTACTTATTTGTGTATGCTTGTCACACTGCATACATGTTGAAAGCGTCCCATTTTCTAGTATGAGATTCTAATTTGTTTTTCTGTATCGCAATATTCTTTTCAATAGATTCTATTTCTTTTACTTTTCTGTAAAAATCCTGAACAGTTGGTACACAATCCACATGCTTACAAGTATGTATATATATATATATGTATGTATTATGCCCAATATAAAGATCATATTGTAAATGAAAGGAATGTTTACTGAACCTAACATAATATCCTTCATGGTAAATGTGTTTATCTTGGTTTCATATTGACAAGTACGGAATAACATGTTCCAAAATAACTTCACAAAATCACATTCCCAAAATAAATGCTTCATGGTTTCGCTGTTTGCATTACAGAATTTGCACATGTATGAGCCAATAATTTTCCATGTGTAGAATTTGTCTTTGTATAAACTATTCTATGTAAAAACTTAAACTGAAAATGTCTAAGCTCACTAGATACAGTAGCTTTACACATCAGTTCGAAATTTTTATTCCATTTTGTATGTTTATTTCAATATTCAAATCATTGTTCCATTGGGAAATTAAAGTTGTTTGAGGTTCTAACGTGTCGTGTAACAATTTCCGATAAACGAGTTTTGTAACATGTCCAATGTCCTTTAGAATGTCTATATTGCTTTCTGCACTCCTAACGCACCTTTCGTGTTGCAGCATTTCTCTCCATTCTCTAGGTTTAGCATCTAATATGCCATAGTATGATATAAAATCAACCTGTAATTGATATTTGTCCTTAAATTCTTGATATGACAAAAATGAATCATCTTCCTTCAATAAATGTTCTACATAAATTACTCCCCTCTGGTACCACAATTCTTTGAGAAGCATTTTATTTCCTATTTTGATGTTAGAGTTGAACCACAGACTTTGTATCTTGACTTCGTCTACATTCTCTGGAGTATGGAAATTAAATTCACTCCAGCTTATAATTATATCATACAAAAATTTGCTTTTTCTTTGTATTCCCCCAAACTTATGTATAATTTATATAAATTTCATATAAACTTGTGAACTATTTTCATGACTTTCGTGTTTGTTTACGCCATCGAGTAGCAAATTTTAGCAAGAAGTAAATCCCCAAAGAATAAGCATGTTCAACAAAAATTTTCATGATTTAGCTGGCGTGTAGCAAAGGGAAAATATAAATAAATCAGAAGTGAACTTCATTTACATTGCATGTATGGGCTTAATATTATAGTCTGCATGGGATGACAGGCATTCGCGCCATGAAGCACCAACGTTCTCCATGGCGCAGAAGCCTGTCAACCTATGGAGGCTATAAGCTCACACGCTATGCAAATGAAGATCATTTCTTATATACATATATATTGTTACGAGGTGGCTTTACCTAGCACTCAATAACAGAAAGAAAATAGAAAACGCTACGCTTTTACTGCCGTGAACAGAACACAAAGACAAAGCCTTTTTGTTAAATGTATATTGACTCACATTGTACACAAAAAGCACAGCATGGCGGAAACTGGCAGTTCGTCTATAATGTCCGTACCCATCAGAAAAAAAAATAAAACTTAGAACATTATCTTGCAATTTTGTAAAAACCCGTTTTACATGGTCAGACCCAGACTGTGGTTTTAGTTTTTTCCAATTTTCTGGTCTTATCAATCACCAAAAAATAAGACGTATTAATTTACAGGATTTCCTGTGCAATCTCACGACAAACACTTGACAAATATCACACAAAACACCACATTGGAGAGCTAACAAAGCTCTGAAACATATATTTACACTGGTTTCTTCTTCAAAACTGGATACCTCATTTAATCAGTGAACCGCACAAGATTCACTGATACAATATTGGAGCACACAAGTGCTCAAAAAATGGCTTAACTCGAAGCCTACCTTACTGAATTGGGGAAACACACAAGATTCCCAGAACAAAATAAACTGGAGCACACAAGTGCTCAAAAATGGCTTAACCACTAACCTAAATTATGTCAATTGGTGGATTATACAAGATCCACAATAATACATATATATTGGAGCATACACAAGCTCTCAACTAATCAATACTTACTTTGAACGCCTGGCTGCAGCAGAAACACTACCAATAATTTAACGTGCACCCCGTTCACTATGCGCACGGATCAGACATTTCATATGTCTGACACCAAACAGCAGTACACATCCCTTTTTATTTGGGAGAGAAAGCCTAATCCTGTCCCCACTGTGATCGTCTTTCACTCAATGAACCCAACAGTAAACCAATCAAGACCAAGCAAGATCGGCGATCACTCAACACTTCCTGGCATGCTGATACTTGGCTCTTTAACTGTTTGAAGTTCAAAATGTGCTTGCACTGCAGCTTAATTCCGCAGCCACAATATACATTTCATACAACAAATTTAACTTTATGGTTTTAAACTTATCACCACATAACAACATATATATATATATATATATATATATATATATATATATATATATATATATATATATATATATATATACATGTATATATACATATATATATATATAAATGTGTATATATATATACATATATGTATATATAATTTTGCATCTATATAGTTAAAATTGCATTCCCATAGTAACTTTCGTCTATTGGCAGGAAGTATTCTGGTGACTAATCGTTTCCTTGATGCATTGAATTCATCTGTTAATCTCTGTACCCATGCACATTTTAATGCCAATGTTCTAAGATGCATATCAGGTATACCTAATCCTCCCTCATTTTTAAATGTTATCTGTTCATTTTCCCGGAATTAATAATCATAATATGCGTGCAAAATTTCCTTACAGCGTAACATATATAAATACAAAAATTGTATTATCTTAATTGATAACATGGCGATAGTTTATTAAAAAATCATATTTTTACTAATTTTTGCAAATTTCCATAAGATTTTTGTAGAATCTGATGGAAAATAGCCAAATCAGTAAAAAAAAAAAGACTAAAATGTTGTGATTTCGTCAACCATGTGAATGCACGATTTCCCACTAGAAACTCCCCAGAATGCACCATTTTGCACGCTGAAATTCGATTTTTTTTTCGGGGAAGGAGGGGGATGCCCCGAGACCCCCATAGCATGCCTTAGCGCACTTGGGTCTCTGAGTTTCGAGCACTGGCCAGGATCGATTAATATTTTTAAGGGAAGGGAGGCTTGAAAGTACATGTACTTTTTTTTTGTTCCATTAAATTTAGGGTTGGGCATTTTGAGTATGGTCTGTCAGGTTACCGGAACCACACATATATTTTTGCTAGGCCTTCATTCAAGATTCAAAACATTATATTAGACATATGGTTACAGTTTGTACATGTTACTATTGACAAAACATAACAGTTAAATAGTAAGTACATAACCGATCGTGATAAAAATTTTTATCAGGATGACCCCAATTAAGAATTTATGCAGTCCGCTATCATTGGGGCCACCTAATACAATTCAAACTGAAAGTAAACCACATCAAATAATGTCAAAACTCAAAGTAAAAATTAGTGAATAATACCTTTTGTAGACTAAACATGGTCAAAAATCTAATTAATCAGTTATTGCATACGTAACAATTTTGAATGACACAGATTTCAGAATACTGATTACAGAAATGCGATTTTATGTACTTAGAGAAACCATCACATGAATGCGTGTGAATTTTATTTTTGATCCAGGGTGGCGTTTTGTTAATTATATATAAGTAAAGCTGGGACATAATACTGAATACAATTTTTAGCAGAGTTTCTAGCTGGCATTGCTTGACGGGGAAAATCACGGAATCTGGTGGTGTAAGGATGTACAACAGGCTGAGTGGTGAAGATACTTGTAAAGTACTGCGGCAATTCGGAGTTACAATATCTAAAATATAATTTCAGAGCTCTGACATGCATGATATCATTAATCTTTAATGTATTTAGTTCTTCAAATAAAAGTTCGGTGTGAGCTAGGAAATTGGCAGAACAAATGAGACGAATGGTTCGTTTTTGAAGCAGAAAGATGCGATCAGATGAAAAGCCCCAAGCAAGTAAACAGTAGTTGATGTGAGGTAAGAAGAGGGAATTATAGATTTGCATCAGTTGCTGACGGGGAAGAAAATTGTGAAGTCTAATTTATATGCCAGTGATTCTTGACACTTTAGTGGAAATTTTAGACATATCACTGTTCCAATTGAGATTGTCAGTAATTATTAATCCTAAAAATTCAAATGCGGTTGTTCTTCCAATAGGAGTGTTTGTGATTTGGAGATTTATCTCAAAGTTTAATTTTCCCTGGAGGAAATGAAAACTCATAAATTTTGTCTCGGAAACGTTTAAAGATAAATTTGTTTGCAGAGAGCCAGTCATGTACTTTTTTCAGTTTATGGTTTATGACATCAGAAATACTTTCTTTTCTTTCTTTCTTTCTTTCTTTCTTTCTTTCTTTCTTTCTTTCTTTCTGTTTCTCTCTCTCTCTCTCTCTTTCTTTCTTTCTTTCTTTCTTTCTCAGAAACCACAAACCCACTATTGCACCACAGTGGCTGTTACGATGAAGTTTTGCAATGTCTGTTTAGTTAGTGACCTAGACCTAGCTTTTTAGATCAGGACGTACCTTGAAAAAATGTGGGTTTTTTCAAATAACTTGAGAAACTTTCAGATGAACTTGGGCTCTATGGATAGCTGGATTCTGACTGCACAGAAATCTTAATACAACTATATAGATAAGTCAAAGTCACATTGCCGTTTGAAACAAATTACACTTTTTTTCACTCAGACAAATTTGTAAACATGAAAACTAAGAGATGGCCAAGGCCTGCCAATCGCCATTATAGCAGGATACACCAGTGTACCAGTTGAACCTTTGCACCCGATATTTGATTTGCTACCTCGACCTTTTTTCAAGGTCATGACTTTTCCGCTTTTATTTTCTGTCAATATTAAGAAAGTTATAATTGAGCGTTGTCAAGAACCTTTTCGAACAATACCGGAAAATTGTTGTACCCCATGTGATACACTGAAATGTCATCCTGTGTATTCAGTCTGTGATCATGACCTAATTTTATCTGTGTTCGGACCTACTTATGGACTACATGTTGCGGACTTTAACTATAAAAGTGACCTATGGATTTAAATCATGTTAAGTTCATTTTATAGCCCAACTCAAGGTCCAACTATCCATATTTACATGTGACTGTGGAATGTTCAAGGTCAAGGTTATTTGACGATCTGAAGATTTCCAATATGCCATAAATCAGGCAATATGTGTAGGATTTTTATCATGTTAGGCTCAAAATATAGGAATTTTTCATTTGCAGTACATAAAATTTTACCTCTAAAGGTCAAGGTCATTTGGCCATCTTAAGATTTTCAACCATTTTTAACATGTGAGCTTTAAAGGTCATGGTAATTCGACCGTCTGAAACTTTCATCTATCCAGAACTCAGTCAATTTTCATCCAATTCCTTTCATGTTGATTCAAACATATGCAAATTGTAATGCTGCACCACTTTATAATTTATATGTGACCTCTGAAGGTGAAAGGTAATGATTTGGCTTTTTTTTATATAGCCATAACGTGGTCAACTTTTATTCAGTTTTAATCATGTTGGTCTCAAATTATAGATATTGTAACATTGCACATTTTGTAATTCATATGTGTCCTCTAAAGATGAAGGTCATTTGGCATGCTGAATTTTTCATCTAGCTGTAACTTGGTCAATTTTCATGGGATTTGTTCATGTTGGGCTCAAATTGTAGGTATTGTGACCCTGCAAATTTTTATTATGTACATGTGACTTCTAAAGGTCAAGGTCATTTGGCTCTCTGAAATTTTCAACTGGACACACCTTGGTCATTTTAATTCGATTCCCCTCATGTTGGGCTCAAATTGTGGCTATTGTAACATGCACATTTTTGTAATTTAAATGTGACCTTTAAAGCTCAAAGTCAAGATCGTTTGGCCCTCTGAAATTTTCATCTAGCCTTAACTTGGTCCCTTTTCATCTGATTTTGATCATGTGTGGCTCAAATTGTAGGAATTGCAACACATTTCCAGTATCTTCAAATAAACTGCCCAATGCAAAAACCACGCAGACCAATCATTGTCAACACCGTCAGTACAAAACAAAATGAACGCACTCCTCTCGATTATTCAAAATAAGCTTCACCATAAGGCATTATGCCTTGTTAACTGTTATCATGATCACATCATATCACATACCTATAGTTGTTTACACAGGCCTCACATTCAGACATCCTGGTTAAATGAAAAATCCTGCATTCTTGGATGTTCTCAATTGTGCTGACTGAGCACTAGCCAGCTCTGAATACAGTGATTTCAGGCGCGCATCAGTTACGTAGCGTTAACTCTTGACCACCATTGCCGATATACAAACGCATTGGTAGAAGGGGGTATTAAAATGAAACATGCATGCTGACACAACGCCCACCGGGACCAACCGCCTGGGGTGAGGTGGGGGTGAATCGATCGAGCCACAGCTCAATTGTGTCGGGCGTTGTGGCCTTGACCCGGAGGTCTAGGCAATTATGAATCGAGAGGTGAGTATATTCGCTGATACCGAAGTTACTAAAGATTTCACGTGTTAATTTACACACTCAGCACTTTTCAAGTTTGTCAACCCATCTTTCATGATAGTTCACCAAGAAACAAACGTGTTAATACTTAGTAGGATAACGAGATATAGTGATTGATAGAAAGGCAAATAAGGGTTTTCGTTCTTAAACTGTTTTCTCTTATTTCATTTAATTTTGTTCAACACAGCTGTATCCCCGTGTTATTGGTATATATATATATATATATATATATATATATATATATATATGGATCATCACCAACAACAACAACAACATTTAAGAGACTGCAATGAAGAATTTATTCAGGTGTGTGGAAAAATAACTCAACCGTGTGTTAATGTTTTATTTCCAGATACAAACGATGAGTTCTGTCTGGTTTGTTCTGAGTAATGATGGTTCCTGACTGTAGGCCAACTTCCCTATGTGACTGTAAAGGATATATTTTTGTTATGTTCGTGTTTTGAAGCCTAAGAAAATGCTCTTAGCGTAGCATGAATCTGGCACAAGCACAAATCAATCTGTGCGGTACCATTGGGTCCACGTCTGATAATTATATTGGAAAGATTATTTTCTAAAGACAGATGATCAACTCTTGCACATATTTCATCTCGATATATACACTGATGGCTGGAGTACAGTAAATTACAAATCAATGTTACGCAAAAATCTCTTCCAGAATATTTACAATATCATACTTTGGCACCACTCCGTACCTCTAAAATACCATACAATTATACTAGAACATTATTTCTTTAGTGTATGAAAAAATAATTGATATGTGTGGAATTACAAAAAAACCCTCGCTATAATGATTTTATCATTATGGTTCAATGGTCACTTTAATCGACTGTCCCATGCTCGCAACACCCCTTGTAAAACTTGGAGTACAACCTATTAGGCACATATTGACCAGAATTTTATTAAACAATCCACATTAATTATGTTTTATCACAAAATCCAAGTGGTCCCAATCGGGAAAATGGCTTTCCTTATCAGATTAACTAGTACAAGCAAATACAAGAGAATAGAATAAACTTTAAGATGTAATTTTCGCTATTGTGTCTACATTATGCAAGAGCAACGCTATCAGAACGTCGGTCCCTCTACAATTCACATTCTTCGCCAGAACCGTCATTCTGATTAAGCTGAAACTTTGTGAATATGTTCCTTGCAGAAGAGTCAAACAAGAGTGATCACTAAGTGGCACTTCTGTGGATTCCTGAATTTTAACGATTTTTTTTTTCAATTCGGGTATCACGATGCAAGTCAATGGGCATTCTAATGATAATTCCCATTTTGGACATGTTTCAAGCAACTATCCATCAGATTGACTTCAGCTTTCGTCACTATGGACCTCGGGTGGGTCTCTACCAACTTTGTTCGAATGGTAACGCTCCAGTGAATTTTGCTTGTTTAATGAATTTTTGGTTGAGGGGGATCTTTTGAAACGTTTTAATAGGAAAGTTTAACATGATAATTTCTTATAATGGTTATAACTTTAATAATTTTGGCCAGATTTGAGATTTTATATATATATATATATATATATATACATATGGAATAATCTTTATTGACATAGACTACACACAGAGTACAGATTTGTGTAAAACTTGGTGGGGATGTGCCTTGTATAAGTGTCTACTTATTCTGTGCAAGTGGTCAAGCTCCAGTAATTTTTAGACCTTGACCTCAATCCCAAGGCCACAGGACAACTGACATGAAATTTACTGTTCACTTGATAACTTATGATTTTGAGTTAGGGCATTGGTGTTGCACATGTTAATGTTTCTCGATGAAGGTCATTAGACAGTACATGAGTGATCTTGACCTCATTCTTGGATCACTGTGCAACATACATCAATTTTACTCTTCACTATAACTTGAAAACTACTTGAACTAGGACTTTGATGTTGCACATATTTCTGTTCTTCCGTAAAGGTCAGACTTACTCAGTACATGTGTGACCTTGAGTCTATCCATGTTCACAGAGCCACACGTATGATGAATCTCTAGGTCAGCTGAGCATGAGCTGTTCACACAACCCTCTTGTTTTAGGATTCTATTAATTAATTATTTGATTTCGTACTTCGATTTATGAGGGGTTATAAATTTGGCATCAAACAGATAGTGGATTGGATTGAATTCTAAATAATTCATATGTTCTGAATGAAAAAAAAATGAATGATTGTTATTGGGGGGAGGGGGGGGGCGAGGCCTGTGCTGCGTGTTATTATTTTTGGGGAGGCCTGTGCTTCGTGCCGTTGTGGAAAGGTTGTTCAGGGCGATGTTTAACTGCGTGAGTACTCCTGTCATGCCTCTTGCCCATGATGCTCCTCGCCCCTCTCCTTCCTTCCCTGCGTGCACATTTATATCAAATATTGATTCACACTTCACCTTTATGCTTGCTTCAAATGCTTGTCATGTCTATGTAAATGCTTAATAATTATTGGTAAATGTTAAATAACTATTGTACAAAAGGAATATGACATGGTTCCATCACTTGTACACATGCATGTACAGCACAACATATGGTTTTGAGTTTCTCGACCGCGTTTGTTTTTGACAATTCGTTCAATCTGATTGCACATACCTGCACACATAATTGAACATAAACTTTTGTGCATTTTCATAAAAAAGGCTACTTTACACTGTACTTTTTTATTTTGTGTGTGTGTGTGTGTGTGTGTGTGTGTGTGTGTGTAAACAGAAACATGTTAAGTAAATGTATGCACGACACTGACTTAGTAATGCAACATATTCTCTATTATACGTTTGTATATGCATTCTCTTTTATGTTGGAAGTTGAGATAATGCATTAGTTTGTAATGTGCCTCAGGCTTTGTTATATTTTATGCTTGCTTAACACTTTGTTGAAATAGTCGTTTATCTCTTTTTGGGTCGCAGGGGAGGAAAGTTTCCTTGGTAAGTCATACTCACGTCAATGGTTCAGAGATTTAGAATGAAAAATGACAGTGCGAGATTTCTTTTTGTGAGTTAGGCCTCTATCATCTGTGCCAGGAATAAGAATGGGGAGCGTTCCTTCTGCTGGTGGCCCCTTGCCTGTATTCTTTTATATTGTTCATGTTGGCAAAACATGAATAATGTACATGAGTATAGAATATGCACTTTTCTTTTCTTTTCTTTTTCTTGTCGCCAAATGTTTATAATTTCGAAGTCCCAGACTTTTACATAAGTATACACTTGACTGAAGGAAGGTTAGACTTAGTATAGTCACAACCACGCCAATTATAGATACTACAACAACTGTATTATCATAAATTTTCGTCAGATGGCAGATAATTTTTTCTCCTCGTGTTTGATTGCTTCACCATGTGACAGTGGCAGTTCAAATACCCACATGACCTCATGTTTGATTTTGATTTTTTTCAAATTGTTGTGTGTAATGTGTTTCTTGTCCTTGTCTTGTGGCATTCGCACCTTTTCGTAATTTGCAACCTCATGCATAATTCATATGTGCCAGAGGCCACATATATGTTGTGATTTGAAAATATAATGTACTGTTTTTGTTCATTTTTATATGTACGTACAAAAGAGTTCCCCAAACGAAATCCAGGTGAAGAAGCTTGATATTTCCTTGGAGTTATTACCTGTGTTATTATTGTGTAATGAAATATCAAATGTACCACTTTATTCGATTAATTGTTTTTGAAGAAAAGGCATGTGAATTTTTATATTCAAATGAATTACAATTTTTTAATATTGTCTCTCACTTATAAAATGTAACATTATATTCATGGAATTATATTCATGGAATGTACGGGGCCTGCGAGATGTTAAAAAGCGTAGAGGCATATTTCCCTGGTTAAGGAAACTTGATAATAGTATTATATGCTTCCAAGAAACTCATAGTTGCATAGTGGATGAAAGTATATGGAAAAACAAATGGGGTGCTAACTTTTTTCTAACAATTAGTCATTTAAAGTTTTAAATGACTAATTGTTCCATTTCTACTCAGATCTGTTGATCAAAGACGGTGTGTGATTTCATTAATTCCAAAAAAATGCGCTTTACTGGAAGAATTGGCGACCTATGTCACTGTTAAATATCGATAATAAGTTTTTGCAAATGTTTTAGCCTTAGGGTTGCAAAACTATTTACCAAAATTAATAAATACAGACCAGACTGGATATTTTAAAGACTGATATATAGACCATCACTTTCTTTTTAACATTTTCTTTTCCTGGGCAAAGTTTTGTCCTTCTGTTTCTGTTGGGGCTTCAGGTAAAGCCCACAGAATGCAGTCTTTATTTTTTGAACATGCGAGTTGCATGTTCATCTTGTAATTTAATATGCAAAACTTCCAAATGGGGTAGTACACAGGGAAATATGTTAATGATGTTTGCTTCACTTTTTTAGACTATGGCTAAGAATTTAGGAATCATGTCCTTTAATGTTCGGGGTATTCAAGATTTCCAGAAATGAAGAGAGATGTTCAGATGGTTTCCGAATAAAAGGTATTCCATCTTTATGCTTCAAGAAGCACGCTGTACAGAAAAAATTGAGAAACAATGGTATGCACAGTGGGGATTTAATATTTATTTCTGTCATGGCCAGTCAGATGCTCGAGGTGTGTGTATTCTTTTCAAAAATGATTTTGATTATCAGATTCATAATATAATAAAAGACAGCTCTGGCAGATATTTAATATTAGACATCACTATTCATCAGCAAAGATTAACATTAGCGAATATATATATGGCTGTAATAAAGATTTATGAAGAATTTATAGAACAGGTAGAATCCCTCCCAAATGACCATCGAATCATTGGAGGGGACTTCAATTTTGTTTTGGATATCATGAAAGATAAATGTGGAGGAAACAGTACTACACACCTAAAAAATCAAAAGGTTATTTCAAATTGGATGGAAGATACTGATCTTTTGGACATCTGGAGACAAAAAAATCCTGATACATATAAATATACCTGGAAAAGAAAGAATCCACCTTTAATTCAGAGTCGTTTAGACTTTTTTTTAGTATCTTTTGGCATTGTGAGTTGTATTGCAGAGGCCGATATGATATCAGGATTCAAATCTGACCATTCAGGCATAACCCTCAAAATAGGAATAAACACACAGCCTAGAGGACCAGGATTTTGGAAACTTAATTGTTCTTTTCTGCGAGACAACGAATATGTAAATATGGTTTATAATATTTTCGAAAATGCTGGGCAAATCGTTGAAACGGAGGACCCAATATTAATATAGGAAATGTTAAAACTCAAAATTCGCTCGGAAACTATGAGATATGCAGCCAAAAAGAAAAAAAGCAGGGAAATAAAATTGACAGTTTTGAAAAACAAATAAAACAATATGATATAGATACTATTGGTCCACTGAGTATCGATGAGGAAACTAAATTAAAAGAGATTAAACTGGAACTTGAAAAAGAATTAGAATACGATACAAATGGTGCAACACTCAGAAGTAAAAATGGTATGAAGAAGGTGAAAAACCTTTCAAATATTTTTTTTAATCTTAAAAAGAGAAATTATAACAAAGTAATGAATAAATTAAATATAAAAGGTAAAACTATAAATGATCCCAAGGAAATGCTACGAGAAGAAAAAGAATTTTATCACAAATTTTATACCACTAAAGTACAAGAAACAGACATAAATATCCAAGCTATAGAAGATCTTGTTAACAATGCAGACATTCCAAAAGTTTCTGAGTCAGATATGTTGCATTGTGATGGTGAATTAACAGAATCTGAACTTCTGAATGCTCGTGAGAATACATCAAATAATAAGTATCCAGGCTCTGATGGTTACCCAGCAGAATTCTATAAAGTTTTTTGGGACAAATGCAAAAGCTATCTAATAAATTCATTGAATACAGCTTATGAAAGAGGATTATTATCTACAACCCAGAGACATGGAATAATAACACAGTTACCAAAAAAAAAAAAAAAAAAAAAAAAAAAAAAAAAAAGAAAAAAAACCCCCAAAGATGCTATGGAACTAAAAAATTGGAGGCCAATTACTTCTTAAATCAAGATTATAAATTTGCTGCAAAATGCATTGCTTTTCGTTTAAAGAAAGTCGTCTAAAAATAATCAATGAAGATCAAACAGGCTTTTTACAAAATAGATGCATAGGGGAGAATATAAAGAAAGTACTAAATTTGATGGACCTTGTTGATGAAAAAGATATCCCAGCTCTCCTGGTGCTGATTGACTTTGAAAAAGCTTTCGACTGTTTAGAGTGGAAATTTACCAAAAAATGTTTCGAGTATTTTAAATTTGGCCCCGCAATCCAACAGTGGATAGAGGTCCTTTATACAGACATAAATAGCTGCGTGAGTAATAACGGTTGGACCTCGGATCAATTTAACCCTCCACGAGGCGTTCGCCAAGGGTGTCCTCTCTCTCCATATTTGTTCATTTTATGCGCTGAAATTCTCGCAATTGCTATAAGAGAAGATAAAAATATATTAGGAATTGGTGTGGAAGATTAAGAATACAAGATTTCGCAGTACGCTGATGACACTTCCTTCACCTTACTGGCCAATGAACAAAGTTTGATTAAAATTCTTGAGATTATGAAACAATATGAAAAATTGTCGGGCGTAAAAGTTAATTTAAGTAAACAGTAGTATTACCTATTGGAGCCATTAAAAATTCAAATACCACCTTTGCCAAAAATTTGAATTTACAACGGAGAGACAAATCTGCACTTCTGGGTGTTGAAATTACACCTGAGAGAAACAAGTTAGAAAATTTAAACTACCTCCCAAAACTTCAGAAAATGGAAAAAATATTCAACTCCTGGGACAAAAGAAGTTTACCTGTAATAGGTAAAACTTTAATTATAAAATCCTTAGCATTGTTCCAGCTATTATATTTGGTATCAGTTATTCCATACCCTATAAAACCGCTTATGAAAAAAATTAAAACACTAATGTTTAAATACCTTTGGAAGAAAGAAAGAAATGATAATATTGAACGAAATTATTTAATGGCTCTTACTGATAAAGGGGGTTTAGGAATTCTGCATGTTGAATCCGAGTTTTTATCTATGAATTGTTTTTTGCTCAAAAGGCTTGCTTCTGATTCAACATCATCATGGAAACACTTAGTTCTTCGACAGTTTCCTATTCAGGATGATTACATATGGGAATGTAAATGAAAATGATGTAACTAAAATATTTCACAAAGTAAAAAGTAAATGTTGGTTAGAAGTAATTTGCAGCTGGAGTAAATACAACTATAAGAATCCAGAAACAAAATATGAAATAGAAAATGAAACCTTATGGTTTACTCTTACATAAGAATTGCAGGAGAAATAGTTTTTTTTAAAGAAAGTTGTATGATAAAGGTGTTAAATATGTGCATGACCTGTTATCTGACAATGGAACTTTTTTCATAATATACCACATCTGTTGATAAATTCCAAGTGTCAGTAAATTTCTTAGTGTACAGAGGTTTAATTTCTGCTTTTCCACCATAGTGGAAAGATACCTTAGAAAACAGCACATATGTAGAAGAAAATGAGGTGTTGGAGATAGAAAAAAAACAAATTATTAGAGATTGGTAAAGTACCACATTTTGTATATCCTGATTGTTTAGAGAACAAGATAGGAAGCCAGTTACCTCTGATACAAAAATAGAATAGCGATCTGAATTGTAATATCAATGAAACAGAGTGGTGCACATATTTTAAAATCATGTACTCTATTACCATATCTTAAGAAATAAGGAGTTTCAGTTTAAATTTCTACACTGAATTGTATTTTCAAATGAGAAATTAGTCAACGGAAAATTACAGAAATAAACTTGTGTATTTTCTGTAAGACAGAAATTGAAAGTATTAAGTATCTGTTCTGGGAATTTGAACAAGTTTCCCAGTTTTGGGAGCAGGTTTTCACATGTTTCACAGTAAATGGTATTAGAATTAATGAGTTTACTATTAAACAGGTCCTAATAGGTGACAAAAGTTTAAAACCAATCTACAATTTGATTTTTATTATAGGCAAAAAAATTATATATGCTTGCAAACATGGGAATAGTATGCTCAATGTTATTGGTTTTAGAGCTCTGGTCAAGAAAGTAAAATTCATTGAGCATTGTATTGCAAGCAACAGAAGGAATGTCAGTAAACATGAAAAGAAATGATCTGGACTTACTATAGACTAAACATCTAGTCATCTGTGAACATATAACCTTGAATAATCATTAAGGTATACATATGTAAAAGAAAATTCTGATTGTAAATGCTCAAAGTACTTGTAGCTGTAGTGTGTGGTGAAAAACTCTACAAATACCTGATGTATATTATGAAAATAAAACTTTGTTTTCTGTATCTACCTCACGTATGGAAATAAAAAATATCAACAAAAAAAAAAAAAAAAAAAAAAAAAAAAAAGAAAAAAAGAAAAGCAAAAAAGAAAAAAAGACTGATATATAGGAGAAAATATCAAACTCATTCTAGACATTATAAATTTGCCTTGTTTTAGGAAAATACCAGGTTAAATATTACTAATAAACTTCGAAAAATATTTGACACTTTGCACTGGGGTTTTTTGTGTTTTTGTGTTTTTTTTTGTTTTTGTTTTTGTTTTTTGGACAAAGCATTACAGACATTTAATTTTGGAGTAGAATTATATAGCTGGATCGAAATTATAAACACTGATACAAGTAGTTGTGTTATCAATAATGGATATACTTCATCCTTTTTCCCTTTACACAGAGGCGTTCGTCAGGAGTGTCTCCTGTCTCCGTTTATGTTTGTTTTAGCAGTTGAATTAATTGCTATAGATAATCGAGAGAATCCAAATATTAAAGGTATCAAAAAGGGACAGATTGAGATAAAACTGAGTCAGTTGGCTAATGATACCTTATGCTTATTGTCAGATGAAGATTCTAGAATATTACTCATAAACTTTTCACAGATTTTTGAAAAAAAAAAAGTGGTTTGAAAATAAATCTAGAAAGAACTAAATGTATATGGATTGGCTCACATGTGGAAAAACAGCCAGGTAACATCCCTGCAAAACGGTGCTCCATAAACTTTTCTACTTGAGGTATAACATTGACTTCAGACGAACATAATATGAGTGTTAAAATTTTGGCAGGAAAATGTAAGTCAATACAAGTTTATTAAATATTTGGAAAATGCGTAATTTGTCTTTAATAGAATAAATTTTTGTAGTGAAGTCGTTAGGTATTTCAAAATTGGTGTATAGTTCATCTATAGTATCCGTTACACGATTAAAATGGTGCAAAAAGAAATTAATACATTTATCTGGGGTAGTCATGTTCCAAACGTGAAAAATGATATCATGTATCAAACAGCTACAATTGGATGGTTAAAAGTTCCTAATGTTAAGTTGAGGGTTAAATCTGTATTGCTTTCTTGGGTGAAACGCATCTTCAGTCAAAAAAATACATATTGGAAGTGTGTAATGTCATTGCTTTTTTCAGCACAACATTACAAGATTTATTTAGGAGTCGTTGTTCTGTTGATTCTCTCTGGAAAAATGTAACTATATCTATATTTTATAGAGATATTTTGAAGGCTTGGAATGAATTCCAGTCATTTTTCAACCTCGTGCTAATGTTTGCATTCGCAGCAAAGTGATATGATGCCATGAAAATATACTCATACAAAAAAGCCGAAAAAGGTGGTATGACCATGGTATTATATTTATAAATGATATCTTATGAATTTCTTTACCCAGATCAGATAAACAACCAATTCAATTTTCTGGAGTATTTTCAAACACGTTCAGTCATTCCTTATGAGTAGAGATGCAGTATGATAGGTAGTCAGATTGTAAAAAACACTGCTTTGAAATTCTTTATCAAAAGTAAATATATCACTCTTAATGATTTAAGTTGTAAAGGTTTGTATTGGCTATTTGTACAGTTTACTTATTCAAATGAACGGAGATGTGTTGAGAAATGGGAGGGATAGGTTCCCAGAGATTCGTTACGCAAGGCAAGATCAGCAACTCATCTTTTGTTTAATTACAAACTTTTCAATTTAAAATTATGCGTCAAATCATTGTTACTAAATCACGGCTTTTCAAAATTAGTATTGTAAACAATACAAATTGTGAAGTTTCTGACCTCCGTAGTGATACAATGATACATAAATTTTGGAAACGACTCACTGCAGAATTATTTTGGGGAAAGTTAAAAAAATTCTGGGAATATGATTTACATAAACAATTATCAATCGGGCAAGATGTTATTTTTGGACCCTCCAGGGAATCAAAGATAGTCTCATTGATTTTTGCATTTTATATGGGAAATATTATATACATTCACAGCAACTGCAGTCTAGTAATATTAATTTCACCAGTGTCCTTTTTCTATTGAAAAGGAACATATCATTTTTAAAACACAAGAATGTAGTAAATGGAGAAATGACATTTGAGTTACACCGTAGATCCCTATTTGATGCTGTAATTCAGAAAATATCGTACCATAGTACACAAATTAATTTTCTTTTCTTTTAATGTGGCATTTTGATCAATATTGTTTGAAAAGTATTATAATTTGTTAGATATTCAGTAATGGATTAACTGTAAACTGTGCAATATATTGAATCTGTATGTATATGTGGGAACTGAATAAAATATTGGGAAAAATGGTTGTGATTATAGGAAGCAACATATCTTGCAATATTCAGATGAAATGTCGTAATTACAAGAATATAATACAACTATTACCAGAAAAAAGTCACTATAATCAGAAAATTATCGCAATAAGAAGAATAAATATATGGTTAAAACCATAACAGGTCAATGTGATGAGTTTGAATATTAGCTATAAGAAAATGTCGTTTTATCACTACAGAAGAATTAGGGTAAAAAACAAAAACAAACACAAAATTATTTCCAAACTAATAAAGTGCCCTACATATAAATACCAAAATTAATAAGACACCAAATATGACAAAACTCCAACAATGGATTTTACATCACAGAGCTCAAATATGACAAAGTATTCAAAACAGGTTTTAGGTTATATACCATAACATATTTGTGCACGTGGTGTGACGTTGACGACGTTTCTTAATGTAATTATACCAATATACAACTGAACAATATGACTGTCTAGAATGAAAGCGTTTATTGTTGACAAATGCTATTTTTGGTTATTCTTTGCATCGTAACATAGTCCACCATAAAATTTCCCTCTGAAAAAGAAAAGACAAAATTTAGATGGTGGTGTCTTGCAATTTTTCTTCAAATATGGCCAAGGGTATCTTGCTGCGCGAGGGGGGGGGGGTCAATCTCCGCTTTTATGTTCTAAAGAATGACGCCAAATCTGTGACTTTTCCTTACCAGCCATACATGGTTTTTAATTATGACTTCTTCAGAAGTTACCATTCGTAAGAATGAAATGCAATTTAGCATATGATATACATCCGGATAGGTGTTGCGGTCGAGTCATACTCCAATTGTTTTGAACCTCCCGAGCTGTGTCCTTTGAGATTGAAAACTTTAACTGGCAGTGTTCGGAAACAGAAACTTGGTGTGCAAAATGTGTTCTTAATTTCAATGGCAATGTTCCGCAACATAAGTACTGTGTTCTTATCTTTAGCGTTGGAGTGCCTAAACAGAATGGATTTGACCTAAACGCACAAATACTCTCAGAGAGATTATATTCCCGTACACTTACATTATAACCTAGGTCTTGATCTCAAACTATCAAATAGGGATTCTCGAAGTGCTCTGTTTTCACGGTTTGAAAAAATACCGATAAATGAATATTCTAGGCTAATTCCTCCGTGTTTACCAGACAGTGTTTTAAATATGTGCAGCTCATTGTGGCAGTATTATAATAAAAAGTATCATGCACCCAAAAAGAAATATGACAGATATGAATTTTCAAAGTTCCGTGTTGTTTACCCATAACGACCGACATCCCAAAAAAGTCATAGGAACTGGGCAGGAAAAGTGAGGCTTTTTTTACTTCCTGGGTGGTGTCTTTGGGTGTGATGCCATTCTGCAATGGTCATGTGTTAATTAGCTTTTCTTTTAACTCTGTGAGCAAGGCCTGCTGGCCAAGGTGCCATTGGTTGAGGAGGTTACCTGCTTCAGTCTTAAGCTGACAAGAGGTTATGTGTACTAGCCTTGCCTATACATATAATTATCATACAATTAGCCGCCTGGTGGCAGCAGCACTTCTCATTCCCTAGAAAGAAATCTTGTATGTGTGATATAGCAAAACATCGTTATGGTCGAGCACCTTCTCTATAAATTATTATGGTAAGCATTTATTGTACAACTAAAGAATTGCCAAATGTGAATATATAAAGTCTTGTCTTGGTCCCGCCTACCCACACTCGGATTCTATGAAATAAGATATGCCCTGGGATGCAAAATGGACAATCGGGCAAAAATCTCATTTCCATTGGTTAAAATGTTTGATCCGAATGCCAATTCCTATAAAACATGGATTGCCTGCATATAATGACGTGAAGCACCTGTACATTTACATTCGTTTAAGCTTACAGCTTTTCTCAATAAAACAATGTTAAATACGTAACTGATTATTGACTAAGTTTTAACAATATTGCCCAAAAGTGATATACCCATTCCCTTACTTTTTGTATTCTGAAATGAAACCATATCTTATGCGTTCACCTTTTGCTGTCTATTAATCTCCCGATGGCACTGCCGTGGGCTATACTGAGCTCACACCACTGCCACCACCTTGCCCTCCACTGCCGCTTCTTTGGCCACCACTGCTGCTCTCTTGACCACCAGAGCCACTCCCTTGCCCCCAACTGCCGCTTCCGTGGCCGCCACTGCTGCTTCCTTGACCTCCATTTCCACTTCTTTGACTACCACCACTACCACTTTCGGAAATTATTTTTAAATAAGGCTTGATAGTTTCCTCTAAATACTTTTGAAAAAACACTGGAAAAATAGAAGAAAAAACGTTATAAGACTAATATAGCAGTTAAAACCAAGCTGTAATTGCACTGTTCAAACCTTGTCAGGTAAATAAAGGAAACAACATTCTTTTATTATCCCTGAGACAAGATCAAGAGATACACAAGTGTAACCTTTTGCTCATGGAACATTAACGTTAATACGGCACCACGGTCCTGGTCAAAGAGTAAGATTACCAAGACTCCTGGACGAGGGAATTTATGTATGATTTTATTTTGGCTGTTCCTGAGCAAAAAAAGTTCTCTTCCTCCATGATCATGATCATCATCGTCGTTGTTTTAATGAAGGAGGAATCTGTTGATTTGACATCTTAATCTGTTCACAACGAGACCAGTACGACACAGTCAAAATTATTACATAATCCTTTGAAAGGCAAGGACAGCAACGAACAGTCATGTGGACTTGGAGCTAGGGCAATTTCGGAAGACAAACCCAAGCAAAAATCTCTCTCTCTCTCTCTCTCTCTCTCTCTCTCTCTCTCTCTCTCTCTCTCTCTCTCTCTCTCTCTCTCTCTCTGAGGGAGAATTTTCTTATCCAGATGATTAGCTAATCTGGAGACAGTATATAATTATGCACAAAAAAGTTTCAGGCAACTTCTGTTTCTCATTCATTTTCCAATAAAAAGTAAATTTAATGAAGCGTGAATTCACTTAATTACTCGTTAAAGTTTCACTGGCCTACACTTTTGATCCAAAGCAAAAAATACATATCGGTGCATCATTTTTATTAAAGCTAATTGTTTCAACACGCCACGTCTTCAAACAAATTAATGACTTTTTTTTATTCATAACTGATGGGAAGTATTTGCTCAAACTACTTTTTGATAGGTTTATATTGAATATTTGACTGGGGCAAATTATGATTTCGTGTATAGCATTTTAATAGAGGATTACGCGAAATATCTTGTTGTACATATATATATATATATATATATATATATATATATATATATATATATATATATATATATATATATATATATATATATATATATATATATGCTTTGGAAAATGCAACAGTTGGCACTCTGACAAAATTAGACAGAGGGTTCATGAGAAAACAAGCAAATTTGCAGATCCAAATATCCATTGGGACAATGTGGCACAGAAAAGATATATACCGTCTTCAGTCTAAAGTGATACATTGAACAGCTGCGACAGGCTCGACCATTGCTAATTCCCGTGTTTTGCAGGGAAATGAAAGCACAACAACCAGTAACACATGGTTAATGTTATGGCCGCGCATACAGGATCATGGGGTATCAAGACCCTTGCACACCAATACTTTTTTATGGCAGAAACTCCCATCCTCAATAAAGTGCTAATCGAGTACGGTAATTGTCAGCTTGTTGCTCCCACCTGGACATGAAAAGATATGACGTCATAAAGTATTCCTCCATCATACCTTATTTAAATGACGCATTATCAAGCGTTCACTACTGCATGACTGCATGGTTCTTGACTGCTATCATATATTATTTTAATAGAATATTCAGTAGCAGAGAACAAAAATGAACCATTACAGTAAGCGAAAATTTTAAAGAATTCAGAAAATGGGTAAACGAAAGCAGGACTACCCGGTAAATAATAATGGTACGAAATTATATAATCAATCAATCAATCAATCAATCTAGTGTAAAGGCAATCAAGTCGATAGTTTTGGAGAAAAGACAAAAGTAAAAAAATGTATCGAGTTCATTACAAGCTATTGATAGTATTTGTGGCTTACTTCTTGAAATTAAAAAAAAGGACCCTATGAACCATATTTCCACCAAATTCGGGAATTTTAGATGAGAAAGAACAATTTGTACAAAATGCTTTTTCAGGTAGATAAATTGGTTGCATGGCAGTCGAGTGGAAAATCTTCAAATCTTTGCTAACGTAAAAATACGCTGTATCCTTCTTCGTCAAATTTAATGAAACGTTAGGGAATAAATTGCAAAGTTGTAAACAGTTTGCAAGAAACAAAACATGAAAATATCATACCTTCATATACGTCACATACACCTTCAAAGCCGTTAATAGTCATATTCCAATAGGTGGCTGCCTGATACTTGAAACACTCCAGCGACTGTTGGACATATAGCTGAAAGTCCTTTTTACGGCCGCATTTAACGTCTACATTTTCCAAACACTCAGTGTGCTGTTTGACGAGTTCCCTTTGAAGATACAGAGATAAAGAATTACAGCATATTGATGTCAGTTAGACAACACAATAGCATAAGGAACTATATTATTAATTGCTTGACTTTTGAATGTTTAAAATTGTATCAATCTCATCTTCAGTCTTTGTTTCGCGTTCAACCGGGACGTAACAAGAATATAACACCGTAACCTGGTTAAATTGAAAGAGGAAATTAGAATATTCCCTGGCAGTGTTGCCTCTTACACTTTTTTGTAATAATAAAATAAAAAAAGTATTGTCATATACAAACAGATCTTTTCAAGTATACATTGTAAAATATAGTATAGGCCTGTATCTTTTGCATTCTGATATAGAAAATATGCTGTGGCCTGCATGTTATCACTCAAAAGCATAAATTTGCACAAAGAATAATGTTTTACTTGCAATCCCAGTGTCATGTTCCTCTAGTTTGCTATGGAATTTTGTTCCTTGTCGGTCTACATGTTGACGTATTAGAATAACATGACACGCCCAGTAACGTTTATAATTGATTTTCCCTTACTTGCACTTTGGGAAGACGGGACCTTTGCCGTCATCTTGTCCGCTAATCACCTGCTGAATGACGATGGCAGTTCTATTAGAGACATATTCAGCGTAGCCTCTGAAGCACTCTGAGGCAACATGTGAATAATTGAGATGACAATGGCCTTGTTGCAGTGATAGCGAACAGTCAGTTGATCTCTTATGGACATGTTCAGATGTCAAAGACATCAGTATCGGTAACGCTGTAGCAAACAGGTACATTTTGTCGATCTCCTAATGTACGAGAAAAATATATATATTATTATATACCCTTATTAAAATTTCACATGTCGGAGAACGAATACATCAAAATAAGAATTTTTAAGTTACGTACAGAAATCAGAGGATCAAATCAAAATGTACATAATTTAAGATACATCGACATAGTCACCAATTACAAAAAAGCACCAGCATCATGAGCTAAATAAAACCGAGGTGTCACCATACGTTATCACCAGACCCATTGCACCACAGGCGGAAATAAACCTAGGCAACGTCACGCATAGTATGCCAGGAAATAAGACAATAAATTTTTAACATAAACACAAAAAATGGAAAGTCTTTATAAGGAGATTTATCAGTTGATATTGGGCCGAATTAGTTGTATTTCAGAGATGGAAGCAGAACTTTTGGAGTATCCGTGACACCGATTGCCTGCTAATCATCCGTTCTTGGCGGTCTACTACCCCCCAGCGAACGTCTGCCTTTCTTTGGCAGCGTCACTGTCTGGAAGCAGGCAGCGCCGTCCTGGCATCGCAGCCAGCGAGTGGCCAGGTGTGGGGATGCGCGCAGTGGATTGTGGGATAGGGACTCTGTGAGCACCAATTTGTTTCTAGGCTATTACACGGCCCAGTGGGTATTGACGGTAAAGTTGTTGACGGTACCAAGGATGGATTCAATCTACCCAGGAACCTGCTATTACGACTAAGTCTGTATAGCACATCCCTGGTCTACCAAAAAATTGGTTGTGAACGGGGCTTAACCCCTAGCACGCTGGCACTGTGCCAGTATCTGGTGAGTGGTGTTGTACACCGTTTGCCACCGGACAGTTTTTTAAGTTAAACTCGCTTGCACAACAAGCGGCATGCGTGATTGAACATGCCTGGGCTCTGTTATTTTTGCGATTGATTCCACGTGACGAAATTGTCAGAAATTATATGATTTATATTTCTGTGCACTTTCTATTTCAATATACCTGAAAAATTTGATACCGTAGGCGGTGTTAAGAGTCTGATCTTAATTGCGGTCACTTAATTCACCAAGCAACACGGCAGGCCCACAAGCCGTGCAACACACAAGCGAGTGCACACAGCCTGTCACGGGCATGCAGCAGCAAACATAGACTTTGTCGCTCGAGGAAAGTACTTGAGAACCGGTTTTTTTGACGCATGCGCAGTGGCCAGGTACTTTCATAGCGGCCAGCCGGTTTTTTGCCTACGATCGAAGCTACACAATTTACCGGGATATAATCAGATTTTTCTTTACTTGCAAGTATTCCTACATATAAAATGTACAAGATGTTCAATAAGGCCATACTTATTTGATTAATAAACGCTAATAAAGGTCTTATATTGGTAATTCGAAGGCAAATTAGTAAGTTGTGAGTTGAGAATTCGGTGTTTACAGTTTGAGTTGCGAATTTTTTTTCATTCTTGTAGATGTGTAGTAGTAATCAAACAGGCAAATAGCCAGAAAAATTGAACAAAATTCATATTTTATGTACACACAAAATACATGACAGCCTAACATATGTACATTCCCTGAATTAGAATCCCTAAAATCGACATACATGTAAATGCTTAAATATGGACATGAACCGTTACATCCTAATAAGGCGATAAAAGATAATACTTACAATAATTAACAGTAATTATTTTTCAAATACGAAGTTTATATTAAATTTAGAGAACTGAAAGATACAGTATCTTCATAGCCATTTTGTAAATTGCTTATCCTTCCAACTGAATCTACTCTACATTTGCATAGATTACGTCCAATATGCAATAAATGCAGATGAGATGCCCAGATTATATTGGACAGCGAATTAAAGTGCCTAGCATTTGGAAATTCTGCATATACATGCTCCATATACATTTTCATATGGTGATCATTCTCCATGGACCCTGAGGAGATTAAATTATTTAGTATGTAATTTCACCAACAGATGGCAGTGCAACAGATTTCAATTACATTTTGTTCTGGATTGATTTTCATTTGAGTTTTTTTTTTTTTTACTGGAAGATCAAGTGGCAAGGTAACATGTAAATTCTCACAGAATAAATTATACCTAATTTGAGGGTTTGATCCTTAGGTAAATATATAAAGCATCTAGCAAATAGATATACAAAAAACAACAAATAACAGAATCTTGTTCCTTCACAATATACACGTAGACTTTATTATTCTGAATCACCGATACAAAAATTTTCTCTATTCATCAACATAGTTCCATAATCATGCTACACAATATTATGTACTAGTATTCACACTTAATTCTTCTCTTACAATAACATTCAGTGGTACCTATAATTACACACGCATTTTACTGCACAGGAAACATGTTCTTTATTTCCAATTGGTTCATCCTTTGCCGAAGAATCCCTTCGTTGATGCATGGCGAAAATACTGTTTTCTGTAATTTTAACCCTGGTAGTAAAGAATTCTTTCCCCGAGTGGTCAAGTGAGAAACTACTGAAAACTGCCACCTGGGGGCAAATTTAGGAAGAATGAATAAGTCTGCAACTGGTGGAATTCCCAGGAACTAATTATTGATTGATTCTGTTTGTTTAATAGTAAATATATATATAAACAATGATGCCAGATGCTTATGTGGATAACAAATGCTAGGTCCATACCATTAGTTTGGTGACTTAAAGGTTGGGCCATATGACAAATGAATAAAGGTGTATATGTATAGTGTTAACTACTATCTGGCATTGATATGACATATGACATGTACCTTTCTTAAAATTTTCTCACTACTACTACTACTACTACTACTACTACTACTACTACTACTACTACCACTACTACTACTACTACTACTACTACTACTACTACTACTATTAATAATAATAATGAGAAAGAGAAATTAAAAATTCTGGATGTTCTCTTTAATAATTGTTTCCAGTTCTAGGCCTACAGTGCTTCCTCAAAATATTCCTTATTTCTAGTTTCGAGATTCGGTCACAAAATATTCCATTTTCTAGATTTGGTCACAAATTGTAGGTTGCCTAAATAATTATAATGTCCATTCTGAAAACTTATGTGAAATATTCCTCTATATTGCTAACTTTCATACATTTATTTATATTTTAACCAAAGGAGCGAGCTTTTGTTTCAGCATGGAATATTACCTCAAACTGGGGGAACAAAATTAAATTATAGTAATAAATTATCCACAAAATGCTATATCTGTCATAGACTTATATATTTAAATGTATCTACGGTAACCTTTGTCAAAAAACATATCAAAATAAATATACATTATCGACATTTAACAAGGCCCTAATCAAGAGTACGCGTACATTTGATTGTCCTTCAATGAATACTGTCACTGGCTACAAAATTACATCCCCGACAAAGCATATAAAAAGGTGCCATTGAAATATCATTATAGTAATATACTTACTGGATAGGATAGTAATATACTTACTGGATAGGATAACCGTCTAATGAACCCATTCTTTATAGAAATGAAATGACCTTTTCAGGTCACTTGAAACATGATTCAGCTTCGATTCTGCAGCAGTCTTACAAGTGGCAACTGAACCATCAAACTACATCTTATACGGTTACTTTTACTTTTAGGTGATTCTTAGGTACAAGTTACACATAAAGCATCGACACTACCACCATAAAACAACAAAAAACGAAGAAAATACCAGAAAATAATTCTCCGAAGGTACTTCCGTAGCATGATCAAGTTTACACCGGAAGACTACGAAAGTACCTGGCCACTGCGCATGCGTCAAAAAAAACCGGTGCCCAAGTACTTTCATCGAGCGACAAAGTCAATAGTTTTTGCGGGCATGCACCCAGGCATGGTTTTCCGCTACACATTTTTCCGGCCTTCGATCATAAATTTTTTTAATTTCTACAGATTTGTTCCATTCAAACATTCCAATGAAATCAAAACAACCAAATTTTGTTTCAAAAACACCAATAACCACGTGAACCAACGGAGACAGTGATGAACAACATCGTGTTACGCTGTTAGGCCGGCTAATGCAAAATTTCTCTTCGTTCCCGTGTAACCTTGCGATGACTAATCTGCGTATTTTCCTTGCCGTCCGTAATGAATTTTCACTCGTGCCTTTATCTGGGTCTAGTTCGATGGAACTCTTCTTGGCGAAAATGTGATTTGAAAATTTAACATCTTAGTCCAATAATCTTTGCGTGATACGACTTGTACCTTCCCAACATTGCGGACATGAGACAAGCACATGGGGAACAACGAATTTGATTGGACAGTGAGCGGCACGTGATCAAATCCACCCAATGAGGAGCCTGGAAGTGCTGTCAGCATTTATAATGAGGTGAAGTGACGTCCATCCATTCCCATTCTGGCAAATTTTTGGAGGGATACCCCACGAATATTTTTTCTTAGCAAATAAGAGAGCTTGTTACATAGAAAGACGCACATCAGAGGATTCCATCAGTATAATAAATAATCACGAGATTGATAGTGGTCGATACAAAACACCGTGACCGCTTGGGGTAATTTTTGCAGTTGTATCTTTCAAAAATGCATCGCGTTTTTGTGCGTGCGTCCACCGAGACGCAAAATGACAATGTTTTATTAATTTCCAGGCGTCATTTCTTTATTTTTTGCGTCTATGACGCAGGACGCAAGCTTAATGTGACCCCTGAAGCCAGCTACTGTTCTGCCATGTACGGCAACTGTGTTACGCACTCAGCCCAGTTGTAATTACTAAATTAGCTGCCTACGAACAGCGTCAGTGTCACGGGAAAAAAGAAAAAAATGAATGAGAAAAAATTCCGGGAAGTTCTTGAGGATTGTTGGCAAGAGATGGGAGTAAATTATCAGGCGAACAAACACCAGGAGCAAGCATTATTTAAATTTTAATGTTATTGTTGAGAAGAAAGACACTTTTGTAATTTTACCAACAGGCAGTGGAAAAAGCCGAATATTCCAACTAATACCTGACCTGGTGAAACAGAAAACGCCTATTCCAGCCAAACCTGTAGTAATCTTAGTTTGCCCGCTCGGAAGTCTAATGAAATCTCATCAGCAAGAACTGAGCAAGTTAGGGGTGTCGTCTTGTATTCTGGGTGAAGGTGACGCCGGGAACATTTCCCATCGCAATACACAGCACCCTGTTCCATTCTGACATCTTTTACTCCAGTAAGTCACAGATACACAAGCAGGTAAACCACGTTTGAGAAGGTGTCAATTGGATTACTCCCTTGGGTCCTCGACCTCGTGGAGCTATTTTGACTGCTGTGTGGGAAGTGACGTGTTGCTCGCATCTGATTGGACGACGCACAGCTCATTAATAATGCAGTAGGCAACTTTCACGATAAGCGAAGTACAATTCATTGGCCCAGCGACACCTGACAACATTATCGCCAGATCTGCTAATTGCTTCTTGAAATGGTATTGCGACACGGCCGGGCAGACTTTCGCTGGGGGCCAACATAGTGTATCGCCCCAAGAAAGTCTGCTTAGGAGGCAAATGTGATTGGTAAACATGCGGAATAAGCTAGAATGGTGACCTACATTCATATGAGGTGATAGGTCTCAATGCACTGGGATGTGTGATCAATTGGAAAGCTCTGGAACAAATTATAGATTTCTCTTAAATATATAAAGCAGATATTTTCCTGACTGGAGGGAGAATTCTGAAGGATCTGACAGAAGCTGTGTGTTGTCATCAAGCCATTGGGACTGTGAGCCATTGTTTACATTGTACCTGTGGAGTGGGGACAGTGTCTTGAGTAGACTTGTATATTTGGTGCTACCCATTTACACTTTGTACCTGTGGACATTGTCTTTGAGTGGACTGGTATGTTGTATCACATTTGAACCAAACCGTACCTCTCTGGGATTGGATGAGCACCACACCTTTTAGTACCGCATTGGACCCACACAGTACCTCTGCGGGATTTGTACCAGATCATTTGGCACCTCTCAAAGGACTGTGGGACAGTACCTGTGGATAATCTCACCAGGAATTAGGATTTAATTAAGACTGTTTGACTGTTGAAATATCAGTGGAGATAAATTTACCTACTTTGTACTGATTTTGATTGTTAATATATTGTTATTGTTAAAGTTATATCATTGTCATTTTTTGTTGAGTTCTGCTAATATTCAAAAGATGGGCATCGTAACACTCTACCCTTCCGAAATCCGAACTAATTGTCAGGAGCTATATCAGGGGACAATAAAGAGTATTCCATGAGTTTAGCAAATGTACTGCCAACTGTGATGGGTCGATAATTTCTGGGCTCGTTCGGATTTAGAGTAGGTTTCTTATGTGCCAGTATAATAATTTCACTTCCCATTGTCTTAGAAACTAAACAATAAAAGATACTAGTAAAAAAAAAAATAGATAAATGGGGACTCAGAGACTCACTATTTAGATGCTCAGAACTTTTGCCGTCATAGCCAGAGCTACAATTACTTTTAAGCTCTTTAACATAAGAATAAATCATATCATCAGAAATGAATATATCATACATATTTCTGGAACATTCCGATACCTTGTCTTGAACAAATTTAACAATGTGGGCTTGTTCACGAGAATAATTACAAAAATCATTTTCTTTCATGACAGTGCTAATGTAATTTACAAAGTAGTTAGCAGTAAGAGATGCTTAAATATTTTAGCTACTTGTCTATTTATTGAGATCCATAAACCTGTCGTGAGGTTTTGACGATGTAACTCATTTACGCGGTGAAGCGAAGCCGTGGATCCCAGTTTGATTTTATTACGACATACTTTGCAAGCCAATGTAGAACTGTTCCCGACATTGACGCCCCACCCTGCCCTAAATTACTTTCCGTACAGAGGCACGCTTATATGATACCAATTTTGATGAAGAAAGTGTAAGAAAAATCTCTCCTCCCTTACGCTTACCTCTGCGTCTGGTCCGGACAACAATGGGAACATCTTACTTGAAAATACGACTGAGTCTTTTTGCAAACCACTGAACTGACTAAAATCTTTAAACTCTCTCTCAACCTTTCCTATTTTCCGGACTCTTGGAAGAAATCCAATATATGTCCTGTGTTTAAAAAGTCTAATAAGCAGATCAAAAGTAACTATCGTCCTATTTATCCTTACGGTGCAACGTGTCCAAAGTTTTCGAACGACTAGTCTTTAATGCTCTCTATGAATACTTATTCGATAATAAACTTCTCACATTAAAAAATTCTGGCTTTCAGGCTGACGATTCTACCATAAATCAACTTGTGTGTATTGTTCACAATATATGCGGGCCTTGAACCCTCTAATGAAGCCCGTATGGTCTTTTTAGACGTATATAAGGCCTTCGACAAGGTGTGGCATCCTGGCCTTTTACTCACACTTCGTCAACTAGGTATCGCTGATAATATCGTAGCATGGATTGAAAGTCATCAATCAAATCGTTTTCAACGTGTGATTATTCATGGTCAAGCGTCTTCATGGCTGCCTATTGAAGCTGGCGTACCCCAGGGATCCATACTTGGTCCACTCTTGTTTCTGGTGTACGTAAACGATCTAGTCGACGAGCTTACCTGCGACGTAAGACTCTTCGCAGATGACACAGGCTTGCTCGAAATTGTTCAAAATCCAACAGAATCTTCTCGACACTTGAACACCAATCTTGCTCATTTTCGAAATTGGGGAAAATCATGGCGAGTCATTTTCAATGCTGCTAAATCTTTATCTGTTGTCTTCTCTGCCAAAATCAATAAACCACATCTTCCACCTGTTCAGCTTGGTCAGTCAACTATACCCGAGGCTACTTCCCACACCCACCTAGGTATCACTTTTAGCAGTAATTTATCTTGGCATGCTCACATAACCCGTATTGTGAATAAAGCTAGCCAGCGCATTGCCCTTCTCCGCAGGTTTAAATTCAAACTTTCCCGAAAAGCCCTGGCCAGGCTGTATTTCTCCATGGTTAGACCCATACTAGAATACGGCTGTGTTCTTTATGATGACTGTGGTCAAGGCCTAACAGAGTTACTTGAATGTATTCAGTATGAGGCGGCCAAAATATGCACAGGCGCTTTAAGACACACTTCTCATATCAAACTATTACACGAACTCGGATGGCCTACCCTGGGTAGCCGACGTGAATACTTTAAATTGATCCTACTTTACAAAATGACCCATAATCTTACTCCCTCCTATCTCTCCCACCTCCTTCCGCCTACTAACATTGGTCGAGCTCTGTGCCATTCCAGTCCAATACGCACCATCCACTGCCGGATTCAAAGTTTTGACAAATCTTTCCTCCCCGACACCATCAAACTTCGGAACAACCTTCCTTCAGATATTCGGAATTCCATTTCGCTTCAAATTTTTAAATCCAAACCCAAGGCAACTTTACTAGCCGTGGATGATGTGCCTGCCTTCTTTTCCCATGGTCAACGTTATGTGAGTATCTGTCAGACCCAGCTGCGACTGGGCGTCTCTGGGCTTAACTCAGACCTTTGTCAGGTAAATGTTATTCCAAGTCCCATTTTCTCTTGCTCTTTTCCCACTGAAGATATCTTTCATTTCTTCTTCTTTTGTCCCAAATGTCTTCCCTCTAGAAAAAAACCTTATGGATACTACTATACCGCTCATTGCTCCGGGTGTTCATCCTAACTTGATATTCCGTGTCGCTAATGAAAGACTGCTTCGTATTTTCCTCTTTGGCAGCAGTGAATTACCAGATATCCTGAACATACAAATATTCGATGCAGTTCAAAATTGTATAGCAAAAAGTAGACGTTTCGTTTTTTAACTTTAATGCGACCTACTGGTTAAATAGATTTTTTTTGGTCAATATTATAATGTATAACCTCTTGGTGACGTAATTATGTGTGTACTTATCTATTTATTTACCTGCTCCAATTACAGTTTTGGGTTTTGTTTTCATATTTCCCCTGTCGAGAATGAGTGAATAGTTATATGCCTTGTGTCGCAATCTCTACCATATATTCTGTACTGGATATTCCTACTCCGATTTACTTGTATATCACGACATTCATATTTTACATATTTACAAATGATCTGGTAACATAGTTTGTAATGTCCTTTATGTAGTGTGTATATATTGTGCGTTTTCTCCATGTCTGGAGAACCCATTATATTAGTCATTTCGTGTACTGTAGGGTAATCCAGTACAAATAAATATGTTTAAACTTAAAACATACTCTTTGCGGAACACCTTTTTAGAATGTTTCCGCGCATCATAAACAGGTCGTTTAGAGGGGTGATCATTGCTTATCCACAACTTCCACCACAATCATTTCTTGTCCCTCAGTTTGGATAGCTTCGGACACAAGAAGCTCTTCGGTTTATATTTTTGTCATTAATATAGCTAACCTGACGTATGGCTTCATGAATAGCAGTACTTAGCTTAGTGACATATGTATCGACGGGCCTCTTGGATATACTCAAGACGCATAACTAGAGTGCAAGTCAAGAGGTTTCAATTCACGTAATTTTTCTGAAAGTACATACTTATAGGCAGCTTCTTCTCAGGCATCTCCGGAATCTGTGCGGGAAAAAACTACCAGATAATGCATATTTTTTCATGTGACAGCCACTTTGGATAGGGGTACATAACTCTAATCTTTAAGCTGACGACCAAATGATTGCTAAAGTTATCAAAATCGTACGGAAGCAATTTACAATCATATACATAATCCAAATCATATATAGGGGTGTAACAATTATCAATCCATGTAAAAGTATCGTTACCATGAGAAAATTAATTTTTACTGCACCATTTGCTTATAAAGAAAGTCAGTAATAATCAAATTATTAGTCACCAAAAGAGAAAAAAAATCGTACAAAATTCTACTATGAGGTGTGAAACCATTGGCCTTGTACCACGTCGTGCATAACTTATTCTTATTAGGGAGACAAACATTCCAGTCCCCACAAAATTGCAACGGTGCAACAGCTACGTACTCAACAATAAAGACACGTGAAGCGTCTTATCTTTCCATGAACTCGGTTGTCAAATGAGGTTTTGCTTTGTCGTAATAGGGCAAATACACTGTAACAATAATTTGTACATTATTGTGTGAGTGATCCTGGATGCTTTTACAATATTGAGTGACTGATCATGGATAGCTGTAGTCACAGCACGATAATTTATGATCACTAAGATGTGATGGCAATTTACTTGTTAATGAAACTTACAATTTTCAAACAATGTTAATTTTGTGAGAAATGAGCATATGGCCTGTCTGTGACAATGATGTGACCCACACGTCCCCCGTGATCGCCAGGCGTCAAATCAGTGCTTTGTGGCGGGAAATAAATAGGCATACGGCGTAAACGACCAACAAAGCTATCACAGGTATCACTCGTAGGAAGAACTAGATTACGGACAAGACATTTAAGGTGGAAGATCTGAAGCCATTACCTTTGGATAACCTCTAATCACTTTTTTATATTTTTGGATAGTCTGATACTTAAACTACATGCTCCCAAAAAACTCAGATGTGTGAACATAAAATTTGTATGAGATAATTAATCTCTCAAAACTTTTGTTTACACTGAAATGTTTAAGCAGTGCCGGGCACATGGGTTTGTTTGCATGGGCACGATAATGAACCAAGTCATTGTTTGCACAGTCATTAGTCCATGACTTCTGGAAACCAATTGAGCCATTGACAAGGGTCACTCACAGGAAACCATTAGCCGTGGAGAATGGGCCAGTTCAGACTAATCACTACCATTAGTTCTGATTACTTTGAAATTCTCTATTGATGTAAAAACAAATTAGCAGAATCCACTTACTGGTCCCCAAATATGGAAAGCCGCATGTGAACCCACACCCAAACAAGCCAAGTGTGGTGTTCCCAAGTTAAAAAAAAGTCGAGATTTAAGCCACAAAGTTTAATGAAAACATAACAGAGGTAAAGCAACAAGTTTATTTCACACAATAATTAAAACACAGGACAGAAGATATGAGTATGTGTCATATTACAGCCATAAATGCACAATAATTGGCAACTTTTTCTTTTAATGCCATTCTCTCGGAACTGTTTTTTGCTCAACCTCTACAATTTGTATCTCGCCTCACAAAGGTAAGAATTGCCCTATCACATTAAAATCAACAGACATTAAAAGAAAAATAACATATCCAGGAACGGTTCCCAGGATTTTTTTCCCGACAACCCCTTCCGTGACTTTTGGAACAATTTATAGAAGTAAAATGAACAACCTGTCAGGACTTAATTCAAAAATTTATAACTTTTTGTTTATGCTATTTTAGAACTAACCATTGAATTCGATCCTGGACATAGATATATGTTCAAAATTTCTTCTGATTTTAACTGGAAAAAAAAGTGTGTGACTTCTGCATGAAAAATGTGAAAAGCCTATCAAGTCAGAAAGAAAGCTATAAAATCTCAAAAATTCCAATCCTGCAAAAACCTCTATGGATAAAAATCTATGGATATGTAGTAATCAGAAAATATATAGGTTTAATGTACTTGGGAAAAAATTAAATGGGTAATTGCAATCCAAAGTTGTCAGTTTCACTGTGCACTAGCTTTACAGCTCCCACCTTAAAAGTCTGCAGAAATAATAAAGTGTCATTTTCAACTTATCATTTTAATTTAATTTCCTTTTATAAACCTTTGGACCGGCGGGCTTGTAAATTGACCAGTAAAAACAAAAAATGTTAAACTTTTAGCTCTCTATACGAATTGGAATATGCATGCATGACAGAGGGAAGTTTTTACGATTTTCATGCTATTATACCAAGAGTCTATCACAGACTCTTTGGCAGTTTTATTGTGACACATCAGTGATACATGAAGTGGCCACTCAAAGGCTATTGATAGGACTTGAACTAGAGTGAGGCAAGGCCAAACTGTGAAACAAACTATAGTCTGGTAGATGCCGACATAACACGACAATTCCCTGCTGTGTAGGAGCTGGGTTTTGTAAATGCCTAAATAAAAAATCTGGCTAATGTGTTGAATGTTATGACGGTGACATATGGTTGTGTAAAATTTGCAAGGATGCGAGAACTAATGCCGGCGATACAACCCCTATGAAAGCAAGAGAATCTGTAAATGATTGTGAAAACAGTGACAATGAACAAACAGAACTGGTCAATAGGAGACATTCATATTTAACTGCGACCCTGCTCACTTCCTGTGTTGCCGGGGCAACAGACTGATGCTTCCACCATGATCAAGGCAGATCTATATTATATACTACATAAACATCCAGAAATAACACTTTTTCAACCAAAAGGGAGCTCATTTCTAATCAATTTAGGCATCCTTTATGTTTGAAATATATGTTAAAACATTTTTTAAAGATTATTCTGTGTTTGTGTTGTTTATTTTATTGAGAAAGTAGTTTTGACCATGCCTTTTGAGAAATTGTACTGAACTACGCCAAATTAGGTTCACCACCAATCGCTTCGGCGATTCCTTTCTCCCGTCTGCTATCAAATTATGGAATAACCTCCCGGTTGATGCTCGTCTCACCAATTCCCTGCCGCAGGTTAAATCTAAATTAAATCTATTACTCTTAAGTGTTGACAAAAAGCCCACATTCTTTAAACATGGAAGTCGTTTTCTGAACATATGCCACACGCAGCTACGTCTTAACTTCTCTGTTTTAAATGCCCATCTACATCATGTCAATATCCTTCCAGCCTCAACGTGTGCATGCTCTCATACCACTGAAGATACGAAACATTACCTTTTGTTCTGCCTCAAGTTCACTGTGCAAAGGGTCCGTCAACTGAACACTGTGTGTCACTTACTCGCTCCAGGTGTAAATCCGACTTTAATAGTTCAGTGCTCTAGTGACATTTTACTAAATATTCTCTTGAAAGGTGGTGAGGACTTGCCAGACACTGATAATGTATTAATCTTTGAGGCTGTTCAGACATTCTTATCAGAATCTAGACGTTTCATCTACTAATTTAGTATATGATCTAATCATAAGTCTCCACTATCTGGCATCAATTGTATTATTCGTGTGCAAGCCGTGAATTTAGTCTTCTGTTCTCGTCCAGTGTATTGTATATATTCCTGTGCGTCCTTTTATGTACTGGAGAGCCTCCAGATTAGTCTTTCTGTACTATTAGGCAATCCAGAGAAAATAAATATGTTTATACTATATACTAAATACATGGATCGGCCCTGATGCAGGTGGCTCCCTCTTTTGCTCAATAGGTGTTAGAATAGGACCGCATTCAAATATGAATACATCCTATTCTGGCAAGAAAGCAGACAATAAAGGGGTCTCGAAAGACCAGATTAATGTGACGGCCAACACAGAGCTGAATAACTGCTACTTCAAACATTGCTAAGACATGATTATACTATTCAGTGTGCAGAGGGGCACAATGGAATTACTAAAAATTGCACTACTCGGGCGTTTTTGTTTGCCAGAAATAGTAGAAGCTAAACATGCTCCGTGGAGTCATTATAGAGCAGAAGTCACAGTTGACATAAAGTCGCAAAAATTTCTCCACGAGACTAGAAGCTGAGGCTCAGGTCAAAGACATAAAAGCGTTCAATAAGCTGGACAAGGCTGAAAAGATCCCAACCGTTGTAATATTTTGTAAAAAAAAAACCAGGACTCGGGGAAAATAAAATTAATGTCAAATACATACAAAATCACAGAAATTAGCCGTACAATAGAAATCAAGCAAAACCAAGGAGAGACAATGATTACATACACTCACGCAAGAGGCCAGTCTGCAACTAAAAACACAAAAAGTTCGAAAAAATCCAGTCACGGAAAGTGTGCAAACAGTATTAGATACCATTACGCGCGAAAATGTTGTGATAAAAGAGAAACTTAAAGCGCCGTTATATGCTGATATCGATTCCAATTTACATAAGCATAAAGTGATCCCTCAAATAATGGTGAACTCGCAGCCTCTCCAAAGGGCTAGCAAGAATGACACTGTTACTATGGCACATGGCCAAAACAGTGGTCACATGTCTACAGGTACTTCACAAAGTAATCCGGGTGGATCAACAGTCATCAATTCTAACACCACAGTCAAAAAGCCGCATGCTTCTATTGGACTTGTCACATACGGTCGACAGAATGACGGTGGTCTTAGTCAACAGAATAAGGCTGGTCTTGGCAACAGCATGCCTCCACACGGCCGCGGGCGGGCGCGTGGCCGTGGAAGAAGTCTGTACCAGACAAGCTTCAGGGATAAACTTTGACTCATTGCAGCAGAAAGAAATGAGAGGAACGAATTAAAGAATAGAGACAGTTCAGCGTCATTGGATAGATGTATGTTGCAGCCAGGCTTCAATTGCTACCTTATGTTAGTAACGCGTCTCATGAACACTCTGATATTCTTAATGACGTGGCTAAAATTTTGATTGGGGGCTACTTCAGCACGGACCTGTCGTGTCCTGAATAAGTGCACACAAGACATTTGCGGTCTTTCATTGATAATGAAATATTCGTGTGTGGTGTGTGCTTCTGTGGCAGTAATGTAGACTATACCTTTGACAGCAAGGCCAATACAGCCATGTCAACAGTTGACCAGTTCCCTTTATCTGAAAATTTGTTCGAAATAGTGTATGAGTATTTCGTCAGCCACGAAGGCGATAATCTGTCCGACCATTCTCAGGGACATTACGCTTAGATATCGGGAGTAATTTAAAATGTTGACACTAAGGCAAATATTAGCATGCCGCAATGGCATCGAACCACTGAAAACGGTATCTATAGGTATAATCAAGTTCTCATGGAAAAACTGACAGACATTACAATCCGCTGCGCTGCTGTACATTGCTGGGAATGTGCATGTACAAAGCTCAGCGCTGAAATTGAGTGTTTCCATGATGGCATTGTATCAGCTAGTCTTTTTGCAAGTACACTTACTAGTCCCTTTTCAACTGCTAAAAAGAAAAAGGTCATACCAGACTGTAACCAATATGTCAAACCATATAGACATGACGCAATGTTCTTGGATTCTATTTGAAAAGCCAACAACTCCCCGCAGGTGGGCACCATGGTTGATATACGAAAAGCTTCGCGGGCAAAATATTACTATGCTCTGCGCTTTGTTCACAAGAATAGAGAGATGTGCAGTGCCAATAATTTGACCGAATCTGTAGTAAATAATCTGTCAAGGCACTTTTGGTTGGAGGTCAAAAGCATAAAAAGTGTAGGGAATAAAAGACTAAGAGAAGTGGATGGTGAGCAAAACCCACGAATTATCGGGGTACTTTTTGCTTAAAAGTACGCTGCCCTTTTATAATTCGGTGCCTTATAGTGGGAATGGAAAGAAGCATTTACAGGACGAACTTGGAGAATTAATTTACGTACAAAACGACAGCAACGTCAATGACTTCATAACGGTTGAAAAAATGTCAAAGGCTGTACTCAGGCTAAAGAAAGGTAAACACGATGGGGACATCGGCTATTTCTCAGGCCATATTACGAACGGTGGCCAAACTTTACCATGTTGGTCCGAACGGGCTGTCTAAAGTTATGCTTCATCGTTAACCTAAGGGGCCAGATAAAAATGTCAACATTTTCACATTAGTACACAGAGTACGCTTTTGGGGGAGGGGGGAGGGGGGAGGGAGCTGAAGGCCAATCCACGGTTTTGTTTTGTTTTTGTTTTTTAAATACATGAAAATGTTGGGGTTTTTTGCTCGCCAGTACATTTTTTTAAACTTAAATATTTATGGTAAAATTTGCATGAGAAGCTTAATAAACATTAGATTAACGGGTTACTTTAGGGTCTGAAAACGTGGCCAAATAATATGGTTTTGCATTTTGGTTTGACAAATCAACATTTTTAAAGTACTAATTTCAAGTAGGAGGCGGACCTATGAAATTATACTTTATGTACTAATGTGAACATGTTGATAATTTTGGTTGGCCCCTAAAGATAAAAAGGAAATTGATAACTAACTCGGAAAATATCGTGCTATTGGACTGGGCAGTATACTGGGGAAATTATTGGCTTTTCGTTATTCCTAACGATAATGTAGATATACTGACAACTTCAAATTTACAATTTGATTTCAAGCCAAACAGCTCAACGATACAATGTACTTTTCCATGTTAGAATGTGTTAATTATTGTCAAACACGAGGTAGTTATGTCAATCTTGTGTAAATGAGATAATGCGAGGCGCGGACAAATTCTTCATGCTCGTTTGCGTACGCAGTCTAGCTTCTTGAACGATCATTTGTATCGGCACAACCTCGTTGACAATCCTAAATGTTCCTGTGGTAAAATTGAAACAACGAAACATTTCCTACTTGACTGTCTTTTTACGCCCTTCTGAGAGCACAACTTTGGCCCAGTTCAAAAAGTGTATTTCAAGCCCCAAAACATGTCTCGTGAAATATCCGAAACTTTTGAATGTGAGCAAGAGATATCTATCTGTTTTATATTCCAGGTTGCGTATGGGCCGAAGCCAATTGAACGAACACCTTTTCCAAATGGGAGTAAAGGAGTCCCCACCCTGTTCGTGTGGCGCTGCTAGCGAAAGTATCTGGCATCACTTCCTCACGTGTCCCCGATATGTTACCATACGTGATGTTCTGCATCCGTCTATTAATTCTGTTTCTGCATCATTCTGTCTTAATACAATTCTGTTTTGCGATAGTGACTGCAACCTTGAGAAAAATATTACTATATTCTTATCAGTGCAAGAATTCATAGAAAAAAGCAAACGTTTCGATGTCGAACCAATATATTAGTGATACCTCAACTATACTGTCATTAATACCGCAAAACTTGTGAAAGTGGATACAACTGTATTCTTTTTAATCTATGAATATATATATATATGTGAATTTTTTTTCCACAGGGGGGATTTATAAGGGCTACGCCCTCCTTCCCAATTGTAATTCTCCGAATAAAATATGTTTAAACCAAGAGCACAGCTATTTACTGGCTTACCAGAATCTGCCTCCATATCGACTGATACCCTTCTCTTTGGCGACACAAACCTCTCTGACTCTACCAACTGTAAATAATTTAAGATCGTTCACAGCTATATCATTCAAACCAAGAGATTTTGATTTGTATTACAAACTTATAACCGACCACTTTCACCCGTTTGTTCTTTCATTAATCAATTGGTTTGCATTGTTTCGAGTGTTATCTTGTATTATATTCAACTTATTTTGTAACTGGGAGAGGAGTCCCATATAAGTGTTGTACACTTGCTCTCCAATCCGATTTCGTACGAAATGAAATATGTTTCAACCAATCTTGTATTCTTAGACGCCACAAAGGCATTAAGCAGGGCAGTATATGTTAAGTTGTTTAGGCTGTGCTTGCCTCCAAAGCACCCCCTGACTCGATATTGGATTCACTGATGTGGCTGCGCGAGAACGAATCAGAAACATACAGCGATCTAAGGGGATCATATGGCGGCAACGGCCACTCATTAAAAGAGAACTTCCCGCCATCACTGCAAGATTGGTGCTATACATGAACACTGATCAGAAACTCCAAGTGATTTGGGACGGCATTAGAACAGAACTTTTCTCATGTCATAATTGAGTTCCACAGGATGGAGTTCTTGGAACCCATTCTGTTCGGAAGTAATACGGATGAATTATTAATAAGGCTACGAAAATCTGGTTTTGGCTTCTGTATTGGTAGCATATTTCTCGGTGCCTTATCTTTTGCCGATGATTGGGTATTGTTAGCCCCAACGGTTTATTCAATGAAGAAATTACTAGATGTCTGTTCTGTTTTTGCCTCAAAGCATAATGTGCCATCTAATTCATCAAAAAATATAATCTTACCTTATGCTACTTCTGAATTGAAGCCTAAAATATTTGTTAACGGTTCTCCCAAAGAGTATGTCGATCAGTTTATATATTTAGGCAATTTAATAGGTGCATTTCTTTCAGATCTTAATATTCTGATGGCGCAATTAAACATACTTTTCCAGCCACATAAGTTATTTTGTACCGTCTGTACTTCCTTTTATGGGAGTCAGTTATGGGACTTATTTAGCAAGGACATCGACAAAATGTTTGTTGCATGGCGAAAGGCAGTAGTAAAGTTTATTTGGCAGTTACAAGCAAATACCCACCCAGTTGTCATTACTTCAAAGTGTATGCAAAGATACTTTTCTTTGAATGTCAAATCCACAACAGATTTGTGAAATTCGTATGCTCAATTCTATCGACTGACAATAAAGAGTTGGGATTATGTGCAACATTGGTAGTGGACAGTAGTCAATCATCAGCTGGCAAGCCAGTTAATTTCATCCGTCACATATACCATTTGCACAGAGGCTACTTCATGAAAGGTTGTACTAATAAGGCATACATTATGTGCTCAATATGACGTAGTTGATGAATCACTGCTACATAAATCAAATATTATAAGAGAATTTTGTGAGATCCGACACAAGAAATTTGACTGTATAGTTGATACAGAAGAGTTATTCGAACGAATTCCCGTCTGTGCACAAAATGAGTACTTCGAAGCCTATTGTATATTGTAGCGCCTTGTGTCCTATGTGGGACCATTATTTTCGTACTCGTGGTATTCTCACTTATTTCTGTGTATTTACTATATATATAATATACTATACTGAGTTGTTAAAATGCATGAAATCTGCTTTTGTACCACAAGTACGACAATGAAGATATATATATATATATTCATGTATGTATTGCATATGTACATGAACATTTAATACTAGTATACAGTAGGCTATGTCCTGTATGGGTGTGTCCCCCGCGGTAATGGTGTAGTATTTCATTTAACACCTCCTCCTCCTCCTCCTCCTCCTCCTCCTCCTCCTCCTCCTCCTCCTCCTCCTCCTCCTCCTCCTCATCATCATCATCATCATCATCATCATCATCATCATCATCATCATCTTCTTCGGGCACAGCTCAGCCATTCCATTGACTCAGCCGGCTCATGTGTGTAAATCGGCAAACTAGTTTCGAAACATAAAACGCAGCTCTGCCGCGGCTTGAGATTTATTTTCCTTTTGTGCATTAAGCATAAAACAAAAAGCCTCTCAAATGCACGTTGCTGAGTCCTCTAACACGCTGGTTTCATGCCCATACAAATAATCACTAACTATATTCTTTTACGCGCCTTTATAACCGCACTTGAATATATTCTTTGACTTGCATCCAGCATTCCAGGAATATAAACATAAAGTCGACATTATGATAGCTTCTAAAAAAAAGCAGTCCTTCGGTATATTTTTGCAAGAAAACAACCCGTCGCGGAAATATATTGACACAGTCAATTACAAATATTCTTAATTTAAAGCTGTATATACTTTACATAATCGTTTGTTCCATTTGTTTTAATTACCCCTCTCATTCCCATGCACACATACACAAATGGAGTTTTGATTCCAAGCAATTCCCGACCCCCATCCTATAAAGTAAAGTGGTGATCTGGTGTTATCAGCAGCACTGAAATACGGTCAGTTGCAATGGTGTAAATGTAAAAATGTTTCTTAAATAGCCTTGAACGAAATACTTGCTTCACAGCAAATTTGTCTGAGGGCTTTCAAAATTTGAATGATTGGAATTGGGTATTCACAGACTTTGCATAAATTGAAATGCTAAAATTTTGGTTTATGGTTCATTATATACAACTTTATCACAAATCTGTAAAACCAACTTGGAACACCACCTCTATTTGAGGCAATAAAAGTTTTGTAGATATTCAAGATTTAAATTGTGTGTGCATGAGAGATTTTTTTCTCGAAAATTTGATTGGTTTCTAATCAGGCCTTTGGGGCAAAAAACAAAGTTAAATACAGCCTTCGATGTATTTTCCAAGTGTTAATTTATGATAATTAATCAGGTAAGACAAATAATCCACACCAGTGGCATAAAAGGAGCAGTCAGAAAATTCACTTCGACCCCGGCGCGCTAACATTGGCAATGCTTTTATGCATTGCTATCCAACATTACAGAGTGACAGGGTGATCTAGTCTGAGAACATGGCGCGAATGAATAGATATAAACATCCAGTGAAACCTCCGTATGTGGGCACCTCTCCAAAGTGGGCACCTCCTTATAGCGTGCACCTTTCTTCGGTCCCGTTTCATTTTTCCTATTAACTACATTATAAAGCCCCCTCTCTAAATCGGGCACCTCCCTAATCTGGGCACTGGGCACCTTAAACATGTACCAAAATCTGTTAAAGTAGGCACTGTTATTTTGTTCAATAAATATTTTACTTTGTAAAAGTGTTTTTTTTTTTTGCATCAGGACTTGCCACCATTAACTTTTAATTCTTTAAGCGTCATTTTTCTATCAATGCTCATCACCTAATTTAATCCCCCTATCACACCAGAGTACAGTACATGTACAGGCCAGCATCAACAAAGCATCAAAGCATAACAGTTGTTTTAGTCCACAGTGACTTCTGACAGCTTTGTGGATTAACCATAGTGCATTAAGGTATCAAAGTGGAGAGAACAATTGACTCTACTGGAAAGCAAGTTAGTGTGTGGATGAGTGTCAGCTCAGTGATTTACTCAACCTTTCAGTTTGATACTTTGATGTGCCTGCTGGTAATGATTGAGTCGGGACCTGTTCTGGACTTTATTTATCTACATAGTACATGTAGTTGATATTTAATTGATTTTTTTTTCAAGAAATGAAGGCAGAATGTTGAAAAAACTGCTTTTTTCATTTATTTCATGTGGGATTAAGATATGTGTATATAATTATACATGTACATGAATACATGTAGATGTGTATGCATGCATATGTATAGCCTCTCCCTTATCTTTGTTGCTCATCCATACAACCCAAAATGGCAGACCCTCCGTAAAGTAGGCACCTCCCTAAAGAAGGCATTTTGCTCCAGTTCCAAGGGTGCCCACTTTACGGCGGTTTTACTGTACCTCTGGGAGAGAGAGAGAGAGAGAGAGAGAGAGAGAGAGAGAGAGAGAGAGAGAGAGAGAGAGAGAGAGAGAGCGCGTGCGTGCGTGCGTGCGTGCGTGTGTGTGTGTGTGTGTGTGGTGTTAGCATTAGGAGAATAGCAACAGGAGATGCAGTTTATCTGGGCATAACCACAATGGCCTGTTCATAATGCACTATGATTCCTGGTTCAAATTTAATTTATAAACCTGCATACCACCTGTTAACTGTTCTTTTGAGCATTACATGCTGAAAATGTAAACGTTTAGTTTATGCATTTATTTCAGAAGCACAAAAAATAAAAATTTCATATAAACTTGTGAACTATTTTCATGAATTTTGTGTTTGTTTACGCCATCGAGTAGCAAATTTTAGCAAGAAGTAAATCTCCAAAGAATAAGCAGGTTCAACTAAAATTTTCCTGATTTAGCTGGCGTGTAGCAAAGGGAAAATATAAACGAATCAGAAGTGAACTTCATTTACATTGCATGTATGAGCTTAACATTATAGTCTGCATGGGATGACAGGCATTCGCGCCATGAAGCACCAACGTTCTCCATGGCGCAGAAGCCTGTCAACCTATGGAGGCTATAAGCTCACACACGCTATGCAAATGAAGATCATTTCTTATATATATATATATATATATATATATATATATATATATATATATATATATATATACGCCGACGCAGATAGACACAAATATACAATGGAAAAACTTACTTCTGATCTGGTACTGGATGGTGTCCCGCCTAATCAATGTCGGTGGTCAACATAAACTGTAGCTTTATATATTCAGATGAAAAGTCGATCACGCAACCACCATACAAACGCGTTCAATAGGCCAGTTAATTATAATCAATAATTGAATTGATATAAATTTTTTTTAATGTTTGGAACGAGCGGGAATAACACCACTGTAAGCCCCTTGTGGAGGAAATGTAATTTACACACAAGGAAAAGTACGATCGCACTGTATGGAGTTAGATGAACTGTAAAGCAGATGAAACTGGAGCAAACAATTGGCATTCTTTGCAACACCTTTCGAAGAGGTAATGTTTTGATTAGACTCAAGATATTTTACATGGACACACAAATACCTATTTCAGGCTCAACGAATGTCAAACGGCTGCACAAATAACTTCGCATCTTGACATTGTTATTTTTATTTCATGGTAATTATGTATATAACATCGTATGATGTCGTTGTCCACGGGAATTGACAAATGGTTTCAACTAATTGAATTCATTGACTGGGGCAAATGGTAAAGCTATGTATACCTTCAAAAGTTAAGAGTTTCCATGCATACTCGACGGCACATCTCGCACGAGACTAACCGAAACACATATTTCTTGTTGATGGAGACGGTCTAAACATTTGGGGTGTACTCATTGGACAACACTTAAAAGCTGGCATAACAATACATATTCTCCCACTTTCCTGCATGTGGTATTTGGATCGGCTTTTCTATCAGTGAATATTTGTCCAACTCAGCAAACTCACCTGGCACAGTGAAAATTTTGATGTCAAGTTGAATCAAAGTTTTAGAGCACAAGAATTTTGCAGACTCTATCTATCTATCTATCTATCTATCTATCTATCTATCTATCTATCTATCTATCTGTCTGTCTGTCTGTCTGTCTGTCTGTCTGTCTGTCTGCCTGTCTGTTTGTCTGTCTGTCCGTCTGCCTGCCTGCCTGCCTGGCTGTATGTCTGTCTGTCCCGTCCTCCTGTATATATATTTTGAAGAGGTTACAAAGGCATTAAATAATTGACCCCCAAAGAAAAACTAACAAGACAGAACAAAAAAATGTTTTTACATTCTCCAGTACTTGCTGAAATAGGAAATACCGCGAGTTTACCAACCACATCATTGCTGTATAAACTTTCAAAGAACTTATGACACTTAAAAGCAAGATCACAGAATATATAAAGTCGATTATCTCAGATTTAAGCATGAAAAAGAAATATGTGTTTCGGTTAGTCTCGCTCGAAATGTGCCGTCGAGTATGCATGAAAACTCTTTAACTTTAGAAGGGATAAGTAGCTGTCCCATTTGCCGCGGTCAATGAATCCAATTAGTTAAAATCATTTGTCAATTTTCGTGGACAACGACATCATACGATGTTATATACATAATTACACTGAAATAAAAATAACTGTCAAGATGCGAAGTTATTTGTGCAGCCGTTTGACATTCGTTGAGCCTGAGATAGGTATTTGTGTAAGCATGTAATACATCGTGAGTCTAATCAAAATATTACCTCTTCGAAAGGTGTCGCAAAGAATGCCAATTGTTTGCTCCAGTTTCATCTGCTTTATGGTTCATTTAACTCCAAACAGCGCGATCGTATTTTTCATTGTGTGTATATTACATTTCTCCGCGTCGGGTTTATAGTGGTGTTATTATTAATTTAATTATTGATTATAATTTACTGACCAATTGCACGCGTTTGTATGGTGGTTGCGTGATCGACTTTTCCTCTGAATATATAAGGCTACAGTTTATGAACACCGACATTGATTTGGCGGGACACCATCAAGTCAGAAGTAACCTTTACCATTGTACATTTGTGCTTATCTGCGTGGGTATATGTATGTGTGTGTGTATATATATATATATATATATATATATATATATATATATATATATATATATATATATATATATATATATATATATATATATATATATATATATATATATATATATATATATATATATATATATATATAAAGATCTTCATTTGCATAGCGTGTAGCCTCCATAAGTTGACAGGCTTCTGCGCCATGGAGTACGTCAGTGCTCCATGGCGCGAATGCCTGTCAACCCCTGCAGAAGACTATAAGCTCATACCCGCAATGCAAATGAAGTTCACTTCTGATTTGTTTATATTTTCCCTTTGTTACGCGTCAGCTTAATCATGAAAATTTTAGTTGAACCTGCTTATTGTTTGGAGATCTGCTTCATGCTAAAATTCGCTACTCGATGGCGTAAACAGAAAAACACAAAAGTCAAGAAAATAGTTTACAAGTTTAATCGAATTTTTTAATTTGATGCCTCACAAATAAAGGTATAAACTAAAAGTTTATATTTTCGGCATTTATTGCTTAAAAGAACAGTTAACAGGTGGTATGCAGGTTTTATGAAATGGGAATGACGGGAAATTAAAGTTGAACCAGGAATCAAGGTGTATTATGAAGAGGCCATTGCGGTTATGCCCAGATAGACTGCATCTGCTGTCCCTATTCTTCAAATGCTAAAACCACACACACACACAGACACAGACACAGACACACACACGCAGAGGCATGTATATATATATATATATATATATATATATATATATATATATATTCACTCGTGCCATGTTCTCAGACTAGATTACCCGGTTACTCTGTAACGTTTCATAGCAATGCATAAAGGCATTGCCAATGTTTGCGCGCAGGGGCCATCAGTGACACGCTGCTTGGAGTGTCAATGTTTCAGTGATGAGTTAAGTCTCTATTTTGAGGTCTGGGTGCAAACCCATTAATTTTTTACAAGAATTTTATTTGTGTGTTTTGTTTATTTCCTTTTCTCTATCGATCTTAATTCTTAATGCCAATTGAAGTGATTTTTTATGACTGCTCCCTTTATGCCCAGATTATCGTAAATTAAACCTTGGAAATACCCCGAAGGCTGTATTTAACTTTGCTTTTTGCCCCAAAGGCCAGGTTTGATACCAGCCAAGTTTTCGAGAAAATAATTCTCTCATGTACCCACAATTTAAATCTTGAATATTTTAAAAACACTCATAGACTGAGATAAAGGTGGTGTTCCAAGTTGAATTTACAGGTTTGCGATAAAACTATATTTGATGAACAAAAAAAACAAAATTTTAGCATTTCAATTTGTGCAAAGTAGGTGAATACCTAATTCAAATCATTCAAATTCTGAAAGTACTCAGACAAATTTCCTGTGAAGCAACATTTTCTTTCTAGGCTCTTTAAGAAACATTTTCACATTTACACTATTGCAATTGACTGTTTCAGCGCTGATAACACCAGATCACCACTTTTATTTTGTAGGATGGGGTGGGTAACTGCTTGGCATTCAAATTTTATTTGAGTATGTGTGCATGGGAATGGAGGGGGTGATTAAGACAAATTGGAATGAACGACGGGTTGCATTTGTTATCTTGCAAAATATTCCGTAGGACCGCTTTCTTTTAGAAACTATCATACTGTTGACTTTAAGTTTATATTCCTAGAATGCTGGATGCAAGTCAAAGAAAATATTCAAGTGCGGTTTTAAAGGCGCGTAAAACAATATAGTAGGTGATTATTTGTACGCACATGAAACCAGCATGTTAGAGGACTCAGCAACGTGCATTTAATAGGCTTTTTATTTTATGCTTAATGCATAAAGGTGAAAAAGTGAAGCAGCGGCAGAGCTGCGTTTGATGTTGCTAAACTAGTTTGACGATTTAGACACATAAGTCGGTTGACTTGATGGATTGGTGGAGTTGTGCCCGATGATGATGATGATGATGATGATGATGATGATGATGATGATGATGATGATGATGATGATGATGATGATGATGATGATGATGATGATGCTGATGCTGATGATGTATTGAGCGAAAAACTACACCATTACCGCCGGGAACTTAGTTTAAACGTATTTATTTAGTCTGGCTAGCCCTATAGTACATCGAGATGACTAATACACGGGTTCTCCAGAACATGGAGACACACGGTAGGTATGTAGAAGACACACATGACAATACAAATGTTACCAATATATTATATCTGTGTAAACTCTATGCGAATATCAAGATTTGATTACATATAAGATACAAGTTAAACCAGTATGAATTGAGTTCTATATATACCCGTTAAAGAAAAAGGTGTGATACGAATGAATTTGCATAGTCCAACCGATGATCACTACAGAAACGGAAACTTTTACTTAAAGCGCCTGGTATCAATAATGTACTGATGGAGAGCATCACAGATCTGGATATTTAGGCAGTTAGAAAGCTCGTTACTGCCACGGAGAAATATTTTAACTAACCTATCACTACCAATATGAATTATAAAATGAGGGCAATCAAAGGGATAACAGTAGTAAGTAACTGGTTTCTCTGAACGATGTACTAGGGACAGAAGAGTAGGAAATGCTTGGAGTCTTCAGTGGTATAAGAACAGGCACAGGATGGGTCAGGAAGGATGTTAATTATGTGAAGATCGGAGTTAGTCTTGAGAATCCTAGGCGTAATTGCATGTGGCAAATATTAGCAAATCTGTCACCATGGAGATAGAACTCAGGAACAGTGTCTGTGGCTAAGAGAGTAGTTTTAAGTTTCGATTTGAATATATGTAGAGAAAGCGATTCTCTAATGTCGGAAGGCAGGTTATTCCACTGTTTCATTGCATCTGGGAGAAAAGAGTTATTCAGACGCGATGTTCTACATCTAACGGGGCGCACTGACATTGAATGTCGGAGAGCATGACCAACAGGAGGAGGGGGTACTAGATTAGATAGATAAGAAGGAGTCAGTTTGTGGTACATTTTGTAAAAGGAGGACAAGCATGAAGTATTTACGTCTGTCTGCAAGAGTTGACCACCCAAGTTCACGAAGTAAATGAACATGTGATATATGTTTCAAGGCACCTGTACAAATTTTAGCAGCATTATACTGAATCGATTCCAATCGATCAGACAGCACTTTACCACAGTTGTCGAATAATACACAGCCGTACTCAAGGATTGGACGGATCATAGAACAATATAGTTTGACTAGGGATATGCGGTACCACTCAAGGTGATACCAAGATGTGTATGACTGTCTGCCTCAGGAATCGGAGAGCCAGGCAAGAAAACCGGCGGATGATGAGGTTTCACTCATTTCACAGAAAATATAACAGATAATGATTTGGTGGCATTGAATAACAGTCGCCATAGCCTGCACCAGTAATGTATTAGAGACAGATTGGTGTTTAGGTGGCGTGAGGATTGAAAAGGGTTATTGGCAATTTCAAGTATGCTAGTATCATCAGCGAACAATCTCACTTTGCACGTGACATTGTCCACTAGGTCATTTATATAAACCAAGAATAGGAGGGGCCCGAGGATAGAGCCCTAAGGCACTTCAGCCTGGATAGGAAGCCAGGCAGAAGATTGACTATGAATAGTAACTCTTTGGAGGCGATCAGAAAGATAACTTTCAACTCTGGTAACAAGATGATCCAATATGCCAAGCTGCTTGAGTTTGAAGAGGAGTCCAGGATGCCATACCATGTCGAATGCCTTAGAGACGTCAAGAAAATACCATTCTGGCGTCTTTCAATAGTTCTAGACCGTTGTAGATAATATGAAGTAGGTAGACAAGTTGATTGATTGTTGAGTCGCCTGCCTTGAAACCTAATTTTTGTGTGTAAGGAGATTGTTTGCAGTTAAATATCCATACAGGGCATTAAACATAATGAGTCCAAAGACTTTCGAAACATTACAGAGTAAGGATATTGGCCTATAGTTACTTTTTATTTGTCTGTTAGATTTTTTGAAGACAGGACAAATATTGGAACGTTTCCAGGACAAGGGAAAGTAAGCTTGGTTAAGAGAAAGTTTAAATATTTTTGTAAGAGGATTACTGATGGAGTGAGCAGTATTTTTGAGATGGATGTTGCCAATATTGTCAGGCCCGGTTGCAGAAGTAGCTCTTAGAGACAATGTGACAAAAATTTACAGTCAATAAAAGAATTACTTACTTACTTACTTAATAATACTTTCAAAACGTCCTGCTCACCAAACATGATTTCAGTTAGTCTAGAATCAGTGCGGTGACTAAATTCAGGCATTGGTGGGGAATCAATGTCATGAGAATTTGGGCATTGACTTGCAAAATAGGTATTAAAAATAGCACATTTTTTAGCATTGCAAGATATGATTTGGTCGTTTTCAATTATTGGTGGAATATCCTCGTGGACTTTAGATCCCAAGACAGACTTAAATAAGCTTCACCATTGTTTTGGATTTATTTCGTTATCATCCAGGTTAGAACGTAATTTATTAAAGTAAGAACACGTCGATTTTTGAATTTTAATAGGGATGTGGCTACGTGACTTCTTGTAGACCTGGTAAAACTTCTCGATCTTCATGGAAACCTAGAATGTATAGGGACGCGGCATGCTGCTATATTCTTAAAACGCTTCCATGCCCGATTGCAAGGGAGTATCACTATCAAGCCACTGTTGGCAAGGAACGAGATGCCCATGCTAAGGTGCGACAAGTGCATTTTGCACCAGCTGATCCCCTTCAGATGGGGAGAACGAACGTCCCATGGAAGTGATGCGGGCTGGAGGGAATACCCTGGCAGCCAGTGTCGATGAACTCTGGAAGACCATGGAGAGATTTAATGAGCATCTCGGGCGGTTTGAGTCCGGGGAACTTGGAAAGATGGTGAACAATCTCATGGATGCGGTGAAGGCTCTGGACCACAAGGTAGCACAGTCACCCCGCGCACCAAGCCGTGAGGGGCGGCCTAGCTCACCGGCCCGAAGCCCCCAGACGGGGGACCAACCCTGTTTTGAATGCGGGGAAGTAGGCCACTGGAAGAGGGACTGCCCTAAATCTAGGTCACCCAGCCTGCGACCCAATTCGGGAAACGGACGGGGGCCGAGTCCGGACTCAAGGGCTCGGCCCACAACACACTGAGAAGGAAAGAACCAATATCAGGCCCTTCCCCTCCCTTAGAATTCCCAGAAGTTAAGGCCAGACTAGCTAGCAGCCATGGTTTAACCTTGTGGGTGCAATTAAAGATTGCTGGGTTAGTGGTGGATGCCATTCTTGATACTGGGGCTTAAATTACAATCATTTCTGAAGACCTCTTTGCAAAAGTAGCCCCAGACATCCCACTTGGTAGTCTAAAACCAGCTTCACTGTGCAGGTCACCTGGCTGAAATATACGAAATTACTGGCAAATGTTTTAAATAGGCACCCTCAGTCAACAGTTGACTTTTTTGACAATTTTGAGGATTTATGAATACATATGGACAACCAGAAATTTGGGTCTGGGTCCTTGGCCTATTATCGGCTTGGTGACCTGATTTTGACTTATGGATTAAACCAAACCATCAGGGTCGCAACAAGGATAAATGACACCCCCCCCCCCATGATTATTGGCCTCGCCATAATAAATATGAAAAACCATACTTCAGGTGTTGGAGTGGTGCTAACAATACACACATTACTTCTAGAAACCAATAAAAGGTTAAATTCTGAACAAGGGGGCTGTGTGACTGCCCATGATCAGCTGACCTAGAGATTCATCACACTTGTAATTCGGTGAACTTGAGAATCAAGGTCACGCATTTACTCAGTTAGTCTGACCTGTAGGGAAGAACGCTAACATGTGCAACATCAAGGTCTCAGTTCAAGTAGTTCTGAAGTTGTAATGCAGAGTAAAATCTGACACAGTACCACCTAGTGAACAACTAACCCTTCCACAAGGAACATATCTACCAAGTTTCATCTTAATCTGAGTGACGGTTATGGAGAAGTAAAAAATGTAGCGAAAACTCACACAAAATCATAAGAAATAGAATAAAATTGCAGTGTCACCTGGTGAACAAATCAAGAACTAGGAGTCCCCAGAGGTGTCCCTGTGTGATATCAAAGCAATCGGATGAGCGGGTTTGGAGAAGATTTTTAAGACTTGGCAAAAAAAAACCCCAAAAATGTCTGGAGCATGACTATTTGAACAAACGTGGTAGAAACCCACCAAAGGTTCATTGCCACCAAGTTTGAAGTCAATCTGGAAGACAGTTTGGAAGAAGAAGTCGAAAAAGTGAATTAGCATTAGAATGCCCATTGACTTACATAGTAATCAACAGAAAAGGTGCATTTACCTATAAGTACCCAAATAGGAAAATCATTAAAAATCAGACATCCACAGCAGTGCCACTTTCCGAACAACTTTGCTTGACCCTTCCTCAAGGAACATATCCACAAAGTTTTAGCTTAATCTGAGTGACGGTTCTAGAAAGGAAGTCAAAAATAGCAAAATCACACAAAAATCATAATATCATAAAATTGCAGCGCCACCTGGTAAACAAATTAAGAACTAGGAGTCCCTAGGAGTGCCCCTGTGTGATATCAAAGCAATTTGGTGATTTGCCCACCCCCCACCCCCACCCCCCAAAATCATATAAAATCCAAAAATCACTGAAGCAGGACTATTTGAACAAATCTGGCAGACACCCACCCAAGGCACATTTTTGTCAACTTTGAAATGAATTTGGCTGGCAGTTTTGGAGAAGGAGTCGAAAATGTGAATAAGCATTATAATGGCTATTGACTTACATAGTAATCAATAGGAAAGGTGCGCGTACCGATAAGTACCAAAATTGAAAGCCTCTTTAAAAATCAGGAATCCACAGCAGTACCACAAAGTGAACAACTTTGTCCGACTCTTCCAAAAGTAACATATAGAGCAAGTTCCAGCTTAATCTGAGAGTTGGGTCCGGAGAAGAAGTTGAAAAAGCAAAAACACACAAAAAAATCTCTTAAAATTAGAAAAAAAATGCAGCATCACCTGGTGAACAAATTAAGAACCAGGAGTCCCTAGAAGTGTTACTGTGAGTTATAAAAGCAATCAGGTGAAGAGTTTCTGATCCGAAGATTTCTTAAGATTTGCCCCCAAAAAACAACAGAAAAATTCATAAAAAATCCAAAAGTCACTGAAGCATGACCATTTGAACAAACTTAGTGGAAACTCACCCACGGTTTACCCCCATGAAGTGTGAAGTAAATCTGGCTTAGGGTTTTGGAGAAGTCTAAAATGTGAATTGTGGATGGACAGGTGACAGACGACAGACCATCCTATAAGCTCAGCTGACTGACAAGTCATGATATATTGTGCACCAAACAGTCTGGCTTTAGGCTGCATCACGCTACGCAAACCAGTCTCTATGGATTGACTGAATATGTTTACAATGGAATCCAGAGAAAAGTTGTTAGTCAGGTGGCCTTTGATTTTAAATATGGCTTTCAACACACTGAATTACAAAATACTTCTTAATAAACTCATGCATTATGGTTTCAAAGACATCAGCAATCTATGTTTCTAAATCATATTTCAAGCCTAAAACAAGCAGCATGTATGAATGGGAATCTGTCTCAGCCCAAAATCATGAGGACCGACATGTCCCAAGGGTATATCCTTGGGCCGCTGTTGTTTGTCTTGTATGTTAATGATCTTTCTGTGTGCCTCCAAAATATGAGGTACACATGTACGCAGATGACACTTTTTTTTATTATTCCCATGGAACTCAAGGGAAAGTCTCAGAAATTCTGCAAAATGACTTACAACGTATATTTCAGAAAACCGTTTTTGCACACCTATATAATTCAACTTAATAATGACAGCAATGAGATTCAACCATTACCAAAACATACATCTTCCAATACCAATGTGAAGAAACACATATTATACTTCTGTCTTGAGACAGGCAGTGACCCATAAGGGGCAACTGCTGGTTTTTAACCGGTCCTCTCAGCAGTAAAAAGGGGATTTTGAGCCACTTTGCACTCGATGACCCCGAAATCCTGGATTCTGATTGATCGAGAAAGGTCACGTGATCAGTCGCTGTGCATTAATGTTCCTGTCTCCTGATTGGTCGAGAGTGGTCATGTGACCAGCGACCAGGAAAATGAAATGATTCGAAAAAAGAAAAACGAGGCTCTTACCTTCGCCTGTGAGTGGATTTTCTTTAACTTTTTCGTTTTCATGATACAAGTTTTCCAGATCCCCACTTAGTGCCCAGCTTCAAGCCAGTTTCACAACTAAGGCACCCCAGAGGAACTCCCAATGTACCAGATGGGGTATCATGACTTGGGCTCAAGGTTTGTTAATTGTAGGTTCTCTGTAGCCATTGTGTTTGATAAGAAGTGTAGGTTGAGAGCAAATTAATTTGCTTTATACAGCAATATTTTGGAACATTCTAGATTCTGAACATAGAACCAGAGCCTGACTTTCAAATGGGAAAACAATGTGAAGAAACTTCTGTAAGGAATTCACATGGAATTTGTGTTCTAAAGTGTTTAAAATTTCATTCCAGATTTTACCAGAACAGGATGGTTAATACTCACTTTTGTTTTCTCAGGCACTTTAAATTACTTTGGGGTCAAAGATCCTGGGAACGAAGTGTGAGACATATTACTCCAATTGAAATTTTGACACCTGATTGACAACACATCTAGACAGCATGTCTGTTAAAAATGTTTTGCACTGTCACGGGGCAAAGGTAGAAAAAACAACCTTGTTTCTCCAGATAATGGGAAAACATTTTCTTTTTAGCAAGTTACAGGGTCTGATCCAATAGTTACCAATATGTTTATTAGCATTGAGAAATCTGGGCACAGTAATCAATAGGCAGTAATCTTTGTTTTAAAGATACACTTTAGACCTAGATTTTGTATTATTGTTGCTATTTTGTCTTTCATTTATTCTGAAACCATCTAGAGCTGAGTATAAAGACGAGTTTAAGATACAAATTCCTTCTAGAATCTTTTTGGAAATTACATTCTCATGACTTCTTATCAATATGATTAACATATGCCTTGACCTTTCCCGTGCCCCCTTTTCTAGAATATTCATTTCTTCCCTATAAATACTTATCTCCCACACATCACAACGCTCCATGCAGCAGTCCAACTGTTTACAAGTAGTAGCCAGGCCTCATCAGCAGAGGCCTTGTCTCCTTGATTTCAGAGCTAATGTTCTATACATCTTATTTATTGTGTCTGTCCAGGCTAAAACAGCCAGCAGTGTGGTGAGAGTATGTTGTTTTCTTCACCGTAAGTTGCAATAATTTGGACTGTGATTTCATTATTTTTTCCCAACCAGACTGAGCCATTATAGGTAAAGAAAGAGTGTAAAAGTGCAAAGAGACCATTTTTAAAGGACTTGCAAGGTGCTTCAGTATGCTGTGTTGTAGAATGTTACAAGTCTCCATTAACCAGTCTGAGTGTCTGGTTTTGTGATTCGTTGAGGAAAATTGTTCAAGGCTGTGTCAACAGATGCAATTTCTGCAATTGTTTAATTGCTCATGGGCAGTGTTATTGTAGTAAGTGTGGTGATCAAGGTAATGAATATACATGTCTCCCATGCCACAGACCTTTACCGACAAAATACTTCGGGCCTGATGGCAACATATGCAAGACTTGTAAAAACAAGAAGTCTTACCGAACAGCACTAGACAATTTAGTGGAAGATATTAGCCTTTATCCAAGCAACAACGGTCACAAGCATAGTTATAGAGATTTTTTTTGATGATCATTTGAATAATGATGTGCACTATCTTAGAGTACAATTACAGAAAAGAAATGCAGTGGAAATTTCATTTGATCTTATGAGCAAGATTGATAAAACAGAATCCAATAGATAGGAAAATGGAAACAATTCCAGCTTTCCATAGTGAAACAATGACCCTGCTAGCTTCCAACAACATAGACACTATGCTGAAGGAGGCATACAGTAATTTGCTTCGCAATGTAGATAAATTTTTTCGTGAAGGCTCTAAATGGCATCTGGAAGAAGTAATTGAATTAATTATCAAAGTGGGAACATGGCATACAAGCAGGGGTTCATCATCTGTACCCACCCCATAGCCACCCAAAGTGGATGTCTAACACCCACTTGGTCATAAATGTTTGGAATCAGAATGAAAAATGTTTTATGTGGGCTGTTTTGTCACCTTGGGTTCAGCATCAAGTCATGTTGAAAGAGTAAGCAATTACATTGCCTATCAGGAAGAACTAAACTTTGGAGGCATTTCCTTTCCTGTCAAAATTACAGATTTTGCCAAGTTTAAGAAGCTGCATCCTTGGCTCCCTATCAATGGTGATGGTTTTGAGCGGAAAAACTTTATTTCTAATGTATGTCACTGCAAGCACAAAGAACAAACATATTGAGTCGCAACTGCTACAAGAATGACATTATGTTTGGATAAAAAGTGTGTCACGTCTGAGATTTCACAAAAATAAGCACCAGGGGAGAATGTATTACTGCTCAAATTGCAAAACACCTTATACAAAGGTACGAAGTGTACTGGAACATGAGCCCACATGCCAAACATTTGGTCTACAGAAAACCAAGATGCCAAATCAGGCAGCATTTGTACATTCAAGAATAAAGGAAACAAACTGCCTGCCCCGTTTGTTATTTATGTTGACTTTGAGTCTATCATTGTTCCACTCAGTGAACACCAAAGCACACACACTGTGAAAGAAAGTCTTCACATTCCCTCAGGATTTTGCATGTACACTGTGCGGAAAGGACCCTCGATTTTCCTCAAAACCACCAACATTATACAGGAGCGAGGATGTTGCCATGACCTTTCTAGAGCATCGCAAAGTAGAAATCTGAAGGTTTACCAATATATTCGATGATTCTGTGCCTATCATGATGACAGAGAAAGACAAACAAAAATTCCAGTAGGAAAACATTTGCTACTTTTGAAAACACAAATAGTCAGTCAGTCAGACAAAGTGAGAGATCAGAACCACTTGAATGGGCAATATTGAAGCGCAGCACACTGTAATATACAGGCTTACTTCAAAAGTAAGAAGAGAGACATGCTGGAGAATCTGTTCAAGGGCAAACGTATTTATAAATCAGATGAAGATGTGTGCATATGCTGACACAGGCACTTTACAATGGAAATACACCATTCCAGTAGTGATTCAAACTTGAAAGGGTATGATGCTCACCTAGTGGTGGAGGCAGTTGGAAAAGTGGACTTGGGTGACATAAGTGTATTCCACAATCTTGTGAAAAAAAATGTTTCCATTTCATTGGGAAATGCTCAGTTTATAGATTCATTGCAGTTTCTGAATCAGAGTCATGATGAATGAGCTAGAGGGGTGAAAGAATTTGAACATGTAAGTCGATATTTCCAAGGAATTCAGAAAGAACTGCTGACATGGAAAAGCATGTATCCCTACGAATACATGGACTCAGTGGCACCTGTTGATGAGACTTGCCTCTGATCCATTGAGGCCTTTTACAGTACACTTCCTGGACGAGGAATCAGTCAACAGAGCTATGCACATATACAGAAAGTATGGGCAATGTTTGACTTGCAAACATTAGGTAACTATCATGATCTATACTTACTGACAGATGTCCTTCTTTTGGTTGATGTTTTTGAAAATTTCCGCACCCTCTCTTTGAGGGAATATGGTTAAGACCCAGCCCGCTATTACACATCTCCAGGGCTGGCTTTGGATGCAGCACTGAAAATGTCTGGAGTGTCACTCGAGTTACTATCTGATGTACACATACATCAGTTGATAGGGAAAGGAATAAGATGTGGTGTATCCATGATAACCTATCATTTTGCAGAAAGAAAAGATGGAGAGAGTGAAATGCTGTATATGGATGTGAATGATTTGTATGGCCTTTCCCTCATGCAATCCCTTCCAGTTGGTGGATTTCAGTGGATGACATGCTCCCAACAGAAGGTGCCAACTATGTTGCAGAAGTATACCTTGATTATCCATCTGAATTGCACAAACTACACAATGATTTTCCTTTGGCAGCAGAAAATATTCAGGTTACATCAGACATGATTTCTCTACATTCTGCTCATCTGTTGAAAACATTAAAGGACCCTTTGGACGTAAACTGGTTCCCCATCTCAGCCCATGGAAACCATATGTGGTTCATGGATGTCCTTTACAACTGTATCTTGGGCTGGGCATGGTGTTGAAAAAAGTCCATCGAGTGCTTCTTTTCAAGGAAGGGTCTTGGCTTGGGCCATACATTCAAAAGTACACTGAGACTCTACTTCAGATTCTGAAAAGGACTTCTTCAAACTGATGAATAATGCAGTTTTTGGCAAAACAATGGAAAATCTTCACAATGGCATCAATTACAAGCTTGTCACAGATGAGAAAAAACTAAAGAAACATTTAGCTGCACCAAACTACAAGACTTATCACATTTCCATGAAAATTTGGTAGGAAGAAGTAAAATCACAACCCAGATCACCCTGAAAAAGTCAATTTACATAGGACAAGCAATCTTGGACCTTTCAAAGTTACTCATGTCCCAGTTTCATTATCAGAAGATGCTACCACTGTTCAATGTGCAATCTATGAGGCTTATGTTCACAGACACCAACTCATTGCTGTATCATGTGACAACCGCTGATTTGAATGCAAAACTGAGCAAAATTGCTGCTGACTTAGACAACTTAAACTATCCTACAGATCACCCACTTTACAGCAACAAGAACAAGAAAGTTGTACAAATGTTCAAGGCTAAGTGTGCCCGACAGAAAATGGCTGTTTTCAGTGGGTTACATGCAAAAATGTACAGCATCAGAATGGCTAACAGAAAGAACACAAAGGCAACAGGCTTGAGTAAAGCTGTCATCAGAAGGTTGACTTTTGATGATTTCCTGCATGTACTGAAAACCGGTACATATATCAGGAAACTGGGCAGAAAAATACATTCCTACCATCACCAACTGGTAACAGAATCAGTGAGTCAGATAGCACTGTCTGCATATGATGACAAGCGTTATATTTTGAATGATGGTATATCAACTTTAGCTTGTGGCCATAAATTGATCCTCAAACTGATGCTTTGTCATTTTAACCCTGGGTGAAGCTGGATTAACTTGAAAACTGTATATGAAGACATGCAGCCTAAAGTTGACTTTGTGTCTGGTCTGGATGGACTGGGGGATACACACGAAAATGTGCCCATCCTGGTGGCAGTTGATGACTTGATGGATATAATGGACAAGCACGTGCTGGATATGTTCACCAAAAAAGTCACCATGAGAATAAATTCATCATATCAATTGTTTAAAATCTTTTTGCTGAAAACAATTTTTTTCGCTCCATCAGTTTGAATGCTGATTATCTTGCAGTTTTTAAAAATGCAAGGGACAGACAACAAATAACTGTGTTAGCCAGGCAACTTGAACCTAACAGAAGTCAAGCTGTGGTGGAAGCATTTGAAAAAGCAACCAAGGACAGGCATGGCTACCTCCTCATTGATTTTGCACCTGGAACACCCAGGAATATAAGAAACTGCACCCACCTTTTTATCTTCAAAACCTACTGTGTCCATTATCAAGCACATGTGATGGTGTGGAGAAAACGCTTACAACAGGAGGGTGTGCATGCAAAGAAAAAAATTTCAAGTGGCTGCAGATAAATGCCATCATCCTGTCTTCTTTAAATGCATGCCCATCAAGCGTGAAAAGTGGCATGATACAAAAAGCACCTCCTGATTTGATGGATGTCATTTGTGAATGCGTGTTCAACATACTCAGAGGTAATGTGACACTTCCCAAGAGTCAAAAGAAAGGGCTTCAAAAACATAAGCACAAACTATGGAAACTGGTTGCAAAAGGTGTATCAAGAGGACAGAAAAAGAAAATCCCCAACCAGAGGGGAGAATTCTTGTCTATATTTTTACCATTAGTGGCATCACTTGCAAGCAGTCTCTTCAAAATTGCCTGAGATGAAGACCTTCAAAAGGATGAAGTTAGTGGATATGAATGCTGCACCAGCAGTCAAAACTCAACCAGTCACTGTAATACCCATCAATAAGCTTACAAATACCTACATGTCAAAACTGTTGGAGATCGATGATCATCTCATGACTGCAGTGCAAGATAATGATATAGTAGCATATGAGGCAGCTCTTAACCAATACCTCAAAACATATAAAAAAAATGAAGGAGCAGCAAAATACTCCACTACCACATCAGTCACCGCAGGCAAAATCTTCCCAAGGAGCAACATCTATCTTTGGAGAAGCTGACAAGCAAAATATTGAACAACTATATGAAAAAGCAATAGTCAATGTTCCAAAAAGTTTGAGGAAGAATGCTGAATAGCTTGTTGAGCATGCGAAGAAAAAACCTGAATTGTCTATCAATAGTAGCAAAGAACTGAAAGTGAAAGGTGATTTGATAAAGGGTAGCCACACAAAGGATCTAATTGCCAACTCCATAAGGAAGAGGTCCAATATTCAAGATGTTTCTAGTCTGAGTGAATATCATGACATCCGTGGATATCCAACATACCCAAGACTATGGCCTCTCAATCGGTTATTCTTGATGCACCAAGGAGAAGCAGGAGGCACCCATCACCACCTACTGTAAAATCTTCAGTTGTGAGAGTGAGAAAGGGACATAAAATTTCAGGAAGTAAGTGAGAAAAAATTTCAGAAGAATGGATCATAAACTGGCAGCCATTTACTATAACTCTGCCAATCCTGGCAGCTATGGAGGCATTAAGAGACATGCCAAACCTGCTGGTATCAGTGAAAGTAAAGCAAAAAGTTGGTTAATCTAACAGAGAGTGTACCCTTTACACAAGCAACCAAAGAGGAAATTCCCATGAGGATCCATTGTTGTACAAGAAAAAGAACAGTGGCAGGTTGATCTGTGGGACCTTCCTTCAATTGTCAAATACAACATTGGTAATTGATATATCATGACAGTGATTAATTGCTTATTCCATTTTGCTTGGGCAGTCCCAGTTGCAAGTAAAAATGGACAGGCTGTCAATCAAGCAATGCAGAAAGTATTTGAAATGGCTGGAACCACTGCAAAACGTATCTAAACTGACCTTGGTAGCAATTGTTGAGAGGTTTAATCGTACCCTAAAAGAGAGGATGTGGCAATACTTTTCTCATCATGGTACTCATAGGTACATCAATATGTTACCTAATTTGCTGACTGCCTACAACAATTCTCCACACTCATCACTGAATGGTTTAACACCATGATATGCAAGGGAACACGTCAGTGATGATGATCTCTGGGATATACAGTATGGAGACATGCCACTGCACAGAGAAAAGAAGAAAGATGAACTAAACCTGAAAATGGGTGATTTTGTTTGAATAGTGTATACCAAGGGACCATTTAAAAATGGGTGTCAGGCTCAATGGACAGAGGAAGTTTTTGTCACCAAGAAATATGTACCTAGAACAGGTGTCTACCATATAAGAGACGTAAAGGGTGAAGCAATTGACAGGACCTTCTGTGAAGATGAACTCATGAAAGTGTGGCAACGAAAAAATCAGTTGTATATCAAGGCTGTTAGACTTTTTCCCTGTCATTCAAGAAGGAAAACAGTGACATGAATACCACATGGACCAGCCATGGAGTTGTACAGGATGTAGACCAAGATGTAGATATATCACTAGCTTTACTTGGGGTATGATTGTGGCTGTCTTGGTAAAAGTCTTTGTAGCAAAGCTTCAATACAGAATCGTGGGAAACAGTGGTAACAGCAACAGCACTTTGGATCAATCAGAATAATGGCAGAATTTTGACTCAACTCTTCCGTCTGACAATTAAAGGAAGTACTTTTCAGACAATACTGTAACTGAATTCAAGGTTAAGATTCCAAAAATCATAAAATTACATGGATTGTATGGAGTTTGCCTGGCAGAGATATCAGATCCTTATGGCTGGGATGACGCCCAGCTGCTAATGCTCATCTTGAAATAGGAATCTCAGGTAATGAGGGTTCGTATTCAACAATCAAATTAAAGAAATTGTTTTTCAATAGAAATCCAAATGCTTTGAAAAAGTTGCTGATCAATGCTTCCACAGATCATGGCACCAGCTCTATGTACAAAAAAGACAGACACAAGATGACGAAAAAGATGACATTGCCATATGTAGAGCTGGGAATATTAAGTAGACAGCTTTGTCAAGTCCTTGGATTTGAGCAGTGCAATTTCAGCTCTGGTTCTGATGATATCAATCTTCCCCTGCACACTGAAGCTTCATACCAAGTACATTTGGATGCAGGATTTGACTCCATATTTGTGTATACAGATGTGGTTGAACATAAAGTGTTTGAAGATAAGTTGGCTCCAATTCTGCAAAACATGAAAGTTGCAGAGGAACATGGTCGCCAGAGTACTGCGACTTACAATGCACCACTTTATCAACCTACAAAAACTAATAGGTTTGATGTCATAACCATAACAATGGCATCTCACACCAGTCATCCAATCCTATTTAATAGAGGTCAAGCAATTATTACCCTTTATTTTCGTCCTAGAAGGCGAAGACTACTGCCACGAAATGAAAACGTGCTGAGTATGTTGATCCTGCTGACAATGTCTACAAAAATTACACAATTAGGTTGGTCATGGGAACCAGATTATAAAGGTTCTGGACTGCAAAGGGGGCATGGTTTTGGCAGCATTCTAGTTGGCCTCTTTACATCTGCAGTACTACTTTTGAAATCTGCAGCCAAAACCATAGGATGACAGGCTTTGAATTTTGAAGTGGGATTGGCCAAGGATGCTATGAGTGGTCCAGATATCAAAACTTTAGCAGAAAAGAGAGAACGACAACTTGGCACCAATCTTCGGGACACAGCTATTCAGTCACAAAGACGACCCAAAAAGTGGAAGGCATAAGGCAATAAAAGGCAACAACAGCAGTCAACTAAAATGAGAAGACAAGAAGACATCTTGTGATAAAGACCTGTCAATATGACTTCACTAGTACATGAAAAGAGTGCACTCAGCAACAAGTCTGAGCTAGATCTCTTCAATTTACCACTTACCCACACTGGAGTCGAAGCCGGGTGATGGGATCCCCATCTTCCTGGAGCCTCCTTGGATGATGTCAATGGATCTGGAGAAAAATACACGGACATAAACAATACCAGTTTGCTGCTGCAAATGAAAATCACCAAAAAGGATGGCACAGACCTTGATGATCCTACCACTGTTGGACCAGTGAACAACTGAATGCACAATTTATTCAAAAGTGTAGAAGTAGAGTTGAATAATGTGAATGTAACCAACCTGTTCTCAGGTTATGCCTACCAAGCATATCAGGAAAATTTACTCACCTATGAAGGTGATGCCAAAAACAGTCAACTGCAAAGTGTAATGTGGTCTGTTGATACTACTGGACATATGGATGAATCAAAGCTGGGCACTTCCACTACTCCTGCCAAGAACATAAGCTTTGACAAAAGAGGTCAGCAAACTAAGGTCTCCAAGCTAGCTGAAGGAAGATTTTGGAAACAACATCACACCAACAACACTTGCAACAGGGTATACTCTCTTTGACTTTGATTTGACACCAGACCTCGCCTGTGACTCAGATCACTATCAGCTGGCACAGAAGGGAAGTGTAGATTTGGATGTGACATTCGCTAATGCTGTGATTTCAGCAGCGTGCATGATCATCTATCCAGAATATGACAAGGTGATAGAGATTGACAAAGCAAGGAATGTAATCACAGACTTCTAACATGGACACCCACACTATCACAGACATCTTGGGCAGACAAGAGCCAGCAGCAAGATCCCAATTTGCTGGAGTGTTTGCCAGTGACAAGCTTCCCAGATCACCACAGTGTGGGAAGTTTGTATGTCATAAATACAGCACCATCACCAAATAAAGGAGAACACTGAGTAGCAGTATATGTGCCCCAAAGATTTGAACATGGATGTGCAAAGTACCACGACCCTCTTTGAATGGCACCTTTTTTAGAAAGCATAAGAAAAGTTTGTGTTGACATGGCCACAGGACTATGTTTGGAATCAAAACAGAGTTCAAAGTTGGTAAGACGTAAGATGTGAACAGCACTGTGTATTTTATTTATTGCAACGGTGCATGGGAATAAGCATGGCAGACATTACAGGTAAATTGCTCTACCCACAGAATGCCGAATTCAGTGACGAATTGCTGAATCAATATGTATTTTCTGCAGGTTATGAAATAGCTGCAGACTGAAATGTAAAATATGACAGTAAAAACCAAATTGCAACAGTGTACAGCTGAATGGATAAAATTTTGCAGGCATGATCATTAACTGTGTGTATTGCTATTCATAGCAGATGTCGTCATGGATCACTCAATAAAAACATATTTTTCCTTGTCAAGTGTCAGTTTTACCCGATTGATAGAGAAGAAATATAAGTGCAATGGCTAACAACAAAAGATCATTCATCCTTTGGCACTAGGAAAAAGAGTCTGATGGTTCCATCAAAGTTTGCGAGCCCACCAAAGGATCAGATACAGCTCTGCATATACTTGCAGCAGTTGCCCAGATGATTGTGGATGTGGACAAATAGTTTATACAGGACTGTCCTGAAAAACAGCCTGGAACCTTAGCATCATGACCTTGGTGATCTTACATTTTTGCCATACATCGATTTGCACAAAAAAAAAGCCTGGTATATTGACATCCACAAATGGTTTGTGTCAGATCCATACCACTTCACATGGTATCTGCATGGAAGTAGAATTTTGGCAACATTTGGTACCTTCTTGGACCTCTGCCTAACTCTCGCCAAAAGCGCACCATCAGATGGAGGTTACTACACTACTGCCAACAACTACGACACTTTACTGAAAATTTCCATGTTTGTTGCAACTTTAGAATTCTTGGTCAATCAAATATACCAGCTACCATGCTGTGCAGCATGTGAGGATGATAAGCCTGGTCAAGAAGGGCATTCTTGCTTAGATAAAACAACTAGCTCTGAAAGGCAAGCATGCCTGGACCAAAATTCTGCAAGATTCAAGCATACACAAGACATACAAGGAAGCAATTAAGAAGCACTTACTGACAGAGTGAAGGTTCCTGCCAGAAGACTTAGCTGCTGTATGTCTTGGGTTTTCGTTAAATATGAAAGAGTACATGGCTGAAAATGAAGACTGTCTGCAACATGACATGATCAAAGCTGGTTTTGCATTGGATCTCGAGAAAGCAAACAACCATGAACCAGTGCTTCCTTCAGGTCTCACATTCATCGGTAGGATGTATGCATTTCACCACTGTGTACAGCAAGAGAAACAAGATGTCGGGGTACCAGACTGTCTGAAAGAAACGATCGCCCATGAGAACAAAAAGCAAGATGTTGGCAAGTCAGATCAAAATATCAGCCAAGAGCAACAGAAGAAACAAGGTGTTGGCAAACCTGAGTGTCTCAAGGAAAAACCCACCTATAAGAGGAAGGCAGGCTGGCATACAATGGACAGCCCTATTAGAGCAGCTGGAAGACCAGAAACAAAAGCATTGAAATGTGGTACCTGCAGAAATATCATATCTTCAAAACAGCAGGGAAAAAGTTGTGATGTGAAGTTCACAAAATATACCACAATTAAGTAAACCAGCAGACAGTATCAGTTTACCATTTATGCATCATTTTACATTTACAAATCATTTGAGCAAGCTTTCTTACAACCATGGAGAAGAATGACAGCATGTGGATAAATAACAAATTGAGGGATAAACACTGCTATCTTATGAGAGAACTTCCATGAAGGATTGACAACATAATGAACTATCTGTACAGCCATAGAGTTTTATCTCTTGGAATGTTCATGGAAATTGTGGCTTTTAGGGCCAAACAGGCTAAGAAGAGGAAATTACTCTTTGTACTCACATTGTGAGGAGATCATGGATATACACAGTTTTTTTTCAATGTCTGAAGGGACAATGCATGATCGATGTTTATGAACGATAAGTGCCTCCAGATTGATATATAACATTTTCTTACTTTACCAAAGTGACTCATTATATTTACAATCTATTTATTGCAGATTTTACCAGTTAAGACCATCGTGGAATTACCAAGAGAAAATAAGAGCAAGTATCTCATGATGATACCTCTACTACCAGAATGCATCTTATATATCACATCATTTCTGTCATTAGCAGAAGAAAGCAAATTTATGAGAATATGCATACAAATGATAGCTTTATGTCGGGGGAGATCAGTTTTAAAAGACAATTGCAACAAAAATACAGTGTTATCAACTATGGACCAGTTTACAAAATGTTACGGTCATGGAATAAAACTGCCTATCTCATGTGGTGTAATATATACTGAACCAAACAAATAACGCAACCCTTAAGCTTTTTAACTTAAATATTTATTGTTACTTTCATATCACAGAAACAAATTAGATCCATATTCTGCAGTCTTTTTGGCATAACATGTGAAAAACAAAAACTTGAAACTGTCAACGAGGGCGCGACCAGCTGCTGGCAATAAACAGGGCAACATTGATTTGTAAAGTTCACAAATTGGCATGTCCACTAATACTGTGTGTGACCACCATCAGCATCTGTAACTGCTATGCAACGTCGGCGCATGGATGACACTAGCCGCTGCACCATCTGCCGGGGCACACTATCCCACTCTTCTTGAAGAGCCTGGCAAAGCTGCTGGTGGTTGGCGGGTGCTGGATCCCATCTCTGAACACGCTGGTCAAGGTAGTCCCAAAGATGCTCAATGGGATTGATATCAGGTGAGAAGGCTGGCCATGGCAAAACGTTAATTCCTTCTTCTTGCAGAAAATCCATCGTCAGTCTAGCGGCATGGGGCCGAGCATTGTCCTGTTGAAGCAAGTGGAGTTGGTGGTGTCTAATGAAAGGGACAGCAACAGGCTGAAGGATCTCATCCCTGTAACGGGCAGCGTTAAGATTGCCTTCAATGAACATTAGCTGGGTTTTGGCTGTGAATGAAATTCCACCCCACACCATCACTGATGCACCTCCAAATCGATCTGTTTCCAGCACACAGGCATCTAAGTAGCGTTCTCCCCTTCATCGCCAAACACGTGTCCTACCATCTGCATGATACAGGATGAAGCGGGATTCATTGGTGAATAACACATGCCTCCACTGTTGATGGGTCCAGCGAGTATGGGCAGTAGCCCATTGTCGTTGGGCTTGCCCTCTTGCCTGTGTCAAAATTTGACCCCTGTAAGGACGCCTGACGTGTAGATGGTGTTCTTGTAGTCTATTACGGACTGTCTGGGCAGATATTCTGTTATTGGTTCTGCCAGGTATCTGTTGTGCAGTTCTAATGGCTGGTCGAGTTCTGTTCCGCAGATGTGACACCCTGATGTGTCTGTCTTGTGCAGGTGTGGTTTCTCTTGGTCTCCCAGGACGCTGTCTATCAGCTGTGGCCCCAGTCTCCTGGAATCTTGTAGCAAGTCTGGATATAGTAGATTTGTGGACTTGCAGTCTTCTCGCCATCTCTGCTGCAGATAAACCAGCCTGTAGCATGCCAATTCCTCTCTCCCGATCTACTGTTGATAATCGACCCATAGTTCTTGGAATACTGTGCCAAATGAATCCCACGCTGCCCTTTTATTGTCCGTGAGGGGCTACACCCAACCAGTAAAGGTGCAAATGTTTTAGTCATGTGGGTAACACTGCATCCTGCAGTTGTCCTTGATTCAGCACAACCACCAAACTTAGAAGGCCTCATATCCTCGCACACAGTTACGCTTGGGCTGATTTCAATGTGGCCTTTTCCTGTCCCAGAATCAATGACTTGGCAACCTTAATTTCAGGTGTCAGAGACTTGCGTAAAATAGCTTGCTGTAGTCACGCTTGATTCATGACAATGACCCCATGGCAAGGTCAGGGTACTCGACCTTGAGGTCACACTACTTGGTGCATTATTTTAGACTGATTTAACAACGGTTCGTATATTTCTGAACTTTAAATATAGTTCCAATGTGAAAATAAACCCAAATGAAAAAGTTGCGTTATTTGTTTGGTTCAGTATATGTCTCATTCAAGTGCTTGTATTGGATATTTTTGACAAAAATATATCCTCACTTTAGCTAAACAGTCAAGTTTTGGGATGGTAATTAATAACTTTGTATTTGTTTATTTCGTTAAGTCTTCAGAGACGTCCAAAATGAAGCACCCAAAATGTGGAGGCTCAAGAACCGATCCTAAGCCATCGTGTGAACCCTATTTCCAATGTCAGTTCTTTGAAAAAATGTTGCGTAAATGTGCTTTCAGTTGGTATAGCCACCTACCCCTGTGTGCCAAAAAACCTTCTCTCCCACCATGTACCTGCGACTTGTGGTGTGATGGTTGCTTAGCAAAAATTCATACTTGTGCTCTAATTTGTTTTCAAATCTACAATTGTGGTCACATGTATTGCTTTCATTGTGGTCCAGAAATAACTTAGAAAGTTTTATTTGCAACTATTGCACACCTGTGTCTTGTCATGCTATTCAATAGTACTAACTCTTTAATTCAATTTTCAAATCAGAAAGAAAAGCAAAAAAAAAAAAAATAAATAAATAAATAAATAAATAAATAAATAAATAAATAAATAAATAAATGAAACAAAATAAAAACACACACACATGAAGTATATGTTACATGGTAATGCTGTCTTTAATGAATATATGACATTGATGTAAGTGCATGCAATTTGAAATAAATGTTTAATTACATTGTATTCATTTCAAAGCATATTGTTTAATCACATTGTATTCAGCTCAAAGCATCATTTTTATGATGTATTCTGTATCAAATAAAAGAAGAAAATGAAACAACCTGGTGGTAGATGACAATGTGGCCTTGGAATCCGATAGAAAGATAAACATCTAATACTAAGGTAAACGTTTTGATGTAATGGCATACACTGTAACCTTGAAGCCTAACATTAAAATATATTGTTACCCATGCATTTTACCCTATTACATTCTATACCAGAGAACAAGATTGAGTTATTAACAATCTACATTTATCTAGATGAAAATAGTTGGATGTACCTTTTTATCTTACTATTTACTGATATAATGACGTACATACTTATCTAGATAAATGATAAATGAATATCCTGAGATAATTCAGTATCTTTATCTGTGGTATTGTATACACATATATCAATAATAGAAGAAAAAAGCCCTTCCAGGGCCCCATCTGGTACAATGGGAGCTCCTCTGCAGCGCCTTAATTTTGAAACTGGCCTGTAGTTGGGCACTGAGTGGGGATCTGGAAAACTTGCATCACGAAAAGGAAAATGGTAAAGAAAATCCGCTTGGAGGTGAAGATAAGAGTCTGATTTTTCTTTCTCCAAATCGTCTCATTTTCCCGCTCTCTGGTCACATGACCGCTCTCAACCAATCAGGAGGTAGGAACATAAGTGCACAGAAACAGGTCACGTGACCTTTTTCGACCAATCAGAATCCAGGATTCCGGGGTCCTTAAGTGCAGAGTGGCTCAAAACCCCGTTTACCTCACTACTCTCTCGGACTTTAAAATATTTTTCATTAACTACAGACTTTAATTATTTCCAAAAACGTAAAGGCCTACCCACTTAAACCTAAACTTATAGCTGAATGGCTTATTGCCTATGAGCTCAGTCTCCATACGTCCCTGTGTTCTGTTGAGCAGCTTATTCAGTACAAATACCCAGTTGTGCATTTGATTTTTAATCTTTTCAAAATACTGCTATTTTACTTATTTCATTCTATTTTACCTGTTGTTGTGCATCTATAAGTGGAATCCATGCGTCGAGAGTTCTACATACTGAAAATGGACTGCCAAATAAATTTGCCAAGCTTGTCTGTGCAATTCAAAGAAAATTCGCATATGGATAGTAAAATATTAATGATAGATTACATCTTCCTTGACCCCATATAAGGCAGCTACTGCACGGCCGTTTAGTGAACTGGCAACTTCGTCGATCAAAACAGTGAGCTCAGTTTACACTTTAAGGTCTTAATGAAAAGATCCTTGACTGAAGACGTGAAGAAATTAGATTGTGTTGCACTTGATTGCTAGAATACACTCTCCACAATGCTCGAGCAGGTATTCTTACAAGACAAAGAGTCACAGGGAATAGAAATTCTGTCAAGAATATGCAGTTCAGAAACATCGTGTACGAGGATATAATTCAAGATACATTAACGAAATTTTCCCAAAACATGTTAGACACCTACAAATTGCTTTGAAAGTATTACATTCAGATCTTAGTTATATCAAGTTATTTCGAGCAATTAGAATTTTATGCATTAAAACAGTGAGGAAAACAGCCAAATTAAGTAATACAGAAATTAAAGATTTTGAAATTTTGCTGTCGCTTTTGAAGCAAAATAAGAAGGAACAAAGACACTATGATGGATGATCCTGTGTTCTGGTGATTGAAATCTGCTGCATCTGCACGTAGAGACGCAACTACAGTATACATGTATTGCATTAGTGCCCATCAATAGTTGACCAAAGTTTAATATCACCAAGATACAAGCAAACATGGCAATTTGACCTTTTCAAGGTCACTCAAAGTCAAAATTAACAAAACTTAAGGAAACCACGTGTATACTTTCCCATTCATGTTCAACAGTATTAAAAAGTATAGACACATTTGTTTTACATGTGTTGTGAAAGAAGTCGAGCATAGACTTATCGAGTCACTCTCCATGGCACAGATGTTGGCGTATACTTCCTACCTTGCTTAGTGGAGGAAACCGAAGAACTCGGAGAAAACCAACGTGCACGGTTAAAGTGGTAGGAACTTTTTCCACATGCTGTGTGGATGAAAGTATGCCTGGAGAACATCTATGCGTAAAAGCAAAGAACTCTATACAACATGTTTGACAATATTGTAATGCATGCACCGTATTGCTGCTATATGCTAGTACTGCAGCAGCACCTACCAATACATAGTCCCAAACAGCTTAGAAAAACATGACCCATATTCATAAATTTCAACCCAAAAATGACAGCAAAGAGATGCAAAAGCTACCAAAACATCAACATTCATTCTCCAATACCAATGTGAAGGAATAAATTTCGCTCCTGACTTGAGACAGTCAGCCACCCATAAAGGAAACTGGTGGTTTGAATAGGTCCTCTCAACCTTTCAAATAGTCGCCATATGCATTAAATACAGACTTTCGTTTATCCCAAACATGTAGGCTTAACCACTTTAAACCCAAATTATATCACTTGTATCAAAGATAAAAAGAGCTAGGCTGGCATGTCACTTTGGCGTTCCCCTGACATGTCATTTTTTTGAGTTTACAGCACAAGAAGACAGTAGGCCTACGTCGTTTTCGTGATATTTACGAAACAATAAACTTTTAAACACACTACCTCCATTATAATTATGATTTGGAGAACAAAGCTCACAGCAGAGCATAGCAAATGAAGTATTTATCAAAAAGTTTAGAAAAACATGAAGCCAACAATGACATAAAAGAGATTCAAGAGCTACCAAAACAGCAACATTCATTTTCCAATATCAATGTGAGGAAACAAATTCCACTCCTGATTGACTTCAGGCAGTCACCCATAAACGGAAACTGGTGGTTTACACCGGTCCTTTCAACCTTTGAAATATTGTTCATTAACCACAGACTTTAGCTTTTCCAAAACATGTTGACCTAATTACTTAAAACCCAAATTATATCACTTGTACCAAAGATACAAAGACAAGGTAGGATGTCACTTTTTAGTATGATATTCCGTAAGTTGGATGAAACTAACATATCCGTATCATTTTGACAAAGCTGTATCTTTTGTCAGACTGTACATTGATAAAATTTGAAACCAGTCTGTTCAGCTCTTCTGAAGGAGTCGTAAATATCTTTAACACAAGAATGCATAACTACAAACATTTGTAGCGCCACTTGGTGGCCAAAGTGTGAACTACGTTACCCCAAATGGCACTGCACGCAATATTGAAGCCGGGTAGTTCCTGTGAAACATTTTGATTTTTTAAAATTTTTGATGTCATAACTTCAAATCCGAAATATGATAAAATACGTATAATATGGTACTGTCGTATCAATTTCTGGTGACATCTCTTTGGCACTTACAACAAGACCTGTGTATTTCATATGCAATATATAATTCCCTGTGGGACCCTTGCATTAATGATAAAGAGTTAAACTAAGGAGAAATTTCATGTCGACAATCGGACTGAACACAACATGTTATGTTGTGTTATACACGGGTTGTTTCACATCAACCAAAAGATATCCAGACGAGAAAATGACCATATATTCTCACAAGATTAATCAGCAGCAAGTCAGCAAAAATGTTGTGTACACCCTAGTTGGTCTTTAAGGAAAATGGGGTGAAGACTTGTACAACCTATTAGCATGCTTAGACTATCATAAGAGGTAAAAAAAAAACAATCTACGCTATCCTATGTATAAAGATTATGCGACAGTTTGCTAGATTGATGTTGTTATTGAAGGGAAATTGACGCAATCTAAAAAGAGCCTCATTGACTTGGGTCTGAGCTTGTAAATGGCATGCCTCAAAACACCGGACGTACAGATCTCAACAGTATGGTAAGAGTATCTCTTTTTGATCTCTAAAGTATCAGGACCACAGGTGAATTTGTTTGACTTGAATAATTTGCCAGTAAACTCAAATTCAATAACGTTAGTTCTGGCTATGTTCACTGTAAGTTGACATATGATACAATAATCTTGAAATTTATTTGAGGCTTGCTGTATAAGCCAGTTGAAGAAGTCGACATTAAAACCAAGTGATCTGCGTACATAAGGAAGCTCAGCTTAATATCCTAAGAAGAAGAAGAAGAAGAAGAAGAAGAAGATGATGATGATGATGATGATAATGATGATGATTATTATGTTTTCAAGAGTACAGTATGCAAAAGTGACCAGAGAGTGCCACTCTTCCGTCGTTAGCCCCTTTTTTTTATGTACCGGAAGCGTATGTTTTTGTGCCATGAGTCATGCCATGTGATTTTATTGAAGAACTTGATTTTTTTCTTTATACCGTTCAATGATTTCTTCAAAAGTCTTCTCAGATACATTTGGTTTATTGAGTAGTTTCTGAAAGTGGCTTATCCATGCATTTGTGTCATTGAAGAGGTTCCTATTCGGTTGGTCTTAACATTCCAGAATGCAATAGGGTTTCGGTCTTCCAAATTTTGACTCTTGTTACGAAATCAGAGCAGTGGCTGAGTGTTAAAGGGCTGTTCCCTTCAATTGACGGCCAGTTTTTGAAATCTTTGTGAACCGCATGATGTCTTGACATGCGCAGTGGCTCCAGGCTCACATAATTATACATATTTTGCATCTCCAGTGCAACGTGCCATTTTTGAAGCAGCAATAAAGTTCATTCATTCATGACTTCCAGCGTCTCTTCTTCTCATAAACGTTCTGTGGTCGTTTCTTAATTCAAGATAATGGGCAATTTAGGAAACTTTCTTATTTCTAGGTAATTATACTCACCTGTCGAATGTTTGTCAGCATTAAGATCTGTATCAAATTGTATGCACAGCCCCAGGTTTTTGCCAAACTCGGCATTATTTCGCATATCGTGTTCCTATTCTGTAACAACAAAACATTTTTTTTACTCCTTTCCATAAAAATATGACTGGCTGCACCATCTCATTCTAGCGAATTAAATTTTCCGTTAATCCTGACATGACATTTTCTTCAAGCTAGATTCATGCTGGGTTTTGTCATCTTCCTCAATAGAATATATAATGCATTCATACATACGGAATTCAGCGATTATGCAATTAAAGAACAAACACATCATTATAGCATGGAAGCATTTATTATTGACAAAATACAGCGACGCCTCTTTCCCCTTGAACTACATGTGTGGTCCGCCATGAACATTATTACTGAAAAAGACAACACAACGCAAGTGTAAGCATTAAGTACATTCAGATACCTTAATATTTCAATGTTTATTTCAATCAAACACTTCTTAATTATTACATCGTGTGATGCTGCAAAAAGAGATGTTAAGTGGTGTTTTGTTTCGAATTACGCAATCCGATTTTTCAAAAGAACAAAAATATGTAAGTGATTTCAGATTTTGAATTCATTTCTTTATTCTTTCCCTCCGCATTGAGACTGATCTCATAGCTTTCCTTGATACAGGACAGGATATCTCGGTAGATTAGAGTTCCGGACCGGCACAGTACAATGCTAACAAGAAAACGAGGGATACGTGTACAGTAAAAATCGTGTTAAGCGGGCACCCTTGAGACCGGGCAAAAGTGCCCCCTTAAGACAGGTGTCCACTTAGCGGAGGGTCAGCCCGCTGTGCCATATAGTAATGTACAAGTACGTGTATTTGTACTTAATACTCTGTAGGGGGCTGTGCAGGGCATTCATTTAGAACAGATTAAAAACATCATCCTTGACATACTTACCTTTATGAACCAATTACTTCTAACCTAAATAACGCCTGATTGAAAAATATACGCATTGGAAACATTAATATCAGTGTTAAATGTCACTTGAAAAAGTCTGCGATTACATGTATGCCCTTGAAATAAACAGTCGTAACCCTGTATTTGTAGGCACTTGCAGAAGCATATCAGCCCTGCTATGTCAGCTCACCACTTCATATGAACAGTTCTTTTACTCTGTCTTTGTGTGGTTTTCCTTGGTCATACCAGGATTTTGTTCATTGATGCCTCAAATTTAAGTGATTCCTAACACATTTTCGAGTCATTACATGTCTCTACGGATGTTTTAGTACATGTACTGTGTAAATGTACGTCCTTGTAATTAACATTCTTCATAATGTATTTGTAGGCACTTTCAGAAGCATATCAGTCCTGGTAAATAAATTTCAAAGGGATTAGTAGCAACATTATGCTAAGAAAACACAGTAGCACATGCCCTGTGCCTTTACATCCTCCTGTTGGTAAGAAAAAGTAACTGCAGTTTTGCGTTTTGTTGGGAGATATTTGAAGGATAAACAAACAGAAAAAGATTAATTATGGTGCTCACTTAAGCAAATAAAGGTATAAAAAAAAATGCCCTTTTGGGGTGCCCACTGCCCACATTAGACAGGTGCCAACTAAGCAGAGGGTCCATTAACATGGAACCTTGTGGGGAAAAACGGGACCGGGCAAAAGTGCCCATTAAACACATCTACCCACTTAGCGGAGGTGTCCGCTCGGACAGGTTTTACTGAACTATGCAAATAATAAAGTCTGTCTACCATGGTTCATTCTACTTGTTTGCTTTTTCGGCATATGCCCAGTTTTACGCAGACAGAAGCATAAATTCCTGAGCACAGTATACCATGCCTGTGCCATAAAACATGTGCACTGAATTGTTGGGGACAAAAATGCAAAGATATGGTGCATGAAAGTGTAGCCTGTACGGCTTAGCATTATCTCAAATTATATTTTAACTTAAGTGCACGTACTGGATTTCATGATCTATGACCACCACTTACACCATATGTTCCATGGTTCCAGGATCCATAACCGCCACTTCCTTGGTTCCATGATCCAAAACTACCACTTGTTTGCCAGGATCTATAACTGCCGCCAATTTGGTTCCATGATCGATAACTGCCACTTCCTGTCCATGAGCCATAACTACCTGTATTTGGCCACGACCGGTAACTGCCACTCCCTTGGTACCATGATGCATAACTGCCGCTTCTTTGCCAGGAACCATAAGGGCTACTACCTTGCCATGACCCATACCTGCCACTTCCATGGTTCCATGATCCATACCTGCCACTTCCTTGTTTCCATGATAAATAACTGCCACTACCATGCCATGATCCATAACTACCAGGTGCTGGATTCCATGGTCCATGACTACCACTAACACCGTGAGTTCCATGGTTCCAGGATCTATAAGCACCACTTCCTTGGTTCCATGATCCATAACTACCACTTCTCTGCCAGGATCTATAACTGCCACCAATTTGGTTCCATGATCGATAACTGCCACTTCCTGTCCATGAGCCATAACTATCTGTATTTGGCCACGACCGGTAACTGCCACTCCCTTGGTACCATGATGCATAACTGCCACTTCTTTGCCAAGAACCATAAGGGTGACTACTTTGCCATGACCGATACATGCCACCTCCATGGTTCCATGATCCATAACTACCACTTTTTTGCCAGGATCTATAACTGCCACCAATTTGGTTCCATGATTGATAACTGCCACTTCCTGTCCATGAGCCATAACTACCTGTATATGGCCACGACCGGTAACTGCCACTCCCTTGGTACCATGATGCATAACTGCCACTTCTTTGCCAAGAACCATAAGGGTGACTACTTTGCCATGACCGATACATGCCACCTCCATGGTTCCATGATCCATAACTACCACTTCTTTGCCAGGATCTATAACTGCCACCAATTTGGTTCCATGATTGATAACTGCCACTTCCTGTCCATGAGCCATAACTACCTGTATATGGCCACGACCGGTAACTGCCACTCCCTTGGTACCATGATGCATAACTGCCGCTTCTTTGCCAAGATCCATAAGCACCACTTCCTTGGTTCCATGATCCATGACTACCACTTCTCTGCCAGGATCTATAACTGCCGCCAATTTGGTTCCATGATCGATAACTGCCACTTCCTGTCCATGAGCCATAACTATCTGTATTTGGCCACGACCGGTAACTGCCACTCCCTTGGTACCATGATGCATAACTGCCACTTCTTTGCCAAGAACCATAAGGGTGACTACTTTGCCATGACCGATACATGCCACCTCCATGGTTCCATGATCCATAACTACCACTTTTTTGCCAGGATCTATAACTGCCACCAATTTGGTTCCATGATTGATAACTGCCACTTCCTGTCCATGAGCCATAACTACCTGTATATGGCCACGACCGGTAACTGCCACTCCCTTGGTACCATGATGCATAACTGCCACTTCTTTGCCAAGAACCATAAGGGCTACTACCTTGCCATGATCCATACCTGTCACTTCCTTGGTTCCATGATAAATAACTGCCACTACCATGCCATGATCCATAACTACCAGGTGGTGGATTCCATGGTCCATGACTACCACTTACACCATATGTTCCATGGTTCCAGGATCTATAACCACCATTTCCTTGGTTCCATGATCCGTAACTACCACTTCTTTGCCAGGATCTATAACTGCCACCAATTTGGTTCCATGATCGATAACTGCCACTTCCTGTCCATGAGCCATAACTACCTGTATTTGGCAATGACCAGTAACTGCCACTCCCTTGGTACCATGATGCATAACTGCCGCTTCTTTTCCAGGAACCATAAGGGCTACTACCTTGCCATGATCCATAACTGCCACTTCCATGGTTCCATGATCCATACTTGCCACTTCCTTGGTTCCATGATAAATAACTGCCACTACTATGCCATGATCCATAACTACCAGGTGGTGGATTCCATATTCCATGACTGCCACTAACACCGTGAGTTCGATGGTTCCACGATCTATAAGCACCACTTCCTTGGTTCTATGATCCAAAACTACCACTTCTCTGCCAGGATCTATAACTGCCACCAATTTGGTTCCATGATCGATAACTGCCACTTCCTGTCCATGAGCCATAACTACCTGTATTTGGCCACGACCGGTAACTGCCACTCCCTTGGTACCATGATGCATAACTGCCGCCTTTTTGCCAAGAACCATAAGGGCTACTACCTTGCCATGACCCATACCTGCCACTTCCGTGGTTCCATGATCCATACCTGCCACTTCCTTGGTTCCATGATCCATAACTGCCACTACCATGCCATGATGCATAACTACCAGGTGCTGGATTCCATGATCCATGACTGCCACTTACACCACGAGTTCCATGATTCCAGGATCCATAACCGCCACTCCCTTGGTTCCATGATCCATAAGTACCACTTTTCTGCCAGGTTCCATAACTGCCACTTACTTGGTTCCATAATCGATAACTACCACTTCCTGTCCATGATACATGACTACCTGTGTTTGGCCATGACCGATAATTGCCACCTCTTTGGTTCCAGGATGCATAGCTGCCACTTCTTTGCGAAGATCCATAAGGGCTGCTACCTTGCCATGATACATAACTGCCACTTTGCCTGGATCCATAACTGCTGACCGCTTGCTTCCATGACTCATAAATGCCACTTCCTGCCAATGATCCATAACTCCTTTTGTTTTGCCAAGACCCATAACTGCCATGTCCTTGGTTCCATGATCCATAAATGCCACGTAAACTGCCAATTTGTTGGTTCCAGGATACATAACTGCTATTTCCTTGCCAGGATCCGTAGCTGCTGGTCACTTGGTTCCAGAATCCATAATTGGCATTTCCACGTCCAGATTGTTTGCTCCACGACGTATTAGCTCCCTGTGAACCAGCCTTGGCCCTCTGTATTTTTTGGTAAGTGATTCTCAAATAACCTGCAAAATAAGAGGTATTTTATTTTAGTATAGGCCATCCATCATTCACGTATTGATACATAAATAAGTGTAAAAAGTGTGACTTTTTCAGAATATTCGTAAAGTTTCGTGATTCTTTTTGCCTTTTCTACGAATTTGCATCTTGTTTTACTGCCCCCTTAGCTGCTATATTAAATTTTTATAACCTATTATGTATTTTTTTCCTCAAATGCTCTTCACATAAAGGATCAGCCCACCATATGTGGGCATGATTGCGTGCGTGCAGGTCTGTTTTGGTAGTCCCTATTCATTTTGTCGGCTGTTCATGTAATATCACAAAGTGTCCTTCAGAAATCTGTTTTGGAGATAAGATAGTCGTCAATTACTTCGAAGGCAAAACTATATTATTTCATGGGCGCCCTAATCACTGCACCTGGTTCTCTGTTCTCCTACGATCGCAATATATGGGCTGAAGTAAATGTTTTACCTCTGGATACGAAAGAGCCATATTATCATATTTGTTTACGTTCTAGGAAAAAGATTGTGCCACAAAAATAAGAATATAGGGGCCTTTGCCTCAGTTAGAACAGCTTTAGTTGTAAAACAGATTAAACGTGTGCAAAACGTGCCACAGCAGGTATTCTAACTTCGTGAACCGAAAAGATGAAACCAGTATGCAAGGATCATCATATCAGTTAAGCTTCAACTATCAACTGGTTTAACTGGGGTGTGTTATCTTAGAATTGTAGCAAACTAGAGTCTCTTGAATCTATTGGAGTCTTTTGCACGTATGATCGAATCAAGTGACCCCTTTTTGCACCTGAGATGACGGACAGTCAGCTGTACTTTTTGGACGGCGTGTCGTCTGTCTGTGATCCATCTACATTTTACATTTTCCACTTCTCCATAATCGATGGCCAGATCTCTCACATACTTTAGGTGGGCTTCTGCCAAGTTTCTTGACATGTTAAGGTCCAGTGATTTGGATAGGTTTTTTTTTTATCCTTTTTTTTTTTATCTCCAAATCTTACATACTCCTCTCCAAAACCGCTTGGTCAATTGCTTTAAAATTGCACAGGGTCACGTATGGCCCCCACTAGACTATAATTTTATCAAAAGGTGGCACTGTGATTTTTCTAAGTTTTCATGTTTTTTTGTCTTAATTGTTTATTTTTCTCCCAAACCACATACTGTATTTCTCTTCAAATTTCAAAGTAATGCATCCTGCCTAAATCTCCACCAACTATGTATTTTAGGGGTGCTTCTACCATCTCCTAACTTTTGACAAATTTTCGAAATTGTTATGATTGATAAGAATACATGTTGTTATGGTTAATGAATGGGCATACATGTATGTTTATGTAATTTTCTCTGAAGATCAGATCGACACCAACATTGATCGCGTTGTTATAAACCTAGGTTCACAAAGTTGAATGCCAACTCAAAGTTAAGCTAGGTTCAGCTGTACTCATATTACCTCAGTTCAAGCTGCAGCTGAAGCCTAAATCAGCTCAGCTCAGATTGGGAATTATTTTTTGCTACATATATCTGTGTCCCCTTAAAAATTGTCTATTCACACAGCTCTTTCTAATTTCCTAAAATTGCGGAAAAAGTCAAGGGGATTTTTTTTCTTTGGCGCAAGTGATAAATTTGCGGTTTTAAGTGGTAAGGCAATATGTTTTGGGAAAAGCTCAAATTTGTTATTGATGCAGAATATTTCAGAGATTGAAAGGACAGGTTTCAAACCACCAGTTGTCTTTTATGGATAAATGCCTGTCTTAAGTCAGGAGTGAAATTTGTTTCTTCACATTGGTATTGAATGCTGTTGTTTAAATAATTCTTGAATCTCTGCCTTTTGCTGTATTGGCTTTGCTCTCATTATTGGGTTGGAATTTATGAATGTGGATTGTGTTTTTTTCTGATATATAGAGGAGACAGAAATCCCTGTCGTCAAGGCAAGAAATGAAAATATAACTCGGATATGTCATCCGTTTATAAGCTATTTGCACACTGAAGATTTGTTGTATTTAGTGATGTAATCTGTGTCAATGACACTCTATTTTCCTTGTAAATTATTTCAATTCGCGTTACAGTCAAGGTCAGAGGAGGAAAAATATAGTTCCCAAATGAACCATGTTTTCCTGTGGGAAACTTTATGTGAAGAGCATTTGAGGAAAAAAATACATAATAGGTTATAAAAATTTAATATAGCAGCTAAGGGGGCAGTAAAACAAGATGCAAATTCGTAGAAAAGGCAAAAAGAATCACGAAACTTTACGAATATTCTGAAAAAGTCACACTTTTTACACTTATTTATGTATCAATACGTGAATGATGGATGGCCTATACTAAAATAAAATACCTCTTATTTTGCAGGTTATTTGAGAACAGTAACTGCTGTGTTAATGTGCAGTCAGCATCACATACAGTTTTTTTTTAAACAAATTGTTCCTTAAATGAGCATACATGTAGGCCTAAGCACGTGGATTACGCAAAAATGTGTCAACGTGTACGTGTCCTTTTATGTAAATTACATGCATCTCAATGAAAACTTTTCAAGCCTGCCCGCCATCAAAACATATGGAGGGGCGATAATAATGTATACAAAGAGGCCCTTTTCTGTTTATAACTTGGGGTGGGGGTTTTTTGGGGGGGGGTGTTTGTTTATTTTTATTTTCTGGGTGTGTGTTTTTTTTCTTGTTTCTGTTAACACTACCTAACAAAACGATGCCAACACTTCAGTATCAAAATTACACCTACAGCTGGTTCCTAGGGCAAATTTCCCTTTATAAAAACGGTAAGCAATATGGAAACTATATTTTTATTACAGTTCAACCTTTTTCATTGTTGTCAGAAAAAAACAGTTCGCTAGTTCGCTAAGCTGTTGTCCACTTGCAATGTGCGACTAATAAAAATGAAAAAAATGATGCTTCTTGAAAGAAGAAACTTATCATGGGGCATAAAAGTATTCTCTAGGCGAAAATAATTCATGCATTCTTATCTAGAAACGAAACAAAAAGAGCTAAACCTTCCATAATGTCACACATGTGTGTCGTTTCCGTTACATTCATGGCTGCCATCATGGCCGCGTATGATCTGATGCATTGCAGTTGCCTTGTGACATATTCCAGGTACAGGTCTTTATTCCCACATGTATTGTTCGTGCTCTTCGTACAATTCGTGGCCTCTTTATAGAGTGTCCTTCAAATACAACGACGAGATTATAGATTTGATGATAATGTTGATGATGAAAGGCGGTTTGTGTGGTACATGTACATCTTCTGTGACAGACCCAATGAAATATATCATTAAAAGGAGGTGATCAAAACTCCAAAGTCTAAACTGAGGGGCATACAGAAGTTGTTTATGGATTTAAGATTCATTCAGTATCAGGATACCGGTGGGAGTGGTGGGCCCACAGCTGTGGCCCGTGACGACGAGCACCGAGCGATAGCGAGTCGCGAACACTACGGGGGGGGGCAGGGGTAGTAATGCTCGGAAGGGGTTTTCACGAATACTATCTCCCCCCCCCCCCCTGCCCGTGTTCGCGACTCGCACCTCGTTATCGCTCATTCTTTAGAATTTCAAAATTATTACATGATATTACATAATGGTATCATCTTCAAATTCTAGACAGGAATCAAAAACTCCTTGACTCACAGGACCTTTCGCGGCGCATCAAATGGAGAAACGTGCACGTGTGTTTTATTTTTTACTGATCAAACTGTGTTTATTTCTCCCTTTTTTAAAAATAAAAATTGAATTAAAGCTGTAATTACTGCATAAAAGGAAAATCAATCCCGAGGAAAGTACCAGTCACCAGGCTGATCCCAGTCCTGGGTCGAGCACCCTTATCGCACTTGGAGTGTGCCGTCCAGGAATGACCGCTGGAAGAGTGCTTCACAGATGGGTGCTCCGCCCAGGAATGAGGCCAGTCTGGTGACTGGTGTTCCCTCTTGTCGTCTTGGTTAGTTTTCCAGTATTCATCAAAGATACCATGCCCAAATCAAGACTCGCACAAATAAACATTTAAAGCCACATAACAAAAATTGCATCAAAGACTCAGCTTAAGACGTATAAGATTACTGATAGAAATTCTAATTTAGTGCAAAAAGCTAAACAACAACAATTGAATTCAAATAAATTCGATATTTTTTTTCGATTGTTTGATTTAAAAAGCCAAGCGAGTCTATAAGAAACTAGATATATAGTAATGTTCTTAATACCAACATCATACTAACATATATATATATATATATATATATATATATATATATATATGTTTGTGTATATATATACATACATACATACACACACACACACATACATACATACATACACACACACATATATATATATATATATATATATATATATATATATATATATATATATATTTATATATATATACATATATGGGGATTATGGATAAACTCGGACAGCGCCTTAACTCGGACACTTAAACTTACTGTTTTCTGTTGCTAAAATATGATTTACTTGGAAACTTTTGTACCACTAATTTTTCCCACTAGATTCAAGTTTTTTATTGGCCGGTTATCACTTACCCGCGTAGCCTCGTTTTCATATTCTTTTGGAAGCAGACAAGCGAGCAGGTGCGCGGGAGCAATACATTGCAAGCGGTTCTTCGCACGTGTAAGTTTTATTTGCTAAGCTTGTGAAAATACACCTAAGAGGCTTTAACCCTAAGACACCAAGAGTCACGATGTCTAGTAGTTACGCTTTTAAATTGTTGAGAACACTCTCTCAGAAAACATTTTTTTACACCTCAGGCGATGTTCTGTCTGTGTGCGAACTTATCTGATTTTTCATTTTAACTCGGACACCCACTTTCAGATAAAACCGGACATGTCCGAGTTAATCTGACAAACAAGTTTTTTTTTTTATGTATAGACGCATTTGCTTCCATAAATAAGCAATGTTTACATACTGTTAAAAGTTAAACTTACTTGACATTAAAGGAGGCATATATAATTGTCACCAGGGATTGATAGTTTAAATCTGTCAATGTGTAGGCCTATTTTAATAGGCCTATTTGTAATCTGGATCTTGCAGGCTTTTAGTGTTCCGGTTATTTAATAAAAAAAAAAGACTACCTATGCCTATATTGGCTTACACAAAGTAAAGTAAAAGATCTCCCCTCGTCTCATAATTGACTGGAATTATATGTCATTTGTGAAATGAGCAAGTAATTTACTTTTTACAATAAGTAATATTCTAGAAAACGGGATAACCAGGCACTGTAATTCATGCAGGCACATTTATGCCCAGGCGCACTTTACATTGACAAAAACATACAACTGTGTTCTTTCACTGGGAAGACGTTTTCGCATGCAACAATGCCGTAGGTGTGCAAAGCCTCTGTATCATATAATAACATTTTTCCTTGTAAAGTTTTAATCGTGAAAGTACCTATAAAAATAGTGAATGGCTATGTATACAGTTCACTGTAAAACTTTAATTTAGAATTACAACAAATTACTGGCTTCTAATTGCAAGGCAATAGCTGTAGATTCTGCAGTAAATTACCATAGAATTATACACTTACAGTAGGCTACTGCATATTGACAGTTATTAACTCTAACCTTACCCGCACTTTAAGGTAAACGTTAACTTGTACCTTAGATTTCCATGATTCTGGCCACCCAGCAGATTGTAGGCCTACTATTGCATAAATTTTAGAATTACTTTCCTTTTACAGTTATTCTGAATCTATATTGACACTTTGTAGTCTGAGTCAACAGCTTTCCTCGGCGTGCTCTGGGCACTTGTGGCAGTGATAATTAGCGTCACTTATAAATACTTCATCGTTTAATCTCGGAGTTTAATTCGTACGATGTATATTGTACTTGGCAATCATTAACAACTTGCAAAATTCACTTCAATGAGCTCGGGAATAAACATTTTTACTGTAGTTAAATTTACATTATTCTCTCATTAATGGTTACAATGTGTTCCTTGCGCAATTTAATGCACAAAAGAATTGTTCCATACCGTGAGAGTTGAAATTGGAAGTTAATTACCCAAATGTGTGCAGCCAAAAGTCTAAAGGCTTTCGGTATATGACCAATGATATTTGGCCTTTGTTGAGTACGTGTGTCGACTTCCCTGGTGGGTAAGTGTCAGTATACGTTTGCCTAATGTCTTTGAGGCTTGATTACAAAACTGATGAAATTTATCATAGTGCGAATATTCCATCATGCGCATTTCACATTTCTGAACTCTTCCTTTTTTTCTTTTTTTTTTCTTTCTTTTTTTCTCTTCTTTTTCCTTTTTTACAAAACAAGTGCCTTGTCACAAATAAAATGTCATGTTATATGTTTGTGTTTTTATAATTGTGTAAAATACTTGACGTCTTCAGAGTGCATTTTGGTACCAGGTATACCCATACTAAAAAATACTTCTGTCAATATCAGTACCAACTCCTGGTAAAGTAGTGATAGATTTAACCTCCAAAGGATATTGCACTTGGACAAGAAATATATATTAATATATACACTGTAAAACAAATTTAAATTTCCTCAGACTCAGAGTCAGGTAACAACATACCTTTGTTGTTTATACGCTGACACTTATCACTTTGCAGTCTAAGTCCCCATATATACGGAGCCACACAAATGAGATAACATCAATATAACGATAATATATTTGAATTCCTCATGAAAAGATATTTCCAAGAAATACCGACATGTCATATCTGCCATAAGCTGTTAGTCAACAGCTTTCCTCGGCGCGCTGAGGAAAGCTGTTGACTCAGACTGCAAAGTGTTAATTGAGACTACTTCCCAAGAAAATACATACTGGAGACAATTAACCAGATTTTAGTCATATTTGACTTTTTCTCTCATATTTGAAAGCAGTCTGGTAAGCTAATTTTAAAGTCTGTTAATGCTCAATGATATATATTAAGAAAGAAATAAGGCAGTAATTCCTGCTGACCCTAAGAAATGCAGGAATCAGAAAGAATCCTATTTTATCACGATAAGAAATGATTGCGTCCAAGTTAAGATGGAATGTTGTCCGTGTTAATCTGACTTTGTCTCTAAACCCGGACACCAGACTTAACTTTTCTTTCTATCTATATACGAAAATTTGAGAACTTGCATTTCAAAAAGATTATCTCAGATTTTAATGCAAATATAGTTGCAAACTATTTCACACCAAAAAGACATACAGGTTCTTGTTGTTGTATAAATTTACGATTAAAGCCTTAAGTGTCCGGGTTTACCTTAACTGCCCATATATATATATATATATATATATATATATATATATATATATATATATATATATATATATATATATATATATATACATATTGTTTTTGTGTCTTTTTGTCCACCACTTTCTAGTAGTCATTACCCTATTCCGCAGTCCGAACTCTTTACGCTCCATGGCATAAGCTAACCTGTCCCTGTCTAGTTTATTTTATACATAGAAGTACTATTGTCCATATTGCACGAAATATATGTATGTATATATATATATATATATATATATATATATATATATATATATATATATATATATATATATATATATATATATATATATATATATATATATATATATATATACACGAAATTTAGGTGTTCCCAATTGAAATTTGTATTACAAAGTTTATTAAGGATTAAATGTGTAAAAACAGAACTTATTTTGCTAGCGAAGTTGTGCCAAACTGCGTATTACAGTACGCAGAATTTGGAGATCAAACTTAAGAATCTAAAACGACTTTTGTAACACATAGGCTAGTCGGTTCTTGTGATGTTGATGTGACCCACTGCCTTTGAAATAATTGTTAAGAAGTTTTCAATTAAATCAAATTTACGACACTTGTGCTAATAAAGTTTTGCGAGATTCGTTGTTGACACATTGACGCCATTGTTGGTACAAAAATTATTTTAGCTTGAGGTTGTATCATTTAAATTGCTGTTTACCTTTATTTAAATTATGTCTTTGTAGTTATTGTGTGAACATTGATTAATTATAACAGCAAAATTGACTGCAAAAACCTAGTTTTGTTTATCATTGGTTAAATTTTCGGGCCCTTCGCGACTCAATCTCGAGTTTCATCTGTCCTGATGTCTCCTCATGCTGTCGGTGTCAAGCGCATTCTTTGTTCATCTGCTCCAACGTTCACCAGTGAACAATCGATCACGTACAATCAATGATCGAAAACCAATTGTCGTGAATTGGCCGATTTTGACCTCAACACTATATTTGAGTTCAGGAACATATGAAGGGCCAACGGAGTGACTTTCATTTTCATACCTCACACACTGTGCGTCACTCTGATTCACGCTGTACGTCACAAAAACGGAGCTTTGAAGTTTGCATTGTCTGTTTCAGTTTGTAGCCTACAACGACGGAATACAGCGATAGACGCAGTATCCTGAAACTTTTTAAGAGAGACCTAACAGGAAATAGAGTAACAAAGAATAAAATAGCCTAGACGTTAATTATTTGTTTTTGTAGTAGGCATATTCAGTTATTGTGTGAGGTTGACGGAGGATAGGCCTCTAATTAGAATGTGAAATATGTAATCAACTTACATAAATGCATAAAAACGGTTGAGTGTCAAACAGTTTGCTTGAAACAAGTATTTAAACATTATTGAAAAAAAGTAATGTGAGGATATTTTATACAAACAGTTATTTATGATGTATTTCCTATTGTTTGTCATGTATAGTCTGAGATCATTTATTTTTAGGAGTTACAAGTAGGCCTACATGAAACAGGGTAGCATACATACCAAAATATACCCGTAGGCATTGAGTATAATATAAGCTACACGCTTTTCCATATATTCTGTGTATATGACAAATGGTTAGATTCCATGCAGTAATCATTAATTGCTTCTTTGTTTCATTATATTTCGTCCTCGTGTGCTCCTGTGTACATCATGCGTATTAACGTTAGTTTCATCGCTCTTTTCATATGGCCTTCCGGATTTTTCACATATTTTATATCACAAAGTGATTTTTCCCTGATAGGCCTACTATAGGCCTATCTACTGAAATCCCCGAAACATGCATGGTCGATCATCAAAAACGTAAGTTTGAAATTATGATCGTTCTACTTACTTGCAATTGGCGAACACAGGATCCGGGCCAAGCTCCTTAATATGGACCGTCCTCGCATTCAACAACTTAATACTCTTGTGAGCTATTTCGTAAGTCCAGCGATTAAAGCATCGTGACGCAGCTTTCCCATAAATGAGTGCACATTGCAGCCGGTTGGATTTTTCCATGCACTTTGGTGGTGATAAAAGTGATCTCTTGAACTCATGCTTTGATGTAGTGTACATCAATAAGGGTAGAACTGCGGCCAGGAAATTCATATTGGTCTACAACTACAATTTGACACAAACAATGCATTAGTGATCTGTCCTTTCCTGTTCATAAACGTAACTTGTGAATATAAAGTTCTGTCGTTGCATATATGTCATATTCACGGTACGTTGCTGATTTATGTGCTGCGTGAATGATTTAGGCCTACTCTCAAAAAGCGCCACTAATTACATATTATTTGTTTGACATGTCGCACTTGTGAAATGTACAAAACATCCACTTTATACAGACTTGACACTCATTATACGGCAGACTTAAAATTATAAAGACAACAGGTTCGACAATGTTGGTGATCATTTTTAAGATCAGACTAAACGTGACGTTAGTAGGCCTATAGGCCAGCTTTGTTTGTTCAGTGAGCCATGTAGAGAACAGGCTTTTTGCAAATCCTCGTATTTATAATCATCGCAATGACTGTGGTATGCCAATCAGTTGTTCACATGGGTATTTCAATTTGAAATAGACTTAAGGAAAAGCAGCTGTTGTGGGGCGAGCTGCAATATAGGCTCACTTAAATAGGCCTATATTCTAAATAATATACCCCAGTCTTGTTTTTATTTGGGGGAGTAAAATCACCGTTTCTAAACAATGCGACTTCACAATGAAATTGTTCAGTCGCAACTTTAAATTGTCTGCAATTGAATAATTCGAATGTTTACGAACCTGAACAATGTCGTTTGCAAGTTTATTTTTGACCAAAGATTGTTTCTATATTATCTTGTTTAATTTTCAATATTTATTTTTCATGTTCGGAACGAGCGGGACTCGAACCTGCAACCTTATGCACCAGTCGCCTAGCTGAATTGCGAAACGCACATATCCACTCGACCAAATCCCCATTCATAAAAAAGAATGGTTCAATGGAGTAGTTATTTGCGAGTGCCATATCAACACGGTTATGCCGTATATTTACTGAGTCGGCATTTATTTCCAGAATTGGGGACTTAAATCCACTAGCATTAAAGAAATGCCGAAAATATATTTTTTTATGTTCAGAACGAGTGGGACTCGAACCTGCAACCTTTGGCAACAGTCGCCTAGCTGAAACGGGAAACACACAAATACACTTGACCAAATCCCCATTCACAAAAAAATATATGGTTCAATGGAGGTAGTTATTTGCGAGTGCCATATCAACACTTTTATACAGTAGATTTACTGAGTCGGCATACATTTTCAGAATCGGTAACTTAAATCCACCAGCATTAAAGATATGCCGAAAATATATTTTTTATGTTGGGAATGAGCGGGACTCGGACCTGCAACCTTTGACACCAGTCGCCTAGCTGAAAGTATTCTCAGTGTAATAATTGGGAAGCCTCGACAGCACATTTGACTCGTTGCCAATGTCCCCCTGGCGAATTTTGGTAGGCCTATATGAGACAAAAGGGGAATGAAAATATCGTGGGCAGACGTAGCTCCTCGCAACGGTTCTTAGTCTGTCTTCTATGTTCGCAGTTGTTCTCTGCCTCGCACAAAAAAATCAAAATGTTTAAAATTTGCCTATGACAAAATTTTAGTCAAAGTTAATCGAAGTTACATGGTATGTAGTCACAACCATGTCGTACATGGTCGTACCAATTTGTACACGATCGTAGGTCTTGGTTATGGGAGGATTTATAACCGAATGCTAAAATATCGCAGCTTGTCGAGGCTATAACCCGGATTTCAGATTCGTCCCTTGTCATGGGCCAAATTCGCCAGTGGGACACAGGTATTATGGGAGAATAACCGAATGCTAAAATATCACAGCTTGTCCAGGCTATATCGCGGATGTCAGATTCGCCCCTTGTCGAGGGCCAAATTCACCAGAGGGATTAACGTTAGTAGCCTAACCCAATCCGGCTGTCTGGCATTCGTAGACGCATGTGGCACACCTCAAAACTCACTTTTCGTAATGACCAAAGGAAGTCCCCAGAATTTATCCAGTAATAATAACTGTATTAGCCTCAAAAACAGGAAAATACAGAGTGGGGAATAACCCTATCCATATCCTCCTAGTTCTCCCAGTACTACTTTCATGAGCAGGGTCAAAGGTCAATGCCTAGCAGAAGATATTTTAACCCAAGCACCTGTTGGCATCGCATATGTGACTTACTACGTCATCAAGTGCCGTATCACTACATTTACTATTTTTGTTATGCGCTTGAAATAGAGCATGTTACTTCTTTGAAAATAAATAAAGCAAGATTCATTTTTTTTTTTTTTTGAAGATTCAAGATTCAAGATTCATTTTATTTCAACAATATCTCATACATATCTAAAACACATGGAAAAAATACCATGTATCGTTTATACTAAAATATTGTTAGGGGAGACCATAAGGTCATTAAGCCGCTGTCTGGGTGGCCACCGAATTCTAAAGGGCAGTTCCATGGAGATAAAGATTGATTTTACAGTCTAGTTTGAAAGTAAAACTAAGTTCAATTTTAATTGCGAAATTTCGTGACAGTCATCAGAAGCTTAATTTGTTTTTTGAATGAACATTTCAAAGTAAAATGTAATAAAGTGGTATCAGGATGATATAAGCTATTGGCACTTAATAATTTGTGTATCATTTTGTTGCGCATGTCTGTTGCGTGTGTGTGTGTATGAGTGTGTAGATGAGAATTTACATCATAAGAGCGTATTTGAGTAAAAATCAACTGTATGTACACGTACCTCTAAGTACATACTGAAAAAGGAGTGGGAGACCTGAGGCGAGGCTGGGCTGGGAAAACCACTGCCCCACCTAATGTTTTTAGGTGGCGTGTTTTGGGGTACTTTGTGGCACCGAAGCTAAAGGTTACCCTGTGTTCTGCCACCACACAAGGTATACCGCCATTCCCCATTATATCCCCAGTGACCAGCCTCTCACGGTAGGTGCTCAGTGTCCTCTACTAAATTACATTGACTATGTCAGGTTGATTACATATATAGCAATCCACAGTGGTGCAGTTAACATAATTTTGCTAAAATATGTATTCTTTAATATTTTGTTTAAATGTAAGAAGGCTATGAGTTTTAGCCTTTTCGAGTAAACTTTGGGGCAGTGAAACTGAATTTATCAATTCAGGTATTTTGAACCTAATGAAATTTCTAGTATTTCTTCTGTTTGTTCTTATAATAGGTATTTGGGGCCTTAGAAGTGGTAGATCAGTATTTTGATCACTGTTCCTTAAATGGCTTGGGGCTCTTATAGTTCTAGAATTCGAATAATGATTTATTACATTGAATGGTAGATTTTGAAGATAAGATGGTAATCTATTGTTGCAAAATTTATGATATATTTTCCAACATGAAAGTTCAAATAAGTCTTCAACCTTTAAGTTCTTAGTTTTTTTTAAAATGTTAGTTGTGTGGGCATTATATTTAGACTTTGCAACTGCTCTAATTGACTGTTTTTGAATATTTGCAATTCTAACTAGACTTCCAAAGCCCCATAATGATATCCCATAGTTTAGGTGTGATTCTATAAGGGTTTTATAGATAAGATTTAATACACTTGACGGCAGATAATTTTTCATTCTTTTAAGTACTCCACTTGTGCGTGATATTTTGTTTGCCAGTTCAGTAATGTGAGTGCTCCAAGTTAAGTGGTTATCAAAATACACGCCCAAGAATTTGATGTTATTAACGAGCTGTATCGGAGTGTGCTGAATAAAAAGGTTTGGTATATCTTGTATTGAGAGTTTTCTTTGTTTGAAGTGAAAAATCATATATTTTGTCCTATCAATGTTCAGTGTTGGTTTATTTACCTCAAGCCAGTCACACACTTTAATTAGCTCCCTATTAATATTTTCTATGGCCTGATTGTCATTAATGTTTTCTGATGTTATTAAGGGACAGATTAAGTTTGTATCATCAGCAAACTTAACAATATCAAGTTTTGTAACATACTGGATATCATTTACATAGATTATGAAAAGTAGAGGGCCCAATTTTCATCCTTGAGGTATTCCAGTTGAGATTTCTAACATTGAAGAACTTACACCATTCATTTCAACAAACTGTTTTCACTTTGATAAATAACTTTGAAACCAGTTTAATTCATTTCCATTTATACCATAATGTTTTAATTTAGCTAGAAGAATTTCATGATCTATGGTGTCAAAAGCCTTGGACAGGTCCAAAAATATAGCAAAAGGTATTTTGTCATTATCAAGGTAATTGAATGATCTATCTGTAAATTCGAGTAATGCAAGTTCAGTAGAGTGCTCCTCACGGAACCCATACTGGTGCTTGAAAAATAAATTGTTGTTTGTAAAATAACAGTATTGTTGTTTACATACTACTTTTTCATATACTTTAGAAAATACTGATAGTGAAGAGATAGGACTATAGTTATTTACATTATTCTCATCTTCCTTCTTATACATAGGTATTACTTTTGCTATTTTTAGTAATTCTGGGAAAACACCTTTCGTTAGTGACTGGTTTATAAGGATGTAAGTGGAGATAAGAGGCTATTTGAAGCTAATTTCAGAATCTTTGTTGACATTTTATCATGTCCAGAGCTATCTTTTGGTTTTAATTTTTCAATAATATTTTTGACAAAGACTTCATCAACTAGCTGAAAGTGGAAAGAACTTGTGACTTCTTTCTTTAAATAATCAGTATAGGGGGTGTTTGAATTTTTATTTAAATTTGAAGCCAGGGATGGTCCAGTATTTGTGAAGAATTTGTTTTATACAAGATACTATCTCTTTCAGATCAGTCAGTTCTTTTCTTTCAAATATAAAGAAACTTGGGAGACTTTTTTTCTTTTTCTTGTAATTGATAACTTCATTTATTGTTTCCCATATTTTCTTCATGTTGTTTTTGCTGTTCGAGAATTTATTATAAAAAGACTGTTTAGCATCTCGAATTAACTTGCGTAATATTTTATTATAAGTTTGCAAGTTGGTCTTTATCGTTTGAAAATTGGAAGAATTCATTGATGTGGCATGCAGTTCCTTATATAGCTTATCTCTATATTTGATAGATCTTAGTATGCCAGCATTTATCCAATATTTTTGCAATGTTTATATTTATTAAACCTGACATTTTTAGTTTTGAAGTGATTATTGAATGCATCATTTAACTTGCCACTAAATTTTTCATAGTTCTCATGTGGATCTGCATTCAAATCATGGTCAAAAATAGTCTTCCAGTTAGTCATTTGTATTTCATTTATGAAATTCTTTGTTGCTTTTGCTTTATCACTATATAAAGTTACATGTTTGGGGTTTGGTTGGCAATTTTCGCATTTTATATTTGTTGCAATAAAAGGGGCACAGTGGTCTGAGAGTTTACTGTATAGAATACCTGATTTAGTATCGTTTAAGGTAGGACTTACTTTTGTAAATATTTCATCTATTAAGCTTGCAGAATTATTTTCAAATCTTGTGGGGTAAGCTATTTGTGGTATCATGTAAAAATTTAACATGTCATAAAAATCTTGATACTTTCGTTTTTGGTTAATTAGGAGCATATTAATATTAAACTCCCCTGCCAATATAATGTTTCTTGTCATTCTGCTGATATTTTCTATAACTGTTTGGAATTCATGTAAGAACGACTCAAGCATTTCATCTGTATTTCTTGGCAGGCGATATATGTGTCCAATCATGGTTGAAATCTTGTCATTGACTTTAACTTCTATAAAAATACCTTCCCATGTTCTGTGTTCATCAACTTTTTTAATAATCATTTACTCTAGTCCTTCTTTAATGTAGATAATTAAGCCACCATGAGTGCTTCTGTCTGAGTTATATCCTTGGTACACCATGTTATATTCTGTCAAATGAAATAAATCATGGTTTCCATTTTTGGCAAACAGGATTCTTGTAGGCAAATCATATCAAAAGTAATATCACGTTCATTTAAATGTTCCAGAGTTGCAGTTAATTCGTCAATCTTAGCATTAATTGATTGGATATTTATAGTAAGAATTGTTAGGTTTCCTTTATTCACTTTCAGGAAATTTCTCATACCCTCGATATCATAATAGTAAGTTGGCTTTGTTAAATCCAAGATATTTGAATTTTCTGCCTCATCATCATTATTTATCCCTAAAACATTTTTTAATCATTTTTATCAATACCACCAAATTTTGCCAATAGTTAGGTAACGTCTAAACTATCGGTATCACTTAATCTTTCATTTTGATCTCTAAAGCCTGTTCTGTCATTCATCATACCTTATAATATAATAGAGTTTTAACAATTTTGACTTTGACTCTGTCCCGATTTTTGAATACTAAATGTTGGTCTATTACATAAACAACTGTTGTTATCACTTTGATATTGTTAAGAAAAAATTGTATAAATAAGGATTGTAAATCGACATAAATATGAAAGTTACAGAGAAAAGAAAAACAAAGGGAAATGGGTCTCGAAAGACGATCACCTATTGCTCTCATCGTGATGAGGAAGACTTGTTCTGCCTGGAAAAGGCAACTCTTTTGTGATCTATATGGTAGTAGAACTACCGCTAGAATCGCAGTCGAACAAATTGAGTTCATAAATAAAAAACGTATTTGGTCCATATCAAATATGTGTAGCATAAGTTGCCAGTTTTTTACTCTTGAAGTTAAGGAATTCGGCGTCGGTGTTGATCTAGGCGCCGTTTGATTACGGAGTGTCGTTCTGAATACATCGACGGCACTATTTTTCCCTGCGTAAGATGAGTTAATTTTAGGTGTAATGTGGTTTTGTTTTGAATGATCAGCTGTCCGTGAATTCATCGATCAAAATTAAAGTAAAACTCAGCTGAAACACTTATGTAAAGTTCAGTCTTTTCTTGATTGGGTTCCCTGTGGGCAGGAAGCAGTTGTTTCAGTTATTCTATGCTACTAATTGCCTAGGGGTTGTTGCTGTTTAGTGTTTTGATGTAGTTACACCCATCCGATGTCCAAGTACTTGTGATAAGTTTTTGAGTTTTAGCTGCCCGTATGTTGCTCAGTTTGTTTCTTAGTCATGTCTTCATTTAAGAAAATTTCGTTGAGTCCTTTGTTTCTTAATTTTGTCCTTGCCGCATATAACCTGCCTTTTAGTCCAAATGTTCTCGAATTTCACCACAATCGGCCTAGTCATTTTTCCATTTCGTGACCGACGTAGTTTACCGATTCTGTATGCGGTGAACTTATCTAAGTTGACATCCAACTTGTTTACAATCTCAGCTACGCAGTTTACAGGGGTTTCTTCATCTTCTTTTTCCTCCATGCCTGTAATGATTAAATTATTGAGTTTGCCGCTCACCGTAATCGCATTTAGTTCTTTTGTTTTAGTCTTTTCATTTTTGATTTCAGTTTGTAGTTCCTCTAATTTCTTTTCCAGTACTGCCACTTTTTCTTGTAAAGGTTTCAAGGTAGTTTTGATTTCCTTACCTAATGTTTCTCTCACTATAGAGGCAATTATTTGTCAAAACATAGGCGTGTCAAATGTTACGATAATTTGTGCTGTTAGACCTGTTGTTTCGTTCATGTTGGACTGCTTCGCTGTGCCTATGTCGATATCCGAGTCAGAGCTAGTCATGTGTCTAATGTTTCTGTTTGCCTCACTATTTGCTTTTGACACTTCGAACATTGCTTTTTCACCAACACTAGTCTTGAAGTTTTGGAGAGAAACCTAGCAGCACTTGATCCGGAATGGAATCCTCCCAGGAGTTCATGCCAAGTCCTCTATCTCACTTCAAGGCCTAGGCTTGTTTGTATCCGCCCGTCGTTAGGTCTACGTGGTTTTGTTTACAATTTGCCAAAAAGGCAATATGATGGGCGTGGTTACCCTAACTTTGTTTAAACTTCGGTTTCACACCAAAAAATTGCTGTACCGACCTTTTAAAGTCATCGTGTGTGTAGACTAGACTGTAACTGTCGCATCTCCCATTTTTGGTAACTTAACCAAATTTTTTTCCTCAATTTTGTGACCAAAATGCGTGGAGCCCTAGCTGACTATTGTGGTCTCCATGGCGCATGAATCATTTATCAATTATCATATATATATATATATATATATATATATATATATATATATATATATATATATATATATATATATATATATATATATATATATATATTAGACAGTGTCATTACCATATCCAAACCGTAGTCCTAACGAAACAAATCCAAGTCAATTCCGACCAAAGGCAATGTTCATTGCTGCCATGCGCAACAGCGGCTGTCCTGCTACTTCCGGCTAGCGAGAAAGGAAGTCAATCGATTTATGAAGAATTTCGCGAAAAAGGCAATGTGTATTGCTAAACAAGTAAGGAAGTATCAGAAATCAACTTTAGTTGAAGAAACAACTGTTGTGAAGCAAGGAAACATATGTATAGAGTTCTGCAAAGGACAGAAACTAGGATAATTTGCTCTGTCATCTGCTGGTAACAATGGCGCTGGGTACACCTTCCTTTTTTTTTCGCCCACAGTCGGTCGCCGTGACGTAGACAAGTGCCTGTGATACGAACAGCTGATGGCCAGAGGCCATAGACGGCAACAGGTCTCTACCGATTAATAAGTCTAATTAGGACGCGTTGTTCATTGCAGTTTCGTGCGTGTGAGCATGGTAGAAGCTGAACTTCGCAGTACATGCATGGAGGTACCAAAACCTCTCTGTTACATGGGAGGGTTTGTGATTGAAATGGGGAAAAGTGCACAGTTTGACATCATTAATAACTATCCATAAAAAAAGATCTGTTTCCTGTAGGCCCTAACCTTGCCTGGTCATGATAAATTGCTGCTGGCCAACTCAATTTCCTCATTTTTGGTTTCATTTCTTTTCTTTTTTTCCATCTTTTATATTTTCGTGAACCATCAAAATAAACAGTCTAAATAATTACCGTACAGGGCTGTAGCCTCCATTTGAAAGCTGGTCAGGCCAAAATGTGAAGTCGGGGTGTGGGGGCTACCTAGGCCCTCACTGGGGTCGGGGGGGGGGGGGGGGCTAGGGACAGCGCCCCCAGAAGCTCTGGTATTTAATGTTTTTACAGACCCCTAAATGACTTCTGAAGCACCATAAATGTAATGCAGTTTAGATTTTAATATTGGTTAAGGAAGAAGTTATTATGCAGAGTTTGAGTTCTTTTATTTATTAAATACTGAAAAAGACTGAAAAGTTTTTCTTCAAAACATTTCAAACTAAATTGTAAGATCATATATTCATGCATGCAATACTGAGCGCATTTGCTTTTGTTATGCAAATTATATTTTTCTCCTGTTGAGTATAAATGTAAAGTGGATAATTTGATTAAATTCCATTGGGAACAAGGGATTTCAACAAATTTATTACATTGTGCAAACAAATGTGTGAAGTGCTTTTTTTTCAGGAAAAAGAGAATCTGATGTTGCAACACAGTTCAGTGCATCTCAGTCATAATAACCAATGAAGATTTACTCCATCACTGGGCTTCAAGACCCATAAAGTTACTGAATTAAACGATATATATATTATATATATATATATATATATATATATATATATATATATTATATATATATATATATATATATATATATATGTATGTATGTATGTATGTATGTGTATGTATATATATATATATATATATATATATATATATATATATATATATATATATATATATATATATATATATATATATATATATATATATACAATGAATGTACAGAACTTTACTAAAGAAGAACAAACAGTTCGGCCGTCCAGTAAAGCACAATACTTGTTGTGGTACCAAACACGGTTTACTCTGTTGTCTACCTGTCAGCACTCCAATCAAAGCTCATATTGTCCGTGGGTTTATATTATGTCATTCCCACCTTGATCACAATGTATTGCTTTTCACAGTATTGTTTTCTCTATTTGCTACAAGTTGCAATACGTTCATTTATAGCCACTTGCGTTCCATCAAGGTATGAACTTCACATGGTATATATTGTGTCTTGAAATTGTTTTCTGCTTTAATTTTTTAATTTAAACATATTTATTTATTCTGGATCACCTAATAGTATACATCGAGATACTAAAAAACAGGCTCTCCAGACATAGAGAGACACACAGAATATATACAATACACACAGGACAATACAAGATAAGATCCGAAAGATAAGCGGGAGTTTGACCATTAACAATTTTATAAAACATGATTAATTTGAAATATTGGCGTCTTTTAGCTAGAGTAGGGCAGCCTAATTCCTTAAGCATAAGATGACGGGGAGTGCGTTTCAGGGCTCCTAAACAAATGCGAGCTGCTTCATACTGAACACACTCGAGGGAATCAGAGAGAGTCTGTGAGCAATTGTCAAAGATTATACATCCATACTCTAAGATGGGTCGTACCATGGATTTGTAAAGCCGAATCAGAGTATTGCGAGATAACCTAAATTTAAGTCTGTGGAGGAGAGACAGACGTTTCCTCGCTTTTTCCACGGTTCTGGTAATATGGGCATCCCACTTTAGATTACTAGAAAGTGTAACGCCCAAATGTGTATGGCTATACCTTCTGGTATAACAGCATTGCCAAGGAGTATAAGGCGGGTGATCTGGCTTGTTATGTTTAGTGGAAAACAAAACAGCTAGGGACATAATAGCATTGAAAGACATTTTCCACTGTTTGCCCCATGTAGAGATATGAACAAGATCTGCATTCATCCGACCTGCAGAGGTAACGGGATCATGGATTATCTCCAGAATGCTAGTGTCATCAGCAAAAAGCTTAATAACACACACAATATTATCAGTTATGTCATTAATATAAACTAGGAAAAGAAGAGGCCCCAGAATAGAGCCCTGGGGTACCCCTGCCTGTACAGGAAGCAAGGAGGACGACTGACCACCAATCGTAACTCTCTGAAAGCGATTTGATAAGTTACTACCGATAAACTGGATTAAAGCACCTTCAATACCCAGCTGTCTTAATTTGAAAAGAAGACCCTCATGCCACACGCGGCAAAAGCCTTACTGATGTCGAGAAAAACCATCCTGGCTTCTTTTCGTAGTTCCAAGCCATTATATATGTCATGAACGATTTTGATAAGCTGGTTGATGGTAGAGTCGTTTTTCTTAAACCCAGAGTTTTTGTGCGTCAGTAGATCGTGACGAATAAAGTACTCGTACAGAATATTAAATATCAAACGTTCGAAAACTTTAGAAACATTACACAGTAATGAAATAGGGCGATAGTTGCTTTTTACCTGCTTATCGTTCTTTTTGAATACAGGGCACATATTAGATTTTTTCCAAGAATCTGGAAAGCACGAAGCAGCAAGAGAGAGGTTAAAGAGTTTGGTAAGTGATGGGGAGAGGCCAGAAGCCGTATTCTTAAGGATGAGGTTGCCTATACCACCGGGTCCCGTCGCAGAGCTGGACTTTAGAGATTGTAAAACCTTTTTAACGTCGTTTTCATCAATTTGGAATTCACTTAGCCTCGCATCGGTGCGATATGAGAAGTCAGGCAGGGGCATAGGATCGTCTTCATGAGGAAGTTTACATTGATTGGCAAAATAATTATTAAAAACTTCACATTTTTCAACGTTACTGTATATTACAGTGCCGTTTTCGAGAAGGGGAGGTATGGAATGATTGAGCTTGGAACCTAGAAAACTCTTGCTGAGGCTCGACCATTTCTTTGGATTAATGATATTAGAATCCATTTCACTGCGAATTTTTGAAAAATATGACCTCATGGAACTACGAAGGGCGCTGACTGCAGTGTTGCGCTTCCGTTTATAGAACATGTAGAGTCTTTCAAGAGTAATAAACTCGATATAAGTAAAGGGACGAATTTTGTTGCTAAAACGTTTGAAACGTTTCCAAGCACGATTTCTCTGTCTAAGTAACTGTTTAATTTTACAAATGACCCATGGCTTATCTTTGGGTCGTACAAGGATGTCACGACAAGGGATGAAGTCCTTACATAAGCCGCCAAAAAGATCTGTCCAGAAATATACCACGTCGTTAATATCATCAAAGACTTCGAATCCTGTGTTAAAAGGAGCGTCAAGGGCAGCTTTGTTTTAATCTTCAAAATTAGCTTTCTTGAAGTCCCAAATTTTCCTTTTGAAGGGGTGGTCTACGCGGCGGGAAATCGAAAAAGTACAAAATACAACTGAGTGATCGGATGTAGAAATGGGTGGTAAGATACCTGAATTTAGAACATAACCTGGTGAATCTGTGATCATGAGATCAAGGGTACTTTCAGATACATCGTTTACTCTGGTCGGTTCGTTTATTAATTGGAATAAGTTATTTTGGGATAAAACATTGACTGGGCGCAGTCCTAAGTCGCTATCTGAATGATCAGTATTCCATGACTGGCACCTATCATTAAAGTCACCGGTTATGATTAGAGTTTTAGGATTACACTCGAGGGCTGAAGTAATAGAAAGATCGAGCTCCTCAATAAACAAATCTCTGTCTGCGGCATATTGCCCTGGTGGGCGGTAGTACACACCTAAGAGAACTAAACCGTATTTGAGTCGAAATTAAACCCATAAGCATTCACTGTTGGCAGATTCGAGGTCCGCTCGGTGAGTACAAGGTAAGTTGTCCCTTACATAGATCGCCACCCCTCCCCCAGTACCCACAGTCCTATCCTTGCGTATGTGCATACCAAAACCATCAATGCATAATAATTCACTGGGGTAGTTTGAATCTAGCCATGTTTCAGATACAGTAATAACGTCGAGTTTTTCCGAAGTGGCCAAGACATGTAATTCATCAAGTTTGTCAGGACTTTTAATGCTACGGACGTTTGCATGGCAAATTTTGAATTGATTTTGAGTGAAGGTATCCGTGGGCCCTGGATTGGGGTGGACATCAAACACAAGCAATTTGCATAAAATTTCAGCCACGTGTCTGAGATTACAATATAATTCAAGCAGGAGAAAGGTAGTTAACAATGCAAGAAAATTAAATGCAGTACAGGTAAGACATGATCAGGTGTAAAGGTAGTACAAGATATGATTTTGACCAGGCATTTGCGGTAATAATATGAGCCGATGACAGCTCTATATTGCTGTGTACTTGTCCCCATGGATATAACAGAACGTAACAATTATCCGTCAAGATATGGTGCCCAGACAAAGCATGAAGACAAATTCTTGAAAATTCTGGTAATATAATCACTGCTGTAGTTATGAAGTAGGAATCAGTTAATATGTCGGTGTACATGGGGTACATACAAGCGTTGTCACAAATACATATATCATAACGCAAATGAGCAAACTGACATAAGAATGGAATACAAAGGACTGACACGAAACATGAAAAACGCATATGTAGCAAGAATATCACGGAGATCACATACATAACAAAAAATAAAAAAGAAAGAAAAAGGAACATGGTGGTCAAAGTATGAAAAAAACGCAACAGTTGTGACTCTGGATGTAAATGACCAGGAATACATGAATTTTTTGATGACACTCGAGTAGTTGACGTTCACACACAAGAAATATGGGACCATGTAAACGAAACAATTAAACAAAAAAATCGTTAGCAGTACATTTGAGTTGGGAGAACACTTATTAATTGATATTTAACAGTAATATTGTAATAACGCAAATTCTCCTTCCATTGGAAAGTGAATGATTGGTGGTGCAGTCTAATATTTGCCACTTCCTGTTTCTTGTATTTCCACTACTACAACAATGACATGCAACTTGAAGTTATTGTAACATATCTTCATTGGTAATATTTATCACCAGCAATCATTCACTTTCCAATGGAAGGAGAATTTGCGTTATTACAATATTACTGTTAAATACCAATGTTTATCTGGAGCCAGATATACAAGTTTATAAGAATTGATGACATCCAGCATCTGATCATTGAATACTTAAGTTTGTAAGTTTACATTAGATAACAAAGTGCTACACAAACAAATGTTTGTTTGTGACTGCACATGTTTGAAACTTAAACCAGCACGGGCACCAGCACCACACTGACTAGTGAACATCAAAACATTAAAATGAAAACAAAAAACACATACAAAAAAGATAACATGGATGGTGCATCCCAGTCTTTAAACTTATTCACAGTAGGCCTAATTATAAATGTGTCGCATGAAAGCAAACAACATTTCCCCTGACTGTAAGTTTCAATTTTGCATCATACCAGCATGATTAGCACCACATCAATATGTTTACATACTGTTGAATGTACAAATGTTTAAATACAAAATAAAGATTTTATGGACGGTTGAGAAGAATATACCTGCTTTGTACCATGACCACCAGCACGCTTTCAATGGACATATCACTCACTCTGCAGTGGCTTAAAAAATGCTATAATGATACATGGGTCAATTCAAAACACTTATCATTCAAACAAACAAGTGGCCTGTGTGAACAGACCATGCTCAGCTGACCTAGAAATTGATGACACTAGTGATACTGTGGCATTGGATATAAGTTCGGGGTCATCCATGCATAGTGTGTCTGCCATTAGCACAGGACCACCACCATGAACAAAATGATGGTCCCAACTCAAATAGTTCTCAAGCTATCAAATACAGTTAAATTCAGGAAAGTGAACCTGTGACCTTAGAAATAAGGTCAAGGTAGCTTATGTTCTGTATGAGTCAGGCCCTCATACATGTGCCACTGCATGCAACATCAGAGTCTGAGCGGTTTCAGAGAGAAGATTTTCTAAGACTTGGTCAACAAATGCACATAAAAAATCAGCAAAAATCCTAAAATCACTGGAGCATGACCATATGAATACATTTGATACAGACCCACCCAAGGTACATCCCTGCCAAGTATGAAGTGAATCTGACTGATGGTTTTGGAGAAGTCGAAAAATAGCAAAAAGACACAAAATTCATTAAAAAGATTGAAGAAAAAATTGAACCGCCACCTGTTGAACTCATTAAGGGCTAGGTGTCCCCAAAAGTACACCTATGCAATTGCGAAGGAATTGGCCAAGCGGTTTCGTCGGAGATTTTTTCAAGATTTTGCCAAAATATGAACACGAAAATTCCTAAAAAATCCAAAAATCACTGGACCATGACCATTTGAACAAACTTGGTAGAGATTCACCCAAGGTATATCCCCGCCAAGTTTCAAGTGAATATGGCTGACGGCTTTGGAGACGTCGAAACATTTGTGTGACGCTTCTACAAGGAACATTTACACCAAGTTTCAGCATGATCTATGTGACGGTTTTGGAGTCCTCTATTGATACATAGATTTATAAGCAAAACTTCACGTATTTAGCTAATTCATCATTTGCTAAGTTCATATTTACTCATTATTATGTGGGTTGTCTTTGCTGAATATTTAGCTTAGACAAGGAGTCGCTACTCAGAGAGACATGTACGGGTAATATGCTCCGCAACATGTTGAGTAGTTACCCGCTGAAGACTTTTAAATTATTTGGGCTGATGCAGTCTATGTCAAAATTTCACAGAGGAACGTAAGCAATATGGACAATAGTAATTCCATATGTATATAGGTTAGACAGGGACAGGTTAGCGTATGGAGAGTAAAGAGTTCGGACTGCAGAATAGGGTAACACTACTAGGAAGTGGTTCTGGGCAAAAAGACACAAATACAACACATTGTGACTAGGTTTAATGGACTTCCATTGAACCCTTATGCAGATATTGTATAGAATTCAAATTTGTTTGAAGAAGGATCTTTGTTAATAGTGGATTTTAGGTCCCAAGATTGCAGGACTTGACGGTGTTCATTTGCATAAATTTAGACATTTGGATAACAAAACCATCAAAGGGATTGCTATGTAAATGCACAAATCCTACTGCTGCAGTTCCCAAGATATGGCGTGGACATATTTTTTTTTCTTGTGCTTAATGATCTTTATTAATTTACTTTATATGAAGGAAGGGAAGTAGCCACATGAAAATAATCCCTTGCACAGCTACAACATAAGTCTGCCAAACCATAAAGTTTCAAAGCACTGACTCTAACAGTTTCGAAAATGTGGCCTGGACAATTTGTTTGGTGCTTAAAGAACTTTGTTAATTAACAAATGAACATTATTGGCGACATAAAACTATGCCTATGCACAGCTGCAACATAAAAAAATTCATAAAAAATATAAAAAATCACCGGACTATGACCATTTGAGACCCACCCAAGGTACATCCCCACTAAGTTTGAAGTGAATCTGACTGACAGTTTTGGAGAATAAGTCAAAAATGTGAATTACCACTGCAATCCCCACAACTTACATAGTAATCAATAGGAATGTATGCATTGACCGACAAGTATCCGAATTGAAAAAATCGTTAAAAATCAGGGATCCATAGCAACGCCAACTGGTGGACAAATTGTGTGAGCCTTCTACGAGGTACACTTACACCAAGTTTCAGCATAATCAAAGTGACGGTTTTTGAGAAGTCAAAAATAGTGAAAACACACAAAAATTCATTAAAAAACGAAAAAAAACGCAGCGCCACCTGTTGAACACTTTCAGCTCTAGGGGTCCCCAGAAGGTTCCCTATGCAATTTCATAGCAATCGGCCAAGCGGTTTCGTCGAAGAAGATTTTTTAAGATTTTGCCAAAAAATGAACCCCCGCCCCCCCCCCCCCCCCAAAATCACAAAAAATCCAAAAATCACTGAACCATGACCATTTGAACAAACTTAGTAGATACCCACCCAAGGCACATTCCCTTTAAGATTGAAGTGGATCTGGCCAGCGCTTTTTGAGAAGTCGGAATTGTTGACGGGCGACGGGCGGAGGACCATAACATAAGCTCAGCTGACTGACAAGTCAGCTGAGCTAAAAGTGAATACTAATTTGACTAGAACTTGTCGAATTCTGCTGTCAAAACTAAATGGTGGATTTTATGCGAATAAAATACGGTGATTTTTGATAGTGTGAACGCGGTATAATTAATTCTCCGTTCAACGAAGTGCCCGTCCGGCGGATCGGTCGGACTTACTTGTTTAACTCCCACTGTATAGATTTTTTTATTTGTTAGGCAAAAAGTTGGTCCGACCAAGTCGGACCGGTCATACCCGGAGGCTACGGCCCTGCCGTAATTGTAAGTTCAATGGCTGCAGTGATCACATTTACAATGTTAAACCTGAGACCAGGAATACAGTATTCCTGGTCTCAGGTTAAACTTAACTGCGCAGTGTTTGTTACTCTGCAATTGAAAATAACATTTTTTTAATCAGTAACAAAATTTTAATAAATTATGCTGGAGCAGTGTAATGTGCAGTTTATTAAAACTGCATGACAAAAGATGCCAGGGTGGTAGAAACCGTACCAAAACACTATGTGCCAGTGCAGTCATGTCACTTAATGTTGAATAAAAGAATATTTAAAAATGACTTACAATTTCCTCATATAAATTATAGCACAATTATAATGGCAGCAGGTCAGCCACAACAGTCTGTCACTGAAGGCTGACTCACATTGTTTGGGATCATGCGAAAAACCCTACATGTAGGCCTGCTTTGATACGCGTATGGGAAAACAATTCGCCCCGTACGCCTGCTTAACGACCCCATGTATCAGCTCATTTTAGTGCATTCTCGCAAAGACATTGTGCCAATTGCAACTTTCAATCGAACAAAAGTTTTCAGATTCAGAATTGCTCACAGTTTCGCACAGATCCATAAACTAGAACTGCGCCATTAAGGATGGACCAACGGATTCACTAGAGAACCCACGTCATTAAGAAGGATGGACCAACGGTTTTCAGTGGAGAACTATGACATTTATTGTGAACACGGTAAAATAGCGCGCCAACCAGGGAGGCACTGGTGAATGGTTTTTAGGGTGAGCTTAACCAAAACATCGATAGGTGGCGCTGTGTGCTTTCTAGACAGATTAAATCAGCGTAGACCATATCGCAACGGCGGACATGACAAAGGTGACAATGAAATATTTAAAATTTCTCATTATCTGTTAGTGAGAGCTAATGTACTCAGAAACAATAACACAACAGTATTATGGAATTATATAAAAACTTGACGCACTAATATGGACAATACTAAAGGAAGTTTGTTTTAAAACGAAAAGGTCGACTGATGGATTGGCATGGTCAATCGTGGATATGGTCCCTGCCCGTTTGAACGATCCAGAAAGCACACCGTCCTAGTTTATAGATCTGTGCGAAACTTTATGTGTGCAATTTTGTATCTGGAAACTTTTGTTCGATTGAAAGTAGCAATTGCCACAAGGTTTTCGTGAGAATGCATTAAAATAAGCAGGGGCATGAGGTCATTAAGTAGGCGCACGGGGCGAAAATATTTTTCCCAAACGCGTATTTAAGGTACAAGTCTTTTCACACAATTCTAAACAATGTGAGTTAACATTTTAATCTTTTCACTGCGAGTTGGCAAGGGCATAAATTTGGGTGTAGTTCCAGCCTGTAGTAAATCGGTCTGGAAGTAGTACCTACACAATGCAAAATCCTACCGTTACATGCAAAGTATTCCAATGCTTCCCAAGGACAATGCACATAGGGTCACTAGTTATAATAGCAAACCTTTATTTTGTAAAGCTAGTCTTACAATTTAAAGGATTTTCCAAATTTCCACTGATCGGGCGGTATCATGAGCAATGAGATCATGCACTTCACATCCATGTAAGCTTCAAGTCACAAAAAGCAGCATGCCCAGTTGTGTTTGTGTATGTTCACTTTATTTCTTTTGAGAGCGCAGAAAAGCAACAGGTGTGCGTCTTCAAAGTTTGTGGCAGATTTGTTCAGACAAAGCTGGCTTTCCAACTTTGTTTTAATGAATCTGCACAGGTGTACAATTGTCAGTTGACCATGTATTACAGGGCTTCACATTTTATGGCCGATTTGTTTGGGGGAAGTTGGAAAACCAAGTTCATTTAACACCTGAAAATCACTAAGGCATTCATCATGTGGCATATAATGCAGAGTCGATCAAGTTTACTAAGTTTGGTTGAAGACAGTATGCGGGACTACATATTGTCACTGGAGGTACCCTTTTCAGCAGTGGTGATCGCTATCGGTCAGTAGGCCTAAAGTATGCAAACAAACCGATGCACATTTGCCTTCTGAGTGCATATACATTATATATATATATATATATATATATATATATATATATATATATATATATATATATATATATATATATATATATATATATATATATATATATATATATATATATATATATATATATATATATATATCGCCTTCCCAACTCAGAGCGAACAGACAGAAGACCAATGAGCTCCCTGGCAATACTTTTAAAGGCTCTCTGGCACAACATTTGAAGTTGCATACAACTGAACATGAATATAGGCAATATATCAGTGAGATCTGAAGTACCGTCACCATAGACATAATTAGGCCTAGGTATTTCATCCTCCACTTTTTGGACAGTTTTCTTTTGACACCACCTCCCATAAGACATGCTTGCCCACAAGAGGCTCCAACAAGTGGTGACAAAATGTTGCCGTCTGCCCACGGGGCGCTTATTTTTTACGAGAACCCTGAGCACGTGTTATAACGGACCATTCTCAGCTCCCTTACCAGTGTTAGCCTACAGTAGTTACATTTTACCAATCTTTATGGAATGCCCCTCCTATAAGAACCACTTTTCCTTGGTCCGTGGGTACCGCACCGTGTGTTATCCCCACTTCTTATGTCTCCTTTGTGTTCTAGCATGGGTCTCCTTGACCGGTTTGGTTTATAGGTATCGACCGTGCACAAATCTCATCTGTATATTCATATGGTCAAAATTAAAATGAATATGAATCTGAATCTGAATCTGAATCTGAATCTGAATCTGAATCTGCGAGTCTCATCTGGGATTAGTTACGTAACTATGACTGAACACTTTCCAGCTCAAACCAGTCCATAGCTACCGGCGGTTCTGAACATTTTCTAATCTGTTTCGCTTCGTTAGAGTTTTGTTATCACAAAAATGTTTTTTGGAGAAATAGAACAGACAAAGCGGGTAGGTAGGCCAAAGCCACTGGCTTTTTAACGCTAAAAGCGGTTTGAGGACTTTCTACTTAATGGATAAGTTTTAAATATGGTTTAAATGGCAAAACTATGTCTGTGGAATTCTGTGCAGGCTGGTTGGGAAAAATACATATTTAATTCCAGTGACAGCTCATTTGATTTGTAGATTTACCTTCTTTCAAAGGCTGAGTCTATGGATCTGAAACAAACACATAGACCTCAATATTCAACACTGTTCTAAATCTCCATAGCCTTTCTTTCCACTGAATTGTTTGATGGTAATATAACAAAGTTTATCTCGATTCTGACAAGGAAAACAAAAACTCATGCTATATTGAACATAAGTAAACGGAAAAGTTACAGAACAATGCTTTATTTGCCTTGTCTGCTTTAGCGATGACGTTCTGCATGAACAAATTTCGCTCCAAATTAATTGAAGTCTTTACAGGCAACCTGAAGCCACACATGTACGAAAGCTATACTTACCGTATGGCACCGGGGAATGCAGACCAGCAAACCCGATAAATCGGTATGACATTTGACAAAAGTCTAACATTGGATAGATTATGTCTAATATATAGTCTGGCCAGACAGCATTTCCATGAGTCACACTTTCAGAATTTGTACTCACCAAACTTGCGACAATATGAAGACTCAACGAAATTATCAAAACCCGAAAGCTGTGTTAACGATGAGAAAAAAAAATCAATGGAAGTTCGTGACAATCTAAGGAAGAAGTTTTTCGAACAAGCAGATGAAACTACAGACACAATATTTTGCATTGTGTTTCGATCACATTGAAAACGTCTTTGCAACACCTCGAATATTAAACGGCTGCATACACATTAATCTCAGGCTTTCAATTTCCTATTTCATTGTTTGTGTTCACACGTGTAGAACTACCTACATATGCCTTTTTATGATTTTATTTTATCAACATTGCCTTACCAACTGACATCGTTAATGCGACCCATGTTAATGTGTAGCCTTATTGAACATGACAATAATTAAACATTACATAAAATCAGGAAGTAGCAGCAATCAACTCTGGTGAACTCTTTGTGTAAGGTTTACCAGACGTACATTTCCACCAAGTTTGAAGGGAATCCATCCTGCCATTAATAAGATGAAATCTAAGTCAACAATTACAAATGTACACAGACATTCATTAAAAATAGAAAATAATTGCAGAAACGACGGTTGAAGAAATTAAAGTCTAACACTACCCCCTGTCCATGTGCAATTTTTAAGCAATTAGCCAAACGATTCCAGAGACAACTTTGTGAATTTTTGCCCCCCCCCCCCCGCCCCGCCATCAAAATCACTCACACTTAGCCGATTAGATATACTTAGTCGAGACATATCCCTACCAAATTTAAAGACGATATGGCCAATGAGTTTGGAGGATATTATATATACACATTGTAATGGGCAGACTCGATCTGTCATAGTGCTACTGTTGATAGCATGGATCAGCTCTGGTAAATAGGCCTAATCTCACAGGTAGAGGGCAGCACTGCCCAGGCACCCAGCCCTGGGAGCTTTACAGTTTTACCACTAGGGGTCTCTTTCTCTCAACATACATGTGCGTGACTGGCAGAGTGAAGTAGGCCTAAGTTTTTACAAGATCTGGAAGCCACCTGGTAGATAACCTCAAACTACTTGTGTTGATGTGAAAGATGAATGGTCCAAACTACAGAATTGCAGGCATGTTAGATAATATCTGCATCAGGTTTTAAAGAAGGAGCACAAATATGTTTCCATAACCTTGGCAGCCATTTTGATGTCCTTCATCAACAGGCATGGTGACATGCTCCTGTGCCTCTACAAGTGGAAGTGTTTCCTTACTCACCTACCCCAACAGGGATGTGTATATTAATTCCAGATAGAACAGATAGCCAATAAAGTGCTGTGGAATTTCGTTTTGGTATCCATGAATATGCCTATTCTGACCCTGGTAAACCATGCAGCCACTTAGGCCTACATCACATGTACCTGTGTGAATGGTAATGCGCATTCAAGAACTCTGTTCTTCCTCCAATTTCCTGCCAAGCAAGTGAAAAATACGATAAATTTAAGATTGTTTCCTGTGGGAGCGAACCTGTATGAAGTTATGTGAACCCTCTATGTTGTGGTAAGGAAGCGAGTGCATCGATGAAAGTTGGATACTGTGAGTGATGAAATGTCCACATTCCAGTGATAGTTCCCAATTTCACCCATAGGGGCATGGTCTGACAGCAAGTTGATTTAATACAACCCATGACTCACTACCAACGTTCTTGCTGGCTAAAATGACATCACCAATTACTGCTTGCTGATTGGTTGAATTTATTGCATGATCATTGGTTAACAGTTGCTGAGCATTAAAACATGATTGGTTCAATCAACTGCAAGGTGATTGGTGCAAATAGCTGCCCACTGATTGGTCCTAATATTTGCCTGCTGATTGGTCCAAATAGCTGCATGCTGATTGGTCCAAAAGGCTGCATCCTGATTGGTTAAAATCATATCTGCATGATGATTGGATAAATTGTTGTACATGGTTATCCCCCCCAAAATGTATAAAAGGAGCAGCAAAAGCCAGGAGTGGGGGGGGGGGGGGGAGTGGCCCAGGTGGCCGAAGAGGACACATCTCAAGAGCAGACCCTGGAACCCCAAGACAAAGGGAGGACTCAGAAGAGGATCCATTTTGGACTTGGACAACCAGGGAAACTGCAGGGACCACCAGAACCGAGGAAACCGTGGAAACTGAGGAACCCCAAGACAGAAGAGGAGGACTCAGAAGAGGATCCATCTTTGACTTGGACTACCAGGGAAACTGCAGGGACCACCGGAACAGTTTCAGAGGATTGTGCAGAGGCACAGAGTACAAGTATAGGGTCCATGGTTCAGAGTACAGTACAGAGGATAGTGTAGAGGCACACAGTACAGTACAGAGGTACAGAGTGCAGTTTTGGAGGATTGTGCAGAGGCACAGAGTACAGTTACAGGGTCCGAGGTACAGAGTACAGTACAGAGGTACAGAGTACAGTTTTGGAGGATTGTGCAGAGGCACAGAGTACAGTTTCAGAGGATAGTGCAGAGGTATAGAGTAAGGTTTCAGAGGATTGTGCAGAGGCACATAGTACAAGTACAGAGTCCAAGGTACAGAGTACAGTACAGAGTACAGTTTTGGAGGATTGTGCAGAGGCATAGAGTACAGTTACAGAGTCTGAGGTACATAGGACAGTTCCAGAGGGAAGTGCAGAGATACAGAGCAGAGTTACCAAGCCTAGGTACAGAGTACAGAACAGAGGATAGTGCAGAGGTACAGAGCAGTTACCAAGTCTAGGTACAGAGTACCTCTAATACAGAGGTACAGACTACAGTTCAGAGGATTGTGCAGAGGCACAGAGGACAGTTACAGAGTCCAAGGTACAGAGTAAAGAACAAAGTGCAGTCCAAGGGGTAGAGTCCAAATACAGTGGCAAAATACAGATTAAAGTACAGTATGGATACATGGGCCATATAAAGTGTGCAGGATCCAAGGAAACTCAAATCCCCATTGTATTTTACTGAGAATAAACTGCATTTATTTTTTATTGATTTTACACTTGTATAAATTGATTGGACATTGGTATTTGCATGACTGTTTGAATTGGATGTGAGTGATCATTGCCCATTCTTAGCTCCCACCTTCCCTATCCATTAGAGAGCAGCGTTACATTATATATACATTGTTATCCATATACTACTGAATCGTGCGAACATATACTGTTATCAATAATTTATAATTTTAAAAAGTCTTTAAATATAAACAAAGCAACAACAACAACAAAACAGTAGCAACATCTAGGGAACAACTTTTGTTTTGTTGAAAGTGACAATGTAATTTAAAACCTATTGGCCCCAAAACAAGCAAACAAAATTACCAAATATCCAAACATCACTAGTGCCTGATAACTGAACAAACCTGCTAGAAATCTATCCAAGATAGGCCCCATCAAGTTGGAAAAGAAGCCGGTCAACATTTAAAAAATAATATGTGAATTGTGGATGCATGACAGTAGACGGGTGGATCGGCTTGCCATGAGCTCAGCTGACTGGCAAGTTAACTGACAAAAAGCTTAAAACTGGAGGCTATGTATTTGCTGGACAGCTACATCGATTAGACCTGTGCATTATTTTACAAAGTGTCAGATTATATATGCAGGTACCCTGACAATTGAAATACACACGCACCTGCTGAATGGTATTAAAAAAAGTGACATTCTGATGTCAGAACCAGTCGTTGCCAGCCTGTATTACATCCAGACGCAATAATGTCATACATTTCGACCGAATTTGACCCCCCCCCCCCCAGCCCCTACAGGTCTTTAGCAAAAATATGAACTAATATGAAACTATGGATCATGCAAAGAATGATATGTGGCACATAGAACTAAGCGTATGCTTGAATAATCACAGCAAAAGAAAATGGCCCGGGATGAGATAATGGCTAGATTCAAAGGAAGTGGCTGATTTAAGAATTTGTAATAAAACTTAATTTTAGCAATAGTAAAAATATCAACTGCCCTAACTAAAGATTGAATTTGTGCGTTATATTTGCTGCACGTTATTGTTCTAATAAATTTTTTTTTTTTTTTTTTTTTTGTATTTTTTAAACCAGAACACTAGTATTCCTACACTAAAATACCCTAATTTATATGGGATAGAAGATGGATTCGAAGGGTTCCAAAAGTGTGTCTGGTCTTGAGGTGCATATTAAGAACCAATGACAGCAGAGTCATCAATGTGAATCCACAATACCAAGGGACATGGGCCACTCAAAGATTTCTGACTTCAACGGAAGTATAGAATCACTGGCATCTTACACGCTGCTCATTCCCAACGAGAGGTTATCAGGAAAGTTGGGCATCCCAGAATAACAGCACAGAGGCGGAGGAAGCGTTTTGCATTGACAGGATGATGCAAGCAGAAAGTTGCATCTGGAAGACCAAGCCTTTCAGATAAGAGGGGTGACCAATACCTGGTGCAGTTTGTAGAAAGACACGGGTCTGTATCGGTACCGAGATTTCGTCGGTAGTATTATTAATAATAATAATAGTGATGCCAGGCCTACAACATCACTATCATTATCAGCAATTAACGAGAAACGTGGGTCGACCAAACTGAGGTCATACCGCACTTCGCATTCCCCTCGGAGGCTCAGACCTGGACGAATACAGTGATACCAGTCAGCAGCATGCAAGTTGGACCACCACATTATCCCAAAGGGTGATACAAACACTGCTATTATCAATCATACTAAGTTTATTACTGCTATTATCAAAACAACCTAATTTCCCAGCGTTATTCACCAGTATATAACCACGTTGAACAAGAGGCCTCTTTTTTGCGAGGAGTATATGCATGTATAACTGCACAGTTGGTAAGTTTGCATAATGGAATTGTATATATGATCATGATCATTAAGTCGAATTTGAAACTTTGAACCAAAGCACAAAAATGGCTCCAAACGAATCCAAATAAACACTGAAAACAATTATCTTGCAAAGCATCGATATTATTTTGTTGTATGGGCACAGCAGGCTTTTGATACATGTTTTGAGACATTTCCAAAATCTGACTGTTCTGATAGTTGCGAATGTTTAGTATGTTTTGTTCCGTTATAACTGCCCAGTTAGCCGCACAGGTGAGCACACACAAACTGGTAAATAAATAACGTTTCACCCAGGTATTTCACATTTCATCAACCAAGACAGTATACGTAATTTTTAAAACTTAAATATCGTAAAGTATGACCGATAACCTTTCATTACCAGGAAAATATACCTGCAAGACATTCTCCAATTTCGGTGTAATTCACTACTGTATGCCCATACATTCCTATACACAAAAACAATGTTTAAGCAAACTGATCCAATTTTAACCTATTTATGTCACGATAAAATCATAAAATTTTACGCTTGTGAATGGAAGTAGTGGTAAACAATGCCAATGGAAAATAGTCATATAGTTTTGGATAAAGCAAAACAATTCGGAGTCTCCATTCATGAAAGACGTATTTTATTATTTTTAAAAAAGAAAATCGTGTAATTGCTCCAGAAATATGTTGCCAGACAAGTTCTTTTTATAATGAAATAACGTGGGAAGATAATCGTCGTCATCAGAGATCTCATGTTTCCTCCGTTTAATACTCCAAAGTATTGCTGTGGATGAAAATTTTTATTGACTTTTTTATTTTTACTTCTTTTCATTTATTATTATAAAAATGTACACTAAATGAGTCGATTCATGTAATATGCGGCAAATCAGAATGATTTGTTCACAGTTGATTTCCATGCAAAAATTAAAGCCTTCATGAGCTTTCACGTCCACTTGTACACAGTTGGAGGTTAAAGATTTGATAAATCAAATATAGATTTTTGTAAGATTGTGTATATCTAAGCTGTGCTGTAGTTTCTTAGGTAAAATAAACAAAAATTAACATTTTTTTTCTCCTCACCGCCATACGACCGATCGTTTTCATTATCAAAGGACAGCCGCACATGTTCAAGAAATATATCGTTATCAGTTTCGAATAAACGTTTGGTCCATCATCCACGTTTGGTTGGCTGGTTTCAGTGGGACAGTTTGGAGTCGTGATGTGGACGGTGGTTTACATTGGTCAATGTTTTAACTGGCTTTTGCCTAGTTTTGGTGACAGCCAGCAGGATCGGGCGCCGGCCGGCGACAGAGCCGCCAAAAATCCAATTATGGCTTCATGACGTCGGCGACAAACTCTTCTCAATTGTTTTCCACCGCTCGACTGATGCTCTCTGCCACCGACTGCCGCTCTTTACTATCTTTTGATTGTCTAAAAGGTAAAATATGGAGTCGGTTAGATAGGAAAGATAAGGAGCCTGCAAAGATATGTCTACACGTACCTTTAATTACTTCATACATCCCTCTTTAATTTGAATCTCAGTCACTCATACACCAGTTTATTTTGAGATTACTTCATCCATACATCAATTCACTTTTATTCAATCAAATAACTCCTGCCCTACAAAGGACTAGCACTTATACATCTAATTCATTAAGCTACCTAGATTACAAAATACCGTTGAACCTTCTCATGACAGCAGTGTGAAACACAGGCCCGTAACCAGGGGGGGGTTCGAGGGGTTCAATCGAACCCCCCTTTTTAAACGAACCCCCCTTTTTGTCAAACGAACCCCCCCCCCCCAGTAACATTGTGAAACTTATTTAAAGCCAGCCTAGTACACAGGTGCAGTGAATGTTGATCATTGGCGCCCTTTTAATATCGCCGCTTTGCCTCATAGATATTTATCATTTAAAACGTCATATTCTTCAAAATAAAATATACTCACGATTGTGGAGCTCGTTTCTCATGTTTTAAATAATTTCTGAGCTTTGACTTGAAGCTACGCTGTCCTTTTGAATGGTAAAACGTTTAACTCTTTCAGGTTCATTCCCGTATTCAAGACTGAGTCAACAGCTATATAGTGCACTTTGCATGACACAAACTTGAAAACTGTTGATCCAGTCTCGTGCATTATATGATTAAAAGCCCCGCGGAAAGCTGTTGACTTACCGTTAGTGGTAGACATGACATGTTGGTATTCGTTGGAAAGGTCTTTCCACGAGGAATACAAATATGAAATTGTTATATTGATATTGTATCATCACTGAGGGTCCGTATATATACGGACTCAGACTGCAAAGTGTTAACTTGATTCTTCATGATGAAAGGCATAGCCTCTTTTATTGGAAGAGATGGAAGCCATAACTCATTTCTTCATGGTGGAAGCCACAACTACTGTGTTAATTTGAGACAAACTTAGGAAAAAATTCTCTTCATAAGCTGTCCTCGGTACATGTGACAGCAATGTGATTGTCACTGTGTGTGAAATGTATCTCAAAATTCACAAGGCAGTCTGGGACACACAAAAGTACATATTCATATTGATAATATCTGTAGTATTATACTTTATTAATCTAAAGGGATAGTCTATCTCATCAGAATTATAATGAACTAGCCGTATACCCGTGAAAATCACGGGTTTTTTGAAAGAAAGATCAACCGTTTTGATAACATTCATTGTAATGTAGGCTGATTCACTGGTAAATAAAGACAAAAAATAAAATCTCTGATAGTAGTAGGGGTAATCATTATAGCGTTCAAACAAATACAAAATTACATGTGGGCCTACAGGTAGATCTATATTAAGAATCACTCATTTCAAGATTTCATGGAAGACTGTATTTCAAAGTTGTGCAACCAAATAATATTGATTTTAATTATTTTCAATATTAAGTCCTTGTAATCGCTCCCACTGTAGGCCTACATGGAAAATGGAAAGCTGAAAGTTGTGTTTTCCCGCATTTTTTTCCAAAGTCAGATTGCGGGGGGGGGGGGGGGGGTCTTTCTGTTTTATTATACCTCAGAGGGAAATCCTTACACGTGATTGGTTAATTGGGCATGGGACAGTTTTGCCTGTCCACTTCTGTGAAAGTACTGTCCACCGCTCACTGTAGCGCTAGATGGCGTGAACTTTTCTCCATGATTGCCATCTTGCCTTGTGTGCCAAATGTATAGAATGTGTGTTATTAAAATCTATTAAATGGAAGCTTTGATGTTTTATTGTTCTTCGGTATAATAAAACAAATGGTGCCCTTGGCCTTGGGGGACAGGAAGAATTGTGAACCTTCGGGATGGACTGTCCACCCTCCGCTTCGCGTCGGGTGGGCAGACCATCCCTCAGGTTCACAATTCTTCCTGTACCCCTCGGCCAAGGGCACCATTTGTATATTATTATACCTCAGAGGGAAATCCGTACACATGATTGGTTAATTGGGCATGGGACAGTTTTGCCTGTCCACTTCTGTGAAAGTACTGTCCACCGCTCACTGTAGCGCTAGATGGCGCTGCACCTGTGATGTCGCATGACCGCAGCCTTGACCCCACACAGCAGACGACAAAATTCATGTGTGCTATTAAAATCTATTAAATAGAAGCTTTGATGTTTTATTGTTCTTTGGTATAATAAAACAAATGGTGCCCTTGGCCTTGGGGGACAGGAAGAATTGTGAACCTTCGGGATGGACTGTCCACCCTCCGCTTCGCGTCGGGTGGACAGACCATCCCTCAGGTTCACAATTCTTCCTGTACCCCTCGGCCAAGGGCACCATTTGTATAATGTCCTAGGCCTAAGGCCTACACGTCAGGCGGCTAAAAATGCGTTTTCGGCTAGTGTTCACGTTTACTGTTTTCAAGTGGAATTTCAAAAATTATTTTAGAAGCATAGGCCTATATATAAATTAGACCTACATGTAGGCCCTACAACTGACCTTTACATAGGTCCTACATTTTCATCAAACAAAATGCAAATAAATTGAATTTGTCAATGAAACCAAGTAATGAAAGATAGTTATTAATGTTGCACTTAAAAAAACTAACTTTATGCAAGAAAATGTATATTATGTGGACAATGATCGGCTATGCACGCAAATTCAGTAGACTTGTTGAGCTCCAGGGCCTATAGTGCCTATGTAGGCCCAGGCTTACATGTAGACGTCAGAAACAACTCGCAGCGATGAACGCTAGGTGGCTCTCTATCTACGTCGCCTGTCCTTATATAATGACGTCATTCAAAATACAAAAGATTTGCCCTAAAAATCGATTAATTGCCGATATTTATCGATTGGCCCAACGAAATGAAAAACGGTGAGAAAACCACGCTCAGGGGGCCCAGGGTAACACGTGGCCTGAATTTCAAGGCATTTCATCGAGTAGTTTTAAAGTTTTTCTATACAAAGCTGTGTATTATATATAGATATCACTGAAGTTATCACTTCAATATTTTTTGCCGTGAAATAAGCATATATGAAAGACAGAAAGTAAGGGCAAAACCCCCCTCAGATTGCAGGAAATGCTGTTTTTACGGGTTCTTTTTTGAAAAATTTCCCGGGGGAGCATGCCCCCGGACCCCCCTAGCAGAGCTTCGCGCCTTCGGCGCTCGCCAATGTCACTTTATCATTGCAAAACGAACCCCCCTTTTCAAAAGGCTGGTTACGGGCCTGAAACACCGTCTTGTCTTGATCACATTATGTTACAATCGATTATCAAAAGCAGTCAATCAGCATTATCCCGGTTGGTGTAAGTGATCACTAATATTCTATACTTGTAGCACTTGTTTACACCCATACATGTCGCAAAAAAAATACACTGAAGATTCTTACGATATGTGGGGTAACATTTTTAAAACAAAGCAAACCTATTAATCAAATTTCAATAGTAATGTTTTTGTCTGCGTGTGTTCATGCACAGAAGTAATCAAGCTGATAGTGGCTTTTTACATCAGGGACCTTTATACATTTGTATGGTTAATGTAGTAATTGCGAAGGCTTCCCTCTGTTTGATGTGGGGCGTAATTTGGCCCTGGTGCATCAAAACACAACAGGAATAGTAATACAGGCCTTGTTTAGGTACTTAGTGCTAGACGACACGCTCTGTGCAAGCCCAAACTTGACAACGTCAGCCACTTTTTTTCTGCGCAGGTCATACAGTCCCACCTAACATCACATTCAGAGCCATTATCTTAGTGAAGAGAATTTCATCAAATGGAAAGATACACATCATAATACCCACTGTGAAAAAAGACCATGAGACAAAGGTAATCAGGCAAGTTATTCCAAGCCAGCATAAACCACAAAGCCAGAATAAAATGGAGAAACTCCTAAGGTACGCGATCCACCAAAGAAAGTTCAAGCAAACAACTATCAAACATGCGCAGATGAGAACATGGATTTAGATTAACAGATTCAGCAATGAAAAACAAAGAGGTGAGGCCTGAGACATTTTTGGAGACGCCAAGGCATCAGAGACACTTCTGAGATCCAATCTAGATTGGAAGTGGCGTCTACTGAAAAAGTGAACGGTCTGAAACAACACTTACCAGCAGACTCAATCTACGGATTGATGGTGAGTCTGGAAACCGATCACGGCACAATTAGTGATGTCTACCATGAAGTGCAAGATATATAATAAAAAAGTATTCCCATTAGAGATATGTCTGTGAATGGACAGAATGAAGGCTTGTATAGATGAAACTGGTCTTGAAATTAAGAATATTCAATGGTCATTGGCTCACATTTGGTCATCATCCTGCACAATGTCCACTGGCAACTCCTATATAACTTTCATCACACTGTTTCCTTTGTTATTCATTTAAATTGTTACCTGGAGTGCAGCCAGAGACACTTTTAACCAATCATATAAAAATCTGCCGGTACTGTTGGACTTGTATCCACTATCGGGGAAACGTTCTGCACTAAACTCCAACCTTGACGCAGTGGGGGTGCTTTGCATGTCCACCCAGTGCCGCTGCTGAATTCATAGCCCAGGGGCGACTTCAGTGTCCGATACAATATTCTTTTTCTGGGGCCCACGCCGCATACAACTGGTAATTTCAAGGCATTGTATTTACATTTTTATCCAATGCTTACACTGGAAAAGTCCCATTGTATGTTTTACATTACATTCCTTGGACAAATTAACCTTCCGTTTACACTAATCACACATATATTTTGGATCTTACTTCTTCACAATATCCAATCAGGACTAATCCATGGACTTGGCTGTCATTTTGAAAATTATGGATTCCGCTCCCAATGGTTTGTAAATGAGGATAGTATTGGGACGATATTGGGGTGTTTATAATAAATGAAACCAAAGGGATAAATATAATGATATATGCTCTGGTTGCGATTCACTTTGACATCCAAATCAAATGTATTTTTGTGCGACTGTCCTGCAATGCATTGCGCCATGTTCAAAATAGTGCTCACCAACTTGCATGATTTGCTGGAATTATTTTGCATTTGGATTTGTAACTAACGATGATAGCTGCTTCAGACACAACCGAGCAGGCAGATTAAGTTAAGATATAACGTCATGTTTAAAAGTACTTTAATGACTGTTTGGCCAGGTACCATGGAGAACGGACACTTAGAACCTGGCAAAATATTATGATAAGGGTCACCAAACAACCGTAGCTATGCAGCTATGCTGTTTCCTTGACCCAAGTTAATCCTCCAGTCAAGTTGAAATAAAATGCTGTGTTGAAGTTCACTTTACTGCAAAATAACGGCACACAACGGCCACTTTGTTGATAAAATCTTTCACCCAGGGTCGATCAAGTTTCATTAGGAAAGGGTGGCTTGAAACGTTTTTTTTTTTTTTAATGTTTCATAAAAATCTATTTGGGGTCAGGCCTTCTTAGTAGGGTGCAGTGAAGTTATCTGAACTACATATGTATTTTGTTAGCCCTGGGTAACTTGGAAATTCGTTGAAACATGTTTAAAATAAATGTTCTTTCCCCTTTTACTCATTACCTCCTTTGACGTAAGTTTGATTTGTTACCTGGGCACAGCTGGAGAAACTTGTTACCATTAAAAAAGTGTTGCTTCATTGGGTTTTTAGGACATGGAGTAGGATTTCAACACATTTAGAAAAATAAATGCAACAGCCTCCATCACTAATGCCACCATTGATTCCAAAATTACTAATTTTAAATGCAATTCCAATGATTAATGTGCAGGCTTCTACATTTGAATATAAGTTAATAAGCTATACTTAATGTGTAATTTACATACTGCTTCATGTTGACTTGCATTGGACTAATCCTATTTTTTAATTTTCGCAAGTCTAATTGTTCCTTTCTTCATTTTCACGCGATTCCAGCTAGTTTATGGTGGCATGAGCATAACACAGCATTTTAAGTGGTGCTGTGTTCAACGAGTCCTCTTCCTTTGACGTTTATCTTCTGACCCACGAATCTATGTATATTCTTGTTGGTACAGGTGTGTAGATAAAATTGGCTTTGATGTCAGGGTCGAATTTGTGCATTTTTCTCGGACTGTTCGCTTGACAGTTGGCTTACAAGCTTGAAAATTTATGTTATAAAACTTCATGGTTACTTCTAGGTTTGTTTGTTTTTTAACAACAAATGCAACAGGAAAATGTTAGTTGAGGCTTGCTTGCAACTCTCATGAAGGCAACCCATTCTTCATCTTTATGGGCTCAAACAAAAATCAATAAATCACAAAACACAAATAACTAAACCTGAATGAAACTTCAGGTTCCACAATAGTATTTTGTGAAAATGGTTCATTAGTTTTTGAGACAATGTTGATCATAATTTGATGATATCGGTACAAAAATAGCTTTGCCCGTGCCACTTTAAGTTAACCCTTGCACGTCACTTTCTTAACAAGTGTTTTTTCTCATAGCCAGAAAATCCAATTTGGTGCTGTCCAGCTTATCTGGTCATGACAGGTCCAAGCATTTGTGCAGGAGGGATGTCATTGTGCGAGAGGCTGGTTTGGTAGTCATCATCAAATGGTCTAAAACCATTGAGTTTGGACAGCATAAATGAGCCATTTCCCGTGTCAGTATTCCGGGTTCATTACTTTGCCCTGCACTTACTTTCTTAAAGCTGCTAGATGTTTGTAATCGTTCACCCACTGACTCAGCCTTTTTATACTTTCATTCACCAAAGCATAGATATCTCACAAGTCATAAATTTGTCGATATTACTGGTGATGATATGAAAGATGGCCAGTCGGAATATGAATATTATGAGTTTGTTGAGTTGTTCAACATTTTGATTGATAACATTTATGTCACTTTTGGAGATTCTATCTCTAAACAAACAATTGGTATTCCAATGGGTACAAATTGTGCACCTCGTTTGTCCAATCAATCCTTATTTTACTAAGTGTTTAAGTTTAAAAGAAACTGTCAAAAGAGAAGAAAGTTTATGATAACTATTTGAAGTTGACATTTAGATATATTGATGGCCTGTTAAGTATCAATAATAAAGAATGTATTTCAGAAATATACCCTGATGATTTGGAAATAAAAGAAACTACAGACAACAAGTGCACAGTGATCCAAAGGATCTATGTCCCCCGCCACCATATTTTGCAAAAGTTGTTGCACTTGTTGAAAGGATGCAGCAACTAGGATGCACAACAATTGATATGTTCTTGGGCCCTGTGACCCTGAAAATAGGTCAAGGTCAAGAACAATATATGGCACACATGCCCTTGGTATGATGCATCTCTAGTATAAATTTCATTATTCTATCTCTAAGGGTTTGAGAGATATGTTGCCAGACACACGAAAATGGATATTTCTATTAGGGCTCTAGAGATATGCTCCCAGACGCACGCACACACAGCCCCTCCTCACTAACTCTATGTCCACCATCTCTTTCCATGACCATAGTTTGGATGCCACTACAAGCAAGCATTCATAGCATGAGAATACAGAAGAAAGCTATACTATTTCTATGGCATGTCTGGATGTACAAAAATTGATATGTTCTTGGGCCCTGTGACCTTGAAAATAGGTCAAGGTCAAAAGCAATACATGGTGCATAGATATAAATTTCATTATTCTATCTCTAAGCATTCTAGAGATATGCTGCCAGACACATGAAACTGTTCAGACATCACAGACTTTGATATTCAAGCACAACCTATGATGATTTATTTTCTCAACAGGGGATATAAATGACCTTTGGTTTTGCAGGTTATTGATCAATCCAGAGGGATAAAGAGAAACGATCTACTAATCCAAAATGATAACACGGACCAACCAAACGATACACCCATCATAGCAAAGACTAAATTCCATCCTAACTAGATATTTGACCTAGTGACCTACTTTTGCCATGTGACACAACAAGTCCCCAGGTAGTATTAAAATAATAAATTTGGTAGCTGTAGGTATTATAGTAAGGGAAATATGGCATGGACAAGGTTTTACATGGAGTTTACACTGTGACCTAGATATTTGACCTAGTGACCTAGTTTTGCGTCGTGACACACTTTTAGGTCACAATACATTATCAGTAAAATTTTATAACAAGAAGTCAAATTTTTTTAAGAATTACAGTAAGGACATGAAAATACTGTACATTTATGTATTACTGTGACCCAAATATTTGCACCTAATTTTACTTTACGACACATTTCCATGTAAAGAATCACATTTGTGTAAAATTTCATCAATCTAAGTAAAAGGACAAAAATGTTATGGCCCCGACAAGTTTTTACATGGATTTCACATTGTGACCTAGATTTTGAACCTAGTGACCTACTTTTGCCATGCTACACTCCAGCACCCCAAGAAGTATGCACATAACAAAGTTAGTAGCTGTAGGTATTATGGTATAAGAAATTTGGTGCTGACAAGGTTTTACACAGAATTATATACTGTGACCTATATATTTGACCTAGTGACCTAATTTTCCCTCATGACACACTTTTGGGTCAAGGTACATTATCATATAAAATTTCATAAAAAGAGGTCCAAAAGTTAAAAAAATTACAGTCAGGCCCTGAAAATTCTGTATATTTACATATCGTCGTGACCCAAATATTTGACCTAGTGACTTAGTTTTGCTTTATGACACTTTCTTAGACTAAGCTTCACATTTGTGTAACATTTCATGACTCTAAGTAAAAGGACAAAAAAGTTAAGGTCCGGACAAGATTTTAATACATATGTATTCTGTGACCCAGATATTTGACTTAGTGACCTACTTTTGGCACACGATACACCTCTATCCTAGGAAGTACAAACACATTAAATTTGGTAGCTGTGGGTGTTATGGTGTTGGAAATATGGCCCGGAGAAGCTTCGGACGGACGGACGGACAAGGTGCAAACCTTTAGTCCCCCACCAAGTGGGTGGGGGACTAATGACATGGAATATTCATTTTTAGACATAATGATGATAGTGAATTAAAGTTTAAATAATGGGACAAATGTGACAATTTTGAATTTAGCATAGTAAACTACCCCTATATGGGTAGAAATATACCACTCGAGCCACCTTATTGTGTTTATGTGTCAAGGTTGATTGCTTTTGCTAAAGTATGCACTGATTTTGACAACTTTGACTCCCGTCATTTACTGCTTCTTAAAAAAACGTGTGAAACAGGGGTATTCGAAAATGAAATTAAAAGGATCGTTTCATAAGTTCTGGGTAAAAAACAAAAATTTATTGTATAGATATCGAGTGGATTTGAGATGTTATATCAATGATATAATAAATATGTATACCTTACAATTGTAACATTTTATGCAATGAGTGTATGAGGCAAGATATTTTTCAATGTTGAGAGTTAGTAGCATCAAATCTATTAAAACTACTACTAACGTTTGTTGGAACCTGTTTCAAGTCAGGAGAGAGGTGTTTGCCTCCATATTGTATTTCGTATTCGTTCACTGATATACAAACATATCATGAAGTTGTTGGTATGTCTAACTTCAACTTCTGGATTCTGATCTGGCTTGTTTGATGACTGAAGGTTTTTTATCATGAATAGTTCTTGTTTACTCGGATTTTAAGTGCAGCTTGTCTAACATTGTTGAAAACTGTTGTCCACTTCTATGTTTCACGACAGTCATTATTTCCATGCTGTCATTATGACAGCTGATCCTTTTTAGACGTTCAATGAATAATGTATTGCTTGGTGGCTATTCAAGTCTTACTGTTGTGTCTGGTGATGTTCATATTGATAGACATGTTAAGATTTGGACGGTTTTAAACTTGAACTGATTTTCTGCTACAATATTGACATATAACGGTCTCACTACTATTTGTAAATGCGTAAACAGTCTTGGCTTGCCAAGCTGTCTTTATTAAAGGCATAGTTTCAGATCGGGGGGGGGGGGAGACTACCTTTCTGGCACAGCTTCCTGCGGATTTAGTTCAGATTCATGTCCCTGATGCTTATTTGCAGTACTTGATGCAGATGCGCAATCTGAGTTGCCGGTGGGAGCAAGGATTCGAGACTTAATATTGAGTGTAATGGGGTAATCCACCCTTTATCTTTAACCAGACTAATGTTGTCAAGCCATTCTCACTTTAATTTGTAAGCAATCAAGCAGTGTGTCACAAAGAGTCTCAAAAAGTTCTTAATCTAGAATACTTTGCATTTGGCACATTAGTGTCAGTATATTTTGTACTAATAGGACATGCATATATTCCTCAGAGACCATTGGCCTTTGTGCCATTTCATTCCCTTATATACATACTTTCAAAGTTACTACTTTACATGAATTATTTCAGGGCCAATTGTACTTCATCCTGAATTGATGCCTTGATTTGTAAGTAGAGTATTTTACATTATCATTTTTTTTATTTGAGTTGCCATTGTTTATTGTCTACAGAAAATACAGGAAGATCAAATTAGAATCTTTAAAACAAGATATTCCGAACTCGGATTTGTCTAAAAATGCTAGCCTTGGCATAAATGGTCTGTCTTCTTTATACTCCTCTACTTTGGCTGAACTACTGGACAAGCATGCCTCTGAGAAAGAGCAAACCATCTCGGTGGTACCTAATGCACATTGGTTTAACAACAAAATCAAGGATGCCAGCCAAGAAAGACAGAGCTGAGAGCAGATGGAGAGCATCATCGAAGAAGGAACATCTTACTGCCCATAAAAAGAACATCAACATGCTCAATGAAGATAGAGTACTACTAGAGGATCAAAAGCAGTGATAACCATGAGAAAGGCCTTTTTTCGAGTCATGAACTCCCCATTACACAGGAAAGTTACCAATGCACCACCACCTTAGTCTGATAAGAAGGGACTGGCAAAAGACTTGCTTAACTTTTACACCAATAAAATAACAAATATTGGATGTGAAAAATGGACATCAACAGTCTGAAAAAGATAGCTCTATGGCTCCATGTACTGGCAGGTACATCTTAGTTTTGAGCCCATACATACAGCAGAGCTAAAAGATATCATTAGCGCATCAGCAACAAAATCGTGCTGCCTGGGCCCATTACCTACTTGAATTCTAATAGAGTGCATGGAGGACTACTACTGCCTATCCAAGCTGTTGTCAATGCTTCTTTGGCAGAAGCAAAGTTCCCGGTTGACCTGAGAAATGCAATTATTAACAAAAACCATCACTGGACTCAAACATGGTCAAAAGTTATTGACCGGTATCCAATATTCCTTGTTTTTTGCTAGTAGAAAAAGTGGTTGCCCACAAATTTGGAGCACATATAACATCAAATTAGGGCCATGAGCAATTTCAATCAGTGTATAAAGCTTATCATAGTACAGAGACTGCACTTGTGAAAGTTGTCTCTTTTTATTTTTGGCAGAAGTAATGAATTTTGTGTTTTGGGTGGTTAGGCCTATATATTTTGGAAAACAACTAGTGTCTGTAGTTTATGATGAATATTTCTAAGGTTGAGAGGACCGGTTTAAAACCACCAGTTGCCTTTTGTGGGTGACTGCCTGCCTCAAGTCAGGAGTGAAATTTGTTTCTTCACACTGGTATCGGAAGATAAATGTTGATGCTTTGGCAAGTCTGGAATCTCTTTGCTGTCATTGTTGGGTTTGGAATTTATGAATATGGATCATGTTTTTCTGTACTACTGAATAAGATTTTGTTATCACTTGACCGGAAGCAGTGTGTATTGCTTGCCCTACTGTATCTATCTGCTGCCTTTTATACTGTAGGCCATTCTGTTCCTGGATGTGCCCGTAAGTGGTTGGAGTCCAATCTAGCTGACCATGGACAAGCATTTATCATTGAGGATGAATGTTCCATTAATGTTGCGCTCTCCTGCGGTGTCCCACAGGGGTCCGTACTTGGACCTTTCTTCTCCACAATGTACACATCTCCACTTGCTGACATCGTCATGAAACATGGTCTGAACTATCACCTTAATGCAGATGATACACAAATATACATATTATTTGAACCATCATCACCATGTTGCCCAAGTGATGCAACCAGTTGGACTGATAGTTGCATTGCTAAAATCAAAATTTGGATAGCAACAAATTTACTGAAACTGAACGATAATAAAATGGAGTTTTCGCTCACTGGGTCTAAACAACAAAAACAGAAAATCCCTGCCAATAACACCATTCAAATTGACACTCCTTCTATTCCTGAATCTGCCAGAGCACGAAATATTGGTGCCATGATGGACTGCAATCTGCAGTCGCCACAGATTTGAAACATCCACAGCTTCATTTCCCAATCGGACGCAGAAACAGTCAAATGCACTTACAAATTCCATGCTCGAAAACCTCAACTTGCTCCTGGTTGCATTGCCAAAATACCTCCTCGATCGTTTGCAGAGGTTCCAGAATACAGCTACAAGAATTGTGACTAGGGCTTGAAGGAGAGATCATATCAGTCACATCCTGAAAAAGCTCCATTGGCTGCCTATAAAACAAAGAATTGATTTGAAAATACTCCTAATTGTTTTTAAATGCCTGCAAGGAAAGCCCCTCAGTATCTACAGGACTGCCATTTTTCAATTCAAACCATGTCGAGTGCGCAGGTCACAGTCACATCATTTACTGCCACAACCTACCTGTATGATGGATTCCTTTGGTGACGGACCTTTTTCAGTTGGGGCCCCTAAACTCTGGAATGGTTTACCAATTGACATTATATCCTTGGTGTCACTGAATACTTTTAAGCAAAAACGGAAAACTCATCTCTTTAAGTAAGCTTTTTATGACAAAGCAAACATTTTATTCTGAACTTTTTATGCACTCTAGTATCGTCATTTCATTTTTAAGATGTTTTATTGATTGTGGGATTGACTGATACTACTGTAAAGCACTTATGAGCATACCTTGTATAGAATAAGTCTTTCTTCAAATTGTGGGTGGGGGGGGGTATTTATTTTAAAGGGCAGGTCTCGAAAAAGCAGCTGCTGTCTATTTTTACCCATTTCTTATGAAAAACTTTGAATCGGGATCCGCGAAGCGCATGACGTCACATAGGGAACTCTTTTTCAGTTGCACAAGATGGCACACAACTACAGTACAAGATCGATGTCGACGTGGACAAGATTGAAGAGGGAAAACAACGAACCGAACATTGGCCCAAAGCCCTAGCAAAAGGTTGGCGGACGGAAGCGGCCCAACCATCCAACGATCCTCATCCGTGCGAGGGCTGAGAGGATAACCTTCCTTGGTAATTTTACTTGTTTTGATTTTGAAACTTTCTGCATGTTCAGTGAAGCCATGAACAACTGATGAAGCGTAAGTTTTGATACTTAGTTAATCACGCCCTTCACGGACTGAGGAGAGTGCAGGATGGCCCAGTCGACGATAAATGTCAGTGTTAACCGTTGCATTGAACAGCACTGTCGCTGGAAACCCATTAATAATTATTGAAATCTCGAGCGGCTGCGGCCGCGGGGCAGCTTCGCCGTCTTTATAAGTTCGAACATTCACAGGTTAGAATATGAATCATGTATAGTTGAAACTATATGTAGCGTTCATCTTTTCTGGAGCCTTTGAGGCTTTGGTGGTTAAGAATAAGATGTATAAATGTGCAATTGTACGTAATTATCAATAGAAAGCTTGACCATCACCCGGGCCAGGGCAGAATTTTGTCACTACTGACACTGCGTTGTATATTCATCTGAAAAGACTGAACACACAGATCTATACATGCAACTGTTACAATTGTCGCCGTGACCTCTTTGATAGGCCTAAAAGTTCAAAGTGGATTGGTGCTGTATCCAACAACCACTCACTGGCTGAAAGACAAAATTATGCTTCAAAATTTGACGATGGGATAGGAAGCCATTGTTTGACTTCAAAGTTTAACACTGATTTAGCTGGCTTTGGCTGAAGGTAATTACATTTGCCGACTTGCTGTAGGCCTACACAGTGTTTTATTCACACTACATAATGGTTATAGACACAGAATGGTCTTTTCTTACAGTTTGAACAGGGCTAGTCATACATTACAGACGGGCATGGAATTAGATCTTGATACACAAACTGAATCTAGCATAATGCAGTATAATTAAACCAACACTTTCAGATATAAATGTAGATAGCTCCAGTTCCATTTTTCAATTTTCACCAAACTTGAATCACAAGTTACACAACAGTCAGGAATCGTATTTGTCAGTAGCAGCATAGGAATCCTGGTGTTTTGTAATCTGTTACCATGGTAACTACAGCTAATCTTTTTTTTTTTTTTTTTGCAGCGTTAGAACTGGATCATGGGACAATAATCAGCCAAAGCACACATTAGAAATATGACCAGCTGAGTCTACTGGGGGACAAGCTCTATGCCCCAAGATAGTCTTATGTACCAAGATGGGCATGAAACTTGCAGCTTTTCTTGTTAAATGTGCAATACATGCAAGCCACTATTAGGCCTATAGGGACAACTTCAATGATTAGAACAACAGTGGTCACTTAATGCTGACAGTGAGGACGGTATCGGGTACTATATATATTGAAGCAAAGCACCTGATGCATGTACACTTAATGTACCGCTATATGTGAGGTATACACTGCCTTGCACAATTTTTAACAGAGATTGTAGATTGCAAGTACATAGTTGTCCCTGTCTTCAGGACCACTCCATTGAGAGACCACCTGTCCTGAAAGGGCACCTTTTCAGCCCAATTCATTGGATGTAATTTGTGTTTCTAACCAGAAACTAGCCATTCAGCATACTTTGTCTTATACATACATTTCATGTTAGTTTTTGCCATTTATGGTTTTTAGCTCTGCTGACTTGTCCGTATGCAGAGTTTATGCCATCCATTTGCATATACGTTAACTTTTTACATTTTCCACCTCTCAAAAACGGTTTTGTGGAATGCTTTTTAAGTTTCATTTTACACATGAAGGTTCACCAGCTCGGCCTCTACCAAGTGTACAAACAAGATGAGGAGCCAACATTTTTTCTATTTTTCATGGATTGTTGAATAATTTTGGGGACCAAAAAAATCAGAAGTTTATTTACTTAAGAACCAGGTGCCCAATTTGTTTGATATTACATGTAGGGTCTTCAGGGGTCACTTAGTTCTCATTTTGGCTAACAGGTGGTCATACTCTTTTTTTGCTACTATTTAATGAAGTTTTGTGTGTTAAGGCTGTTTTCAGCTTCTTGTCTAAAAATATGCACAGAACTCTTTGAAATTTTGATAGATTTTCTTTAGCTCAAGTAAGTGTAGATTTGACAATATGGTGAGGGTACATTAACTTTTAATGAAACTGTGGTTTGTTAGAGTTTTGGAATTTGTCAGTGAGCTTTGTTATAGTCAACTGTGGAAAGATTGTGTCCTGCTCTTGCCATGTGGCATTATGTAATCCAGCCTGCTTACATCAGATGGAGGAAGTTAACAATTTTAAGTGTTTACCTACAAAGAACAATACCATTTAGACCATAATGATGTTAACACTGTGCAAGCATGGAACATGCATATGGCTGATAAGTATCAAGACTGAAGTTACCAGCTGAGTTGAGTGTGTCATGCAAGCCCAAGGCTCAGCCACTTTTTTTTTCGATTTTGTCACCAAGGCAAGTATGATACAGTATTTCACTTGCCCCCATATCTAAAGTCTGGTTGTAAAAGCAGAATGCCCGGTTACCTGCCCCAAAGGCAAGCGATTCGAAATTCTCATGCCGAGGTGGAATATATCATTGTCCTGGTATAAGGTGGTTGCCACTAAATGATGAATAAATGGTCAATAAATGATGAAACTTCTTGTTGTGTTTTAGGTGAAATACACTGTTTCCAAAGATCTGTTTACAGTGTAAATGAAGTCAGATGTTGTGCAGGAAAGAATACACCACTTGTGTATTTTGCTGTCTCTGGCATACCCTACTCTGGTGGAAATCCACAACAGTTTTATTAGTTCAAAATCACGTGTGCCTCACATTTACTATCATCTTGATGAGAAATATATATATAAAAAAAAAAAAAAAAAAAAAAAAAGCAAAAAGAGAACAAGGAATAAGAATGGTGTGGAGAAGTAAAGATAGCAGTTATTTTGCAGTCTTGTAGCTTGTTCCAACTGGATTTTATGATCTGAAAATAGAGGGAATTTTGTGGGATCTGCCAGAGTGAATGAACAAAGAGTAGGAATTCTTAATAAATAGCATAAATGGCTATGAGCAAACCAAAGAAAGACTTATCACTCAACTAGTAGCCTAAATGGCTGTCAGCAAAAGAAAGAAAAACTAAATGTCCATGATTCTGAAACACAAGCAACCATTAAAATATCTTGCCATGGCAAGCACTTGGTTAGACTGGGCGTCACCGTAAATTTACTTTTTTTTCATTATATTTTTATTTTCGTTTGAATACATCAGTTTTAATTGCAAGAAAAAAGAGATGTCATTGAAATTGAAAGTTGTGTCAAATTATCACTCATGATGAATAAAAAATTGAGATCCCCATGCAGCGTATCAACATATCCACGACTACGTACAAATTTCACAAATTAGCTGTGAGGTTCATCAAATGCAGCTTTGTACATGAATGCAAATGTTGCATGAGGGCATTTTAGAAAATAATGCAGTTAACTGCTGACTAAACAACGGATTGGTGCAGCCATAGCTGGTGGACTTCAATGTAACGTACTCAAAAGATGCCCTTCACTGCACTTCATCCAGTAGGACCACGAGTCATTTTTCAACTGGCAGTGTGCGGAGTAGCAAGGTAGTCTTATGCACACCACTGGAGTCTGTTAAGCAGGAAAACTTGATATGAGATGGCAAATGCTGAATGATGGAATAATATACAGTTGTACCTGCTGTATGTGGCCACCCCTTCTGCCAGGAAAAGTGGCCTGTCACCACAGGTAAATTTTACAAAGAAATTGACTCCTATGTCCGAGCCTAGTGACCGCAAAAAGCAATTCGGCTGCTCACAGGAGTGGTTGCATACAGCAGGTACCACTGTATATGTGTTTGAATGTTTTCAGTTTGCATTAAACTACCTTATGCATATGCAATGTACATGCACAGAACATGCAGAAGTGTTTTGCAAATTGTTGAACTTACACGTTGCATTTAGTGTAATACTGTACATGCACTATATATATATTCTTAACATCAGATCAATAAAAGAACCAAACAAGCAACAAACTTATTCAGTACTTCCTTTTTTGTGAAAAAAAACAAAACAAAACAGAACGGTGCTTCTACTTTTTCATAGGGATGGAGGTGTATTGGGAAAGAATGAAGTAAATTTATCCCTCTTTGTTATTTATCAGGGATCTCAGTCTCTTCTTGAACGATGACAGAGAGGGGGCAGACACAACATATAATTCTGGAAGAGAATTTCATTGATCCATTTTATGAAAAAGTATTTGAACGTGTCAGTCCTAATAAGAGTAACATGTCTCTTAGCAAGGTTGAGTGGTGAATGTCCTCTTATTGATAGAGTGTGAAAACTTTCTCCGTGCATGCATACGTGTATTCCATGTTTAAAAATGATGAAAATGTTGAATCAACACTTCCAAAATCCACTTCAATCTGTGGATTTTTTTAATGAACCCTTGCAGTTTTCAATGCACATTATTGCAAAAAAGTCCACTGAAGCTTAGGCCTAATAATAATATACGGTCAATGAATAAAACAATCACTCAGGGAAGTGCATACAGATTATGGTCCCAGGCCAGACGATTATCTTATATTGAACAAGACTAAACAGGTATAGAAATTCCAAACGTTTTAGAAACAAAATAATGCATTCCTTTGTATTTTAATATATCATGTAAAACGTACACGGCTTCTAGTCTACCAAGTTTCTCCACTGCCGTGCTCACGCGTCGACGTCTGGACTCGGGAGTCAACTTTGTGGCAGAAGCACCACGACCTCTCTTGGATCCCAGGACACTAGCCAACTGCTCATGGGTTGGCTGTGCCTGTGGCTGTATTCAGGGCATAGCACCCTGGAATAATGTCGATGTGGTATCGAAACCCAGCATCCTTCATCATACCACCAACAAACATAGAGTCTGCAAAATATATACATGTAGCACATAGCACGCGTTAAATTAAAAACGGAGGCGTCTTTCCAGTCGACCGCAAACCTGTTCCATGTCGCTCGGAGGCTAGGCCTTCGGCCAGTCTTGTTAGTGTTACCACACCACATTACCACAGAGCGATGGGCCATAGCAGTGACAAAAACAATAAGCTAGGTCTAAAAAATCAATTTGGTGCCAAAACCGATATTTCGCGCATAAAATTTAGAGATAATCTAAAATTTTGAGTCGAGACAAATATGTGTGTCCTATCACGAAATGGCCGCGACTGCCCAGGTCGAATGCCAGATACACAAACGTGTTCCCGCTGTGACGTCACCAAAGTGGATCTTCCCGATTGAAATTTTCTCGGACATCCTCGGTGGCGCTATGTTTGAAAGCTCCAAAAAGAACCATTACACATATTATGTGTAACAAATGTACCTCATTATTGTTATTTTTATCTATGATCTTACGTCTGGGGCAACAAAAACGTTTTTTCAAGCATGTTTATATTTTCCAAGACCTGTCCTTTAACAGAAAGACTATTATTGTTTGTATTCAGTTCTGTCATGTTCATTGCATCTATGTTCATGGCCATATGAACCTGAAGCTATTCACATATCGCACATGGAAACCGTGGGTTCCTTATATAAACGCCATCTATATTGGGCATGCACACCCTGGCAATTTTGGCTCGTTAGTGGTGAGTAGTATTACAGATAACAGATAACAGATTTATTTCAGCTAGGTAGGAAAATAAAAGATTTCCACTGTAAGCTGCTCATTAATATACAGAAATCTGAGTTCTGTGTGGATGGTCCAATGCCCTGTAATCATACATAACAGGATGGTCTTTAAAATAATTGTCAATTCTTACTTTAAAACTGTTTACACTTGGTGCATTTACTACATTACTGGGGAGTGAGTTCCACCAGTCCACGACTCTATTGCTGAAAAAATACATCCTTATGTTTGAGTTTGATCGGGTCTTGGTTAATCTTAGGTTATGGCCTCTGAAATTAGTATTACAAATCTAGCTCTGAAATAAGACAGATAATCGGTTAATAATATTTATTTTCCTAACTTTTGATAAGTGTGATTTTTTTCAGCTTATTTTGTGGTTGAATGAAGGAGGGGGATGGGGTGTTTGTTTTAGTGTTTTAGGTCTTTTATTTTAGCGTGTTTTCGTCTTTGGCAGTTTTTGGCCACCAAATTTTTTTCATGCATTTTTCTTTTCCTTTACTTTTTTCTGTTGGTTTGTTTTTGGTTTTCTTTTTTTTTTTTCTTCCTTTCTTTTCTCGTTTTTACAACACAAGGTGATCTTCTGCCAAATATATTTATCGAACTTATTTTGTCTTTTAATGTTCATTTGATAGTGATATTGTGGTGATTTCAAATGTCATGACTGATAATTTACTAATTTGGAATGACATTCAATTTATTAATACGCAGGCTTCTGCATTCGAACATATATTAATTCCTGATACCTTTTTATGTAGAATGAAACTCTTCCTAATGGGTAGTGAACATGCTGTTCCATGCTGCATTGCATTGGACAAATCCTGCTGCTTCATTTTCGCAAGTGTGCTTCACTTCCCGCTGCATGCCATTGTGAACTTTTCATCAGCGTGTGAAGACATGTGCGCAGTTTATTTCAGGATGATATAAGGAACCAGACTAGACATACCTTCAATGCTAAGCATTGACTGAGGAGTCCGCCTTTTGCTCAAATTTAGTCATGGTTACACCAAAATCTAATCAGTTCATCTTACCAGGTAAGATAAGCATAATGCCAAATTTGAGCAAAACACATAGAGGCATTCTGCAGAGATTTCAATAACGAGAATGTGCACATCCAGACGTATGGATTAAAAAAAATTTTAAATCTTGGAAATCCATTGGGATGCGAATTAAATTGTTTATACTAATATAGTGGTGAATGATCACCCATTATGGAGTACATTCGACAGGAACTTCAGAATACAAATCCCTCAGCTTCTAACTCTCTTTATACTGGCAGGCAAACAGAACAATTAGTATATATGTGGGGGGGGGGGGGGGGGTCTTGTTCAAAATGTGTCATCTCCAGATGACCCACAAGTAAAGAAAGCTCCCTGCAAATGCATGCTGTTGAATCTCCAGAATCTGATCCGATCCTGAGTTTGCTTGAACGTTTGTCAGATTGGACATTCATGTTCAAAGTATAATAGCACTTCCACATCATGTTTTCAGGAAAGGAAAGGTAAATACAGTCCAAATAGATAACGTTTTCTAATATGGGATGACAGGCCAGAGAAAAAGATACCAGTCCTTAACATAGTGCAACCAAAAGCAGTTTCTAAGAGATCCGTATTAGTATTGGTATCTGTGTATGTGCGATTCACAGAAACACATCTTAAGAGTTGGGGTTGCTTATACACATGGTTTCATAACACCCACCAAAAGAGGACTGTGTAAACAGCCCCTCCTGTGCTGACCTTGACATTCTATCCAAAGCAAGACCTATCATGGTATAGGTGTACCAAGAAGTGTCCCTATGCAATTTCAAAGCAATTGCCCGTGTAATTTGGGAGATTATTCAAATATAGTCTCAACGTGAGTAAAAAAACATCATAGGAACCTCAAAATCACTGGAGCGTGACCATTTGGTACAGTCCCACCCGAAAAAAAGCTGATAGAGGCTTGCCCTTAAACAAACTCAGTAGACACCCACCAAGGTACAACCCAACTACCAAGTTTCAAGTGAATCTGGCTGATGGTTTTAGAAAGGTCGAAAATGGGAAATGCAATTCCCAATGACTTACATTGTAATCAATAGGAATGTATGTTTTAACCAACAGATACCAAAATTGATGAATGTATTAAAAATAATGGATCCGGAGCATAACCACCTAGTTTAATTCTTTCATAAGGTACATTCCCAACAAGTTTGAGCGCAATCTGAGTAACGAATCCAAATTTTGGATTAACAAGTCAAAATTTTGGAGGAGTGGAAAATAGTGAAAACATTCAAAAATTTATTTTTATAAAATAGAAAAGATCACAGTACCACCACGCATTTAAATGTAGGTCTAGGGTCCCGAATCCGTATGTAATTCCAAAGCAATTAGCCAAGTGGTTTTGGAGAAGACTTTTAAAGATTTTGCCAAAAAATACAAATAAAAATTTCTTTAAAAAAACAATGAAGTGTGAACATTTGAACAAACTCGGCAGAGGCTCTTCCAAGTGAGATCCAAATCTGAAATTGCTCATTGATGGATGGGTGACAGATGAATGACCACAGTTGGAGGATCATCCTATAAACTCAGCTGACAGGTTTGCCGAGTTAAATTTTATTGACCTTTTCTGAGCTTTTGTACTTATTGTAAGAAAATGTATTTCCCAGTGACATGGAAGTGGCTTACAGTTTTTGGTGAAGTTCAAAATATGATTTACCACTGCAGTGTGATAGATAGATAGATAGATAGATAGATAGATAGATAGATAGATAGATAGATAGATAGATAGATAGATAGATAGATAGATAGATAGATAGATAGATAGATAGATAGATAGATAGATAGATAGATAGATAGATAGATAGATAGATAGATAGATAGATAGATAGATAGATAGATAGATAGATAGATAGATAGATAGATAGATAGATAGATAGATAGATAGATAGATAGATAGATAGATAGATAGATAGATAGATAGATAGATAGATAGATAGATAGATAGATAGATAGATAGATAGATAGATAGATAGATAGATAGATAGATAGATAGATAGATAGATAGATAGATAGATAGATAGATAGATAGATAGATAGATAGATAGATAGATAGATAGATAGATAGATAGATAGATAGATAGATAGAATTCGTTGACAATCCGTGTCACCTTCCAGTGCGCGACCTTGTTTGACCCTTCCATAAAGTACATTTTCACAATGTTTCAGCATAATCTGAGTGACGGTTAAGAATAAAAGTTAAAAAATTGCAGCCAAAATACATGACAATGTCAAAACTCTTAAGGCCAATACAAAAAAAAAAGAAGAAGAAAAACTATTTTCCAAAGTGGTAAGAAAATGAGTCCACTATTTTACTAAATGAACTGGGTCAATTCCCTGATGAGCACAGATTCCAAGAGCTGTAGTTAGACATGTGCAGCCATCCCAACTGTATGGCATTAAGCATCCCATAAATTTACCCCAAGAATGACCTTGCAGCTAACTTAGTCATTAAACTTCATCCTGAAAATAGCCGTTCGAAGCAGAGAGATGACCATAAATGAATTATTCTCCAATGGATATCAGATTGTTGGGTCTAGCTGTGCTGAACTCATCACCTGGTTTCATTTGTCCCCAGCAGCTTTTCATATTGCCCAAAATCGATGGCTGCTCCTTATTACCACGCCAGTGCATATCTGCCGATACCGAGATTGTTTCTTTTCACACTAGTTAACTCCTTTGACTTCAATCAGTCAGGCTTCCTCCCTGCTATGGTACCATGCTGGTATCAAAGTGATTGGGCTTTCACGGGTGAAAAGAGTATCTTGAAATTAAGGGTCCAATTGCAACTCAACAGAAATGTTTTGCCCTCAAACTTTTCCAGGACTCCTATTCCTCGTGACACATTTTCAAACGTCTACATACAGAAACCGTGGGGTATGACACAAGAGCAGAAAACGAGAAAATAAAACGCATCTCAGATCTTTTGCATGATGCCTAGTTTCGTCGCAACACCTCAGGAAAGTTGAAATCCTTTGATCCGTCAATGGAGTCTCATCATTTCAACTTCAAAACTCCCTAGCTTCTGAACAGCACAAAACACGGAAAAAATAAAATGCGCTTTTGCAGATAGGTGTTAGGAGATTACTTTTGAAATGTTTGTTGACAGAACCATAACTGAGAATGTTGAATAGACATAATTATTGAAAAACATGAGTTTTCTTTTTGTGCATTACTGTATAGGCACAAAACAAAGCACGTGATTGACAACTGTATCATTTGATTTCCTAGGAAGTTTACTTTCAGAGATGTATACTTTATGGGGCTACATGCAACTAATATGTATTTATTCCAGTTTTTGTAGATATAGCTTAACCTGTGCTTGTCCTTATTTATAGCACTTGGCCGAGATTCAAAAATTACCAAAACATCAACACTTATCAAGCAAATAGGAAGCTAGTGTCCTTGACACACTCATCCATAAGCTGACAGTATTGACCAAGAATGAGTTGAGCTCACACAAGAGAATAATCCTTTACCAACTTAAGTCATGTACTTGTCAATTTTTAAAAAAATAATTCACAGGTTTTGTGGTCACAACCAAAAGGACCTGGATGGGAAAGCGTTTTCTTATTGTCATTCAGTCCTGTCGTCCAAATACAATCCCCATCCCGGTCATCAGTGCATCTGAAATGTAAATTGGACTGTCACGAATACAACACCTGTCACCAAAACTTTCTGTTTCTCCGGTTCCAGTGTTAAGCAATTCCAAGACTGCATAAATGGAAGTTAAAAAAGTGTACCCAAACTGGCATATTATAATGCCAGATTTCACAATTTATATGCTGTTCATGTTCGTTAGTTTCATGTTATCAAATTAATATATCCCCTTTAGATATTGAATGAATAATGTGGTGCTTGGTATATATTCAAGTCCTGCTGTTACATCTTGATGTTCATCTTGAAGAATTTGTCAAGATTCGGACGGTTTTCAACTTAGACCGAATTTCAACAATGATATTGACGTGTAACGGTCTCCTACCACTATATACATGTGCAAAGATTTTGGGTAGGTAGGGCCTATGGCATGCAAATGAAAGTTCAGGAAATTCAACTTATCCGAAGTGCACTGAATTTACCCTGACAATACGTATACCCTTCAACCACAAATTGTATAATCTGGTAACTGTTATCATGTAATATACAATTCAAGCAAAAGCCTTCTGGTCCACAATGACTGTTTTTGGCAACTTTGTGGATTCAGTAACCATACAGAATTGAAGTATGAAACAATTAGTGTGTGGAGGACGGTCAATTTGTGATCTGCTCCAGACTCCCATGGAAGTGAATTTTTTTTTTTTTTTTTTACATCCGTATTGGATCATGCATTTTGATCATGTACGTAATTCTGGAATCTGTCTTTTTTCTGTATTTAAATTTGCTTTCATTGTTAGATTGAAATTTATGAATACGAGTAATGTTTTTGTGAACAAATTGATAAATACCTCATTAACTATCTTGTGTTGTGGACTGTGTTCTCGGACTCATAGGTATGGAGGTGGGGCATTTTTAATGCTCCAGATTAAAAAGTGTCACAAAACCGATGTAGGCCTATATTCCTGTTTTGCTGTCAACCCACCTTACGGACAAGGCTGGAGCACGAAAACGTGACACGCCTACCAAGTCTCTTTATCTTTGTGATAAATTTTGTTGCGGTTTTTGTCAAACCAAACACCTCAAAATTTAAAACTGTCAACTTTAAGTAATTTGTGTCGTCTATTTCAAAAGTAAAGTTATCCGAAAAAGTTCATCCTTACGAGATCAAATGATCATTATTGTTTCAGCGGTATGAAACCGTCGAACAACATTAACTAAAATATTATTGATCTTATGTTTTAGAGTATCAATATCTTTGTCACTTAAAAAGTAAGCGTGTGTCATCTCCAAATAACGATACCATATCTCGAGACACGCACAAGACCTATATCAGGGAAATAACAAGGGTCCTGGTAGTGGTATGGATCCTTGTGGAACACCACAATTAATAGATAATGTATCGGAATCTTTAGAACATACAAATTGAGTCCTGTCTGACAAATACCTTGTAAACCTGTTACGAGCTGTACCACGTATATCATAAAAGATGACGGACTCTATCAAAGGCCATGGAAATATCGAGAAATACACCAACTGTGTGTTCCCTTATCAGCATATTCTGTACTATACGTCTTGCAGAATCCAAACCGATAAAATATGATGCATCAAATCTTGTAAGGTAATTTGATAATTGCTTGGGAACAACTTTTGCAAAACATTTTGATAAAGCAGGAAGGGCAGAATTATCGAGTGATTCATCGTCACCTTTTTTAATATAGGAGCTAATCTGCCAAGTTATTAAATATACCAGGTTGGAGAGACAAGCTGATAATATCGGTAATTGAAGGGACCATCTCATTTGTAACAAATTTGAATACTTTTGCGTGTATTTTGTCCCAACCTGGGTAGAGTCATGCACTTTCAGCCTTAATCAAATTTGAACAGACTGCGTATACATTTTTAAAGCAGGAAAATCCCAAGCTTGGACAAAATTGCCATGCAAATTTCAGAATAAAGCAGAATAAACAAAATTAAATCTTCTTATTACATTTATGTTATCAAGCTGATAATAGAATAAAAGCAGTATATTCAAGCTTTTAAAGCAGAAATTACATGGCCCTGCCTGACCTGGAGTCTTTCGGACTCTTCATAACAGCGTTTACATGTTGCTCGACAACTGGAGAGAAACAGAAAGAGTTAGGATAATTACCTTGAAGATAGGAGGCAGAATTTAAAGGAGCCTCAGGTGTTTTTATTTGTTTGTGATTGTTCAACATTTACAAAATAGGTGCGAACTTGTTAGCTCTGTCTTAGATCGGTAGTGAATTACATATCTTTTTCAAACCCTTTTGCTATCTGCTATCTAATAGCAGTATTCAGTGTTTCTAAACCTTAGACAATTTACATTTCTTGTTCTCTATTATATCAGTTATTTTCTCTCTCGTGCATGGGTAAAATATTATTTAGGTGGTCGTGGTAATAAATTATATTTGGGGGGGGGTTGTTTTTGTTTTTGTTTTCAGTTGGCGAATGCAATTTCTTCCTATACAACATATTTTTCACATCAATAGATTTGACAAATCCTTGAGTTAAACATGCCTTACTTAGGTCATATTTAAAATTTGTTGTATGGAGGAGACTGGCTTCTTCATATACAGTTTAAATATTTTGAACAAAAAGAGGCGCTATCACCAGATATGACAGCAAGACTTAAATTAAACTAATTCAGCCAATCATCATTCAGCATGGTGTCATCCAGCCAATCATGTGCTATCCATCCAATCAGCACACGGCTTTTCACATCAATCACCTTGCATTTTGTACTTTTAGTAACCAATCAGCATGTAGTCTTTTCAGCCCATCATCTTGCATTTTTCTGATTTTAGTAACCAATTGGCATGCAGGCTTTTCCCTCAATCACTTTGTAATGTGATTTTATTATCCAATCAGCAGGCACATTTTTCACGCAATGACCTTGTGAGCTTTGTCACAGGCATGTTACACTTCATATCAACTCTGACTTGGTTCTGTCACCATGTTCAACTTGGGAAAAAATCTGGGACCTCACAACTCCATGGAACCCCAAAGCCCCGTGATCCCATGTCCTGTGGCTTCTCATGGCTTACAGATCCTGTGTATAGGACCCATTTAATGTTCATGGTTGATGTTTTTTATATGGAAAGGATTCGTGTGGAACCTATATCCCCATGACATCCTACAGTTTCCCCTGGTTTTTAGACCCTTTGTATGTGACCCATTTGGTGTTCATGGTTGATACTTGGAATAGCTGTGCTTACAAGTAAAAGGACCCCATAGGATCCATTTACACTCTGTAGGACCCCTGATGTGCTGAATTATTACAAGCTGAAATTCTTGATGAAACTTAACAGCAATAAACCTTTTATTTCCAGTGTCTTCTATCACTGAATGGAAGTTGATTTTTGTGTGAGTGTGAAATGGAATAGCTGAAACTCACTCAACCCCTCCCAATCGCAAAATAGAACCATTTCTGTTACAATGTACTAATTTGTACAACTTTTATGGATGGGCAGTGTTCACAGAAATGTCTTCATGCTTTAAATTAAACAACTAACAGAGTGATGCAATATTACAGTCTTCCCGAAGTACAAGATGACTTCACATAAATTACCTTGAAAACAAAGTAAACGTACTTGAAATAATCCCAATGTAGGCCACCTAAATAGCACAATTGGGTACAAGAACAAATACAATACACGCCGAGTAAGTTCACTCCAGAAAGTTGTCCTAACAGAGCTGCACTTAATTTGAGTAAATACAATTACAAATTATTTGTCAAACATACTGGTACATGCCTGCATGAGTGCTTCTGTCAGTGCTTGTCATGAGAGTAATATTATCACAGATCATGTCTCAGCCTTGCACTTCAGATGAAAGCAAATAGACATTTTCTTTCAATATTTTATAAATAATATGCACATATTTTTAGACAGACAACTACAAACAGTATATATATATATATATATATATATATATATATATATATATATATATATATATATCCATTTTCATATAATGGGTGGAAATAAGTGAGCGAGCCCATTCAGTAGTTGCATCAGTTTGACTGCTATCTTCAGAAAAGAAGTAATATGCTTGGATCAATGTTCGACTAACATGTTGCACTTTCCAATCGTTTGATTTCATCTTTTATGTTATTCCGAGCCACTTCTTCAAATTTGTTTCTAAATTCCTGGGTTGCATATATATTTGTTTGCTCTAGAAATGACCTCAACACCTGAAAGAAAATAAAACAGGAGTCAATACACTTTGGACGAACTACACATATCCATGTACACTATTTATCATGTAAACAGTCAAGAAAATGAATAAAGCCTATTTAAATATACATATGTTTTACAATAAATAGTTCTGGAAGCTGGTAATATGAAGCATCTGTTTTACATGTAAGTGATACAAAATTTAAAGGGACCCTGGAACTTGCAGCCATGATTTTTTTCTTCTGACATCACTGCTGCATGTACTCACATGACCAATAAAAACTGTTATGTATACTATTAACATCTGATTCCCCAGCTATTGTATACAGATTGGATATATGGTGGTTATGGACAAAATAGCAATTTTCACATATGTTGTTACTGAAAGGTCATATATGTATCCCATCCAAGAAATTTAAATAGAGTATACATCATAACAAATGCTCTTTCTATGAAAACCAAGTGTGAATATAGTAAGTTTTCATAAATCCTTTAAGATGTAATATCTCAAATGCCCTTTCTACAATAGCTAATTGTTCATATATCACAGACCATTTCTGGACCAGCCCCCCCCCCCTTACAAAAATGTACAATTTAATTTTTACCTTAAATTTGGCTCTCTGCAAGTCTGTGTTCGAGATTAACTGATTTTTATTGATTTTTTTATGACCTTTCCCGTTTGGAATCTTTGGATACACCACTGATTAAGTACTGCGTTTTCCTACCTTGGCTCGTGCTGTATTGTATTCCTGTGTCGGTATATGTATATACTCCTGCCTGATCTGTGATGCATACTCTATGTAAGCTACAAAGTATGACACCACAACTGTTAATCAATATAGGTTAAAACTTCATGGTTTCAGTGCCAGGAAACAAGGAAATCTACACATCCACACAATAGTGGCAAAGGCCTCAGTTTGGTTGGGGGGGGGGGATGCATCACCTGCTGAACACTTGCAAGCCCATGTAAAACCTGCTGACCTCACGATTGGCGTTTTGGCACCTGAAGCTCTTTTTTACAATGACAACATAAAATTCCTGCAATTATTGCAGCTAAATGTACTGTAATATGTTACTAGTATGGTCTGACTGAAAAAAAAAATGCAACACGTGTTCCCGCTATCAACCTGCAGTCGCTTCACATATATCATGGCTCCAACTGCTTTGGAGTCTATAATTTGCAAACATCTGCATATGCTTATCAGAAGTTTACACTTTCGTTGAACTTTAGTTTCCAGAAGGATATAAAGATTTGAAATCTATGAAAAGCTGTTTGGTGCCGTACATTTTGTAGTGATAACTTTTTAAGCAAGGTACTCAGCAGTTCGTAACTTATGAAACTGCCTCTGTTGCCACAGCAAGTGGACTCTTATGAGTGGTGAATTAAACAAAGGAAGAGCTTATTTAATTAAGTTAGTTGATGCCCTTGCATATGATATATCAAACACTTTCACACTGAATTGTACAAATTTCACTTGAAAGCTGGTACAAATGGCCAATTTACCAGGCCATGAAACTTCACAGGTTATGGCACATGGATGTCACTTGATCAGTGACCACCCCGAGTTGAATCTAACATAGATTGTTATCCATATTTGGTTGAATGAATAAGGTTACATTGTAAACAACGCTATAAGGGGGCATGATATGACATGCATAATTCTACATGTAGTGCATGGTTTACAGACAGTGCTATTCAGGTGTGAATTGTTTCAAACCATTTTTTCTATCGACTTACAGTACATGTTCATTGTATCTTACCTGTCTTATCACAGCCAAGTATGGCCATGTCAAAATCCAAGAAGAAATGAACATCTTCTGTCCCATACATGCCAGAAATTAAGTGTGCTTCTGTCTTATGGCATTTGGTCAATAATATCCATTTCATTACCTTCTCAGTCAAATCATCCTGTAAATGAGGGTCTTCTCAGTATCACTGTGTACAACTTAATCAAATATAGAAATGAACAACAAATGCATGAATTACCACAGTTAGCAAATCAAATACAATAAAGATGAAAAATACTAAGTATGCCCCAAGTAAATCCAGTCATGTATGTTATAATGCTCTATGACATACTCCATGTTTGTAACATGATACTTTTGAATATTCTCAGCACATTGAATGCCAGATGCAGAACAAGAAGAATAACGGAATTATAGTTCTCTCCCTTAATATTTTTCCTTCCTTCCTCTCTTCCTCCCCATCCTTCCCATTAGTTTTCTTCCTGTTCTCTGTCATTTGTAAACTGAGTTAGTGTTTACCTTTAGTTGAAATTCTGTGGCAAACTGCATGAATAATTCGGCACTTTTTTCTTCATTATTCTTGGCTTTGGCATCATAGATTATGCTACAAATGAAATAGATCAGCGTCACAAAACCATAGATAGATACATCTCAGACTATGGCTCCTTGCCTGAGCTGAATACATGCATTTAATCAAAATAATCCACTTGAATAGTTAAAAATACATAAATGTAAAATGGTACTGAAAACACAGGTAGAATATGTCAGCACTTGCTTGTAAATGCAAGACCTGTAAATAAAAGAGTAATGCTTATCTTGAATCTGTTCACAACATTGATAATATGAAGAATACATTTTAAATATTATGCCACAAGCACTCCGATTCCATATATATTCAAGGTGGATTGAGGTCCCTTGTGAGCTGCACAAGCCAAAGAACATGTAGGGCCATGTAATCTGCTTTTAAAGCTGGAATATTCTGCTTTTATTCTTTTGTTAGCAAAATACCATACATGTAATAAAAAGATTTAATTTTCGTAATTCTGCTTTATTCTTAAATGTGCATGGGAATTTTGTCAAAGCTTGGGATTTTCCTGCTTTAGACATAGATACAATCTGCTCAAAATTTGATTCAAGCAGAAAGTGCATGGCTCTAAACATGCAGTGTGATTGTGTGCTGGGACACATGAACTACACCTTAATCGCCACTAACTGGCCTCATATCCATAGTAAAATATCAACCGATTGGGGGGGGGGGGGGTGAACGGGGCTTTGCAGACTGACTTACTGGGTATATTTATGTTTGTTTACTTTCGAGGATAGTGAAGAAAATGTATGAAATGCATTTCACAGCAATGTATCTTGAGTTAGTACCAGATGTGTGGTGTTTCTGCCAACTATTTCCAATTTACACGTTTGCAAATTATCACTTAAATAAAAGGATATTAAAATACACAACCCCATCCATATAGACTGAAAGGACTTGGTCAGTGATACTGGAACCAACTGATTCTGACCTTTGTCCTTGCATGCAATGAACAACCAGAGTATACAATATGTTCCAGTATTATATGCTCTGAAACATTTTCTGACAGTTTTCTCTCTGAAGATCCATTATAATCTTTCAGGCTGATATTGAGCCTTTTTCAAAATTAACTGTTGAAAGTGTCTTTGTAAAAATAAAAATAAAATGGAAAAAAAATATCATTCCATTGTGTTTCTGTATGTATATTTTAGAGATAGGCAGCTACAGATATGGACATGGATGGTGTATAGAGTTAAGCTAACAGATTTTGGGTATAGATGATATCCAAGTTTTCCATAACAATTGACTTTATGACATAAACCTATCAAGCAGTCCATGCTGTAATTATGTAAAAAGAGTCTTAGTTGTCATACTGTAACTTGTATGCTTGATTTCAGGCATTTTACCCTATTTTCTAGAACAGCATAAAAGCCTATTGTATGTACATGTAGTTTAATTGAAGAAGCAGAAAACATATTATACACTAGGTAAAAAAAAACTTGACCGAATACCAAAAAACAGTTATACCCTCTATCCCCCTCCCCCCAGTCCTCCAAGCTGCTAGCATTGTGGAGTATGGTTGCTAAGCCTTTTGGAGAATTGTTATGTGATTTACCTGAAGACTGATTATATCACTAGACCATGGATCTCTACTTCTTGACTACACTGTTTACAAGTGTATCTAAAACTGATCAAGGTTACGTTGAACAAACAAACCTCGACTTTTAATAAGCTTGCAGCAGCAAGCACCAAGCCAAAGGCAAGGACGATATTATCTATCCCTGCCCACAAGTTCGCAACTTAACCTAACTTAGTCTCTTAGTGCCAGAGGACCTACCTGTAATTAAAATATAGGAAGTATTCATAAGTAACTGTGCTCTTGTGCTACCTCCTGTCCTGCAACTTGACATGAACAATGGCAGATTCCTGTATTTAGCAGGGCAGAATGTGTTTTTGTAATTAAAAAAATAACAACTCGAGAATGCAAAAGCCCGAGAAGTGTTATTCACATGGTTCCAGGAGCAACTTGGCATGTTTCCCAGGGCCAGAACCCATTGGCCCCCAGTCCCCAAAGTTCTGTGGGCCATGACTTCTTCATCTTCTACCTGGTAATACCCTCTGGCATACCTTGCACATTGTTAATATCAAGGTGGCTAGTATATGGAGTAAAGAGAAAGTAAAAAGAGTTGGTGGTTAAAAGCAACAGTACAAGAGTTTGAAATTAGAAGTTATGATTTGTCACTAGGGACTTCAGTGTATCTAGTTGTGAGTCGGCCTGTTGACTGTTGGATGGGAGGTTGTTTCAATCTTGGATGGTTCTGGAAAAAAAGGCGACTTTATGGTAATCTACACAGCACTGTGGGACTTACAAATTTGCAGCATGAATATGGTGGGTTTGACAATGTATTGGTACGAGATAGGGTGTGGGATCTATGGCAACAAGGTTTAATTGAATCTTAGATAGTATTATCAGTCTGCTATTCCAGTGGCAGTCTTCTAGTGATCTCCACTGAAGTGATCATAGCATATCAGATACACTAGAATGATTGTGAAATCTGCTGGTGGTGAAAAGGGCAGCCTGCCACCATTTCAATCTGTTTGATGTTAGTCTCAGTGTAGGGATCCCAGACTGATGATGCATATTCAACAAGTGGTCAAAACTGGGAGAAGCAGGCTTTTTCTTTTATTTTTGTGGAGCTTATCTGTCTGTAAGTTGCATTGAAGGAAACCCATCATGCTATTTGCCTTGTTTGAAATATTGTTGATGTGACTGTTCCATCTTAAGTCATGCAGAAGTCACACGTGGATACTTCACTTCATCTATGATTGTGAGGACTTTGTTCTGAGGACTTGGTTGTGTAGCCGGTAAAGACAACTAATGGGTTGATGCTTGTGGATGAAGCAAAATATGTGGCATTTATCCAGATGAAACTGCATTTGCCAGTAGTCTTCACATTTTTCCAGACGAAAATCTTCTTGCATGAGGTGTGCATCTTTCTCACTTTTCATGGCTGGAAATGCTATTGTGTCATTTGCAAATAATCTGAGTATGGTATTCAATTTTTCAGGGAGATCGTTAATATAGTATAAGAATTACTTTGCAGGGTCCATGCAAGATTGTAGCCTTCAATTTAAAGTTGGTCAGGCCAAATTTAGAAATTTGGAAATTCTAAGGAAATTTCTGTATATTAACATAGTTGATGCTACTTCTGACCTAAATGTTGGTCCGACCCATCAGGCTACAGCTCTGCCATGGACAGAACCTTGGGGGACACTGCACAAGACAGGGATAGCTGAAAATTGTTGACCATTAACAACCAGAGATTGACTATTCTGTCACTAAGATGTGACTTTATCCACCTGTTCACTTGGCTACTGATATTGTGTTGGAGGAGTTTATATATAAGTCTTGGTAACTGATCTTGTCAAAGGCCTTTGAGAAATCTATAATTACATTGGTCTGTTTGCCAGATTACAGGTTTTTTATATGATTTTATCAACAAATTTTAATAGTGAGAACTTGAATATCACACGAGCGTTTCTCACAGAATTCGTGCTGGAGAGGGTAAAAAATGTTGTCTCTATTGCCATGGTACATTAATTAGGAAACCAGTATGTGATCAATAATTTGAACAATTAACTTTACTGCATTTTATAATACTGGCAATACTGCCAAATATTACTGATTATGCATGCAAGGCCAAGGGAAATTGGTCGGTAGTTGGGAGGGGAGATAACGCTGGAGATTTGAAGTATTTGCCACGCTTACTCGTGAAATATTATTGAGTATGCAACCGCAGTGCTGTCCTGAATGTAATTCAAGTACTGATCACAATGTGAGAACATGTCGTGCAAGTGTTTCAGCGTATGATAGTGCCTGTCCGCCTCACTGTATCGGTCTTGTATCACGTGCCACCATTTGAATATCTCACTCACGGATCTATCTCTGTTGCATAACTGTTTCCATCGTTCAAATAATATGTCATCCATTTTTCTTTTCACCAAATTGTTCGAATGACAGTTTTTAAATAATCTATTCCGCTGGATTCGTTGTGCTAAGCTGGAAAAAAGCAGTCTTCCAGTTACTGTCATGAGCGGCCGTCTCGATTCTGAGTGATGCCCGTTTTCTGACTATTCACTCCGCAGCCAGCATCACAAGTCACTCTTGACAACGCCACCCTAAATGCTGAAAAACACCGAAGAGTATCGAAAATTACTGGCATTAACAGGAATGCGCCGCTGGGCTCCCAGAAAGCACCGGAAAACTCCATTTTGGCGATGTGCATACATACATACATACATACATACATACATACATACATACATACATACATACAAAATTCAAGATGACTTTATTTCACAGCGGTGAAGACAGCAAAGAAACAGTTTCGGTCTATATCGAAGCGCCATCCCCGACCACATGGCCTAATGACATGCATGCATGCATGCATGCACGTATACATACATACATACATACATACATACATACATATATACATACATACACGCGCGCGCGCATGCATGCATGCATGCATACTTACACACATACATATTTTATTTGATTTGAATTTATTCGGAATTTCAACTTATGAAACAGGCCATACAGAAATTATACACGCCACATGAAAAATACCACGGTTTATCATCAGCGCCCGGAAGGGGGTTTTTTGTGTGTGTCGCACCAAGTTTAAAAAAAATATATATTTTTAAATATATTTGCGATAAAAAAATAGCTGAGAAAGCTTTAATTTATGCCTTGATCGGTCAGCGTCCCAGCAAGCAAGCCTCCAGTGGACCGACAGTGGCGTGCCCCTAGCGGTCCGCCATAATTTTGCACATAGGTTAGACAGCGGTCCTCTGGCAGCAAAAAAAAAAAAAAAATGCCGGTGGTCCTACAGTGGTCTGCCAGTGGAACTTTTTTCCGCTGGTGGACCACTGTCTAACCTATGTGCAAATGGCCGGGGGACCGCTTGGTCTGGTCCCCGGTTGGCCACTTTGGGACCAACAAAAGCTTGCTACCTGGGGTCGCTAGCGAAGATCAAGAGAATTATATTACAGCGTCCTTGTGACATTCTGAATGAATAAAGAACCTGCATGGGCAATGGGGACTTACGGAAAGCTTTAATGCGGCAAATCATTTGGAGGGAAGGGACCGGGTCTAATTATTATATTTTTTTTAACCCTCACTCCCTCATCAATTTTTTTGGAAAACCACTGATGATAAACCGGGATATTTTTACGTGGCCTAATACAGCAAATCATAAGGCAGACGTTGCACACATAAAATATAGATACGGTACAGCAAAAAATATAAAGTACCTGGAGTCATAACTAAAATCAACGTTGACATTCTCTGACATTTACAATAAAACAAGTCACACACCGAGCGGTGATAATAGAATCGTCTTAAAATTAAATCCTAGATTTCCCCCGTCGTTCTGATGAATATATGACCATGCTTGTCTGAGCCAAGCCCAGGTAACCCGTACATCGTTGAGACTAGTGTCATGGTGAAACACCCAGTTTTATCTTTCAAAAGGGGCCGTCCTCACTTATGTGCTTTGCTGTGGACCCTTGCGCTGGGTGTAGTGCCTTCATGTGGCAAAGTTTAACTAGTTGTTGCAAAAACAAAAACAAAACAAAACAAAACAAAACAAAAAAAAAAAACAGTAATCGTTACAAATGTTTTACTGATTTTACAGCGGACTGGTGCCAGGCTACAGAAAAATAAGCAAAGTGTTGGTGCAGTACTTATCTATCTTTCTCGTGCTTCTGACTGTCTTCCACACTCCCCACTTCTGGCCAAACGTAACGCTTATGGTGCTTCCAAACATGGAACATGCATCGATGCAAACTAAGTTAGCGACAGAAAGCAATGTGTTAAAGTGTCAAAAGCCAGAAGCAGTTGGCCCAAAATCAAACTATGTGTTCCGCAAGGATCCATTCTAGGCCCAGTCCTTTTTAATGTAATTTAAATGATCTTTACTTGTCTATAAAAGATCGTCTCCACAACTCTGCTGCCAATAATACAATTTTGGCAATTGGCCAAAGTATACAGAAAGTGGTGAACAATCTCGAAGCAAACTGTACTGATATGCTTGACTGGTGCGGCCAGAACCAAATGCCTGCGAATCCATCCATGATCCAGAGTTTATTTTCATCATCAGAAAAAAAAGATTAAATGCACTTCGTCGCTAGGCAACATCACTTGATGCGCAAAGCAAGTTACTAATCTATAACGCCTTTATCCTATCAAACATGAACTGCTGTCCAGTTGTCTGACAAAGCTGTGGCAAAACAGACGCTGCCAAGTTGGAAAAGCTTCAGTAAAGAGCCCTAAATCATTAACTTTAGTGGGATTGTGGAGGAGGTCAAAATCTCGGTTGCATAAGATACTAGTGGCGTCACTTATCCTTTAACGGAAATTATCAGTTAAAATGTCTTGAAATACGTGTATATAAAATTCCAGAACTCAAAAAAAAAGAATTGAATAAGCCATGCCAAATGAATAGGATCATCTTCAAAACTGAAATATTATATAATATCAGTGGCATTGACCTATTATTCTTAAGTAACCAGACCTGTAAAGTTGAAAGAGCTGATTTTGCAATGGCAAGGTGTAGCTTGGATATCAATGGTAAAGACGAGCCTCTAGATCAAAATTGCACTTGAGCATTTTGTACATAAAACTACTTGGTGACCTACTTTTTAAGTCACCACGACCCATTTATTATGGGGTTTGAACTTTGGCGCTGGTTATTACTCATTTGAACAAACAGACCATGTTTGGATGGCTGGATGTAGGGCCACTTTTTTAATTGAATAATTTTCTAATCCGTGATGAAGGTAAAGGTCATAATGTTGCAGCACATGGATGACCTTGAGTCTAGGTCAACGAGGGAATGCTTTTAGGAAATCTTTTTCCTTTGCCTTTTTTTTTATTTTTCATTTTTTTTTTTTTTATTACTATTTTTTTAATTATTATTTTTTATTTATTTATTTATTTATTATTATTATTTTTTTATGGTTATCGACTTACATGCCAGCAAAGCATTAGGCCCATAGGCCTCTTGTTCCATTTGTCTTATGTACTTAATAAAACTTTGGCACCAAAATGTGTATTAATTTGCTCCTGATGGTATATGACGGCGGTCCGTATGCACCTCACATCCTAATTTCCACCCTGTAAATGAGTGCTCTTATTATCGATATGGGGAGGAGAAACTTCTAACAGAAAAAACATGTGGGAATGCCTGCCAAAATATCATACTGACTGGTTCAAAAGAAACACCTTTTCACCTGTTGTGCAACCTGTGGGATTTCATGGTGATATAGTAAAGATACTTAGCGTTCTGTAGGTTTGGATTGAACTGCGCAAGTCCGACGCTCAAACAGAAATGTTTGATATTACTTCTTTTAATAACACAAGTTAAAATACACGATTAATAACATCCCCAAAATTTGTGCTGCAAACAGTAATGCACTTGTGTGCAACCCTATCGACAATATGACCATATCAATAATAGGTACATCAAATATAGGCCTACTAAGAGTAATACTAATATTGAGTGATTTGAACATTGAAAATATATATATATATAAAAAGCCCCACATATGATATTTTATCCCCCTTTTGATTAAATTCTAGGAATCGGATTGGCTTAGGCCGATGATTTTCATAGATGAAATGCTCTGTGTATTACATTGTTAAGTACATGTGCCCACTCCTGTTGCGTAAGCTGTATGCCCCGCCTCCCGCCCCTCATGCTTACTATACGATACGTCATCGCTCTTTTAATGATTTCAATACTACATCCTTTCTGGCACTACTGTCTGCTCGCTTTGAAGACGATAAAATGGCGAGTGGAGTATCTGGCTATGCTGAAAGCAGGAGAGTGTGTTGGGGCACAATGGGCTTAAAGTGGCGCTTTACACATCTTTCTACAGAAGAAAAGGATGCAAAAAGGACAAAATAGCCCCAATGTGACCCAAAAATTGGATAAAACCGTAATCCAATTCCAATGGCTTAGAGTTAGAGTGGAATACACGGAGTATCTCAAATTCGGAAAGCTGAATTACACTCTGCCAGCGCCTCGTGGAAATACAGCTTTTCTTGTGTAAGATATTCACTGTGACTGTGTATCCCACTTATATACTAAAAGGTACCGTAAACCACTCCCGGAAACCACTGAATGACAGTATCGTGTCAATAAGTCTCAAACAGATGTAATACCATCGCTAGCGCTATTGATTCACTTAGTCTTATAAGATGTACCAATTTATATTGGTATATTTTGTACAGCCTGACACAACTTCACCGGTTAAGGTCCACATGTTGGCTTTGTCCTTTGCAGGAGAGGGGGATATTTTTGTTTGTTTACTTATCTTTTATCCTTTATTCTATATTTTATTTATTTATTGATCTATTTTATTATTATTATTATTATTATTATTATTATTATTATTATTATTATTATTATTATTATTATTATTTTATTTATTTATTTATTTTATTTTTTAATTTTTTTTTTTGTTTATTTATTTTTAATTTTTTTTTTTTTTATTTTATTTTTTTTTTTTTTGGTTACATTTGGAATATAGACTATAGATGTGACAGATGAAATCAATTTCTGACACTTAGGCCTGGGGAATCCCTTATGTGTCCCTTCCCCTCACCCCGACCCTTCATACAATGACAGGTCACGCATAGGCTATATATGCACAACAGCATTTGCAATTGGCATGCGTTGTTTCTATGGGACTTTCCGGTAGTGTCCTGTTCAACATTCCTGTGCCACTGGTTGTATTTCAGTGCTTTTATGTGTTTAGTGTCACCGTTATGCATTATGCGCATGCTCATCCGGAAATGAGCCATCGGTCGCTGGGGCACGTGCAGATGTGTTGGTGTTCGGAGATGTGTTCACCATTTGTAACGTAGAAACAGGTAGTGAGAGTGCAGCGAAATGGCATGCAATTATCTGTCAGCATCATGTCTTAAATCAAAGCCCAGTGTCAGTAATAATCTTTAATGCATACACTCACCCCATCTGGTGAGTATGGCAAGATGTTGATACAGACTGGGCACAGCTGAGGCTAGCCCCAAGCCCAAGGGACCTCCCCACGCTCTTTGTTATAAAACTTGAACTTGCACCCGCAAGCTTATCAGAGCGTGGGGAGGTCCCTTGGGGCTAAGCTGAGGCATAAGCATAAGCCTGTCAGTTGTGATCAGTTTCAGTGTTTCGGCTGGACCGAGCTTGGGAGACCCATTGGAGCTTCTTTGAAATGCGGTCCGGGTTATCAGCAAACGGAATGAAGCACGTGTACACCGTTCACACCTGAGTGCACAACTGAGTGTTGGGTTTCAATGCTGACCGTATTCCAATTTCCAGAGAGCGGCCGAACCATTTGCTAGTTGTTCCTCCAGGTGGCACCACTAAATTGAATTTCCCATAGGCGGCCATTATCACACATCTTGGCGTATCTGAGAGTAAGAGCTTTAACTTTAATGAAAACTATGCTCACCAATTAAGTTCAAGTCTGACTTACAGAATAAGAGGCATTAACATATATGATGAACACCAAACTTTTGACTTTGCCCCACCTGAAGGCAGTCATGTTGGATTTTCACATGTCCGCACCCAATATCACCTTTAAATTTCCAACCACCCCGGAAAAAAATTCTGCCCAAAATTAATTATTCAAATCACTCTATTTTGTGATGGCAAAATCTGAATTAAAATTATATGTAACAGATTTTAGCCTACCACAAATTCCACCACTCTGGTCAAGCCAAATCCTACAGTGCCATTATACCTTTGTGCTGCCCTCTGTGGCCAATTTAGGGATGCAACCTCCAGGAGTCCCAAGACCAAGCCAAGGACAAGGTCAAAGGTCCTACTGGCTCAGCCACTGACACTGCAGGTACTCTTAGTCCGCTGCCCACTCGAATCCCACCCCCACCCCCACCCCCACCCCCGTTAGATGAGGGTGGAAGGGTAGCTGACTTCTTAAAAGTCAGTGTTCACACAGACATAATAAACTTTTTCTCTTGTTTGTTTGTTGTGTCAACTGAATTTTGATTAAGTCCAGATTGGGGCGGGGGGGGGGGGGGGGGTAGGTGTTCTGGAAGGGTAAAACCCTATCTTCTACATGCAATTTTTACTCAAAAATAGGGGTCAAAATTCAACATTTTCATTTAACTTGTCATTTTCCACAATTACAATACAAAAATTGGTCAGAATCAGCATTTTACAACTGTTGCATGAAGAAAAGCCAGTAATTTTTCTCACTTTTGAAAAAAGAGGGGTCAATATTCGAAACCAAGTCCATAAAATGGGGGTCAAAACTCTACATGTGGCTTAAAATAGGGGGTCATTCCAGCGGAGCCTATATACCTATCATTATGGTGGAGTCCCTCCCCCCCCCCCCCCCAGCGGGATTTAGACACATTCAAGTTGAATATCTTCACATCTGATTTATATCATAGATCGTCCAGTGCCTCGACAATCTACTTGTATAGGTAAAGGTGCTATTCCCAGTTCAATAGAGGGTTTGTGTTACAGGCAACTCCTATGGCATGCAAACAAAGGTTGAGGGATTTCAGTTTATGCTAAATTCATTGAACTTCTCCATAATAGACCCCACCACCACCCAGAACCTCCCAAGTCTCCCTCTTTTTAATAAATTTTTACAAAGTATCCCGCTCTCCCACTTTGTCAAATTAAAAAAAAAGAAATAACATTATTCCATCAGTAGCTGTAGAGTTGTCCTGTTTTGCCATGTTGTACTACATATGCACGCAATATGTCTATGATGGTGCTTAAAATGGTTCAAAATGCAGGAAATGAAGGTGCAAATTTCAAATTTTCCCCTGGGGGAGCGTGCCTTCACACCCTATGCTGGGGTTGGCGTAGGGCACTTGCCTTCCCACTTTCAACGTAGGCTAGCTTGTAGGCTCTGACCACCACCACAACATGTACAAGCTGGTTACAGCTACCTCAGGCTCCACGCTGTTATGCAACCATTTTGCATGCATTAATACTTTAGCTCAAACTGTCTCCAAGGCAACTAACTCCATGGTACAATTAAATGTCTACTATGAAAAAAAAACTCTTAGAAGGCCATGCCAAAAGTGGCCTTTTAAGATGGGCCTCTGTACAGGGGGACTGTATTCTGGGATTTTCACACCTTGTGCTTGGGAATGGTGGTCTTTTAAGAGGAAGTGACACCAGATGACAGGATCTTACAAGCTGGGGACTATTGTTTATCCTGTGGCTGAAGCTTATCCTGAAAGGGTTATCCTGCATGGATATTAAGGATAAAGTTTTAATTGTACATGTAATCTTTAATTTTGTTTATTGTTTTTGTATCTTTTTGTCCAGAACCACTTCCCAGTAGTCATTACCCTATTCCGCAGTCCGAATTCTTAACTGTCAATAAGCTAACCTGTCCCTGTCTAACCTATATACATATGGAAGTACTATTGTCCATATTGCACATCACTCAGTTGGTTTCAAGTAGTAGACAAACCAGTGAGAGGCCATGGTGCATTTAACAAAAATTGATTCCTCCCACTTTCAAAATGGCATCGTTTTCAAGCTCATTTCTCCGATAGAACTTCAATTGGTGCATATTTGCCCTTTTTGAGACATAGGAGAAATCCAGTACATGTGGCCCATTGTAGCTAAAGTTGGGATCATCATATGTTGAATTTTCATGTTTTTGCTCATCACAGCCCCATGAAAACATGAAAATCCAACGATTCTACATGTGCTGTGTCCCTGCAGTTCTAGGTATTTTGCCTCACTGCCTGGAGCTATCTGAACCTGCTCTTATTAATCCCAAGAGACTGCTGGACCTCCAGATAGAAGCCTGCAGATATAATCCCCTATCACAAAATACTTGGTAGTACCATTGATCAAAGCACTGACTGCCTCCTCCTCCTCCTCCTCCTCCTTCAATAAAACAAAATGTAATCAAACTTAGTAGGATGATGACTTTCACCTAGGCATAGGTTGGGATTGCAGATGGTTGACCTTGACCGAATTTGCAAGGCCACAGAGCCACGTAAGTGGAAGTTGGTTTGTATGTGATAAGATTACATCTTATGACATACAAACCAACTTCCATTCATCATGCACTTGATCAATATGCAATCTTGTTCAAGTTTGATAGGATCATGCGTCATATGAAGACTTCGATCAAAATTGCTGATTGATGACCTTTGACCTAAGTCTCAAGATTGCTTCTGTGAAAGTTTATTTGTGTGTGATAAGGTCAGAAATATTTCACTGAATATCCTCAAACTTGGTAGATTCATGCATCTTACCAAGTTTGATTGTAGGTGGGCAACTTTGACCTTATTCTCAAGATCACAGGGTCAGTAAAGTGAAGGATAAATTTGTATGCCAGAAGTTCAGGGATTGTACCAAATTAATCAAACCTGGTAGGATGATCTATATTTTGTAACCTAGGGTTTGTATTGCAGATAGATCGCCTTAACCTACTCTTCAAGGTCACAGGATTACTTACATGAGAAAAAGTCAAGAAGCCGTCTAGTGTACCTTTGATTACTCCAGGGGAATTCAGTGAAACTTAATAGTATCATGACATAGACATATAAAGGCTGATGGGATTGTAGATGGGTTTGCATGTACCTTACCCAACCCATGCCAAGGAAAGCTGTTGTCCTAGGGCATGTGATCATAATGGGTTCCATATTTCTCCTTGAAATTGTTTTGCATTACATGTACTATTGAAATTAGTTGAAAACAGTGAAGCAGATGACATTTGGACACAGGCAGTTTTGGCTGGTATGAGGGGGGAAGGAGTAAGTGATCTCAATTTGTGGAGGAAAAAGTATTCCATTTGACCCAGCATGGCTTTAAATTGGAGAAACAGCTAGGGTACCCAAGTCAGTAATTTCAATGTGAAATCATTACAGCTGTATTTAGTGACTGTTACATTAGTAAATCTTGTTCAGCATGGATGTACAGTAAAACCTGTTTTGAGAGACCCTCCTTTGGGAGACCACCTGCTTTTTGTGACCACTTTTCTTGTACAAAAACACATTCCAATGATAATTTACCTGTTTTGGAAGACCACCTGCACAACCTGACCAGCGACCACCCAAAATAGCCCCAAGAGACCACTTATCAAGCCATGAATACCCCATTCAGATAAGTAAAATCCAACAATTTTGGCAAGATTACTAAAACTGTTTTTATAAAAGGAGTTTACAAAAGCTAGATATGATATCAACAGATAAATAAACATCTGACTGCCAGATGGAATTGGATGTAATAAATGTATAAACATGCATGTATAAATCTAAATTATGGATGGAATTTCAAACTAAAGGTTACTTGTTGGCCAGGTGGCACAACAGGCAACCCTCCTTTGGTAGACCACCTGCTTTATATGACCAGTTTTGGGTGTGTCCCAGGGGGGATGTCTCGAAACAGGTTTTACTGTATACCCCAGAATTCTTTGTTGGTGCATATGTAATGTCAGGGATCTCCCATGCCATATACTAATAACCATTTAAGTGCTAATCACAGCTATAGTTGTTTTCTCATAACCGTTAAACATGTAATGGTTAAAAGATTCAAATTCCTCATGAAAAGATACCTTTCTTTCAAATACGAGCAAGCCTAGTCTGAAGCAAATAGTAATCTTAGTCAACAGCTTTCCCTGGAACACTTTGTGCACATTGTGTGCACAAAGTGTCAGGAGAAAAGCTGTTGACTCAGTCTAAAATCAGCAGTTAAGGATTAAGGTATGCTGCACGTGACATTCTAGGGTTCAAAATGCAGCATATTGATTTAGGAGTCCAGATCATTAAGTTCATCGGTTATTTTGGTACAGTTTTATCAATTTGAAGTTTGTTGAGAAAATTGAAAAGCTACTTGGACATCATTGATTAGTTTTCATGATTTTTCAGAAAAAAACGGTAAATTTTTGCAATGTTTTTCACAGCATTTGTAAGAGTGCCTCAGTTTTGGAGAAACTTATAGTTTAAGATGATTTTTTTTTAATTCTACAATTTTGTTAGGGTTCTGAGCATGAAATCAGTGCTTACTCACAGTTTTGTCAATTAAATCACTGATACATGCAACCTTTCTCTATGTGTGATACAGTGAAGGATTTTTACACCAGGGAGAATATCATAGGTTCCTACCTGTAAAGATGATAGATGTATTGGGTACAAAGTATGACTGTAAGTTCTCAGCCTCAGGTTGCCTGTTTGCAATTGGTTCTTTCTGCTGTTGTTCCTGCTAAGGCCCTGATCTCACTCTGCCTCCATCTTATTCCTGTCATCTCTCACTTGATACAAGTTTACCCCCTTACTTGCCTGCACAGACAGACCAGTTTGCGCTGCTATTAATAGTATTGCTTTTTTGAAAGAGCCCGGATTCAGCTTTATTGATAATGTTCAGTGAAGGTGGTGCTGCCCTTAGCATTATTTGTTTTTACCATTCCACATGTACAGATTCATGTTGACCCTGTCTGGCTTTACCTGAATAGACAGTCCTTTTCACCCAGCTATTATTATGTATGGATTTCAACAGAGGGCAACTTGGACTGGCATGGTGATGCAGCCAGCATTAGGATACTGGCACTGGCTGAGCTGCCGCTAGTTTGGAATGATTTGTCAGCCATGTACTGGCTGTGTAGGCTGGGTCATGCACGCTTTGATCTGGTCAGCATCTGTATCCAAGCACGGATGGGGCATTGTGTCGATGTAGTGAACACTCAGGTCTCCTATTAAATAACATGTAAAATCCTTGGGACCGAAAAAAAGTGTTCGGTAGTGAGAGGTGTTCGTTAGTCAGAGGTGTTCGGTAATAGAGGTTTTACTGTACTTACCTATGTATACTTGAGATCACAGTAATTGGTGTATAATGAGATGAACATGCCTGCCCCTGCCATACTGTGATTTCAGCAAAGCTAGGTTTCCATTACCCATTGCCAAAATCACCAAATGCAACTGACAGCCTGGTTGGTATCACAGGGGCAACCAGCAGAATGGCTGTCCTAATATTCTGGCAGATACAAATCCATAGATCCTGACCACCAAAGACACTCTCTACCTAAAACGCTGATTAGAATGATCGTCCTAATATTCTGGTAGATACCTACAGATATTAACCCCCGAAGACACTGTCTACCAAAAAAAAAAACTACTTAGTGTTTTTGGTAGACAGTATTTTTGGTGGTCAGTATCTATGGGTATTGATCAGAATATTAGGATAACCATACCACTGGTTGCCCCTGTGCTTCAAACATGTGGCAAAATTGTCAAACTGTCTGATGAGCAGAAAATGGCCCTTTACAAAGTGGTAGTGAACAAACAAAAGAGACACATCTGTGATATTACCGACAGGCAGTGGCAAGTCGATCGTTTTCCAGATCTTACTGCATCTGTTTCGATCTCTCTGCAGCAAAGTTTCACTTTTATTACACTGGAATTGCTGTCAAAACAGCTACTGTTTGACAACATGCTGAGGAGTTTGAAACCAGATGTGATACCAGGTGCCTTCAAAAAGGGACACTGGCTGGTCATGTTGTCAACTTTGGCGTTTCCCATGAATACACAACTGTGCTATTGGCCACGTCCCATTAGCAACCTTATCAAAAATCTTTGCACCTACATTTTATGACCATTTTTGTTACCCCATAGTCTTGCTTAATACCCTTTCTTATTTAATTCATTATATGACAAAATAGCTAATGAATACTATTTCAAAACTAGGAAAGATGATTTGCTGCATAGCAAATCAGTATGTGTGTCTTCAAAGCATATTGGTATGGCAATGTACAACTATTCCATAACACAGGAGTAGAAGTTGGAAAGGCATCCCTATCTATTATAGTGTTGAAGATATTCAAGATTGAAAATTTGAAATACTGCTAATTAGCATAATTTAAATTGCTACAACTTTTGTTTTCAATTCATTACATGCGCAAAGGTCAACAACCCCCTAGTAGAAGTTGAAATGACATCTCTATCTATAAAAGTTTTGAAGATATTCAAGTTTTAAAATTTCAAATGCTGCTAATTTGCATGATTTAAATGGCTGCAACTTTTGCTTTAGATTCATTACATGCGCAATGGTCAATAACCCCCTAGTAGAAGTTAAAATGACATCCTTATCTATAATAGTTTTGAAGATATTCAAGTTTTAAAATTTACAATGCTGCTAATTAGCATAATTTAAATGGCTACAACTTTCGTTTTAAATTCATTAGATGCACAATGGTCAATAACCCCCTAGTAGAAGTTGGAATGACATCTCTATTATACTTTTGAAGATATTCAAGATTTAGAATTTCAAATGCCCCTAATTTGCATGATTTTAAACATCTTCTTTCCACTGTATAAAATAGTTAAAGTCCCTCTATGGAGGTACAATCATGCCAAGTTTGGAGTTTCTATGTATAATAGTGTCCGAGAAAAGTGTTGGACAAATTTGCTGGGAAAGAAGAAAGAAAGAAAGAAACTAGAAAAGAAGATTTGCTTCAAAGCAAATCTGCCACTTTATACTTTTTTTAAAATATGATGCTTTATTTTCACTGTTTTACTTTTTTATACTTTATTTATACTTTTTTACCCTGAAATACTTTTTTACACTTTTTTTGACATTTTTTAAAAACTTTTGATTGGAATTCAGTTAGATATTAAGGGTAGTGTTTTAAGCATTCTCACATCCTTTCTGAGTGTCTGGTTAACAAGAATGATGAACCATCTTCCCACTGAGTGACAACCATATGTCCATGTCAGTGTTTCTGTTAGGAATTTTTTCAAAGGGTCCCAACCTGAAAGAGAGTCAAGTTTTTTGCTATCCTTTGCAAAGTTAACAAAGAAAATATAGGAAGTTGGGACCCTTTAAATTTTGCTGAAGGGGTATTTCATGATATGAAAGGATAATATACTCCCATTTGGGGATAACTGAAAACTTGCATGTTGTGTTGACAGTCACCATGAGGATCTGGACTAAGGTACAGAGATACCTGATGCATAGCCAAGGTCCTGGTTCCCATCAGACACAGCCAAAAATGCACTTTAAGTGGTACAGCTCAGCATGATAGTCTGTTCTTTGTTGATTACAAGCAACTATGGGTGATGTTTAGCTCAGCTGACTTGTCAGTCAGCTGAGCGTATGTGGTGGTTAGGCATCCATTGTCTGTCCGTCACTGTCCACAATTCACATTTTGCACTTCTTCTCCAAAGTCACAGGCCAAATTTACCTCAAACTTGGTGGGAATGTACCTGGGTCCCTACCAAGTTTGTACAAATGGTGACGGTCCCTTGATTTTTAGAAATTTTTTATGAACTTTTTTGATTGGGGGGGGGGGGGGGGAGGGCAAATCTTTAAAAAAATCTTCTCCAAAACTGCTTGGTCAATTGCTGTGAAATTGCTTAAGGAGATTTCTGGGGACCCTTAGACCTTAATTTGTTCAACAGGTGGCGCAGTGATTTTTCAAATATTTTTGTGTAAAAAAAATGTGGTTTTTTGACTACTTTTCGACCTCTCCAAAACCATCACTCAGATTATGCTGGAACTTGGTGGAAATGTTCCTTTCAGAAGGGCCAAACAAAGGTATTCACAAGGTGGTGATGCTATTGTAAAGATTTTTTTGAAAATTCTTTTTTTTTTTTATTTTCCAGTGATTTATAATTTTTACTGTGATTTGAGGTGTCCAAGAACAAGTACAAAATCTTATGCATTGTGACATTCAGAACTGACTGCTTATGCTTGGGCCATCTGTGTGTATCTTGAGTTTCATCAGGCCAAGTCCGTTGTTATTTCATAATGATGTGATCTCGGGTAAGAACACAGTGTCATCATTTGAAAGATCAGTGATAGTGTTGTCTATCCTAGAGTCTAGCACAGTGATCTTCACTGGAAAATAGGACGACCTAAATGATGTAGCAATCAAAAGGTACAAGGGGAAGGTCAGCGTTAACATGTCAGAACTTTCAGCGAATGAACATTTCCAAATTATATGCAAATCATGCTTGTGACAAACATGTGTGAAGCATGCAAAGTCTATTTTATATACAATTTATATAGATTATTAAGTAGTGGTAGCAAAAATCTGCCATGTTGAAATTATATAGTCAAAAGAGGTTGGCTGTGAGTTTTGTCACCAAGGCAATATTGTGCCTTTGGAATGAACAAGAATTGTAATTCATACATTATATATGGACCGTGGAATTATTAAACTTGTCAAGTTTTTAAAGAGACAATCTCCGTGTGAGAACTTCACACTATGAATCCTTGATTTTTAGTGAATTTTTCAATGCGGATGCTTATCGGTTAATGCATACAGTGCTATCAATTACTATGTAAATGAATGGGGATTGCAATGGTAATTCACATTGTGGACTTTTTCTCCAAAACCGCTCATCAGATTCACTTCAAACTTGGTGGGGATGTACCCTGCGTGGGTCTCTGCTAAGTTCGTTCAATGGTCATGCTTCAGTGATTTTTTTATTTTTTTATGAGTTTTTGATCAATTTTTTTGGCCAAATCTTAAAAAAATCTTCTGCAAAACCACTTGGCCAATTGATTCAAAATTGCATAGGAAGACTTGAAGGCATGACAGCCAGAGTGACACAGTACATGGGTCACTTTGACTTCATTGTCAAGGTCACAGGGTCACTTAGGTTTATTTAACTCTTCAGATGATAACTTGAGAGCTATTATCTACTTTCATGTTTTACAGGGTCATCTGATACCCTCTTTGAGGGCCACACTCAGTACATGAGTGACTCAACGTCACTGGACAACTGATATGAAATTTACTGTTCACTTGATAACTTAAGATCTATTTTGAGTAAGCTAGGACCTTGATGTTGCACATGTTAATTTTCTCTGAAGGTCAGTCTTAGACAGTACACGAGTGACCTCATTTCCAAGGTCACAATGCAACATATATTTATTTTACTCTTCAGTGCTGTAGCTTGAGAACTACTTGAACTGGGACTTTGTCCTTGCACATGTTAGTGTTCTTCCATATAAGTCAGACTTACTCAGCACAAGGGTGACCTTAATCCTATCCCAAGTTTACAGAGCCACAACTGTGATGAATCTCTAGGTCAGCTGAGCATGGGCTGTTCACACAGCTCTCTTGTTACAGCATAATTTTGCTGCAATACCCTTGAGTTGCTTCAGTATTATACTTTTTTTATACTTTTTTTCTGAAAATTTATACTTTTTTAAAGTTAAATTGAATACTTTATTTTTGTTATTAGGCAGTGGCAGCACTGACAGTGTTACAATACCCACAATTTAAGCCCAACATGAACCAAATTAGATGAAAATTGACAAAGTTATGGCAAGATGAAACTTTCAAAGGGCCAAATGACCTTGGCCTTTGCCCCTTTGAGGTTGCATGTTCTTATTAAAATGAGCAGTGTTGCAATACCTACAATTTGAGTCCAACATGATTAGAATTGGATGGAAATTGGCCAAGTTATGACTGGATGAAGCTTTCAAAGGTCCAAATGACCTTGACCTTTAGAGGTCACATGTAAATTAAAAAAAATGTGCAGTGTTACAATAGCTACAATTTGAGCCCAACATGATGAAAATTGGATAAATATTGACCAAGTTACGGCTAGAAGAAAGCCACCATCGAAAGTGGCCTTTGACCTTGAGATAACCTCTACCTGAAGTGAACCTTGACCTCAAAAATGACATTTCGGCTTAAAATTGATCTTTGACCTTGACACGACCTTTGACCTTGACATGACTTTGACATTTGAGATGACCTTTACCTTGCTATGATCGAACTCCTATACACACACAACCACATCTACTATAGTATATAAAGATATTGAAGATTTAAAACTTTAGTTAGCCCTCATTTGCATAATTTTGAAAAGCATGACCTCTCATTATAAAAAGGCCAGACTTTATCCGTAGAAGTATAATTGTGCCAAGTTTGGAGTTTCTACATGTAATACTTTTCAAATGAAATGTTGGACAAATTTGCCTGTAGAGAAAGAAAGAATGAGAAAGAAAGAAAGAAGAAAGAAAGAAAGAAAGAAAGAAAGAAAAACAATATGTCTGTGTTGGCACAGAGACATAATAAAGAACTCGAGGAAAAACAGAAAAGTGTGTGTTGACACACACACTTTAATAACTGGTAGGTCATAGCACTGAGCTAGAACGAGCCAGGCTGCAAAGCGGCCTTGGCTAGGAGTTAAGTTCTTCATCCTTGCCTTTCTCCGGTTTTAAGCAAGACTATATTACCTCATGAAACAGATGACAGATTGTCCTCTGTAGACCCAAAAGTGCCCAGATGTAAATTGTTATCTGCTTTACTCCTTTTAATTAAATCATCAAATCTCATGTCAACAGAAAACATTTTTGCTGAGAAATGTAGATAAGGCTTATCATGAATGCATGCCCCAGGTCATTAGCTTTCTTTGGTGTTGGTTTAGCACATTGCATGCAGCCTGCTTCAAGGAAAGTTATTCACACAGTCTTCTTCTGACCAATATGGGTTAACCTAAATGACATCTTGAACCGCTTTTACATGTAACCACCATAGAAATGCATTCCAACTATAGTAAAACTCATAACTCGAAATATTTCCAATTCTCTTGCAAACACATAACTACAGAGGCTTAATATGGTAGGAAATTTAATTTTGATGTCCCAGAATTTCTGTCTACAAGCTGGTGGACCAACAAAGCAAAAGATCAAACTGAATTTCCCAAATGATAGGAATATTGACAGTATGTGTAAAGTTGCACTAAGTCACTTCATATATTGTGCAGATGTGTAAACTTTAAAGGCTTGCACATAGCTACAAAAGGCTTGATGAAGGGCTTATGCACACTTCGGCAGCAGGTGTGTTTTATTAATTAGGAAGGATATATACATGTATGCTGTGTATGACAGGTGTTGGACTGCTTATTTACAGAAGAGAGATGAGCGTGCACAAAATTTCTGTTGCAAAAATAGCATTCATGAAATTTATTAGTTTTGGGTGGGGGGTGGGTGGCAGAGTAATACAGTTACGCTCGCGTTCAAGTTAACAAACGCCAAACGCACCAACGTTTCCCAAACACTTTCAGTGAAAGTCAAACATTTTGCAAACGCGTGGCAAACACTTTGCAAACACTTTCCAAATGCTTTACAAACACTTTGCCAAACGCTTTCAAACACTTTTCCAAACACTTTTCCAAACGCTTTCAAACACTTTGCCAAACGCGTTTGATGAAAGCTGAACGTTTTCAAACACTTTTCCAAACGCCTTCAAACAATTTAACTTTGCGCCAAACGTATGTGATACATGTACATGTACACTTGGTAATCTAATTCTATGGACAGGAATATTTTTTAACAAGTGTCTAAAAAGCTTATCACTTATTCACTAATCTGGGCTCCACAAATGAAATTCCGCTTTATATCTGATTCAAATTAACATGAAATGAAGAAAAGAAAAAATGAGTGAGTGACAAATAATTCCTGGAAATATGTATTTGTCACCTTTACCTGCTAATATTTGTATTGTTACTGGTAGTCAACAATATTATAACATGGTCATACCTAATTAAGGAAGAAAATTAGTATAGGTAGAAGAAAACAAATAATATGCCTACATTAACACTCCATTTATTATAAAGTTACAGATCTTTCAGTAGCAAGTATACCCACTCGCTATCATCCTTTTTCTGAAAGTGAAGTTCTTGAAAAAAGGGCAACTTTTAAAATTTGGAATGGAAATACAGAAACAGCTCAATTTAAGTATTGTTTGGCTTACTTAGCCAAGCAGTAGAATTAGCACCAGTGGATTAAGCCAGGCGATACTCCCTACATTGAAAATTAGGAACTATTTCGGAGTAAATTTATAGACAATATCATGATCAGATCATGAATCGTGATCTGATCATGATATTGCCTATGGATTTACTGATTTACTCCGAAACAGTTTTTGAAAGATGAAGTATTCATGACATCTTGAATGAAGAATTAAGTCTGAAAAAATTTTAGTTGAATTAGACACTTGGGTAAACGTATTTGGATCATGTTTTATATAAATATATACAACCTATAATGCTGGATAAGTGCACATTTACTTGTAGGTACATCATATATTGCTGGACCTGTTGAAAATACGTTTGGAGATTCTTCATCATTTAAAGCCAAAGCCAATGTGCCAATTTTCGTTTATTTTGTCAAGTGCTATGGGCCTTAAGTTCCTATAGCCGCCTGTAGGAACAAAAAATTTGCGCGCGTATTATTGTTATTTGCAAAAAATGCCAGCTACATTGTAATTTTGAAGGACTGCCATATTGCCCAGTGTTGCCTGGCAGCGCCCCATCGCATCCGGGCACTTTCACTTTTTGATGACGTACTACGACCGCATTGTGGAAAGTGTAGCGGCGCCATATGCAAGTTCGGTTTACTTCAGTTACAACAGAAGGTTATTCCCGAGTTTCAAAGTTATGGTGATAAGTGAACGATTTTGAGACTAAATGATGAAAAGAAAATGCCACAGTGTCAGGCGTATGGATGCAATAACCAGCAAGGAAAGGGGGAGTCAAAAGGAAAGGGATTTTACAAAGTGCCTGATGGAAACAATCCTGAAAAGAGAACACTGGCCACACAGTGGTTGCGAAGGATCGGGACAGGCTTTTCTGTGGACAGTTTCACCTTCAACACACGGAAACTTGTCTGTGAAGATCATTTTGTGGACTCGGACTTTTATGAAGACAGTCATATCAAGATGTGCAAAGATGTGGGACTGATGCATGGTAAATTAAAGTAGTAATATGAAATAGTTGAATGATTGTTTCTAACCTTGGTCATTTCGTGTGTTAAAAATAATCTCGAAGATAATTCTAAGTACCCCCCCCCAAAAAAAAATAAATAAAAAGGAGCAAATTTTGAATTTGCCTTCAGGGATCAGCCCCCCCCCCCCAAAAAATTAAAAAAAAGAGCTCTGGAGTTGAGTATTCAACTGAAATGAGTACTGACCAAGCAAGTTATGTATGCTTGTGTACTCTGCTTACAAATTGTTCTTGTTCAATCGGCTCCAGCAACATTGCATTGTCATTATGTATGTATATATATATATATATATATATATATATATATATATATATATATATATATATATATATATATATATATATATATATATATATATATATATATATATATATATGCAGTAAAATCTGTCCTTGTGGATACCTCTATAATGCGGACACCTGTATAATGTGGACACAAATGTCCAGGACCGAAAGGTCAATTTTCTTGTTAAAAACACCTGTCTATTGTGGACACCTGCCAACTGTGAACACTCTTTGTCAGTCCCAGAGGTGTCCACAATAGACAGGTTTCACTGTGTGTGTGTATATATATATATATATATATATATATATATATATATATATATATATATATATATATATATATATATATATATATATATTTATATATATATTGAGGTACATTTTGTTCATGTATTGTTTTCATCCAAATTCCACATAACTAGAACCAAGTTCATTTACAACCATTTATTTACAAAGCAAATTTCCATACAGAGAGCATGGACCTGTACAAGTATTGACAACCCGTTGTTCTCAGTCAGCTGCTTCTTATCACTTCACCATTCTAGTTCAGAGTTAGATGTCCATGTGAAACTGATTTATATTTTGCCTCGTGCTTCATTCCAATTTAATCCAATTATTACATTACACAATGTTCATTGCCTCATCCATAAGTGCTGCTTCGCTATAGCCTCCATAGTCCTCAGGGTTCTCTTCTGGAAATTTATCACGGATCATTGCCACAATACATGCTGGTAACACTTTTCTTTGGTTTTAACCCAGCCGTTGCCCTCTGTGCGCCCAAAGACAAAACTGCCTATATGCCATCAGTCTATTTTGCCTGCAAAATATAACGATAAAATAATTCAAGTTTAAATCGGCAAACTTTAACTTAAGTAATCATCACTGATCTTTCTTCGTGATGACACTTCCAAATAGAAGTGGGTCATGTATACAAACAGTAGCTATTTTATCAATGTAATTGGCACCTCCACCTGGCCACACTCAGACCAGGCGTTAAAATCCCCTCGCAACCTAATTACCCGCTGTGCACAATTGACTTCCACAAGTTGCAATACACAAGCGACATGCCATAATGCAATGTACGCCGGGCTATTGATTCACATCTATTACTGTACCCTCCGACGTTCAACATTTAACTTGTTTTTCATCAAATGGGTATCTCGCTGAAAATTGAAAGTTTGAAGGCAGCTTTTTTAGCATTAAGATTACAATATAATGAAGATCAGAGACATGGAAAACTAATCGATTTGGTAAAAATTGATTCAATTAATCAAGTTTTGATAACGTACCCACTGACTGGCACCGACACTAATGTTACAAGTGAACAACTATTCTTTGAGTCTCATACGAACGCAACCGTCATTAAATGAATCAATGTTTTTTTGTTTTTTGTTTTTAAAGTTTGAAACAATTCTTAAAAATCTACCTGTTAGATAAAACCTCAGGCGCTCTGCCTTTCATCCTTTTGTACTGCATATACTGCACCCAGGCAGTGGCTAGAACAGGGCGCAGCAGACACACCACTCGTATTTCGTCATTGGCGGTTATGCAGTTTTCTCCTTCTGGTACTCTCTCTCCAATCATAATGTCCCACTCGTCTTCTTCTCGGCAACAAACACACTCTTTATCCGATGCAGGTGTTTGTATTTCACAATTAGTGCAATGGCACCAACCGCCGTTTTCTCGCCTCCCAAGTCGCACCCTTGTCTGTTCATCCATTTCAAATTCCAGTTCAACATCAAATTCCACATCGGACGAACTTTCTTCACTGCTGCTACCGTGAGTGCCAGAGTGCTCTGGTTGGAAGGCATATCCTTCAATATCATCAGGCTCAGGATAGTTGTTCATTTTGGTAACAATAATCTATGGCCACTTGATCACACAAGAAATCCGCATTTACCGCCCGCTGCAACAGTAGACAGTGCGAGAGGGACAGGTCGGTGTACGTCACATCCGCCTGTACTTCCGGGCCCAATATGTCGACGATCAGATTGGGAAAGGGCGTCTGCTGGTTCCATTACATCCCAAGTTTTATCTTTCTTTATTTTAATACCGTTCATATTTTTTTCATTATTTCAACGCGAATATTATGCCAGGGACCATTACTAACCATTCAGCGTGAAGAAAATCCAACATTGACTTTGGCTTTAAATGCAAGTGTTTGAATGTGTTTGTGAAAGTGTTTGAAATCGTTCGGGTAATTATTCAACGCGTTTAAAAAGTGTTGGAACGCATTTGGAGAAGTGTTCGGTAGCTTTGTTAAAGTGTTCGAACGTTTTGTAAAAGTGTTTGAGATTTTTCCCAAACGCTTTCCAAACGCTTTCCAAACACATTCCAAACATTTTCCAAACACGTTGCAAATGTTTTTCAAACGTTTCCAAACGCAAGCCAAACACCAGCAAAACGCGAAAAAAGCATGTGGCTGTTAACTTTTAGCCGGGTGTAACTGTACTTCAACGTTGAACATTGGAGCAAAGCGCTGCAAGAATGTCCATACCTGTCAAGTCTGCTCCATGGCTTTGTTGTACATAATTCCAGGCTGAAAAATATGGGGCTAACAGAGTTTGAATTATGTTCTTATTGCCCATTGGTGGATTGTATTATTCATAGATTTGTAGATTGTGACCACATTCAAATATTATGGACCAGTTTCCAAGACTGGTGGAATGATATTTACAATGGAGAAACTATTGTACTATCTCCTTCTGATATTATTTTTGGTCTACATAAATCAAAGAGCATGTATGCTTTGAATAATTGTATTTTACAAGGGAAATATTACATTCATCTTAGAGCATGCAAGAAAATGAATATACTGGTTAACAACTCTGTACCTTATTTGACTCATAAAGTTAAAGTTGAAAGGCAAGTGTGGTACGATCAATCAAAGCAAAACCTGTTTATTCAGCAATGGGGTCCAATATCTAATTTTTGTTAAGCTAACATGATGTCTGTAATTATGTGTGTTATTTTGTTTTGTAAACACTCAATGTACATGGAGAACAAATTTTAAAAAAATAATGATAATAATAAAAAAAAGTCTGCTCCATTTAGTGGGAGTCTCCTACTTTTGGCCTGTATTTTTGAACTTTTTAATGGAAGTATTGGTTACTGGGGGCAATCATCCCCATGGAAATCACTTGACCTCCTCATTAGTCTTTTTTAAGCATATCCCCCAAGAGAAGCAGTATAAACACTTGAAAAGAAGATGTGCTCCACAGCAAATCTGTCTGGGTGCTTTCAAAATGAGAACAGTTTGAAATGCTACACTTTGCCATTGTTCAACGTTATCTAAATTTTGTGTAATAGCCTAATTTACATAAATTAAAATGCTACAACTTTGGTTTTAGGTTCAATGGATGTGGCCATGTCACAAACTTATAATCTGAAGTTTGAATAACACTACTATCTAGAATAGTTTTGAACCTGTTCAAGATTGGAATTTTGTGTGTTTGCCTAATTTGCATAAATTGAAAGCCTACAACTTTGGTTCATGATTCATTGGTTGTGGCTATGTCACAAACCTACAAATTGAAGTTGCAATGGCACCCCCACTTATTTTCATTAATTAAAATTTAACAATGTTGTTCCACAGTTCATTGGGTGCGGCATTGTCACAAACCCATAAATTGAAGTTGGAATGGCATCTGTATCATATTATAGTCTTGACGCTATTCAAGATTTCAATTTTGCATATTCACCTTATTTGCATAAACAGCAAGGGCAAGGCCCCAGGGAAAGGTCATTTTTTTACATTCCTATACTGTAAACTGTCACAATCTTCATATTTTGTACATATAAACATAAGAAGGAAGAGGCAGGGAGAGAGAAAGCCCAGTCATCACCTCTTTCAAATTAAATGTTTAGAGCAGAATAATTAATCACATGTAGGTCCATGTTCAAGGTGATGCTGTTGTTGCCTGCTTAGCAGCCCCACGGCCCTTGACCATTGGATGGGGACCCTGGACCACCAGCCACATACAAAAATGGCCTGACAGTTATTCAAGCAGGAAAATGCAGCTGTGATGATTGTCACTTGTACAATTCTGTAAGCCTCCCCACGCCACACACATTCAGGTGTGCAAACATGCATGTCCAGTGCTGAGGCAGTGACCCCATGGGGGTTGTCTACCTCTGCACCACTCCATTCCACCAGCCTCAGATTTTTTTCAGTGCTGATAATCTTTGGATACAGAGCCACTTAAGAATAATGTTGGAGCAACTGGCAATTAATAGTACATCTTACTTTCCAGTCTCATACTAAGTGGTACAAACTTCATTTTTTTTTGGAAAGCCTACAGAATGACATGTACATGTATTTTGTGACTAATGATGATGGTGAGTATCAATGTTGATACAGCCATTACAGGAGCATACAAAACTGTTTACTATAATTTCCTGCCAAATGTTGAGTCACTTTTACATTTTAAATATTTTGACATAATGTTGTGGCAAACTGAAGATACTGTTTAAAAAAGCATCTGTCGAATATGTTTACTGTTGTTCCTGAGATGCAAGAGGGACTCTCTGTGATTGTAAACATTTTAGCAAGTGTACAAAGGTACACTTCTTTGGACCCGCCCCTCTCAAAAGTGTATATTTGGTAAAATCAACATTTTTCTACCAATAGCTTAGAATAATAACAGCTGATTTGGCAGTTGGAACATTTACATGAAACATAGTATGAGGGGTTGCATGAAGAAAAATTACACACACGCAGATCATTTTATCATAAAAAAATTAACACAAGAATTGTTTTACATGACTTTGATTTCATAAAACAATTAACACAACAACTGTTTTACATGACTTTGATTTCACTAAAAAAAGAATTAAACAAATGATGCCTCAAACCTGAAACTCTGTCCGTCTGTAGACGTGTGTGTGTTATTATGTTTCTATATAGACTTTTGTAAGACCTTGCTTGTAACTGCAGATGTATGACCTTGACCTATTTTTCAAGGTCACATGGGCATTTAGTCTAAAATCAATGTGGACGTGATAACTCAAGGAAGATTTGACTTGGGAAGTTGAAATTTTATGTGAAGATGTTCCTATATATGATCTTGCTTGGGATTGCAGATGGGTGACCTTAACATATTTTTCAAGGTCGCATGGGCATGTCATCTAAAATTGACATTTTGTGTGATTATGTTTCTATGTAACACTTGTAAGACCTTGATTGTAACTGCAAATGTATGACCTTGACCTATTTTTCAAGGTCACGTGGGCATTTCATCAAAAATCAACGTTTTGAAATGTCAATAAAGAATGTACCTTCACCATATCTGTAGATCATTGGAATGGGTATGCCTATTTATAAAAATATAAACTCATATTTACTTGTCACAATCTAGATGTATTGGAAAACAACATTAATATGTCTTTGGGCTTAGCTATTGAGTGGTTCAACTCAAATAGACTATCTGTCAATATAGAAAAAACTAATTTAATTTTCTTCCACAGAAGGAAACATTCAATGAGCCTTCATTCTTTAAAAATAAAAGTCAATGATACAGAATTACAACAGGTAACACACTGTAAATTCCTAGGCATTTGGTTAGACCACAATTTGAATTGGAAATATCACATCTCACAAACTTCTAATAAACTGAGCAAAATTGTGGGTATTTTAAAAAAATTAAGGTGGAAATTTGGGAAAAATATACTGTCTCAGTTGCATTATAGTTTGGCATATCCTTACTTTATCTACTGCAATACTTTATCTACTGCAATACATCCTGGGCTTCTACTTATGCCACAAGCCTAAATCAAATTTTGTACTTCAGAAGAAACTAGTGCGAATTATCAATTTTTCTACTTATAACGCCCACACAGATCCTATTTTTTCAAGCCTCAGGATATTAAAATGTGAACAAATTAATATCTACATGACTTCTATCTTTGTTTATAAGGTGATTCATAACCTGATGCCAAATATCTTCAAGAATTTTTTTCATTTTAATTTTGATGTTCATTATTATTCTACCCAGTACAGGGAAGATCTATATGTCCCTAGATACCGAACAAATGTTTGTAAATTTGGAATCAAGTACCTGGTCCAAAAGTTTGGAATAATATTCCTCAAGATTTGAGAAAGGTACCTTGTCTGTCTTCATTTAAAAAGAAGTTGAAATTTTTGTTGCTTCTTAATACAGCTAATTGACTGATTGTATTCTTAATAATCTTTGATGTGTATAATGCCATCTGGTATATATTATAATTATATAGATTTACATATGGATGGGGATATTATAAGCTCACCAGAGTTTCTATCCCTAATGTATACTGTGTATATTTGAATGTTTATGCTGGATTAATAAAATTCAATTCAATTCAAAAGTTCAAAAAAAAAAAAAAAATAAGGGTGACAATAGTAAGGGTGCACGGGGTAGACATTTGACTTTCTGTTGGAAAATCAGCCTGTTCTAGTTATTGTTGTTGTTGTTGGTGGTGGTGGTGGTGGTGTATTACTTCTGTATATTCATAAGCTGCATTCCTTAATTTTAGTGCACACAATTTTTCGATATGTTGAATAAATAAATGTGGTTTAACCATGCAAAACAAGGATGTACTCTGCCACACTCCTTTTTCTGTCCCTTTTCCCTCAGTAGTTTTCCTTCAAAATTTAATTCCACAAGCAATAACAGATAATAAAAAATAGTGGGCAAAAATTACATTTTCCAGCCTGCCAGGTTAAAAGTGTACACTTACACTGGGCTTGATCCAACCCCTACCCACTGTGTATTGTGTGCATTTATGAAAATGTCTACAATTATGAACAGCACCTTAAAATTTGAAAATGAAATCTCACAGGCAGGCTACCTTTGATAGACCAAGGATGTTGAAAGTCTCTTTCCATATTCCTGGGTGGACTCTAGTGACAGACTTGGAAAATATTTTGAAAAGTTTTGAGACATGCTGTTTTAGTTGATAATTTTGTCTTGATTCTGCTGTATACTAGGGATCATGCCACAAACTGGAAGATTTGATTGAATATTTGTGTGAAATCATGAACACATTGTGAAATTGTCATGTAAACATTCCTACCTTGCTACTTTATAACAATGCAATAAGAAAAATCGATACCTTTTTAGCTATAAGAAAAATTTGTACCTTAGAAAACTTTTTTAGAGTCCTATAACATAATAAGTCACAGGTAACATCTTGCAGGTAACATTTTTTTTGCAATGTAAATATAAGGCAACTGCCTTTCAAATTTCACTTACCCACAACTCTTTTTACATGTTTCGGCTTCTTTGCCCAAATACAACATCGGATTTGAGGATGAGGCATCATTCTTTGTTAATTCATGTAAACAGAGCAGAGTTATGCATTGTTTCAGGAATATTAATGGCAGTGGTGGCTGCCGATGAAGCAGGATGGGTGTTGGACCACAAGGCTAGTCTGGACAGCACATACAGCTGGTGCCATCAAGTGGGAAATGGTGACACCAAGAAGACTGCCATTTTCCAATGCAAAAGAGCATTATTTGCGATACAGGAACCATTTACAATGGACAGTCAGTTCAACAAGAGTTTAATGTCTGGTGCTTGCAGGAAACAAGACACAGTTGATTCCCAACAGAACACAAGAACAAAGAAGGTGTTAATTTTAGTTCTTTTGTTCAGTCATATTTTTTATGTTGGGTTTTAGTTCAGCTGGCTTTTCAAACAACTCTGTTTTTGCCATAACTTATCTTCAATTATTTGTCCATTGGTCCACCATCCACAGTTCATATTTTTCAGCCTCCCTGAAACTTCTGGTGAGACTTTCTTCAATGTGAATGTTTTTTAAAATGGTCATACTCCTGTGAATAAATGTAGTTTTAGCTCTGCTGACCATAGGTCACAGAGCTTATAATTATGTGATCACTCATGTCTGTCCACCCATCCATAGGTAAACAATTGCTTGTCAACATGATAGCAGCTACAGTTTTTAAGTTAGCCTCTTGAAATCTATACAGACAAAAGTCTATGATGTGTGGAGTCGTAGTAGTACCAGTGGTGGGTACATGTATTAATTGAAACTTGCATCATTGGTGTTAAAAATAGTAAAATCATTATTGTGGTCATAAATTCAGATGGAATTGCAAGATTTATACCGAATATGTGTTAAGCTAAAGGTCAAATTTTGGGTGACCTTGACCTATTTTTCAAGGTCTTGGAGCACTTAGTAAAGTACTAAATTCAGTATGTTGAGAGAGAATAAAGCTAACAATACCAAATATACCACAAATTTGTATACTATGTGCAAGTTTGACATTGCATTATATGGATGACGTTAACTCACTGTGTCAAGGTTATGCAGGAATTTTTTTTTGAGTGATGGACATTACATGTGAACTTCAGGACATATATCTATATACCATTACAGAAACATTATACTGAAAAAAGTCTTGCAACATATAGAGTCTTGGTGGGGCCACTAGAGGTACTAATTGGAATTAGCATAATTTAGTTATCAACAATACATTTGATTCATTGTTTTGATAATAAATTGAGAACAGAACTCCAAAATGAACACCAAATATGCGAAGGCCAATGGCCCTATTTGTGCAATATTTGGACTGCCCTTGACCTATTTTTCAAGGTCATTATTCACTTTAGTAAAGTTCTATATATTGAGGAAGAATGAGGCTAACAATACCAATTATACCACAAATATGTATCATATGTGGAAGATTGACATTGTATTATGTGGAGTACCTTGATTTACACTTTTGAAGTCTTGGGAATCCATTTCAAGAAGAAGTTTTTGTGGACAGTCATTATATTTTGATTTGAGTACATGTATCCATATACCATTGCAGGAATATTATACAGGTAAAAGTCTTATGACATGGAGTCATGGTGGTGTCATTGGTGGTATTGATTAAGACATGAAGTTTATTTGGAATGTGGTTATGGGAGAATGGCAGTCAGACGGTTGTCAAACATTCAAACAAACAACACAAAATAGTTTTCTTGTAACCTTTGTTTTAATTGTATAATTCATAAATTTTTACTATATAAATTATGCTCCTAAGTATGAAAAGAAAACTTGATATTTTTGAGCATTTAAACTGAAAAGATTGTTTTCCAATCAATGCCAGGCTTTTCTCCATATGGCGCAGATGTATTAACCTTACAAAAATGTGTGACACAGCATTTCATTATTTTAATGCTGGTTGACCGTCATGTTCAAAGTGTAGTTTGTCAAACTTTAGAAAGACTTACCGGCACTTTGACAGGTTTAGTCACATCAAAAGATGGAGGATTACATGCACGCTACCTATGGGTGGGAACTGTGGGATTGACATAGTAATTGGAGCCAAAACGGTTATGATTGGAACCACAGTGCCAGGCATGGACGAAATGCAAAGGAGCTGTGTTACCCAGCATGTTAGTAGGGGCATATTTACATGGGAGGAAAGTAGTACCCGACAGCATGTTGGTACATGTGTAGTAAATCATTGTGCGCATACATTAACATGCACACGTTGCCATGATATGTTGGCAAGTACAGTGCATTGTTACTGTGGACAAATGGATCGAAAAAGGTTCCAATTGTTTTAAATGGGCTAAATTAAACTGCATGTAAATATTTGGAAATAATGTCCTGGGCTAGCGCTAGGAATTTTTACCCCTTAGCCAATTTGGCTAAAACTACAAATTTCTTTTAGCCAAATGGAATCTTCTGTAGCCAAATTTTAGTCCAGTAAATCAGACACAAATAAAGTCAAAACGCACCCCCCCCAGCCCGCCCTCCAAAAAGACCTTAAAAATATTTTGTCAAACACACAACCATACATACTTACATTGTTATTAAAAAAAAAAATTTTGTTTTCTTTTTTTAATTTATAATCCTAGTGTTGAAAAAAAATGCACTTTTTAAGCCAATTTTATGAAATTTGTTCAGATAATGGCTATGATACTTTGATTATCATCACTAATTAAATCAACAGAAAGATATTTAAATCACTGCTGGTATATTTGTCATAGCTAAATTTAGAGAAGAAGAAAGCCATTTTGAGATTGACAGACAAGAACATCGATTCATTTATGCCTGAGCAAAGCAAATAGACGTAATATTATGTCTCTGAATGTATTTTCTTATTCTCTGAAGTCCACTTTGAAGTTGAATAAAGTTTTCTTTCCGTTATTTCGATAATGCACGTCCAATTTTTTTAACAGAATATCCCAACACAAAATCTGTCCTGGAAAATTTTATCTTCGCCAAATTGGCGAACTTATTCGAATTTTCTTTCGTCAGATCAACTACTTTTTTGCCAGTGGCGAATTGGCGAATGGCTAGCGCGAGCCCAGACGTCATATACATCAAAAACACATTAAATTCATTATTGTGATAATAGATTGAGATAGAACTACAAAATGTACATCAAATAATATTATGTTAGGCCAATGTTCAAATTTTGTCATATATTATGTGGCCATGACCTATTTTTCAAGTTCATTAAGCACTTAAATAAAGGACACTGAATTCATTGTGTTGACAGAGTGAAGTTAACAATACCAAATGAACTACAAATGGGTATCATGTGGAAGTTTGATGTTATGTAATATGGATGACCTTGACCCACTCAGGTCATGGATGGAATGCATTTCAAGAAATGATTTTCTTTCTGGTCATCTTAATACATGTCAACACACCATGAGGCCCGTGGGTCTCTCTCTCTCTCTCTCTTTTTTTTTTTTTTCTTTTAATGATTTTTTTTGGCAAAATTGATAAAACCACTGGACCAATCGGTGTGAATTGCACAGCTGGATACCATAAGACTCCCAAGTAGAATGTGGAAATGACCTTCCTTGGGCCATGAGGTCGCTGTACTCACAGCTGAGCTTTGAGTCATAGTGGATATAACAGTATTGTGTTTCTAAGACTTCAATTTACTTGTAGTTGTACAGATCAACATGCAAAACTTCTAGTCTAAAATTATAAGACACTAATTACTTTGTGAAATAATTCTTCTTCCAAAGGTTATCTCTTTGTCTAGGATCAAGGAATGAACAGAATCTAGGTCAGCTGGACAATTCTGACCTACATTTATGGCTGTATTTTACAGAAGCGAAAAAGGCAAAGAGAGATGAATGCAGGGGAGAAGAGTGCTGAGCTTTATCACAGAAAAGTAAGAAAAATTCTGTTGTTGAGATTGTTCTCATCAGCTGATACAACTGGTATATTTTCTGTTGTACATATTTTTATTATATTTAAAAAAAAAAAACTCTTTTATCAAAATGAAAGAAATAATGTTGAATTTTTTTAGAACCAGTGGTTCATATGAAAATGGGCATACTATTCATTCATAGTATACATTGCATAGAAATCAATACGCTTTGATCTGAGTTTTCTTTCTACATTGTAACCTGATGTATGAATCATGAATATTTTGTATGTTTTGGGTGTAACTTGTTACATTGGAGTACAAACTACTTTGTTCATTTGCTATAGACTTGTACTCTTGTATGTATGGCAAAACTGAGCACACTGTTTCTTAGTCCAATTTGTAAAACGTACCAGCGCTCTTAATGTCTCTTTTATTAATAGTTGAGCCCGCATTTAAATTAACAGTCACCAAATGCATCAACCTTTTGCAATCTTTTTCCAACATTTTGAGTGAAAGGCAAACTTTTTTCAAACCCATTTCTAACACTTTGCAAACCATTTCCTCTTATTGCATTGAAACACTTTTAAATCTTTCTCTAGTGGTTAACAACCATTTCACACACTTTTTCAACCTTATTGATTAAAATGTTGAAATGGTTAGCAACTGTTTCAGCCATTTGAAACCCTTTGTCGACCTTTAACAAACCCTTTGTCAACCTTTCGCAAACCTTTTACAACCAGTAAAAACCCCAGTACAACCCTTTGCAACACAAACATGCGTTTGGGTGTTAAATTTTAGATAGGCTTAACTGTATTCCAAAGCAATTTTTTGTGTAGGTGAGGGACCTTTTGCTGAAAGCTTATCACCAATTACTGAGTCTTGCCAGAAAGAAAGGATATTTCCAAGATGATTGTCCATCCATTAGAGACAACAACACAGCTGCCAGGGAAGCAGCCATGTCAGGTGGGCCTGGAGACAAACTGGTACACCTAAGCAACATGGCCAAGGAGAGCCTTGCTCATCACTGCCCCCTGGTGACAGTTGTATCAGGTAACTAGATTTGATTGGCAGAACAGATGACACTTAAAAAATTGATTTCCTTGTCAACAAATCAGTCTGTGTGTCTAGAAAACTTTTAAAGATTGCCTATTCAGTATCTATTTAACTCCTCCAACAATATTTTTTTCATGTGGCTATGTCAAAAACCTATAAATTGAAGTTGGAAAGGCACCTAAATCTATTATAGTTTTCAAGCAATTTAAGATTTAAATTTTGTGTATTTGCATAATTTGCATAAATCAAACTGCTACAATTTTAATTCATGGTTCATTGGATGCAGCTATCCCACAAGTCTATAAATTGAAGTTTGAATGACAACGCAGTCTATAATAGTTTTTAAGGTTTTTCAAGATTTAAATTTTGTGTATTCCCCTAATTTGCATCAATTAGAATGCTCTAACTTTGCTTCATATTTCATTGGATGGGGCTATGTCACAAACCTACCGATTTAAGTTGAAATCACATCTTCACCTATAATAGTTTGGAAGTCATTCTAGATTAAAATTTTGTGTCGTCACCTAATTTGCATCAATTAGAATGCTACAACTTTGCTTCATGTTTCATTGGATACGGCTATATGACCAACATCTAAATTGAAGTTGTAATAACCCCTCTATCTATAATAGTTTGGAAGTTATTCAAGAATTCAATTTTGTGTTTTCACCTAATTTGCATAAATCAAAATGTGACAACTTTGATTCATGGTTCATTGGATGCAGCTATCCAACAAATCTATCAATTGAACTGTGAATGACACTTCAGTCTATTATAGTTTTGAAGTTCTTTAAGATTTAAATTTTTTGTATTGACCTAATTTGCAGAAATTAAAATGCTATAACTTTGGCTCATATTTCATTCGATGGGGTTATGTCACAAACCTATCAATTGAAGTGGAAATGGCACTTGTACGTGTAATAGTTTGGAACTAATTCCAGATTTAGATATTGTGTATTCAGCTAATTTACATCAATTAGAATGCTGCAACTTTGGTTCATGGCTCATTGGATGCAGCTATGTCACAAATGGACATATGGACAATAGTAATTCCATAAGTATATAGGTTAGACAGGGACAGGTTAGCTTATGGAGAGTAAAGAGTTCGGACTGCGGAATAGGGTAATGACAACTAGAAAGTGGTTCTGGGCAAAAAGACACAAATACGAACCTATAAATTGAAGTTGGATTGGCACCTTTATTTATCATAGTTTTGGAGATATTCAACTTTTAAGTGTTTCAAGTGCATAATTTTGCACATCATGACTGTTTCAAACAATATGCACAACTTCACTATTGGATCCATCACCAGGTCAATGTTTGGTACTTTTCAAAACGGTAGTGTCCAAGAAAAAACGGACCACAAAATTCACACTGAAATAAATAACACACAGACTTAATAAATAAATAAACTAGAAAAATTTGATTTGCTTGTCATCAAATGAGTCTGTGTGCTTAGAAAACTTTTAAAGATTGCCATTTTGGTGTTTATTTAACTCCTGCAACAATAATTTTACAACTTTGGTTCATTGGATGTGGCTATGTCACAAACATATAAATTGAAGTGGGAATGGCACCTCCGGGTGTATCTGTAATAGTTTTGAAGTTATTCCAGATTTAAAGTTTGTGTATTTGCCTAATTTGCATCAGTTAGAATGCTACAACTTTGATTCATGTTTCATTGGATGCGGCTATGCCACAAACCTAGAAATTGAATTTGGAATGGCACCTTTATCAATAATAGTTTGGAATTTTTTCAAGAATTCAATTTTGTATACTTACCTAATTTGCTTAAATCAAAATGCTACAACTTTGGTTCATGATTCATTGGATGCAGCGCTGTCACAAACCTTTAAATTGTGGTTGGATTGCCACCTCTATTTACTTTACCAAAAGGGCCAGTCTCCCTAGGGATTGAAGGGTAAGCAAACAGCATTGGACACTACCCCACTGCTGCCTGTGTACTGATAGGTGTGGAGGCCAGGCTCTCATGGTTCAATTATGTCTGGTTGCATAACATCCTGCCCATATGTGTGTGTGTGGTGGGTGGGGGGGGGGAGAGGAGATGGGGAGGAATGGAATGTGTCTGTTGCATATGTATTGTGAGGAAATTTGGTGAATTTAATATAAATTAAAATTCTCAACTTTGTTTGCATACTATAGCATTTTGCTTTAGCAATAGACCCACATATTTAGCTTGGAATGGCAAGTCAACCTAGAAAAGTTTTGAAGATAAGTCAGATTTAAAATGTCCACTAATATGCCTCAAATTTGCATAATTTTTAACATCATGACTGTTCCAGACAATATGCACAACTTCACTACTAGGTGGATCACCATGCCAAGTTTGATACTTTTTTGAACAATATTGTCCGAGAAAAACTGACCACAAGTTTGACATGGATATAAATAAAGAAAGAAAGAAATAAAAAGAGAGAGAGAGAAAGAAAGAAAGAATTTGAGGAAAAATAAGAAAGCTGTGTTCACACACAGACTTAAATGTGTGTCAATTAAATTATATCACTTTCTGTCAGTACAAGGAAAGTCGAGTCCCCTTGCATGAACGTACTGCATCATGGTACTCTACTCATATACTGTATGTAGACCGCTTGTTTTTCGTGCATGAAAATAAAAATTCTCCGTTTTCTGCAATAATGCCTTACTAGCAGTGAAAAGTCTGAGAACATCCTGGTACACACTGCATCTGCTTTTTTGTAATAACTATGGTCATCAGGTGGCAGTATCAAGAGGCAGATTATAGGTCTTGGACCAGTAACCTCTCAAGGTCAGATCAACTGATCCATAAGTTTTGATCGAGTACTGAATACTGTTGCTGTGTTTATTGGATGTTAATATCACAGGAGCAGAGCATCCCAAATTAAGTCCCATCATAATTTTGGATAGGAAAATGCTTATCAACTGTGAGTTTTAGAAAGGCATTGCTACAATAGAAATAGTTTAAATCATTTGATAGCTTTGTGTATTTTTGGAGACAAATTTGGCGCGGGACAATCAATCATGGAGGTAAGGTACAGAAATGCACATGTAAAAAAAATCTAATCACATGACCACCTATTTTCTTGGTTTTAAATTGTTGCTATCAGAATAAACGTGAAGTAGAATGCAAAGAAAGTTGTGATTTTACGTTTGAAATTGGAGAAATAAGCCAGCAAATGTCACTATTTTAACATGTAAATGCATTAGGCCCAGGTTACTGGTCCAAGACCTCAACCTGTGCAATGAAGTTGTGTCTTGGTGTGCCTCTTTGAAAACATCACCTGCAGTGGGGCATAGGCAGCTGAGCAAGGTTGCAGTTGTAAACTCACTTTGAATTAATTGAAGGAGGAGGGGGGTGGAACATGAGAAGGCGTGGGTATCTTTAAAATTGAAGCTTTTTTTTCTTCAATTTACAGAAAACACTGAGGAATGTCCTGATTTGTTCAACACTCTGGTCTGCTGTGAGAGTGAAAATGCTTGTGTGAGGCATTGGTTGGGTGACCAGTACCTCATCCCCCCTCGCTGCAGATTTCTTATGTCTGACATTACATGCATGGAGCCACTGTGTAGAGGTAACTTTTGCTACAAGTCTGTATTTCCTATTTTCAGCATTTGAGCAAGGTGCTCACTTTATTAATATGCAGAATTCACAGGCATTTTGCTTGTAGTTTTCTGTACTTTCGAAGAATGTTTTAAGATGAAGAAAGTACAAGAATTTACAGTGTGAGAGAATTTTAGTGATGCTTATTTTACTGATACTAATTCACAAGAAGAACTTTTCACCAGTGTTATCAATTGCTGAATACTTTAGATATGAGAAGTATTTATTTCGAATTAGAGTGAGTGACTCTTGGTTGAAAAGTTCAGTTATGGATTGGGAACTGGGGGACACAGGGAGCACTCGTTTCATCCCCCATCCCCCACCCCCACCCCTGAAAAAAAAATAAACTCTGCTGACCAAAGGTCTTAAGCTCATGCGATCACACCTATGTCTGTCAGTCCATCCATCAGAAACATTTGCTTGTACGCGTGATACTGCCCACAGTTTTCAACATAGCCGCGTGTAACTTTGAAAATGTAGGTCAAGTTCAATATTGGTGTGTAATATATGGGTCAAAATGTGAAAATCTTGTGACCACTCTAGAATCCTTAATGGTTGATAGATGTTCATGAAATTAAATGGGATTGTGGAAGTCAAAATCTCGGTTCTATATGCTACTACCTATAACTTGACAAAAATTATGATCCGAAATGTTTTGAAAGATGTAGAATTCCATTTCTCAAAAAATAATTGAATTAAACTGGCAAAATTTATAGAATGTATATATATATACATCATTTCCACTGCCAATATGTTATGTAATATCAGTGACCTTGACCTGCATGTACATGTATTTTTTGTTAGGTCACCAGCCTTGTAAAGTTGAAAGAGGTGATTTTGTAATGGCCGGGTGTAGCTCTGACATTGATGGCAACCTCTAGATCAAAGTTGCACTCATGTGTATTGTACATGAAACTCTACCTGTGTGACCTACTTATTGGGTCACTGTGACCTGTAGACTATTGAGTGTGGCACTTTTTGTCCAAGGTTATTGTTTTCTTGTACAACTCAAAAAGTTTTGACCCGATTTGAACAGACAGACAATTAAATGGAAAGCTGAAAGCGGGCAGATGTTTTTAACAATTTTTTATCCGAGTTGAAGGTCAAGGTCCAATGGCCATTTAGAATATAGGGGTCAACTAGTGAATGTACTGTGCCCCACAGTTTTTGAGTTAGGCCCATATAAATTCTAGGACTTACAAAGTGTGTGAAGATCTGCATGGACTGAAATGTTGGTGGCGCCACCCATAATTTCATGTAACATTTGGGTCACAATGTGAAAATCTTGTTACCAGTCCAGCACCCCTAATTTTTTTATAGATCCTCATGCGTCATGAAATTTAGTGGAATTTTGAAGGTGATAATAATCTCAGTTGCACATGATACTAGCCATACCTATACGTTAACAGAAATTATGTGTTAAACTGTCTTGAAAGATATAAAATTCCATATCTTGAAAAATGATTGAATTAGGCATGCCAAATTTATAGGATATGTGGATCATGTCCAGTGTTAATATGTTATGTAATATCTGTTGCCTTGACCTATTTGTCGTAGGCCACCAGTCCTGTAAAGTTGAAAATGTTGATTTTGTAATGGCAATGCATAGCTTGGACATCAATGGCAAAGAATGTTTTGGTGGTGGTCATCAGATTATATGTCAGCAGAGCATTAGGCCCATGGGCCTTTTGTTTGAGCTATGAAAAGAACTGAAGTGTCCTGCAGGCAATGGCCCATGAAGTAAGAAATATTATCAACATCATACCTGAATTTATACTGTGTATAAAACACTATTTAATGCATATTTAGATGGTATTTTTGTTTGTTTGTTTGTTTGTTTTTCTTTATGCCCCCCTTCGGAGAAGGCAGGGCATGTCACTTCGGTCAGTTGGTCGGTCAGTAGAAAGACTGTGGCTTCCCCACCATAACTCAAGAAGTTTTTGAGATAAGACTTTGATAGTGCCCAGGTATATACTCCTATATAAGGGCTAGGTGAAGTATAGGTGGTTAACTGTGACCCTATTGCCAAGGTCACAGAGGTACTATAGTAAGTTTTGGTTTCTGCACAATAGCTAGAGAAGTTTTTAAGATAGGATCTGTAGATTGCACAGGATTATAGTCCTTATCCAGGGCTAGGTCAAGTTTGAAGATGGGTGACCTTAACCTAAGTTCAAAGGTCAGAAGGGCACTTTAGTGAACTTGGTTTCTGCATTGTAAATCAGAACTTAAGTTATGACTGCAATATTGCCGTGGTAATAGTCCTGAATAAGGGCTTGGTAAGCTTCAAAGATGGATGAACTTTACCAAATTCCCAAGGTCACCAGATTGGTTGGTCGGTCGGTAGGGAGACTGTGGTTTCCGCACCATAACTCAAGAAGTTTTTGAGATAGGACTTTGATAGTGTCTAGGTATATACTCTTATGTAAGGACTAGGTGAAGTACGATGGTGGTTGACCATGACCCTATTTCCAAGGTCACAGAAGTACTGTAGAATGTTTTCATGATAGGACCTGTACTGTATTCATCTTAATGAGCCCAAACTCCCTAGTAAGTGCACAAACCCAATTTTTTACAGAAAGAACTCCCAAAAGATCCCATAGTTTTCAAACGAGTGATAGAATTTATTATAACCCTTAGGATCTACTTTTTTTAGCTTTTGTGCATGTAATTTGTATAGTGTACTGTGTGCTTATTAAGATGAATATGGTATATTGCATAGGGTTATAGTCCTTTATTATCCAGGGCTAGGTCAAGTTTGAAGATGGGTGGCTTTGGCCTAAATTTAAAGGTCACAAGGTCACTTTAGTGAATTTGGTTTCTGCATTGTAACTCAGAAATTAAGTTATGACTTTCAATATTGCAAATGGTAATAGTCCTCAATTAGGAATTGGTCAGCTTAGAAGATGGATGACTTTGACCATATTTATAAGGTCACCACCTAGAGTCCTGTTGGTGAACTTGGTTTCCACATGATAACTAAAGATGTTTTTTACGTAGGACTTTCATATTGTACAAGAATGTCTTCTTTAATGGCTAGGTCAAGTTTTGAAATGGTGACTTTGAGTAAATTCTCAAGGTCACAGAGCCATGTTACTGAATTTGGTTTCTGCTTAATAACTGCAGAATTTTTTGAGCCTGAGCTTTTATTTTGTAGAGTTTATAGTCTTCTATTAGGGATAGATCAGGTTCAAAGAAGGGTGACCTTAACCTAAGTCCCTAGGTCATAAGGCAACTTTAGTGAATTTGGTTTTTGCTTCCACTTCCCAAGTTCATGAGTGCCCCATGTAGTACTGGCAACAGGGTAATGAGGGCAAACATACATGTAATGACAGTAGGGGGGCATCTATGTTTTACAAAGATGTCTTTCTTTTTTTTTTTTTTTTTTGGATAACTTTCTCCAGGCATCATTATTTATACAGCTATGCAAGAAAATGCTATTGTAGGCCACTTTGAATGCTTAAAATCCTAAATATTTGCCCCCATCCCCCTCCTTTCCTGGCCTCCCACCAGCACACTTTATGTTCCAGGACCCACTAGAGTCCAGCCCCTCCCACCCCCCCCACCCCCATCCCCTGCCATACATTTTAGCTTTCCTCAGCAAACTTTGGGTTGCAAAATGCACCCAAAGCTCTTGACCTGGACTGTTATATCTGATGTAACTGCAAAGCATGGTGATACTTGAGTGAAAGGTCTTTTTACAAGGAACATGAATCGATCAGCCTTATTATAATTCAGAGCAGGTCATTTTAAGTAATTCGACTTTAGTCACAGTTGGCTCTGAAAAAGTTAAAGGCAACACCCAGAATCAAGTGTGAGTAACCTCTCCTGAAATGATACATACAAAATGATAGTTAATGTGTGATAAATTGGATCATACATGCATCAAAGTCAGCAAAACCCAAACAAGAGGTTGTGATTTTAATTATAAATTTCGTGCCTAGGTGGCAGCACTACCTGGTCTTTCTTTGAAAACAGGCACAAGTTTGCACTGCAGTTATGTGCACAGGCAGTTCAGCATGAGCCATTATCGATAACACATTATGGTCCATGATTGTGTCTACAAGATAACACAAAAGGGTTTACTGTCTAGGGATGACAACATTGTCAAAAAGATAGCTGGCAAATACTGGATCAGTTACTGAATTATGTGCTGACAACACATGATGTGACAGTGTTTTGTTGCTCTGTAACAAATACAACATTAAATTGATTGTATTTGTGATTTATTTGTTGTACTTAATAAATATTGAATGACCTCCTTTCTGAAGTAAATATGTTGTGCCTGTCACAACTTAAATCCATACTCCATCATGTGCAAATGTCATCTACTACAGTGTATTTTATGAATCATCAATTTGATTTTTTAAGATTTTGATCATTCAAAAAGTGTTCCAGCAGTATGAATCCTGAAAACTCCAGTGTTATTTTTGTGATAATAAAGCACAAGAGAGAATATTCATTATCTTGGAAAAAATATAAAGAGTATATAAACTACAATAGAGATTTTAGGGAAAATTTGAAAGTTTCCCCAAAAAGATAAATAGTAAACAAAATAATAAATTTTGTAATGTTGTTCTAGGCTCATGGACATGTACATTGCATATGTGGTTCTGAATATATATGACATCCAGAAAGATTTAACTGTTTCCTCATAAAAGTGGCTGATGTGGACAGACTGCCTACAACAAAGTGGACTGTTGTTGTTAACATGTCCTAAAACGGGTAGAAGGTAAACATATTTTTTCTTTTTCAGGTGAACAAAAGTATGACTGCATTGTTATAGACCCCCCCTGGGAAAACAAGTCTGTGAAACGAAAGAAGAAGTAAGGTCATCATCATAACTGTTCACTTCAATTTAGAAAGGGAAACCCCTACACTGTTGGTTGGCTGTGCCTTTGTGGCTGTTAACTCATTCCATACTATGGTCACAGGCCTTGGTCAGTGGTTCTGGCACTGCCTGGCAAGTCATGCTGCAGCTGCCGCAAGGGCAGCTGCAGCATGACTTGCCAGGCAGTGCCAGAACCACTGACTTAAGACTATAAGCATGTTGGTACTTGAACGAAAGCTCTTTTCATGAAGTATTTAAATATGCAATTGTCGTCTTAAATCCAGTTAAATATACGGAAAAATCAGGAACTGGTGTGGAATGAGTTAAATTATAGATACAATGTGCCTAGCAGGAGTTCAGTTTGATTGGTAAAGACAAACTGAGCAATTCATAATGCAGAGTGTTCAAATAGGCATTGAGTCTGTTGGGATATATGTAACGCCAAATCATACAACACAGAATGTTCATCTTAGCATAGGCTCCATATGGATCCATGTACCCAGTACAAGTGTGGTAGTCAACATCTTGTGCACCATAAATAATGTACTGTCTATTGCAAAGGAGGTGCATACCATGGAAGTTCTTCTGTAGCTGCTGCAGTATATTTCCTACAACAGTAGTTGGTCCATTGAGAGACCACCTGTCTTGTAAGGTCACAGTTATCTGGTCTCTGGTGCTGTCTGTTCTGTATTAGTATGACCTCCATTGAAACACCATCTGCTTCATGTGACCTTTTTTGATCCGGTTTGGGGGTGGTCTCTCAAAGGAGGGACTACTGTATCTTCATAAAGAAATTGAGTTAGGCATTTTGCTCTCATTAAGATGAAACCTTTAGATATTTAGATAGCAGCATTCCAAGTATTAATTATTATAAGGAAAGAACAGTGTATGCAAGAACATGGGTGTTTTTTCTCTTCGGCATTCTTGCTGAAAATGGTAAATTGGGTACAAGCAAACAATTTTCTATCAACAGCTGCATACAGTGCCAGTAACACAGATTCATGTATATTTCAGCTATGGATTGCTGACTGACTATGACCTGTACAAACTACCCGTGTCCGAGCTGGCAGCTGATGGTGCACTGGTGTTGATATGGCTGACCAATAAGCAGCAGCAACACAATTTTGTCAAACATAAACTCTTCCCTCACTGGTCCATTCAGCTTGTGGCTGAATGGTACTGGTTGAAGGTAAGCGTACATTCACATATGTAAATAATCAATCAGTCGACAACATATAATATTGTTCAGGTACCCTTGTGTCAGAAAGTCCCACACAACCAAAGAAATCTTTTGTGAAAATTAGCATTGTTTGTTATTAAAAGCAATGTAGTTTTTATATATTACTGTATACCTTTCAAGGAAGGCTATTAACCCTACCCCCTTAAACCAGCCCAAACCAGCTGGTGGCCAAATGTCATCTGCTTCGGGTTTTTGGAATAATTTCAACAGTAATGAAATACAATTGGACTGAGAGTTATAGATGAGAACTATCAAGATCATATGCCCCAGGTCAACAGCTTTCCTTGGCATGGGTTGGGCACTTAGTGCCCAACCCATGTCAAGAAAAGCTGTTGACCCAGTTTCAATTCAATGGGGAAAGGGTTGAAGCTTTCCCTCTGTTATTGGTGGGGTGGTTACCACAAGGGTACTTCTGTATTTATTGTCACGCCAGTAATGTCGTGCAGTTGGCCAGAGCTCTTATTGCAGTAGAGTATATTAAAATAAGCATCTTGGACATTCATCGACAGGCCCAGCGTATTGTGTTTGTCAGCATTGTTTTCTATAAAGGTATCCAATATAGTCTGAAACAAGACAGCAGTCAAACACCATAACAGGCAGTACCTGTGTGCCACCAAAGAGTCTTGCAGCCATTTAGGAGTCGTCCCCTGTTAACCCACAAGTGTGATGTCCTGGAGCTACCTTGACCTGTGGGACTGCCACAGGGTGGACCTATAGGCAGAATTAATTTTAATTATACCTGCTGGTACCAGCTTGTGGCCCCACAGTGGCATGCACCTGGGTCTGGTTCATGAATTTTATTTTCATTACAATGTGGGGAGCAGTACTGGTATATGGACCATGACTGAGGGGGGGACCATCAGTGCGAGACTGGTGCCATGCTGTATACATGGAAGTCAAAATGAATAAGGACATTTACATACGTGTACAAACTTTTTCTTCTGACCCACTGGAACAGTTCTGTAGGATACGGATGGTCATTGTACATCCTACGCCCCCCCCCCCACCATCCCAGCCCATCCCCTCATCCACAAGTACCCTGAGTATAAACATGCTCATGGGTTCACAAAACAGTGGAGTCCCATCAATGCCTCATAATTACAATTTGTTTGCACTATAAACAGCTGACAGATGTCACACAAACATGTTGAGCAAGTGGAGGTAGCTTTACAGCCTCAACCTGGGGTTCAATATATGGTGAAAATACTTGGCAAATGCCTGATGGCAAAAGCTGAATGTGCTGTACATATATGTACATATTTATGCCATGATGGTCTGATCTCGCCATGTATCTGCCCAGAACGATACATGACTTTTGAGGGCTCATGCATGATGTTGGAGGGCAGATATTATTGGCAGCTGTGTATAGGAAAAATTAAAGAATATTTGGGCCCCGCAGGGCCCATTTGTTTACCGAATATTCTTAAATTTTGTCAAAAAGTAAGCATTTGCTAGTGTTCTGGCATACTGAACACACCCGTGAAGTGTGGGGTCTCTATGGTAAGATTAACATAGTCCAGTTATCCTGTTAAGGAGAGAAATCACTCTCAAGTTCACACAGCAAATAGGGGGCCAAAATATTTTAGAAAAAAAGGCCTACTCCCCATTTTTAATTTTACAAATAGGGGGCCAAATAATCCAGAAACAAAGGCTCCCCTCCCTATTTACAATCACTTCAAGGCACTTGAGTACAAATTGGGGGTCCAACTACTCTGGAACCAATTTAGGGCCCTGTCCTCATCTTTAATCACTTCAGGGCACTCAGGTCCAAATTATACACATTTAAAATTCACAAAACACAACTTTTGCAAAAAATATATGGTAGTACTAGTACAAGTGATATGATAAATGATGGCTGTCAGTATAAACTTTAATATGATAGAGCCACATCTAGTGATCAGAAGGAACACCTGACCTCATTCCTTAATTAATCATTCCCCAGACTCAGGACTATCCTTTTAAATTTTTCACTTATTCTTTCTCTGAGATGATAAAACTCTGTGACCATGCAATGTGGTTTGCCTGTACGGTTTGGGATTAGATTAACAATGGCAGAGTCTAGAACTGTAACATGGTAAATTTTGCTATATTTCACCATTAACATCATCAATGTAACAACTGTGGTTAAATATTCTCATAAAGTGTCACAAAAATCAAATATGATAGGGAGCCCAAATATTCCAGAATTTTTGGCCCCACGGGGGCCCATCTGTTCTGCAAATATTTGGGCCCAGGAGCCCATCCATTCCAGGACCAAATATTCAGTAACACTGGGACCCCTCGCACTGAAGGCGAATGTCTAACCAATTCGGCCATTGTTCAACCTTTCCTGATGTTAGATATTTTAATTTAATTGACTGACTGCCATCTACATCAGATTTAAACACCAACTGTTTAGGCCTAAGCTGGATCCCACATCTGTTTACGCATGTCACACCACAGTTGATGTGGTAACCAGGTTACTCCTGTACACATGGACCGGCAGTACATGGCACCACAACAGTGTTTCTGCAAGCTGCAAATAACATAGCCAGCACTAGTAAATTTATTTCGGTGGTACACAGCGGTGGCCAGGGGTAGACAGCGTTGGCTGGCGGTGGTCCCGCTGTCTACCGCTGGCCACCGCCAAACATCAATTAGGGCTTTGGGAGCTTGGCGGTGGCCAGTGGTACACAGCGTTGTGCATGTACATACACCCTGGCATATGTAAAATATGGAATTCTGTGGAATAGGAAGATGACAAGGAGCTTGACAGTTAAATGTAGACCTGTCAGGGTGTTCTTGACACTTGCATGCACATTCTTTCATTTAAAACTACCGCTGGCCACAGCCGAGCTCCCAGAGCCCTAATTGATGTTCAGTGGTAGCCAGCGGGACCACCGCCGGCCACCGCTGTCTACCACAGAAACGAGGCGTTAACCACCAAAATGAGACCGTTACCGCAGAAATCTAATTTACTAGTTGCAGTTAGCACAGTATATTTAAATCCTGATGAATTTTGAGGTAAGGTTCAAAAGATGCAATAAATAATCCATCACTAAATTTTATTACTTTCAATGAAGATTAATGTTATACATGAAGAATTAATAACCTGATAACCATTAAGTAGAATAGGATCATTGAAGTGAAAGCTTTCATTAAAACTGAAGGTAGCAGATGACACCAGTAAATCAATTTATGGATTTAATATCATTAACACACCTTTTATTGCTGGAAAAAAATATATTTGTTCTGTTTTCAGCCAGTGACCACACAGTCAACAGGATAGTGGGACCAAAATTTTGTTCCAACATTTGTAGCACGTAAAAGTGAATCCCCATTGAAAAGCAAACAGGACTGGACAGGAATGATCACACATATGATGCTGGTGTTTGTGCTATTTTCATATTTACTGCGCAGTATTTAGCATCAGGAGTGTCATGTTGCTTTGCTCTTGCAACATAAGTTAATACAGGGGCTGTACATTGATTTTTACTTATTTCATACTAGTAACATGTTTGCGGGTATATGTAATTGTAAAACATTGGGAATTAATTGTGTATTCAACTTCCTCACAAAAAGAGATTTAATTTAAGCACCCTCATGGCCAAAGTCAGTTTTTTTTCTTCTCGGGTCAGGGTCCAACTCTTGCAAGAATAACTAGCACATGCCTTGCCAGGGGATACAAACATCATTGACAAAGAGCTTTGTTGGCATTGACCGGGGTAAAGAGTTCGTCATTTTGCTTACAGTATTACATAAAGAGGGAAACATTAAAAAGGAAACATGAATATTCTAAGGATGGAATTTTATAGATAAACCTGGCCGTGGACAGTGCAAAAACAGTTGACCACACTGGACATATTGGGGCTTGAATGAAAACCCTCTTTATGAGGAATTTGAATATGCACTTCACATTTTATTCCATTGAAATACACAGGCAATCATTTGAGAGGAAGGGTCATTATTCTCACAATCATATTTCATTTATTTATGTTTAAATTTTGACTTCACATAATTGTCTTTTTCTTACTCAGCTGACTCAGCGTGGACAGATGGTTTCAGACTTGGATTCAGCTCAGAAGAGACCATATGAAGTCCTATTGATTGGGAGATTCAGACCTAACAACAAAGAAACTGTGCAATTGATTGGTGAATCCCATTCATCTGATACAAGCCAAATGATTGGTCAGACCCACGACAGAAATGTGTCCTATGATCACACAAGAGACAAGTCAAAAGTAGAAGTTTGTGAAGCAAGAGTGGAAGATACAATTGCAATATGCATTGATCCCACCTCTGACGCCAGCCAGTACAGACAACTAGCTCAGCATTTACCTGCTGTAAGTGACACAAATAAAGTTGTCTTTATTGATGACAAGGTCCAGGACAGTGGAAAACTTTTGTATGGTGGTGAGGCAGCTAATATTGACCAGATTGTGCCCAATGAGGAGGTGACCTTCTCTGTACCAGACCACAAAGTGATGCTGAGCGTACCCTGCAGTATACACTCCCACAAGCCACCTCTACATGGTTAGTGTCTTCCCATCTGGTAGAATATTTAAACTGAAAACAAGGACTAATTCACCATCTAAAACACAAGTGGTAAAGAAGAGCTCTGTGTTATGTTGTGTCACAGGTGATGGGCAAACGAAGTGTGAATAGTACTCTGGACAGCATTCAGCCAACAGTATTTGAATGTGATTAAACAGACTATCATTGAACACATAACCTTTTGATGCAATTAAATTCTGAGGCAGCTAATGCTGATGTATTTATATGCAACTTTTTGTCTTTAAAAAAACAGCATAAAGGGTCTAATATCATAAATGTTGTGAGCTTCGTCTCTCAAGAATGTTATACTTATTTAGTCAACAGCTTTCCAGGAACACTGGACGTATTGCCCCGAGAATGTACCAAAGGAAGCTATTGATTCTTTCACCAAAGACTTAAGGTAGCTCTTTGAGTATCAATCAACCCATTTTTTTTTTTTTTTTTTAAATATTTTAAGGACACCAGTGAGTATATCTGTATGGTGGTGTTCATTACCAGGTGGTCTGTATGTATAATTTAGGCTTGGAAGTATATTTTGTGATATGACTTTGCTTTCAGAAATCCTAAAGCCATACTTAAAGAACAGTCCTCGTTGCTTGGAACTGTTTGCCAGAAACTTGATTTCAGGGTGGACAAGCTGGGGGAATGAGGTGAGTTGTTACCGTGAATATTAACCCTTTTCTATGTACAATGAGGACTTGACTGTTAACTTGGCATGGACAGAGTGCCAGATACACCAGCCATGTGAGAGGCTCATGAGAGGACTTCCTGATTGCTGACCTGTCCCATCTACAGAGGCTCATGAGGGAGGACTTCCTGACTGTTGACCTGTCCCATCTCCAATTCACCTTCAAAATGTTTTGTAAGAAAAAATTAAAGTTCAAACATGGAAGCAGACCGCACTTAACATTGGGTGCTTTGGGGCTGTTTGAGTGGGAAAGGATTAGAATTTTAAGCTGGTCTTAAATACATCTGGCCAATGTCTGGGGGAAGTTTTTTTTTTCTTAAATGTTTTTGGTCTTCTGTATTTATATCCTTATTAATTTGACCATGCTCATCAAAGCAGTATTTTCTCCAGATTACAAGCTCATCTACATGTATAAAACTGAGTGTACAATATTTATCAGGGATGAGCATCAGTCACCGTTTGGTGATTTCTGCCAAGTTTGTGGTCAAATCGGTCCATCTTGCAAATCATGTAAAATTGATGAGAAATTTTAATGTATATGAAGGGAGACAGGGTAAAAAACTGTATCATACGATCTGGGATAACTCTCTGGCTGCCAACAGTATTTTTACTTCATGGTTCTCCAATTGATCATTACAAGGCACTTTTGCCATAGTATTGTCTCTGAAAGAAAACATGCCATCTCTCTCTCTCTCTCTCTCTCTCTCTCTCCTCTCTCTCATCTCTCTCTCTCTCTCTCTCTCTCTCTCTCTCTCTCTCTCTCTCTCTCTCTCTCTCTCTCTCTCTCTCTCTCTCTCTCTCTCTCTCTCTCTCTCTCTCTCTCTCTCTCTCCCCCCCTCCCCCCCCTCCCTCCCTCCCTCGTAGTTTATTTGAAAATGATCATATATAATAAAATGTGTCATGTAATTTGTTTGAAACTTACTGTAAAGATGCATTTATAGTGGCACCTGGCCTTGAAACCATGTTTGTCTGCCCGCTTAACTTAAGAGGTCAGTCTCTTCCATAATAGTGTTGCTCCAGTCTGACCAAATAATAAATATGCTATAGAACTGGCCAGTGGCTGGTCTCTACAGGCAGTAACCACTGTGCATGTAAAATTTCCACCCCTTGAACATCAAAATGTCATGATTTTTTAATCTACAATTAACCCTCCAAAATGGCCTAAAATGCACTCTGAGGTATACCAAATGTTCAAAATTTTCTGAGGGACCCCCCCCCTCCTTCCAAGAGGGGGATACCCCCTCCTGCACCCTCCCCCTTGGTTGTCAAAATCTTTTTCACCTGTACTCATCCCTCGTTTATATATGAAATGTTATGTTTTATGTAAAATTTTTAGTTTCTGCACCATGATGGTTACATCTGCACAGAGAGGATTAATGGATAAGTGGAAGTGGTTAAATGAAAACTTGATTTGTTCTTCTCAGCACATTATCCTGTCATTCAACATAACAGGATGTATGTTAAATATATTTTAAAATTATAATGGCATATTTGTAATATACCAAAACATGTAGCTTGTGAAAGTGCTGAGCAGAAGATCAGTAAAAATACACATGATTGTCTTCAGTTGAAGAAATGGTTTCTTTTTCATCCCCCACAGGTTTTGAAATATCAACATATTGACTACTTTGAGAAAGCGTGAAGCAGACAATGGCAGAGTATTTCATGATATGCGGAAGATGAACCTGTGGAACCATAACTGCTATCATCAGCCAACCACATACAGCACAAGTGATATAATCAACCAATGATGTGAGAGTGGGTCTCCAACCAGCCAAGCACAACACAGCCAATAAAGCTGCAGTCTTGTGTGACTGCATGGCCATGAAGCGTGTATTTTATGAGGGTAAAACAGCAAATAAAGTCCTGAATCCTTGATGGGAGAGAATTGTACACAGATTGTGAACAATGCTGCTGTCGTGTAATATCTTTATAGTGTTTACATGAAAACAGTGCCTCATTTTTAGGAGGGGTCAAAAGAACACTTCCACAAGTGATATCTTCAATGCAGGCAAAGTAAAAAAGTGTGTTCATGGGGCAGAGGATTCAACCATCTGGTGTCAATAGTTACTTTTTTTTGGTTTTTTTGTTTTACTCTAGGCACTTAAAGTGCTGGAGGGTATTGTCCCCTGTGTCGTCCATCCGTCTTGTCGAGGTTACCGCGATATATCAAAAAGTACTCACTGTAGCTGTACCAAATTTGTGTCATAGAAGGACCTCATGATGGAAAAGGGCCCTAATGAAAACCAGCTTCCTATGATTATTTTTAAACTTTTTATGAAACTTTAAATGTATTTATTTGAAGGCCGTCTGAGTGGCGTCTTCCCTGAAGACATTACCACGATATCTCAAAAAATGTTGACAGCAGCTTTACCAAACTTTTATCAGCGATGTATCTTATGATGGACCAGGTTCCTGTGTAAAATCAGCTTCTGTTGATTAATATTTTACATTTTTATGAAACTAATTACTTGTAATGTAGTTAATTGAAGGCTGTCTGAGTGACGTCAACCCTGACGACGTTACCGCAATACTAAAAAAATATTGACCACATCTTTACCAAATTTTTGTTAAAGATACATCTTATGATGGACCAGGTTCCTACATAAAACCAGTTTCCTATTCATATTTATTTACTGTCTATGAAACTTAAATACTGTTCAAGGCTGTTTGAATGGTGCACAAGGGGACGACGGTACCATATCTCAACAAGGGTCCAACGCAGCTTTTTTTTTCGGAGATGTACATCATAGTGGACCACATTCCTATTGAAAACCAGCTTCCTCTTATTATTTTTAAACTTGTTGTGAAACTTTTGAAGTATTTATTTGGTGGCTGTCTGAGTGACCCACAGTACAGTGGTGTCTGATATCAAAACTTGTCCCAAGAACACGTCCAAAAGTGCTGTTTCATTTCATGGACAACAATATGGAAATTGTATGTAAAGTATTCTACCGCAAAGTCTCAAAAAAATGCAGAATTGAGGGAAAAAAATTGTGGTTGCCAAGGGTAATCCGTTCTCTGAACGCTATTTTCTCCCAGAGAATTAGTGGCAAAACAGTGCACAGTTAGGACAGCCGTTCACTTTGTGATTTCCCCGATGTATTTAAAACAACAGTTTACAACAGATCATGATGGGAAACTATTGATATGTTTGCTTAAAAAGCTTGTGTGCACACATTGGCTAAGTGCATTTTGCAGACATGCTATGTTTGGCAAGTCAGATTATTTATTCACAGTGGCTGTGAGACAAGGCAAGGAGCCACATGCAATTCAGAAGAGTATTCAAATATTTTGATCTTAACTAGGTCTCCTCAGGGACTTTCAGAGAAGTGTGTAGCCTGCATGCATCTTATATACATGTGGGTTGAGATAGTGTTACTGACCCTTCACGGGTAATGCTTTGGTTTAAACATATTTTTTTTGCAAAAACAATTGGCCAACAGGCACCATGCCTATATGAAGGCCTCTTGTACATGAATTGACAATACAAAAAAAAAGTGGATAACAGCTAGATAACAAATAGAGAACGCACAGGACATAACAAATATAATGGTAAAGAGGGAGCGGCTAAGGAAATGGGTGGGCGTTATTCCTGTAAATACATGGACATATAATTGGACATAACAATATGTAGAATATATGTGACTTATCTCTATAAAATATTTGCCTTGTGTCTAATTATGTGGCTAATTATGATGGCACAGCTGCAACCCAGTGCTAGGACAGCCAAATATTGAATCTTCCAGTGGATCTAATATATTTGTGAACTGCTTGAAATATATCCTGATTTCCAGAATTATTTTTTATTGACAGGTAATGCTTTGAGAGTCCATGTGTTGAAAGCAGCAAGTCAGAAGCCTGACCAGGAAATCTTTTAATGCAGGATATACCAAGCTTTTCTTTCAACAGAATTCATGAAAATGAAATTAAAAAAAAAGAAAAAGAAAAAAGAACCTGACCGGGAAATCTTTTAATTCAGGATATTCCAAGATTTTTCTTTCAACAGAATTCATGAAAATGAAATTAAAATGAGTCTTGTTACATTTATTAGTATGGCTGTTGAATGATCTGTCAATTTGAAAGGGTTGTAACCTTTGTTGCTTTTGACTAGGCTCATCCAAGACTGAAGTTTTACCGACGTTGCAGCTGCCTTTTGTACCTCAGCATAACACCATTCTTTATAATGTTTGTTATGTACATGTATTTGACCAGATGCTGGAAGTTATACCTGTACATTCTTCCAGCTAACTGTGAACACTGATGTTACCCTGAAGACCAAGCTGCCCCTGCCCCTCACACAAGGCCCCAGGGCCAAGAGTTGAAGAGTGCAGTGAATGCTTGCAAGGTGGAGGCAATGAATCAACTTGCAGCCCATTGATTCCAAGAAAGTTGTCATCTATCTGTCTGTCCATCCGTTTGAGGCCAACAGTTGCTTTTTGTAGGTGACTGCCTGTCTCAGGTTCGGAGTGGAATTTTTGTCTTCATGTTGGTACTAGCAGATGAATACTCTTGGGTCTCTGCTTTCTGCTATTTTTAACTTTGCTATCATTGTTGGGTTGAAATTTTGAATTTGGGTCATGTTTTTCTGACAATTGGAAGATTTGTGTATGGAAACATTCAGTTTCTCGTAGACATCCATGTGTAGAAAATTGATTGTTATTGGAGGGTCCTAGAATGGGAATTCTCTTTGTGGTTAATCAATTATAACTGTGACAGTGATTCATTCAATTTACAAATCTATTTCCCAATGGTGCTGTGGGCTGAGTTCTCTTACACCTAGTTGTGGTGGGGGTGCAGTTCTTTTGTGGTGTTCCATACTTGTGAATGCCATGATGGCAGCATGGGCCTGCTTTCATCTTTTAATGTCCACTTGGCTGACTGGAAAAATCAGTAGATCCAAGGGGTGGCTAGCCCACCATGTCTCTAGCTGTGCTGACCACAGGTCGCAGAGCTGAAGTGATCACTCCCGTCTGTAGTCTTTTTGCTTCTAAGCACGATACAGTCCACAGCTTTCAACATAGCCCCATGTAACTTTCAAGACTTATCAAGTGTATGAAATGTAGGTTGAGTTCAGTATTGGTGGTGCCACCTACAGTATTATGTAATATATGGGTCAAAACATAAAGATCTTGTGACAGCTCTAGCATCCTCTAGGTGTGATAAATCTTCATAAAATGTAGTGGGATTGTGGGGGAGGGCCAAAATATCAGTTGCATATCATACTAGGGGTGCCAACTATAATTTGTCGGCAATTATGAGCCAAAATGTACTTTTAGATATAAAATTTAGTACCACCGGTAACTCGAAAAGTAATTGAATTAGCCATGCCAAATTGATAGGATATATAGACCTTGTCCAGTGTCAGTATGTTATGTAATATGAGTGACCTTGACCTAGTCTTTTGAAAGTCACCAGGCCCATTAAGTTGAAAAAACTGAATATGTAATGGCAGTGTGTAGCTTGGATATCAATAGCAAAGAAAATTGAGCCTCAAGATCAAAATTGCACTTGATAGCATTGTATATAAAAATGTACTTGGTGACCTACTTTTTTGGTCACCCTGACCCAATGATTATGGATGTTGGCACTTGTCCTCGTTTATTGTTTTTCTTCCAATAACTGGAAATGTTAGTACCTGATTCTAACAAACAGGCCATGTGTGGAAAGCTGGATGCATGGCACACATTTTGAATAATAAAAAAAATGTTGATCCGAGGTGTCAGTTGGAATATAGGGGGTCATCTTGTGAATGCTTAGTTTATACCCCACAGTCTTCTAGTTATGCCCATTTAACTTTAAGGACTTGTACTGTGTATGAAAATCTATGTCAACATCAATATTGGTGGTGTCACCCACAGTATTATGTAATATATGGGTCAGACTGTGAAAATCTTATAACCAGTCCAGCATCTATTATTGTTATGGATTATCATGAAATTTAGTGGGATTGTAGAAGAAGTCAAAATCTCTGTTGCTTATGATACTAGTGGTGTCACTGATAATATGACATAATTTATGAGTTAAAATGTCTTGGAAGATACAAAATTCCATATCTCGAAAAATAATTAAATTAGACACACCAAATTCACCGGATATATAGGTCATGTCCAATGCTCATATGTAAGATCAGTGACCTTGACCTATTTTTGTTAGGTCACCACACCTGGTAAGTTGGAAGAGGTAATTTTGTAATGGCAGGGCGAAGCTTGGACATCAATGACAGAGAATTAAGCCTCTGGATCAAAATTGCACATGAGTAAATTGGATAGACCTCTACTTGGTGACCTTCTTTTGGGTCATTTTGTGATCTTGACCTATTTTTCAAGGTCATTAAGCACTTAAGAAAAGGACATTTGATTCAATATCTTTATAAAGAATACAGTGAAGGATGCCAAATGTACCACAAATGTGTACATGTTGAAGTTTGAAATTATGTAATATGGATGACCCTGATCAATTTTTCAAGGTCGTGTGGGGAATACACTTCTAGAAATGATTTTTGGTGATGGTGGTCAGCAGAGTATCAGGCCCATGGGCCTCTTATCATGGGTGCAAGTGATAAATTTTGGGTTTTGAGTTGTTGGGCCTATATGTTTGGAAAAACCAGTTGCCTTTTGTATGGGACTGCCTGTCTCTGATCAGGAGTGATTTTTTTTTCTTTTTGTGCTTCGTGTTGGCACTGGCAGATGAATATTCTTGGGTCTCTGCTTTTTGCTATTTTAAACTTTGCTGCCATTGTTGGGTTGAAATTTGAATGTAGATCATTTTTTCTGAACTATTGGAGATTTGTGTATGGAAACATTCAGTTTCTTAGAGACTTTCATCTGTTTGTCCTTTTTGACTTCTCCAAAATCACTTGCAAGATTTGCTTAAAAACTTGGTGACAATGTACCTTGGGTTGGGTCTGTACCAAATTTTTCAGGTGGTCACAGTCCAGTGATTTTTGCTCTTTTTTATGATTTTTTTGGTCAATGTTTTGGCATGATCTTAAAAATCTTCTCTAAAACTGCCAAGCCAATTGTGTGGAAATTGCATAGGGACACTTCTGGGGACCCCTAGACCTTAATTTTTCTAGAGGTGTTGCTCAAATTTTTTTTAAAGAATTTTGTGTGTGTTAAGGCTGTTTGTTCCAAAACCATCACTGAGAATGTTCTGAAACTTAGTGGATAGGTAGCATGTGAGGGGGTAAACAAACTCGTTCACAAAGTAGTGATACTCTGGATCCATAATTTTTAACAAATTTTTAAATTCAACCATTCACCAGATTCACTTCCAACTTGGTGAAAATGTACTTTGGGTGGATCTCCACCAAATTTGTTCAAAGAGTCAGAGTCCAGTGAATTTTAGATTTTTAGCACAGCTGACTTGTCAGTCAGCTATTCATATAGGATGAGCCTTCGTCCATCGTCCACCCGTCTACAATTCACATTATCAACTTCTTCTCCAAAACCGTTTTGGATTTTCTGTGATTTGTTTTTTTTTTCAAAAAATCATTTAAAATGTTTTAATAGGAAAGTTTAACATGAGAATTGCTTGTAATGGTTATAGTTTAAATAATTTTGGTTAGATTTGTGTCAAACTTGGTAGGGATGTACCTTCGATAAGTGTCTACCTATTTTGTGCAAGTGGTGATGCTCCAGTAATTTTTGGACCTTGAGCTCATTCCCAAGGTCATAAGACAACTGACATGAAATGTACTGTTCTTTTGATAACCTGAGATCTGTTTTGAATGAGGACCTTGATGTTGCACATGTTAATGTTTCTCTATGAAGGTCATGCTAAGACAGTACATGAGTGACCTTGACTCATTTCAGGGGTCACAGTGCAACATACATGAATTTTACTCTTCACTTCAGAACTACTTGAACTGGGACCTTGATGTTGCACATGTTAGTGTTCCAACATAAAGGTCCACCTTACTCAGTACATGGGTGACCGTGATGCTATCCCAAGTTCACAGAACCACAAGTGTGATGAATCTCTAGGTCAGCTGAGCATGTGCTGTTCACACAGCCTTCTTGTTTATCAATCTTTTCTTCATTCTTTGACAAAATATTTCAAAATGTTCGGACAAACCACGTAGCCAATTGGTTTGAAATTGTATGGGGACACTTCTGGGGACTCCTGGACCTTAATGTATTCACCAGGTGGTGCTGCGATTTTTTTCCCCATTTTTTTAATGAATTTTCGTGTGAAGCTATTTTAAACTTCTTCTCTAAAACCGTCAGTGAAATTCTTAAGGAACTTGGCAATGTATCTTGTAGAAAGGTCAAACTAAGATGTTCACTGGGTGATGATATTCCACATCTTCAAACTTGATGGGGATGTACCTTGGCCGGGTCTTTATCAACTTGTTTAAATGGTCATGCTGTGATTTGGAATTTTTCTTTCTTTTTTTGTTTTTTTTGTTTTTTTTTTTTTCATACTTTGGCAAATTGTTTTTTAAAAAAAACCTTTTCAGAAATGCCAAACCAGTTGCTCTGAAATTGCATAGGGCGTTTCTGAAGACCTTTAGACCTTAATTGTGCAGGTGGCAATGTGATTATTTTTCCCTTTTAGAAGAATTTATGTGTGTTTAAATTTGTCTCAACTTTTTCTCCCAAAACAAAACAAAAGTTAGATCGGAACTTTTCCAGACTTTGAATGTACATGGAGTTGATTTCCACCAGATTTGTTCACTACATGGTGGTACTGTCATTTTCTAACTTTCAACAAATTATAAAAAGTTGGAAAAGTTGGTAAGTGTGAATGTTCATGTTAGCAACAAGTGTGATGGTCTTAAACAAAGGTGACTTTGATATCATTCTTAAGTTCACAGTACAAGTAAGGTTAGCTGATCACAGGACTGTCTCAGTCCTCTTATTGTATTGGCCAGTGGCATATGCATTGCTGCTTGCCACCAGCACCAATATTTATCTAAACTTCCTTCTAACCTGATATTTACAAAAAATTCCAAATGCTCTGCATGGGAAAGCATGGCACAAATAAAATGCTGGACCCTAAAGCTTTCCATGGACACCTTCTGCCATCTAGTGATGGAAAATGCACCGTGTTCTGTCAATCTAATTAATTAAAAGCCTTTAAGTTGACTTGTTTCCCCCCCAGGGGATTTCTATAAATTGCACTTTTGCTTTGATATTGTGACAGACTGTTTCGCTTAGGCAGTAATTCTGAAATATGTCTGCTTGGTGCTTTGTGGCATATGCTTATAGGAGTACATGATGTGTTTTCATTATACCCGCAGAAACGATGGGTATTTTTCAATACATGCAGTTGTTCTGCTAATAATAATACCTAGTTACCTTGACTGGCAGTCCAACCATTAGGGTAATTGTCCCCAGTGGTGATGAGACACAAATAACTGAAATAGTCCTGTAAACACCAGGAAAGCACATTAAATGAATGAACTATTACCATCAGTGCAAGGGAAGGGATGAGTGGCGTACTGGGGAAAGTAATTATTTCTAGATTGAAACAGCTTCATTCCATTATTTCTTGTGTGAAAAACTTAAATCTTACAAGGCACCATAATAATTGTGACATTGCATCAACATAAATATAGGGCGGATACAAGGAAATTAATTGTCAATCTTTGAAAATGAGCTGTCCAAGGTATCATTCAAAAGAAGTACGGTTGTCCGTTGTGATTTCTTGTACTGTTGACATTTTCTATTCCACAAAATAAAGATAGTGGACAATTTTCTGTGAATTCAATAAATATAATGATTGAAAAAGCTGTCTAAGCCATTCTTTGTGGACCATATCTATTTCCCGATCAGCACGCAAAATTTACGTTTTGCCCGTTTGCACCACTACAGGCTGATTACATGTACATGTATATCAGCGATACACATTTTCAGTAAGCCTGTTTAGAAAGAACAATGGCGAGATTTGACGTGTCAATAAATTGTTATTTAATTTTACTCTCTAAGTTGATGCCTGAGAATTTGGAAGTGAGAAAAGGACTTTTGTTGGGTTGACTCTCTTCTGTCAGAGTAAGACTGAGTCAATAGCTTTCCTTGGTATGGGGTGGGTGCAATGTGCCCAACCCATGCAGAGGAAAGATGTTGCCCCAGGGCATGCCATCATGGTAGGTCCTATCTACATGTATGACAAACAACTTGATGCTTTGGTTCCAATCCCATCCTTACCCCACTCCCCTCCCCTCCCAAAAAGGAGAGCAATGATGCAAAGAGTATAAATTTTAGGATTCATTCCTTGTATTTATTCAGGTAGAGCATGTAAAGTCTTTTGTACATGTACATGCATGTACATGTACAGCCAACATAGTCATTTTAGCCAACTGAAATAGGATATCTTATTTAGATTATTTTGTTTTCTCTTGCAAATCAAAGAAACATGATACACAGAAAAATAATTTAGCCTATTGCTCAGTAGGATGCAATTTATATCCTGGTAACATTTCGCTTTAGCAGCAGAGACATCTTTGTCAGAGACCTGCTACCTTGAAAATAATCCATTGTTTCAAACGAGAATACTGTGCTCAGCTGACATGCAGAAGAGCACAGTATTGTTTTGCCATGAATTATTCATTATGTCTGGGTGCCAACCCAGACATTTTGCTTTTCCTTCCTTCCTTCCTTCCTTCCATTTTGAAGGTAAGGGACAGATTTGCTTTGAAGAAAATCTTTTCTAGTTTCTTTACGGCTAATTTTGACAGGAGTACAGGAGGGGTCAGCCAAAATTATCAACATTTTCAAAAGTGTACACAGAGTACTCTTTTCTTGTAACCCCCTCCCTCCCCGAAAAAGAGTACTTTAAAAATGTTGGTTTTTGTGGCTAGATATTGATAAACATTTTCAAAATTAGCTAAAAACGTACATTGATCTTGACCCCCTCCCCCCCCCCCCATACTCTATGTACTAATGTGTTAATAAAAATGGCTGACCCCTAAAGGTATCATTCTTACTTCAATTTATAGGCTTTTGACTCGGCCACGGCCGATGAACCAAAGTTGTAGCAATTTCAATTTCAAGATATGCCACCTTTACTCTAAAAACCGTATTACATGGATCTGACAACTGCACTGTTGACGAAAATATTCAAAGATTCTCTGCGGTTTATGACTACATTAATAGTACTACAGGGTTTTCACCAACAGGTATAGAGTAAATTGGAATCATTGTAACTGTTCATATATTGTAAGGTGTCAAAGAATAAGTTGCGCTTATCATGCTCATCAGTTGCCCCTCTATCTGTCCCATCTAATGTGCTTGTTCTTGATTATGCGCAACACAGCCAGTCAGGTACGGGTACACTAAAATCCAGGACTTGACTGACTAGGTGTCACCTGTGCGTCTTGTGAAGTCTCGTAAGTATGTTGTCTCTTGCACTGCGAGAGGTATTAATACGGGGCCTGGACCTCTTCCCAATGGCCACAAGGAAAAACTCGCTATGTGTATTGTATTTATTTACATGTTAAAATCGGTTTAAATTAAACCCTGCACATTTATCGTTCTTATTCATATTTCATTCCTGCTTGGCCAACTTCCCCCAAGCTGGTGCCAGTGACACTCGACAGTAGAACTATAGTAATGTTGTGTGGCACACATGTACATTGACAGCTTGCATCCAAAGCAGACCCAAGCTGCGTATTTTGTCTCGTGTAGTAACACAGAACTTGGTCTGCGTTGCTGGCAAATTGACAGCTGACTCCTTCCCAATGTTTATTCCTTCGAATTTTACTTCTCCTTTGCTTTTAGAAAGCCTGCACATTCTGATTCTTCAAGCTTCAGCTAGATGTGTGCATGCATACTTTAGTTGTATGTCATATAACAAATGATAATGGTTCCATAACTTTATGTAATCACAAGACCTCTATTTGTAAAGCTTCATATTGATGAATGGAAAAATTTCCATTTTTCAATATTTGGGTTCAATGTTTATGCAAATAGGCTAGAGCAGGCGTCGATCCTCTGTTCTCCAACATATGTAAAGCTAAAGAGGAAGGTTAAAGGGGCGTGGCAATTTCCATGAGAGGGTCTCCACATCCTTTGCCTTGCAATCTATTTGTGTAAAGTACTCTTGACAGACTCGAGCCTAGTTCACTAAGTTGTACCAGCTATGCTTCCGAAGAGGCTTTCAGCGACCTTGAAAGGTCAAAGTCTGGTCACAACCTTAGTTTCCTTGTATACCTTGGTGTTTTGAAACACTGCCTTGATTGTCCTTCAAAGGTGAAACTTGGTCTTGGGCCACTGGACCATGAAACCATGTTGGCCCAGGAGTATTACGTGCTCTGTACGATATCTTGTCTTTTAATCTGTTGAGTATGTGTACAATATTGCTGTAGCTGGTTCTCTTCATTTTTTACATCGACTGTCCCCAATGTCCTCACAGTATCCGTATTATGAAGGATTTAACTTAGACTGGCCAACATGATTTAGAAATCTTATTTTTATGTCTCAACAAGTTCAATATTTGTGATGATGGTGCGAACATAGTACCAAGTAGGAGTACAAAAAAGAAGCAGTCACATGTTGTCATTTGAGCTTTTTCTGCAATCAGAAACGGAAATCAGAATTGTAGAGGATCGTCCGAAACCGGAAAGTCTGAAACTGGAAAAATGAAAAACATGATTAATGTATCATTTGTATCACAGTGGCATATCATCAGCAAGTCACGGTTAATCCGCATTGAAATGTATGTTGGTTTAAACATATTTTATTCGAACGAATACAATTGGGGTGAAGGGCAAAAAGGGCAAAATTAACCCCTCTTGTGGAAGAAAGGTGGATGGACAGGGCAGACAAAACAACACAATACCAAATGCGATGCTCTAGGTACACTTTCCATCCACCGTAAACGGGCCATAGAGCATCGCACTCTGCAACAAGTTGAAGGAAGACACCACAAGTGTAAAAGGACAGATAGTGGGGCTATAAAGGTATAACTAATCATATGCTAAATGTGAAAAGATGTGAATATATTTTCCGAGCAAAGTAACAGTCGCAGGATTAACAACGAACTAATTAGATTATGTTATGGCTTCAGACTGAAAGCGTCTAGTTTTTAAGATATAGTCATGGACAACCAGAAATATATGTTTATTATTTTCGAAACTGCAGCCTGAAGCACCATACAAAATTGTTTCCAGACTGAAAGGAGCATAATTTATTACATCGCTGTGGAGATCATTCCTTGGAATGATATGATAGGGACAGGCGCGCAAATAATAATAATAATAATAATAATAATAATAATAATAATAATAATAATAATAATAATAATAATAATAATAATAATAATAACAATAATAATAATAATAATAATGCCATACATCTTCAATGTCTTGCCCGTATCTGCACTCTGGAAAATCATTAACACCAATATCAAACAGGTGGGCATTCAGCTGACTGCGGCCCATGCGCAGTCTAGCATGGATGACTGCCGGTAATCGTTTACCAACATAATAAAGTTGAGTTTGCTGAACTGATCTTGGTGCATTCTGGGTAATATTCTGTTTTCAATCAAATAAAGACTCTGATTGTCGTACTTCAGAAGGAAGTTGGTTCCAAAGTTTGGTTGTGGCTGGGAAAAAAGATGTATCAAAGAGTTCAGTTCTAGTTCTAAAAAGTGGTATATCTTGCGTCTGTCTGGTATTGTATCTTCTTATATGATTTGGATCGTTGGGAATAATATTAGTGAGGTACTCTGGGACTAAATAATTTTTTATTTTGTACATATTTATTGATTTGCTCCTTTCTCTGCATTTTGCCAATGATGTAAAACCAGTTTCTTCATATAACTTAGCATTTGGTGTAGTCCGCATGGCACCAGGTATGACACGGGCAGCAACCAGCTGAATACTTTCAGCCCTCAATGCATCCGCCTGGGTGCAGCCATCCCAGACAATGCAACCATATTCCATTAAAGGTCTAATGAAAGAGATGTATATCATTTCTAGAGTCTTTCCATCAAGGATATATTGCAAAGTTTTCAAAATGTTGAGATGCTTAGTAGTTTGCGTGACTATCGTGTCCACCTGAGATCAGATCGAAGTAAAAGTCCTAAATATTTATGTTGGTCAACATTATTCAACTGATGTCCTTGGAACACAAAAGGAGGGTGATTCACCTGGTTCTTTTTGTGAGAAATTAACATGGCTTCTTTTTTCAAAGCGTTGAAAGCTACAAACCAGTCTTGAGACCAAGCCTCTATGGAAGGAAGCTCAACGTTCATCATGTTTGCTGACAGATATGGATTATCAGCATTCAGATATAAGGATGTATCATCTGCAAAGAGTTTAATTTTCGATCAAACAACGCCCACTATATAATTTATAAATATCAAAAACAAAAGTGGCCCTAATACAGAGCCCTGGGGGACACCGGCATATATTGTGCTCCACTGAGATGCCTGTCCATGTAATATAACGCGCTGTTGGCGATCAAATAAATAATTTATAAACCAATTAAGCAGAGAACCCGATATGCCACTGAGCAGTAATTTGTGCAATAGACCATCGTGCCAAACACGATCAAAATCTTTGTTTATGTCAAGAAAAACAATTCGAACCTCCTTCTGTTGGTCGATTGCAAGGCACAGTTCGTGATAGAGGGAAAGAAGCTGTTTGACTGCAAAGTCACCAAGAATAAACCCGGACTGGTTTGCCGACAGAAGTAGATTATCCTTAACCTAAGAGAGTTCAATACACGTTTAAATATAACTCTTTACATTACCTTCTCAACACAACTGGAAAAGAAATTGGACGATATTTATTACAAAAACTTGGGTCATCATTTTTATACAAAGGGGTTACATTTGCTTTCTTCCACAAACCGGGAAATTGTTTAAGAGACAGGGACAAATTGAATAGTCTAGCTAATGAAACAAATATAGAGGGCGCTGCTTCCTTCAGAATACGGTAGCTGATGCCGTCAGGGCCAGTGGCTTATGTGACATCTAAACTTTCCAGAATATGACAGACTTCATTTGGATTAATTTCAATTGATTCTATAATATTAGTGGGCAGATCGACGGGAGGGAGTACAGGCGCCATCGATGTGTCATGAATACTTTGACTCGAAAAGAATGAATTGAAAATTCCCGCTTTGGATCGACTCTCAGTCACATGACGGTTTTCGTGTAATAAAGATTTGAAAGTAGAATATTGATTGCGATTCATAAAGTGTTTCACAGCGCTCCACCAAGCTTTATTCTTAAGTTTTGCACTTTTTAGGGACACGCCAAGTTTATCATTATAATTTTGTTCAGCATTTTTCAGCTGCTTCTGGTACTGATTACGTAGTCTCTTATAAGTGCTCCAAGCTAGTGTACTGTGTTTTTTTCTCTTTTGCTACCTTATACGCTCAAATGACCTTCCGCTTCTGACAGCGGAGTCTGGAATTGTACCAGGGGAGACCAGAAGGGCGAACTGTTATAGTTCTATTGGGAACCATGTCTTTTGTGGCTTGAAGAAATGATTCCATCCAATTTTTGCAACAAACATCAATATCTTCCGAGATGAAACAATCGTTCCAATTTATTTCGTTCAAAGAATTTCAAAATGCATCAAAATCGGCTTCCTCGTGAAGCCAAATATGCCTTTTAAAAGAATACTCTTTCTTGTGCCGCAAGAGCATGTAGCACCTGCAACTGAACGATCTCAGTTAGAAATGTATGTTTTCTTGTCTTGTAACACTTTCAGCTAATGGGATTGGGAAGCCTAGTGCAAGTGCCAGACAGACCAAGGAAACCTTGTTACCATTGCTGCACAACAGACCCTGGTACAAAAACGTATAGATGCAGACCTACATGTGCCAAGTACTAGTCAAATAGAATTAAAGGCAAGGTCTTCAGCAAACCACAGAGGCTTAATCATCATTCATGTCAGCAGCAGGCCCACAATGGTTAATCGTTAATGTCACCAGCAGGCGCACAGGATTAATCATCATCAATGTCACCAGCAGGTCCACAAGGGTTAATCATTAATGTCATCAGCATCGGTAATATCACCAGCAGGTCCACAAGACTTAATCATTATTAATGTCACCAGCGGGTCCACAAGGGACAATCATCATCATCATCATCATCATCATCATCATCATCATCATCATCATCATCATCATCATCATCATCATCATCATCTTAAAATTCATTCTGACCTCATCTGAATTGTCAGCAGAGGTTATAAGATGGGTCTGGCGTGTGTCATCCATCCGTCCATTCATCTGTCTGTTGTCCGACAATTTAAGGGGGAAGCTGTGAAGCTAGTGCGCAGTGAGACTGGCAACTTTGGATCGATATTCCCCATTTAATTTTTCACAAGTACGTTAAACCTATATATTTTCTCATTACTACATGTCCATAGATTTGTATCCATAGGTTTTTTTTTGCAGGATTGGATTTTTTGAGATTTGATAGCATTCTTTCTGACTTGGTAGGATTTTCACATTTTTCGTGCAGAAGTCGCACAAAATTGTTTTTTTTTTCAAGTTGAAATCAGATATATATATATATATATATATATATATATATATATATATATATATATATATATATATATATATATATATATATATATATATGTATGTATGTATCCATGCCTTGGATCAAATTCAATGGTGAGTCCTGAAATAGCATGAATAAAAAGTTATAAAATTTTTAATTTAGTCCTGACAGGTTGGTCATTTTCTTTCTGTAAATTGCTCCAAAAGTCACAGCAGGGTTTGTCAGAAAAAAAATCCTGGTAACCACGCCTGGATATGATATTTTTCATTCGATGTATGTTGATTTTAATGTGATAGGGCAATTCGTATATTTTTGAGGCGAGATACAAATTGCGGAGGTTGAGCAAAAAACAGTTCCGAGAAAATCGCATTGAAAGAAAAAGTTGCCAATTCTTATGCATTTATGGCTGTAATATGACACATACTCATTTCTTCTGTCCTGTGTTTTAATTATTGTGTGAAATAAACTTGTAGCTTTACCTGTGTGATTAAAAAAAGTATATTTTGTGGCTTAAATCTCGACTTTTTTAACTTGGGAACACCACACTTGGCTTGTTTGGGTGCGGGTTCACATGCGGCTTTCTATATTTGGGGACCAGTAAGTGGATTGTGCTAATTTGTTTTTACATTAATCGAGAATTTCGAAGTAATCAGAACAATGGTAGTGATTAGTCTGAACTGGCCCATTCTTCTCTCCACGGCTATTGGTTTCCTGTGAGTGACCTTGCCAATGGCTCAATTGGTTTCCAGGGGTCATGGACTAATAACTGTGCAAACAATGACATGGTTCATTAAAATGCCCTTGCAAACAAACCCATGTGCCGGGCACTGTTTAAACTTTTCATTGTGAGCAAAAGTTTTGAGATCAATTTTCTCATATAATTTTTATGTTCACGCATCGAGTTTTTGGGAGCTTGTAGTTAAAGTATCAAACTATTAAAAAAAATGAAAAAGTGATTGGAGGGTATCCAAAGGTGCTGACTTCAGATCTGCCACCTTAAATATGCAACTTCTCAACAAGCATTGGTCAGATACTGTTCAAACCTTCGTAGGGGTGTACCATGGCTGGCACTTTACCTGGTTTGCTCAACAGGTCATGGCCCAGTGACTTTTTGCTTTTTTTGCTTTCGCAGACATTTGTGGAAAAGCTGCTCTGGATCTGCTTGACCAGTTGCCTTCAAATTACACAGGGATGATCCAGGTTACCTGTAGACCTTAATTTGTTCAAAAGATGGCACTGCAATGGGTGCTCTCTTGATTGTGACACCACCACCACCACCAACACCACCACCAGCACCCAAAAAAACAGTCTGGTATTATTTATCTTTCAAATGCGATTTCGCCAAAACTGTTGACTACATGTACTTCTAACTAAATAAGGATGCACCTTGGATGAATCTCTTCCAAGTTTGCAAATGCTTTCATATAGTCATACAGGGGTTTTTTTTGGGGGGGGGGGGGCGAAAGACCTTGAAAAATCTTCTTAACATTATTCATTGGCTTTGAAATTGTAGATTAGCACTTCTGGGTACCCGTAGACTAGGATGGGACTTATTTAAGAATTGAACTTTCTATTGTATTCGTCGGTGAATGTTCTCACTTCTTGACACGCATTTTTCATGACGTTGCGTAAGGTACCGTAAGCGACGTCATGAATGAAATGCCTGTCAAAAAGTGCAAACAAGCGCTGATGAATGCAGTAGAAAGGAAGGTCAATTCTTCTGTTTACGTTAAATACGAATTTATATCAATATTAAAGGTAAAAGTGCAATTGATATCTGATTCGCAGAAGTGTTTGGCTCATTATTATTTACATGAACCTCTTTGTTTAGTTTATTAGTGGGATGAGTCAAACAGGCGTGGCTCTCTTTCAGTGGCTTGGGAAAACACCATTGCTTATGCAAGAGACTATTGCATTCATCGCAAGTTGAACTCCAATTTTGTCCCAATTCTTTCAATGGTAAGAAAATAGCAATTATAAATATTTTGGATGGAATGTCCAGGTCAGGTGACCATGGACTGTTCATACAGCCCTCTTACTGAATGGTTTATTTCCTTTCCCAACTATTGAATACTTCAAGTACATGCGAACATGGGCCATTAGTGCCCCATCACTCTGAAACAGCTATCAAGCCAGTCCTGCCACCTGGCCAACTGATATGGAACAAAACACACAATATATACTAATGAATAATACCAGACGCTAAAAACTTCTAGCAACATGACCTCCTTCACAATTATCTTGTCATAAAACCTACTGCAGCTATATATGTGCCCCCCCCCCCAAAAAAAAAAATTAAAAATAAATAAATAAATAAATAAATAAATAAATAAATAAATAAATAAATAAATAAATAAATAAATAAATAAATGAAAATGAACCACCTTGGGCACCTGCCCTCAAATTAAAACCAACCCAAGCAATGTCTATACGTCAATTTGAAGACAAAAAGCAGTGAAAACCTAGTGCTTTCATACTCCTAAAATAAACTACAATAAAAAATAAAAAAAAACAAAGAAAGGAAATAACTTCTTTTAGTTTTGTTGTTAGATTTTAACTGCGTGAATTTGCAATGGTATATGGTGCATAATTGACAAACATATAGTACATGAAAATGTACACATATGTATCATAAAATTATGTATAAATCTAAATTTCAAAAGTATTATTCTGGCTAAAACCAATGCTAGAATACATTTAAAACACTAAGAGAGAGAGAGAGAGAGAGAGAGAGAGAGAGAGAGAGAGAGAGAGAGAGAAGATAATTGTAACTAGTTTTAGAGTCCCCCTTTATCCCTATCCGTATTTTGAGTGGTGCCAAGGGAACCATAAAACATCTTTTGACATACATTACATATATGCACATAAGTTATGTGCTAGATAAATATAGTACACATAAAGTAATGTACAACTATGAATTTGAAATGAATAATTATAGGTAAAATCGGTGCTAGATGCCTGTAAAACACTAAAAAGACAAAAAGATAATTCAAACTTGTTTTTTAGTATTCTTTTATACATGTTAACATTTTCAGTGGACTAGATGGTGCTAAAACATTTTTAACGTCTCATTTTCTCCTAATCCACATTTTTCAGTGGTATCAGATGATCCATAAAAGATATTCTTGTAACATTCAGTACATATATGTACATACGTTATGAGCAACACTGGATTTCAAATGATTGTATCTGTTTGCTCATCGTACAAAACTCAATATATAAATCAGATATGGTGATGGGTATTTGCAATATCAATATATAAAGTTATGTTAATGAAGTTCAATTACCATTTTATATTATTGATTGACACAAACATGAATGTTTTATAATATGAAAAATAAATTTTATTATGTGTTGATGATTTTATGTTCGAAGTCTCAAAAAGTTCAAATCCACATCATTAGTGTGCAGGAACCACTAGGTTCGTTCATGAATATGCTTACCGTTTGGTATTCAAGCGTAATTAAAATTAATTAAGGAATATGTTGGTACCCAAAATTGTTAAAAGACAATTTTGTTAAAGTAGAAGAGAAAATTAATATTAAGACTAAGATCCTGTGTTTTCGTGGTACACTCCTGCATGATCAGGAGTGCAGCAACTCCGTTTTGACATTTATCCACCATGATCATTTATGATTTGAGGTCATAGAATCATTTCATCAACGATCTTTCAAAAGCAGTCACGTAACGTCTTCTGCGACTACTTCATTGACTGACCACTCAGCCTGATAGACCATTTTTATCAGGTGCTTAGTATTTTCGTCGTCCATATTGGTGTACAGCTGTCAAGATCCCTTCTACAGCATGTATCAGAATATGCAACGCATTTTGCCTGATAAATGGTTATTCAATGGGACTGGGGGCCTCAGCTGTTCAGATACAGTACAAGTGGTCCTTCTGGGAATTACCACCTCCCATGAGAAACTACTTCCCGTTTTGATAGCTGCACTTTGAAGATGTTTGATTAGATTTTTAGTGCAGCTGACTTCTCAGTCAGCTGAGCTTACAGGAAAAATATTGTTGCCCAATGTCTATCAATTTCTAGTTACAATTAAATACTTGACATCTCGAAAAAACATCGGCCATATTCTCTTGAAAGTTGGTGTGGTTGTATTATAGGTTAATTTCTACCAAACTTGTTCGACAGGTCATATTCCACAGTGATATATTTTTAGTTTCTTCATGCCTCCTTTAGCAATACGGCATTATGCTTTAGGGTTGTCAGTCAGTCCATGTATCTGTACCTCTGCACCAACCTTTGCTACTGTGATATCTTTGTACATCTATACCAACCTTTGCCACTGTGATATCTTCAAAAGGCCACAGAGAATTTTCTCAAATGTGCCACACAGGTGCATTATTGGACAAAGATCAGCTGAAATTGATTTCCATGTTACTGTGACCCATTTGTGGGATACAGAGAAGTGCTTAGTGTGCATTATTGGACAAAGATCAGCTGAAATTGATTTCCATGTTACTGTGACCCATTTGTGGGATACAAAGAAGTGCTTAGTGTGAACTTTGTTACCACAATATTATCTGGGTACATCGATGGCTTTTCTCCAATTTAGTACAAAGGATAACGTATACAGTCAATTTGACTTTGTTACAGCAATAGCTTCAAATTACCTGAATGGGTTCTTCCCAAATTGGTACAGAGATATATTATGCAACAAAGATAAGCTGATAAGATTTTCAGGTCACTGTGACCTGTGTTGTGGTTACTTATTTACTGTTAATTTTGATTTGAGACTACAGCATTTTGAAAGCAGTTGGATTGAATCTTGTTAAATTTTTTGCAAAGATGCGTTATAAGACAAAAATTGGCAGATACGATTTGTTGAGTGATTGTACTTTGATTTTTCCATTTATCATCATCATTATTATTATTTTTCTTTTTTGAGGGAAAATCTGAAAGCGCTTCCTTCAAACAATTGAGCCTATTGCTGGGGTCATTGCAGGTATGTTGTAGGTGGCATAGTGATCAATGACACACGCGTTATTTCACAAAAACAAAGCAGTCTTATTGTAATGCCTGCATCTATGGCTTTCTCAACAAACCATTCAGCGTTCATTTTCATAAATATAGACAGGTGAGGGATATATCTGGTTAGGTCAGTTGAGCACAGGCTGCTCTCAGTCTTATTGTATTTGTTGATTTAACTGGATATGTAATAGGACCATTTTTGCTAGAAATAAAAGAACCCATTAAACAGCAGCTACCTCTGTACTGATGTATCTCAATTTTCACATTTTCAACAATTCCGTATGACCAATGGGGGAAGGGTGGTTATATATCCAGAATTATAAATACCCAGTGGAATGCCACAAGACCTACATATACTAGGACACACACACACACACTTGTGTATGTATGTATGTATGTATGTATGTATGTATGTATGTATGTGTATGTACATGTATGTATGTATATAACCGAAAATGTATGAATTTAACCGAAAATGTTGCATTTATTTAAGATAATCTTATATTTTTGTAGCTGTTCAAGGTGCACTGAACCTTCCGTAACAGTGAAACAGGTAATAAGAATAATTCTCAGTAGTGTGCTATTACAAATCTGCTTGTTCTTTTTCCCTGAAAGCTGTTTCCCTTGTATTAAAGCACTTCTTGGAGCCTATGACAGCAACAATGTGATTAAACAGCGGGTCAATCTATATCAGTGTTTCACAGAAAATTTATGTTACGTTTGTTTTACAGTTATCAAAATCGAAATGCAACTCGTTTATTGCTGTTTACACACACACACACACACACACACACATATATATATTATATGTATATTATATGTGTGTTAAATACATACATAAATACATATATATATTATATATATATATATATATATATATATATATATATATATATATATATATATATATATATATATATATATATATATATATATATATATGTATGTATTTAAAACACCTAGAGGTGTACTTATGAATAAAAAGCCAAACCTTCTACACTGCAATCTATCATTATTATATTACAAGTTATTTCCCTATATTTTCAGCATGGCCACAAAATCCATGAAAAGTAATTTCATGTTTAATAAATGACGTTTGGGAAACTGTGAATTCAAAATGTTAGGAGCATTTGTATTTTAAAAAGTGTGTTTTTTTGGCCAATTAACAATACTACAATGCATATGTATGCCCTGTAACATGTTAAACTTGCTGAATAATTGACATAATAATTTGTAGCCTTGGTCGCAGTATCAGCATATGGATTCAGAGCCAGCAATGACTGCATTTATCAATATCTCCTTGCACAGGTCACCTTGTATGGTAAATGGCAGTTTGAGTATCAGTGGAGTATGATTTTCTGTGTATCTACTGAAGGTTAACTGTACTATTAAGTCACAATTTGCCAATTACAGGGGGTAGGGGAGGTCAGCCTCATGTTGCTTTATGCTCATATGTTGTTACCCCAGTGCACATGATGAAAGTCGGGCTGTTTGCTGTATAAATATTTCACACCGAGTGTCCATTAATGCGAGTCTAACCCACTTAGCTAAGAGCATTTTAGCTGCGCTGCATCAATATTTAAGTATGGACTGAAGCAGAGGGGTAGCAAGAAATTACACACAAACACATGCCATTAGCAACAGTGTCAATATTTCACAGCACTATGCTCTTTATGCTATGAAATTTATTTAGTTTATGTTGATGACAGAGTTTATTGTGGGTTCCTTATCTCACTTGTCATCTTTCTGGTGCTGAGTGCTGTGTGTGATCCATTGTCTCCACGCTGTATATTCAATAAGTTGTATGCAGTTCATTCCATACTTTTAACTCTTTGGCAATCCAATCAGCCAATTTAGCTGTTCTGCACCTCATTCAGCCATTTATCTTAACTGCTATTCAGCTCATTTAATCTTGTTTCAAAAGCAAACTAAGCAAAAAACAAAATACTTAAACAATTTCGATTTTTCCTCACTGTCAAGGTCAATAATGTGCCTCTATTCCATATGTAAATATCATACATGCTTGGAGTTTCATCATCACCATGGGGAAAAATCTGTTAGTAGCCAGCAATGAGACATATTCATATTAGCTGGTCCAGCCGATATAGATCAACAAGGAAGTACCCGTATACGCGGTCAGATTACTTTATCAAACAGGTCAGAATATTGTGCTGCTGTTGCAAATATAACGATATTTTTTTCAAAAAGCGTGATCATCGTATTCTCTAAATACCCACTGATCTTAACATCACCATGTTTAACTCTTTCAGTGCCAAATTTTGCATTGCACATAATAGCGGATGCTTATTGCCATTGCCCAATGACAGTTCAAGTGGTTTTAACAGGGAATTTATGTGTGTGTTTTGTATGAGAGAGAAGTCACAATAAAATAAACACTGAAAGCGGGTTTTAAAATGCATGTTTGAACATGGAGTGACACCTGTCAGCATGCTTGGTGATACATCTGTGACGACCCCCCTCCCCCATGTTTTTTATTAGAACAAAATTTATTCATTTACAGGTAAAAGTGAATGACGAAGCATTTGAATAAAAGCACATATGGCGACAGTATGGAGCATATTATAAAGATTTCATGAAAGACTGGCCATTTTGCAAAGTATTTGGTGGCTGTACGGACTAATATCTTTGTGATTAGCCATGCTAAATATATAACATTACAATATACACTTGTTATCACCTTGCTAGAGCTATAACATGTACAAAGTAGTTATTATACCTGGTTTGAAAAACACATACAAAAATTTCAATTTTGCACAAATTGACAATGTTTTATGCTTATTGCATGAATGAAATTACAGATAGACATAACCCTTAAAGATGTTAAAGGTATACCTGATTTCTTAACAGGTACCAGCGTTGATTGTTACTATTCTCGTGCGATACGATACGATACGATACGATACGATATGATTTATTTCAGACACTAAAACAGGTCCATACATAGTAAAAAAGATACAAGATAATCATCTACTAAAAAGTTTATACATAAGGTAAAAAAGGGTGGTAAATCTTACAATTGGCATATATAAAAACAGTCTTACATTTAAAGTCTCTAACCGTTCTCATGAGGAGTGTACAGTGTCAGTGTCCTTGTCCATAAACCTCAAAGTGGGGAGCACCAACGGATATATATATCTTATATATATATATATATATATATATATATATATATATATATATATATATGTATATGTGTGTATGTGTGTGTGTCGTGTGTGTGTGTGTGTGTGTGTGTGTGTGTGTGTGTGTGTGTGTGTGTGTGTGTGTGTGTGTGTACCAGTTGCAAACATTCAAAACAGGTGCATGTTTGTAAAAATGTTAGACTTCCACTGCTGCCCATAGTGTAGTCTGGCCGCGTCATTTATGTGTTGTGACTACCATTAGTTTTGTCCAGCAATGTTGCTCAGTACATGTAGGTTAATGCGTGATTGCATGAGCTTCGGCATATCTTTGCCGCAGGGATGTGGTCACACAATGCATGCAGTTGAGCATGCCATTTGCAGCATCTCTACACCAGATCTGAGTGTAAGCACACACTTTTGCTGAGAGTAGAAGCATTGATGCAAAAAGTCGAGGATTTTTGTTGGTTAATTCTAAAACAAACCCCGTCATTGATTCCATGCATTCTTTATCAGTTTCGATCAACAGGTTGCTCAAAACTGCCTGGGGCACCTGATGGTTGATTAAGCTGCTGACTGAGAAGACGAAGAGTAAGGTATTACTGAACAAATTCTTTTAGAAGCCAAAACAAACTAAACAACAACAAAAAGAGAATGGAAGGTCTGAAAGTATGCCATTTCGTGATGTATTTTGTAATCATTTAGATTGCTGTGAGTCAAATGCAACAAATTGACCCAGCTCCAAATGTATTCTACATGTACATACAATGAAAATGAAAAAAAAATGACTGGATTAGCCTACAAAATAAACGGCTGGTGGAGGAGATACATTTAACTCTTTCACTGCTAATTTTGACATAAGTCGATGTGGTCTAAATTGACAAAGATTCTAGATTAATATTCTTTGGTCATGGACCTTTTATTGGAGGATCGGCATGCCTATAGTTACAGAGACCATAAGAATAGGCCAGATCATGGACGTATAATATACGTCCATGTCCAGATCAGCAGGTTTCCTAAGCATGCTTTGGGTGCATTGTGCCCAAAGTACACCGAGGAAAACTAAGTCAAAACAGGGCACTGAAACAGTTAATGTGACCACAGCCAAATTCTACCCTTACTATTCCTATGTCCTCCTATACCACCTTCAACGGCGGTGGACAAAAATGCTTTAAAAATTAGGGATCCAATGTATCACCACCTAGTGAACAACTTTGTTTAGCCCTCCCACAAGCTACATTTATACCAAGTTTCATAATGATCTGACTGACTGTTTTGGAGTAGAATTCAAAAAGAAAAATCACGCATTAGTAAAGTGCAATTAAAAAAATCGCCACTTGTTGAACAAATTAAGGTCTGAGGGTCCCTAGATGGGTGGCTATGAAACGTCACAGCAATCGGTTTGGAATTTTCATCGAAGAATTTTTTTAAAAAAGATTTTGGCAAAAATATTAACAAACAAAATTCATGAAAATTCTAAAAATCCCTGGATCATAAGCGTTTCACCAAGGCTGGTAGAAACCCACTCAATACATATCCCCGCCAAATTTCAAGTGAATCTGGGTGAAGGTTTTGGAGAAGTCGAAAATTAATGTAAATTGCAATTGCAATCCCCATTAACTTGCATGGTAATCAATAGGAATGCATGCATCGATAGAAACACAAATTTCAAATATCGTTATAAATCAAGGATCAAGAGTATTACCACCCAGTGAACAATTTTGTTTAATCCTCCCACAAGCTTCACTTTCGCCAAGATTCAGAACAATCTGAGTGACGGTTTTGGAGAAGTCAAAAATAGCCTTAACACATAAAAATTCATTACAAGAATAGAAAAAATTGCAGCGATACCTGTTGAATAAATTAAGGTCCTTGGGTCCCTGGAAGTGTCGCAACGAAACTTCAAAACAATTGGCTTGGCGGTTCCAGAAAAGATTTTTTACAATTAAAAAAAAAATGAACAAAAAACAATATGAATAGCCTAAAAATCACTGGAGCATTACCATTGCCGAAAACAGCCTTAACACACACAGATTCATTTTAAAAAGTAGAAAAAAATGGCAGCGCCACCTGTTGAACAAATTAAGGTCTGTGGATCTCCAGAAGTGTCCCTATGCTGTTTCCAAATAATTAACCTTGCGGTTTCGGAGAACAAGATTTTGACAATTTTGCCAAAAAATGAGCAAAGAAATCATTAAAAAAATATAACAATCACTGGAGTGTGACCATTTGAACAATTTGGTCGAGAGCCACCCAAGGTATATCCCCACCATGTGTGTAGTGAATCTGGCTGGCAGTTTTGGAGAAGTCGAAAATATGAATTGCAATTGCAATTTCCATTGACTTACATGGTAATGAATAGGAATGCATGCATTAACCGACAGGTACACGAATTTAAGAAATTCGTTAAAAATCAGGGATCCAGAGTATCGCCACGTAGTGAACACCTTTGATTATCCCTGCCACAAGGTGCATTTCCGCTAAGATTCAGAACAATCTGAATGACGGTTTCGGAGATTAAGTCGAAAATAGGCTTAACACATAAAAATCGTCAAAAAAATCTCAAATAATCGCAGCACAGGCTGTTAAAAAAAAAATTAGGTGTTGGGGGGGTCCCCAAAAGTTTACCCATACAAACTCTCAACAATTGGCTGGGCGGTTTCGGGTAAGATGTTTTCAGATTTTGCCCCCCAAAAATGAACACAAAAATCGTTAAAAATTTTTTTAATCACTGGAGCATGAACAAATATGGTGAAAATCACCCCAAGGTACATTCCCTTGAAATTTGAAGTGAATCTAGCAGACGGTTATTGGGAAGAAGTCGAAAAAGTGAATTGTCGAATACGAATGTCTGACCACCCAGTAACCTCAACTGACTGACAAGTCGGCTGAGGTTAAAAGTAAACAAGAATTATGCAAATCGCTGAACTGTGACTATTTGAAGAATTTGAGGCCACCCCAAGGTAGATTCTCACCAAGTTTGAAGATGATCCAGGGTACGGTTTTGGAGAAGTGGAAAATGTGAAACTATTGATGGTCAGATGGTGATGGATGGATGACTAGAAGATAAGCTAAGCTGACAACTAAAAAGTGGTCCCCGTGGTTAAACATGTTCTTCAATATGCTGATGACACATTTTCATTTCCCATTCTTGTTGGAAAAGGGATAAATACAAACACCAGGATTTGGAAATACCTAAATTATTAACCGATGGCATTTCTTTTGGTTAGTTCAACTGACTTGTATGTCAGCTGACCGTACAGGATGCTCCTCTTTCTTTGACCTCTCAAAAATCATCAGTCATCCGTCAGCTCCTCCTCAAACATACTGAAGATCTTGGGTGAGTACCTGCCAAGTTTACTCAAACATACTGAAGATCTGTCTTGGGTGAGTCTCTGCCAAGTTTACTCAAACATACTGAAAATCTATCTTGGGTGAGTCTCTGCCAAGTTTGCTCAACTGGTTGCACCCCAATGAGTTAAGCTCAACTGACATGCCATGTCAGCAGAGTTTCTGGATGGTCCATCTGCCATTATTTACCTTTCGTCCACCATGTGTATTCTCAACCTCTAAAATAGCTAGATCTTCTTCGAACATGATGGGATATACCTTGAGGCCTCTACCAAGTTCTTTAAATGATCGCACCCCAATAATTTTTGTTAATTTTGGGGGAAAAGTCATAGTTTTACCAAACCTCCCACCCCAACCGCTTGGAAATTGCAAACATTGCTGGGTACCCCTTGACCAGAATTTGTTCAGCAGGCGATGCCGCATATTCTCAATTGTTTTTAAATTGTGTGTGTTTTTAGCTCTGCTGACCATAGATCGCAGAGTTTGTGCGATCACTCGTGTCTGTCCGTCCGTCCGTAAACGTTTGCTTGTAAACGCAATACAGTCATCAATTTTCATGTTAGCCCCATATAACTTTAAGGAAAAATCTGTAGTATTATGTTATATTTGTGCCAAAAATAGAACAAAAAATAAGAATGGGCCTCGTTGTAATCGTTCACAACCACATGCTGTACTCTTTTCAAACTTAGAAGGACTGTACCTTGGCTCAATCTCAACCAAACGTACATTCAGTGCAACAATTTTTTTCCTGATTTAAAAAAAAAATATACCAGATTACATGTATTTTTTTTTAAACAGTGCAGGCTGTTCACACAACTATCTTGTTTTGTGATTTTTTTCCTGCGTATTATCTTCAAACCTTACAGGAATATTGCTTGACTCAGTCACCACCAAACTTGTACATTGTGTGATGTCACAATCATATCTTGACTTTTGACAAATTTCCGAAAACCATGTTATGATTAATGAGAATACATGTCGGTATGGTTAATATTGGAATGCTAGTGTAAATATACGTTTCTGTAAGTTTCTCTAAAACAATACACCAGATCCACCTCAAACTAATCCTCTTGTGATGAATTTGTGTTATTTTTGTAAGTTTTGAATTCTCGAAAACTGTATGCTGGATTCAGTTTAAACATGACGAGAATGTCCTTTATATCTCTGGTCTATATTGTCTTTTTCATTGACTTTGTATCAAGGAAGCATATATGGGACTGACATACATACCATGAAATATAAGCAGGTCAGTAGTTTAAGATCTAGTTCACTTACATATCTATGTACTATTCACCCCACAACTATAGTTTGTACAGTTACCTGCATATTCCAGCAATACCTTGTACAATTACATGATGTCTTGAAACTGCACACATACATATGCCGGCCTACACTAAATGTCATATAGTAAAACTACGTCATTAGGTCATGTATATGGGTCAAAATGATATATAAACAAAATAAAAAACACTAGCCCCTTCTGAAAATGAAGCAAAAATCATAGGACAAGGATAAAGATGGGTCCTGTTCATTCATAATATATTATTTATCATTATTGTCATATCTTTATTCATACGATGGCCTATACATACCGAGTATGGGAGGAAAGAAACAACAATCAAAGGGTGACTTCAAATACACATATTGGGATGATTTACGTATCCAATGAGAATGTTACGCGTGCACTAAATTTCAATTAACGTGACATATTCCAACTTTGAGAAATCACATTGTAGTGGCAAAAGTGAAAAATAAATTTACAACTTTGGCTGAAAAGTCACACAACTGACAACCATAAAGCGGAATACAATATATCTTGGAACAGTTTATATATAGTTGCAGAGTGTATATACTTGAATTGTGACGAATTGCTTCAGCATAAATTACTAAACCTGGTGGCGGGTGTTTGCTTCTGTGACTTGCAACCCCATGTGTGTACCGATATATTTTTGCGATACTTAATATGCCAAGTCAGTTCACCCATTTCAAATAATTTGGGTCATATGTCATGTTGTTCTGACCAAAAAGGATCAATTTAGATTTCCCTGCATTAAAGAGCATTCTTTGGAAAAGAAGGAGCAGACATATAGAGGTTGCAGTGGGAGGGCGAAGAGCAACATTGTATGCATAAGCAGCAACTCCAATAAAATTTTATCCATCATAAAATGTATATCCTTATATATTGAAGCCAGATACTTCAACTTTGTTATGACTCTACCAATTTAAACATAAAAAAAATTAGAGAAAGAGTTGCTCACTGTTTTGCCCCATTTGAAAAAAAATAATATGATCTGCAGTTTGAATGACACCACACTACCTTCACATTTTTCCATGTCAACATCAGCGGCAAGTAAAATAACAAAGGACAAAGATCTCTCTTTACCAGGTACATGCAATGAAAAGTAAGAAATATACGTGTATTTACTTTATCAAATCCCTTTATCACATCGGCCAACGCTCAGTGAGCATCCGTTTCTCTTTCCAAAACACCAAATGAACAACATGTGGTGGAAGAATTTATTTTGAAACCGAAATTGTAAATGAGATGTACCCAGTATGATCTGATTTGCTACCCCGTATACTTATGGAACTGTACATTTGTGCAACATTATATGTATCTCAATCCTTTGTAAAAAAAAAAAAAAAGAAAGAAAGAAAGAAAAAAAGAAAAAGAAAAAGAAAAAAAGGAAAAAAACCCGACAGTTTTGTTGCTCTTGACCAGCATTTTTTGTAAGATTTTGCACATTTTAAAATTGTTATCTCATAAAGGTCCACTTTCTTTGATGCCTTGTGCCACAAGCTTTGCATTAAACCGGGCGCATACAGGAAGACATTCAATATTAAAACGTAACTTTTAATTAACTTGATTATAAATTATTTACATGAAAATATCTCTTCGTGTTTTCATGTATAAAAAAAATCGGTTTCGCTTTTGTGAAACCACGAATTTTCTAAATTTATGTAGTATTTGAATGTATGCAGCAGGCGCCTGGCCAGAAGAGCTGTTCTGCCCTGGGAGCCGCCATATTACCTGAATGTCAATACTTATAGGTGTGTATGCCTTTATGAAAAATGCAAATTAAAGCATTTATCCAGACTGTGATTGTGATTCCATATTTTACATATGCAACAGCTAGTGTGTTGATACAACTCAAAATAAAATCAAAATTTCAACCTCAACGTGCACAATATTCTATGTAAGGTAGGACAATATCAATTCACTGACCAGACCATCAGTAGTTAGATACATTTGTTTACGGGATAATGGTCTATGCGATGGTGATAATGCTGGTGCAGGCTTACATATTACTCGGAACACGGTGAGGTACTGCACAGCGAGTGTCCAGTGCAGCATTTGAAAAAGAGTGTTGCCGACGTGCCGCATTCCAGACCAAAAGCTCTTATCCACCACCAGAGGGGGTATGAAATATTGACAATCCCACAACCACTACCTAGCTGTTGGTGTTCAATGCATTGCAGGCCCAATCACAACATGTAATTACCTGGTGAAATATGTATGTCGCTATGCAATTATTATGTCAGCTATTGTTGCTGAAACCCATTGACAGCTTCAGCGGTATATAATACAGGTCCTTCCAAGCAAAAGTGCTCTGCCTCAATGCGGAATTGTGTTGATGGCACGGCTGTGAACGCCAAAATGGTCTTCCTTGATTGCGTTTCCTTTTGCCTTGCTGTTCAATAAATCAGTGGATGAAGAAAAAGCGAGTTACATGCACACACATGCATCATACGGTAGATACGTGCTTCATGACAGGAGAAAATCTGTTTATTGTGACCCATTGAGGGTATTAACTGGTACCTGTATCGAGGCATATGCTGTTCTTGTGAAGGTTGATGAAGATGAATTAATCCCCATTATACCAGGACAATGCTATCTCATATGCCCTCCAAATGTTAAGCACTTTATTTGCATATTTTCTTCTTTTGTTGTTATGAATTTTTAAAATTATTGTATGTAGTTGAAATGCTGAGACTGAGTGCACGAAAAACGAACTTGGCTGTTACAGAGTTGACTTAGCAGAGCTTACATCCGGGGCTTACATATTGCCTGCAAGTGTTATAAATTTGCATAGACATGGTTACTTTATTCTGCTGTCGCATTCACAGATAACGCGGCTATATTATATTTGCAGCACTAATATTGCTCTTTTTGTGCTATTGCCCTTGATGTAGTAATCGAGTGAGAATTCCTTGTGTCAATAGCTATGTGTACACACACAAGCAACATCATCTGGTCCTTTGAGCAAGCGTCCCAGCGAAGTTGTCTGCAGGGAATCACATGGGGATAAGCAAAGAGGACATGGATCCACAACCCCAAGAAGCGGCATAACAAAACTGCAGAAGTTAATTTTCCCGGTAGGTGAACAGGCCAGGCTGTGTCCATTTCCCAGTTGCAATCAAGCAAAACAACTTCATAGTTCATGTGTGTATATACATAATAACTTCTATTATAATTTCCCAGTTGACTTTCATTTGTCCCATGTGGTGCAATACATGGCTCTACAAAGTAGAAAACTGCAACAAACACGCACCATAATAATGTTCTACGCGTATTATATCTCCTTGACATTGTGTAAACTTGCAAACTACAAGCTTGCCTTTCCTCGGCCACAATATCCCTTTCATTTGCCCGCAAATATGATTTTTATTTTCGAAAGGATGTATGATACAAGCTAAATATTCCATCCGAATTCACTGAAATCACATGCTACTTAAATTAAAAAGAAATTGTTTCGATGATTGGGAGATATGCAGTTGAGTGCATCCCGCTGTCAGTCACCCATAATATAGCGCGGAGAAGAATGAGATCAAGATGATGGATTTTGCGTCGGTGAATTAAAAATTCATGGTCTGTTTAACGATGCATTCATGTAATATCTATATTTACATTTTCGTGAGGCCATGCACGAGGGTGCTAATATTTTATTTCTAAGGAAATGAGCAGGGGGCAATGGCTCTTTAATCCCCTTGGGGTTTCCTACGCTTTATATATTTCATTAGGCTACCTACTTTCTCAACATTGTGTTATCTTATTAGCTATACTGATTTACACATTTGAATGCATCTCATTGTTCAGTAGGGAATGTATAAATTGCTTGCACAAACGCCTTTTGATGAACACGATGTGCGTTTGAATTGTAATATCACTAATTAGCGTCATATGTGCTTTGCACGATGTGATTAACGTGAACTGTAATCGTATGAATCAAGATTTTTGGTGATGGCTGAGATAGAGTCGCCAGATGTCCAATCTTTATCTCATATTGTAACAGCGATTTCTGGAAACACTGGTTGATTATATAGATTGAAACAGGGATTGTACAGGTTAATACGTGTAGCCGTATGTCATACAAACAGATGCTCTAAATGGTATCAGAAGACTTGGAACTCTTCACAATTAACATTAACATTAATAGGGAGCGGAATTCACATAAGCTTCGGCTTGTTTTCCTATCCCATTCATTGATTATGATGAATAAAATATGTTTATGCGGATTTCAGTCATACCTAAAGAAAAATACATATAAGTCACTACTTTGGCAAAACCTGTGGCTGCTAGTTGGCAGAGACATAACGGAGACAACAAGTGTGTTGAAAGGCCCTCATGGCCAGCTTTATTCAAAGTCCACGAAGTGGAGATCTCTAGCTGTCATGGGCAGCGGGCACCAAACCTAATTCTCAGAAGTGACCTCTTCTGATGGGTGGCCGCTGCCCAGAACCGATTTGTTCATATGACAACTGATATAACTGACAAGGTGAGGGCACTTAACGCCAAATGAGACAGGTCTACCCCATGGCAGACCTGGCCGGCCCCACCCAGCCACAAGTTTTGCTCAAAGGAAACAGATTTTAAAATGATCACATAAGGGAATAATAATAATGCCTTTAAGTATAATAAAATATATGTAAGTTCAACATTTTAATTCTCTGTATTTGCCTAATTTGCAAATATTAAGAGTTCACAACTTATGTTTATGGTTCATTGGATGGGGCAATGTCACATACCTACAAATGGAAGTTGGAATGGCACCTCTATGTATAATAATTTTGAAGTTTTCCCAGATTTAAATTTCGTGTATTCATCTTATTTGCATCAATTAAAATTGTACAATTATGGGTCATGGTTCAGTGGATGCGGCTATGTCACAAACCCATAAATTTAAACTGAAATGACGCCTCTATCTGAAATTGTTGTGAACCTATTTAGGATTTAAATTTTGCATATTCGCCTAAAATTTGCATAAATTAAAATCCTACAACTTTGGTTCATGGTTCATTGAATGCGGCTTTGCCACAAACCTATATATTGAAGTTAGAATGACATCTCTATCTGCAATGGTTTTTGGAGATATGCAGCTTTTAAATCTTTCAATGCCCCTAATTAGCATAAATTTTAATTCTACAGCTTTCACTTACTGTCCATATGTTGGCAGGTGTCACAAACGTTTATATGCCCATTAAACTTTTGTGTCCATCTGCAATAGTTTGGAAGATATGTAGCTTTTAAAAGTTTAATTGCCCTTAATTTTACATAATTTTAAACATCATGACTATTACAAACTAGGTGCACAATTTCACCTGGTAGGCCAGTCACCATGGCAAGTTTGTTAGTTTTTAGAATAATAGTGTCCTGGAAAATATCCGGACAAATTTGGTGGGAAAGAAAGAAAGAAAGAAAGAAAGAAAGAAAGAAAGAAAGAAAGAAAGAAAGAAAGAAAGAAAGAAAGAAAGAAAGAAAGAAAGAAAGAAAGAAAGAAAGAACCAGAAAAGAAGATTTGCTTCACAGTAAATCTGTATGGGTGCCTTAAAAATGAGAACAGTTGGAAATCCTACACTTTGCCATTATTCAACACATAATCTAAATTTTGTGTATTAGCTTAATTTGCATAAATTAAAATGCTACAACTTTGGTCCTAGGTTCATTGGATGTGGCCATGTCAGAAACTTAAAAACTGAAGTTTAAATAACACCTCTATCTATAATAGTTTTGAAGCTATTCAAGATTGTAATTTTGTGTGTTTGCCTAACTTGCATAGATTAAAAGCCTACAACTTTGATTCATGGGACATTTTATATGGCCATGTCACAAACTCATAAATTGAAGTTAGACTGGCACCTCTAGTTAAAATAGTTTTGGAGTTTGAATGATACTAATATTTTTTATAGTTTTGAAGCTATTCAACATTTTGATTTTATTTATTTGCTGAATTTGCATAAATTAAAATTGTACAATTTTGGATCATGGTTCATTGGATATGGCTATGTCACAAACCCATAAATTGAAGTTAGAATGCTACCTCTATCTACAATAGTTTTGTAGCAGTTCAAGATTTAAATCCTGCAAAATCACCCCATTTGCGTAAATTAAAATCCTACAACTTTGGTTCATGGTTCATTGGATGCACACAAGTCATATACCTCCAAGTGAAGTTGAAGTGGTACCTCTATCTATAATAGTTTTAGAGCTTTGAAGATTTAAATTTTGTGTGTTCACCTGATTTGCATAAATTAAAATTCTACAAGTTTGGTTCATGGTTCATTGGATGCGCCTATGTCATAAGCCTACAAATTGAAATTGGAATGTCACATTTATGTATAACAGTTTTGAAGTTGTTTAAGATTTATATTTTGTGTATTCACCTAATTTGCATAAATTTAAATTTTATAGTTTTGTTTCATTTGATGTGTCTATGTTACAAACTTTTTAACCGAAGTTGGGATGTCACCTCTATCTATAATAGTTTTGAAGTTATTAAAAAAATCAAATTTTGTGTATTCACCTTATTTACATAAATTGGAATTGTGCAGCTTTGGTTTATGGTTCATTGGATCCAGCTTTTTTACAAGCCTTTAAAGTGAAGCTGGTATGGCACCCATGTTTATAATAGTTTTCAAGCTATTCAAGATTTAAATTTTGCATATTCACCTAATTTGCATTAATTGAAATCCTATAGCTTTGGTTCATGGTTCACTGGATGCAGCTTTGCCATAAACCTATAATTTGAATGTAACTGCATCTCTATCTATGATAGTTTATGATATATTCAACTTTTGATTTTTTCAATGCCCCTTATTAGCATAATTTGATATTACACAACTTTCATCTATTGTCCAATGTATTGGCAGGTGTCACAAACCGATACATACACAGTGAAATTTGTGTCTACGAAATGGCCACTTTCTCGATAAGATCTTTCAGCCATGATTGATCAGTTTTTATCAAGGAAGGGCGGCTTGTAACTTTTTTTATTATTATTATTATTACTATTACTATTATTATTATTATTATTATTATTATTATTATTATTATTATTATTATTATTATTACTATTACTATTACTATTACTATTATTACTATTACTATTACTATTATTATTATTATTATTATTATTATTATTATTATTATTATTATTATTATTATTATTATTTAGGGTCGGAACTCTGGCCTTTTTAGTGGGGTCGGTCGGGTTATCGGAACCACACATACATTTTTGTTAGGCCTTAGGTAACTTGGACATTTGTGGGAACATGTTTAAAATGGATGTTCTTTCCCCTTTTACACATTACGTCCTTTGACGTCAGTTTAATTCGTTACCTGGGCACAGTTGAAGGCACTTGTAGTTCGTTAAAATCAGAATATGACAATAGCACCCCGTAAACTAGTGAGAAAACTTGATAGATATCAAGCCCAAGTACATTCCCATGAGCCTATGATCCATCAGTAGCGAGATATAAGGCAGAATGTCGGTTTGACCTCTCAAGATCAAAAATAACATCAAAGAAGCCCCGTATGTACTTCCCTGTGTTAACAGTAATCATGGGCCGTATGATACACCATTACGGAGATATAAGCCAATATGTCAGTATAACCGTTCAAGGTCAGTCAATAATTTGTTAAAAATCAAAACATGACAGGCGCACAATGTTGGCAAAAGTTAGATCGAGTCCAGGTACAGCCCCACTAAGCTTGAAGAGAATCCAATTTACAATTCAGAAAAAGTCGAAAACGCAAAAACCAAGATCAACACAAGACATGAACTGGTTCCAGAAGATGCGAATACGAAAACATACTTGCCAACATTTTAGAAATGAGAAAAGGTAGGGTCCCTGCAAGGGACCTTGCGACGGGGGGGGGGGGGATATAAAAACAAGACTTCAAATGGAGCAATCTGGTGGCACTTTGTAGCAGAATTTCCAAAGGATGTGGACAGTTCCTTACGAATTCATTCATAAAAATAGTAAAAGTACCAGCATACCATGCATCATTGCAGAAATGTTTTATTTTCAAATGAGTTCTTGAGGACAGATTTCACTTTTGAGGCAATAACATCCACGTTCTATATTTACAGTCAATTTGTTTATTAATTCCGTTTACAGGTTTATGGATTTGTCAAATATCATCATACCACCACGTATCACAGATCAGTGCTCCAGCATTATATCCGCACAATTTTAAAAGATTTCAATGAAAATGTTATGTAAAAAAAAAGATTTACATGTAAAAGGTAATAATATTGATAACAAAATCTAGAAAGTCGTGTATCACAACTAAATCAATAAGCTCTAAGAAGATTGTATGTATTCGTTTTCCATTTTCATATCTTTCTAAGATATAAACACCCCTTGGTGCTCAATGGTCACAAGTTGTCTTTGAAGAAAATTGGTCTGTTATAAGGCGTACTTTATCTTGTCAAACATAAAACTTCAGCTATTTGTCTCATCTTTTATGACTCCGTGAATCATGATCCTTGATCATCAGAGTAGCCACAATGATGATTGGGACAATGCTCAGAATGCTTTCTCCAGATGCCAAGACAGGATGATGGGCCAAAACTGTGCAAGTGCGGTACAACATAATGAACACATGATGATTTCAAATGGCCTCAATGTGTGAAAAATGTTGGCCTATATTGTTAGGAGTGTCAATTATGATCAACAGCTGGTTGAATGTTATTTGACTGTAATATGCTCCATATGAAGTATTTACTCAGTTTTGCCTGCTTAAAGCCAACTTTCAGGCCCAACTTTCAGGCCACATTTGTATTTGGGTGATGACCTGTGAGTCTGCTGCCTTCCAAGCAAATGTTATTGTGGCCCTAACGTGTAAACACCAGACACACTGTTGATCAATCCATCAGACCAGAACCTTCTAGCAAACCAGATTGTAAATAGCAATTAGTAAAATGTCAATATGAGGCCTTGCCTGCTTGGCTGGCTCTCATATCATGTTTGTATTTGACTGGTGGCCATTGTTCCTAGCCTCAAAGTAAGAGCTCCGGGTTTGCTAAGTGGGCCACAAAGTACCATGACAGGTTTTTCATACAAAACAATTCCTGTGAATTATCTGTATTCTATTAGAATTTATGGTAAATTCTACAGGATATTTTTAGATAAACCAGGATGTAACATGAAGTCCACAAGATGATACATAACAGTACAAGCATGACAGGCTGAACACCAGCCCCAGTGCAGGCATTTTCAGATTAAAGTGAATACCACAAAAGTTAACATTGCCTTTCAATTTTCAAATAAAAGAGGACATTGTTTAGAAGATGGACTATCAAACGCAGTGTCATGCAATTTTGTCAATACCTCCTCATACACACCCTGAGACAAGAGTATCGGATCATCATTGTCATATCTGTATCTTTCTAATCACACGTATCATTTTCCCAAACAGAACAGTTTCAGTTCCAGACCTTTGAAACTGCAAACTGTTGTTGGCACAATATTGGAATACTTCACCCTGTGTTTCCCCTTCTTGGATCATTTTCATCCAATTTGTGGTTTACTTTGATGAGCTTGAAAACTTTACACGATCCTCTTTGCTGCGAAAGAGAATTGATGAGGTGGGTTTGGCAGGTATTGTCTGTGCCATAAGGTCCACTTCATCTGTAGTGAATATTGTTGTAATCTGTTGTTGCTGTACACCTTGTAATGATGGAATTGAAGTAAAATCCAATTGGTTTGGGTTTGGAGGCTTCACTTCATATATGTATTTTGGCAGTGTGCCTGGCTTATCTTCCGTAGTCAGATTTCTGACTGTCAGCTGTCCAACGCTTTGGCCATGCTCATTCCTCCAGGCTTGCATTTCTGAAATATGTTCTTTGGTCAGCCATTGCCAGTTGATGGTAGCATGTTTGGAACACTGCAAACTCATGGAATCCAGAAGATTTGGGGTAATATGAGGATGGAGCTGTAAAGTAGTTAAAACTACACAGGGTTCATCTTTTCATAATCTCCCTGGTACATGCAGAGAACCTCAGTGCGAATTGCATCCCTAGTGGCATCTCACTTCCTTCTCTCATCTGAGAGAACAAGTGCTCAGTGACAAGAGTTGTAACACATGTCATTGCAAATGGTTTGCGGCTAAGAGTGACTCTACGAATAAGTTGTTGGATAGAGCGAAGAGATTCTAATTGTCTCTTTATGTCCTTCACAATTTGGGGTGTCAAGGCATCATCAGGCCCTTGTAACTCTCTTGTGAGTCCAGTATTTTGACAGATGCTTTTTACTTGTTCTGTTGCACAATACAGGACAGGTTTCAGTTGGTTTATTCCCCCACTTATTCCAAATATTTTGTTTGTTTATTCTGTTTTGGTGTGCAGACCAAAGGTGCAGGTGTAAGTCTGAAGTATCCTGAGGAAGATTTTAACAGTGCTTGTGTTGCTAACCATCGGAACATATCCAGGAGCAGTACCTGTGACATACACAGCATTTTCCTCTGTACAGATATCTGTCGGCTGCGTAAATTCGCTCACGGCACTATCTTTACTTCCTTGTTTCGCTGAACCACAAAGAACAACAACAGATATTTCATTTCCTACAGCTGAGAGGGTTTTGACTGTGCAATCAGCAATATCAGAGAATACAATTCCTTTGGTATAGGGTGAAATACAATGTACTTGAGTGCATTCATCTCTGCCTTTTTGCACCAGACAGAATTTGTCATTTGACCATAGCCCACTTTCATTTTGGGGCTCTACTCTGTTTGTATCTCCCCCTTCGATTGCAGATGATCCCAAGAAAAGTTTGTTCTTATTGACATATAAGCTGTGCAATTCTGGGTTGGACCTATACTTCTGTTACGAGTACAGCTTTGGTAGCTATACCATTTTTGTCAGTCTGTAAACATTTTTCCTGAATCCATGTACATAATAGGTCTTGCAAGACACTTTTTCTAACACTGTGACGAGGAAGCAGGTTTCTTTCCTAGAGAGCTGCTCTAAGTTGGGATACTGTTATGGATTTGGAGTCAAAGACAGTATCCCCGTCGAGGTCAACGTATGATATCCTTTCTTTCTCTGGAATATATATCACACCCCTAATGTAAACTGGGGCCAAAGGGTGCTTTAGTCCTAAACATATCTGTTAAACATCAACTGGATAATGTAGACGACCCGCAAAAACAGTGCCCCTTTGGATACATCTGTAACTAAAACTACACCACTAGGCCCTAGACAAACTCATGTAGGATGTTGTAGGATCCCCTTTTTATTGCTATCATACAGCCTATATCTCTCTGGAATGATTGTCTCAGTAACAGCTAGTGCTTGTATTATTGGTCAATGCTTGTATGACCTCTTCAGGTGTCACTTGTTACATGGAACCCACATCCATTTTGTCCCTTAACGACAAGCAGCACTGGCGAGATGAGGTTGCAACAATGGTCGGAGCACTGGATCATTTCTTAATGTCCTTATGCGTACTCTGTTGATTCTGTTCGACTGAACCATTGAAAACCAGCTACTCATGTTGCAATTCATACGGTTGCCCACATGCACACCATCTGGCATCATTGACACCCCACTATACACTGCTGCAATGTTTTCGTCTTTTTTGTCCCATGTAATGCCCTCTGCAGCACCCCTATTTTTGGATTCTGTTCGGATTCTGAATCCATGGCAGAACCTCTGGCTAAAAACACTGGAGATAGATGTACCTACACAACCCATGCAGATTTTTTTTTTTTTTTTTTTTTGTGGACGAAATTAATAAAAAAAAATAACTGCAATGTAAAATTATTGGACTGTGTGCTATTTAAAATATAAATGTACATGCTAGGTGATATATACAACTGTTTTGTTTGCTATGTGCTATGTTTAAGTTTAAGGTCTCTACTACTTGGAAGTTTATGCCTTCTCTATGTGCTATATAAAATCCCTATAAGGGCCCTAGTTGTCCCTCGTATATTAGACAGCTGAGCAGTTTATATTAAAGGTGCATTCTGCTCCTTCAGATGCATGTGGTGTATGTGTGTCTGTCTGTCTGTCCGTCTGTCTGTTTGTCTTGGGTGGTGAGAATCCAGGACCATTGGGCAACCATGAACAACCTCACTGGAGGGGTCGCTACGACTAAGATAACAAAAGCAGGGTACACCTTGTTAAGTCTCATTATATGAAAAATCATTTGTGCAAAGACAATAGTTGAGAAAACTGGAAAAGATTTACTTCAAAAGCAACTCTGTCTGCGTGCTTTCAAAACTTAATTAGATGCTACTGTAGCACAAACCTAAGAATTCAAGGAATGGCTGACACATATACCTCATTTAACATGTTCAAGTGGCCCTAGTTAGCATAAATTAACATTCTATAACTTTTGTTTTTGGTCCGAAAGTAAGAAAAAAGAAACAAGTATTACTGTAAAATCAATTTTGTTGCAAAAGTAACGTCAAATACAGAGCATTCAGATGCTGAACAATCTGTTTAAATCTGTAGATGTCCATGCGTTTTGAACTTTGAACACGATGCCAGTCCCAAAAGACTGAATTGCTTGTGTGGCTAAAGTTATCACCATACGGAAGGATTAAAGCTTTGATTTTTTTATGGCTGGAGTAGGTGGCAAAAATAGTGTGGCTTCCGATTGTTAAAAAGTCCCTGGTGGAAATGTGAAAAGATGCCAATTAGGCATGCCGCCTATAGGTGAGACTTTGTGCAGGTAACTTCCCCCTGGTGTCTACATGTTACGAGTAAATACACCTCTGAGAAATACGAAACCGGCTTGATTCATTGGTTAATAATGTCATGTGGCACAGGAAACAGGTCCTGCCAACATGTACAGTGTATCTGACATGTCATCTTGTCACCAGCCAACTTGACTTTATCCATGTACAGATGAAGTTTGAAATGTTGAGAGTAATGCAGCTGCATTAAGTACCCCGGTCTTTAAGATTGTGAAGTAAAGGTTCACTTCTACCGTGTTTAGAAGCGTTTTTCCACTGATTATGCATCGGCAATTTTTGAGAGAAGCCTTTTCAACTGACGAGAAGTGCCTCGGCTGTGCCCAGCTAACAAATTAAACTGACGTCAAAGGAGATAATGCGTAAAAGGAGAAACAACCATTTCAAACGTTTCAACAAATGTCTAAGTTAGTATAGACCCATATCTTTTATATGGATTGCGAAGCAGGCCAAGCCTATATTAATCACTCTCCATGGCACAGATCGTGGCGTATACTTCCTTCCTACATGTCTAAGTTACTAAAGGCCAACAAAAATATATATGCAGCTACGGTAACCCGACCTACCTCACTGAAACGGTCCGACCCTAAATAAATTTTATGAAACAAAAAAAAATGTTTGAAGCCGTCGTTCCCCCAATAAAAATTGATCAACCCTGGCTAAAGGATTTTATTGCAATAGTGGCCGTCGTGTGCCGTTATTTTGCAGTAAAATCAACTCAAATACAGCATTTTATTTCAACTTGTCTGGAGTGGAGGGTTAACTTGGGCACGGGGATATGGCATAGCTGCATAGCCACTGTTGTTCAGTGATCGTGATTGTAATATATCGCTAGGTTTCAGGTGTCCGTTCTCCGGGTTACCAAAGTAAACGGTAGTTAGTGTACTGTTAAAACATGACTTACTATCTTAACTTTGATCTGCCCGCTCGGTTGTGTGTGATTAGTGTGAACGGAAGGTTAATTTGTAAAATAGATATAGTGTACAATATACAATGGGACTTTTCCAGAGTGAGCATTACCTGATAATGTAGATACAAGGCCTTAAAATTACCAGTTGTGGCCGACGGTGGGCCCCAGAATATTGTATCAGGCACTAAAGTAGTGCATTGACTCGGGACCCGGGTACCCGGGACCCCCCGCCCCCCTAAAATGCCGGGTCCCGAATCCAATTTCTAATACCCGAATTCTTTCGATATAAATATTCAAATTATACATCTATGTGTATTTCTGCCTTTTTCACTGCTGATCTTCGTTCCTACTTTAAGCGCGCCTCAGTTTGTTATGTTGCCCTTTCCAATACGAGTTTATTTTAATTGATTGGTTAAATTTTTTTTTTGAGGGGGGAGGTCCCCTTAAAATACTGGATCGTGGATCACACTTGTTTATCCTCCGTATGTCAGCATTGCTGCAAGCGCAAAGCGTGCACTGAGCATTATGTGGAAACATTTTGAAAAAAAAAGATGGACGAGCAACTTGCAAATTGGGAGAGCCTGCAACTTACGTTCCCTGCGCGTGTTCCCAGCGTGTGTGAACATAATTACAAAAAAGCGCATTTCTCTGGGTGCACGAACAACAGAAATGCTAGTTTTCCTGAATCTAAATAAAAAATTCAAGAGCTAGATGTACAGCCAAAAAATTACATTATCCCTACCAACGGGTATTTTGTGCAACTGAGAAAGTTAATGTTACATGAACTTTTATAGTGTTCGACCAGCTACAACGGGTGCACACGTACATGTAATGTTGTTGGGTTGTTTTTTTTTTTTTTTTTTTTTTTTTTTTTTTTGTTTTGTTTTGTTTTGTTTTGTTTTGTTTTGTTTTTTTGGGGGGGGGTTTGTTTTTGTTATTGTTTTTGTTTGTTTGTTTTTTTTCTTCTCTCCGGAATAAGCAACATGTCAAATGGTGGAATTCTTATACTGTACCCGAACGAAAGCAAGTTAAAATATGCTTCTATGTTTCATTTCAGTAATTTTTTTTTTTGCATGGGGTACTCGGGTCCCGGGTCTTAAACATAATTTATTTGCGGGTCCCGGGATCTTACTTTTTTCCATAATTCATTGCACTACACTGAAGTCGCTTCCAGTTTATAAATTAAGTAGCAGCACTGGGCGCACGTGCCAAGTGCCCCTGCGGGTCAAAGATGGAGCTTAGTGGAGAAGGTTGCCCCGATGGTGACAATAGGTCTGAAAGTACCGGATTGTTTTTATGTAATTGGTAAATAGCAAAACTACCAACAATAAAAATTACTTTATTTAAACCCTCAAAACTGGTGAAGACATAGAGGAACGTGTAACTATGAAGAAATGAAGTGTATAAAGTCATCAATACAAAATAAGCACACATACGAAATAAAAGTTAAAATACATGTAACTCAGGGTACATTTAAACACTTTTATTAGCAACGTGAATATGAAGTTACTAAATGTATATGTGTGTATGGAATAAATGTGTACATTGTACAAACAGCCTTATCTGCTCAACCACCAGCCAGGGTTCACGGTGCCCCTTTTGAACTTTCAGTCGTTTGTGGTTATATCTATTATAAATTTAATTTACGCTTCAAAGCAGAAAGGTCAAAGGAACCATCAAATCGTTCATATAGACCAAAAATACTTACTTTTGACTTTCTTTTGACTTATATATATATATATATATATATATATATATATATATATATATATATATATATATATATATATATATATATATATATATATATATATATATATATATATATATATATATATATATCTGAGGTTGCCTTTAGAAGAGTTCTACATCCTTGCTTAAGTCGTAAATACGAGGTAGTTATCTCGTAATTACGAGATACAATCTGGGAATTAGGAGATATTACGAGATGGCTATCTCGTAATTACGAGATATAAAATAACATTACGTTGGCACCAATGAGCCATCATACATTTCTATCAAGCCATAATAGCAGAGAAGATTTAGAAGAAGACATTGTTTTGTGCTTTTGTTCAACATTTATTTAGGGGCACAAGCTAAAGGGCCATTATGAAAAAATCTTTATATGGGCACTTATTATGATAACAAAATGTCATTTACAGATTTTGTCATTGGTGTGTGAAAATTATAAGGAAAACAAATAATAACACCATGGCGACAATAAAATATCACTTCAGATTTTCAAAGTTATAAAGAAGGTCGATGGCTTGCTCTTCGTGATGTACTGGTCTGAGGTTCAACCACGTGCCAAGAATTTGAGTGGAGCAAGTATTTCGGGTAACGATCAAAAGCAATGATTTGTCAGACCGTTAACTGTAAATATGACTGCTAAATGTAAACAGCATTAGGGTTTTTTAAAAATCGCCCTAAAATGTAAACATGAATACAAAAAATGATGCTAATGTAAATACATGCTGTTAACTGTAAAAACAAAATCTGTAGCCTACATAAGATCAGGGCCTGGCAGATCCGCGTCCTCCCCCCCCCCCCCCCCCAGTCCAATATATCGGATTTGGTACACCTTACCGAGTCCCATACCGAGAGGGATTCGGATTCAGTTCATAATCCCACATAATTTATGTTGCTCTTCCTTTGTCTCTCTGGCAAGAAGAAAGAAATGAAATGCTGGTAAAGACACACTGCTTTTGTGCATCGTTCCGCTATTCAACATATATGTTAAAAAAAGGAACTTGTGTCGGTTTACGAGTCGCAATCTGCTGAGCCATAGTATTGGTTATTGTAAAGTTTTCCCACTGCAACAATAAATATCATTAAAGACTGACCCATAGGTATTACATATGCGAGTTGATACTCTTTCTGGTGTTTAGTAAATCATGCTGTCAAAATTTGTCTATCAACGGTAAACAAAGACTTTTCATTTGCAAAATACAAAGGTAAATTCGTCAATATTATTATTTAATCTTCTCATTATTATCATCAATTAGCTTGGTACCAAAAGGCATCATGTATTATGCTTTTTCTTTAAAAACGACACACACAGAGCTCAACTTGATTGTTTCTTTAATTACCTATGGCTTGAATGTTTGCGGCTCTTAAGAGCCAAAGAAAAACAGACAATCAGAAAGAAACTTTTTTTTTCAAAAAAGGCACGCGAAGGAGTCGGACCCACAAAACTAAAATGATGAAGACTGTTAATATCCATAACTGTAACCATTCGGCCATTCAAAATCAGTTGGAGCAAGTATCGTTTTGAATGTATTATTCGGCAAAATTCCTTTCTTATGTCCACATTTCCGAGTGCATTTTTGAAATACTTCCTTCACATTAATGTGTTATTATTTCTTAATACATTAGCTGTCACTAAGACATGAGGACAAATTAAAAATGATTCATAAATCACTTTTGTCATTCCCGCGCGCCATTGCGCGAAGACATTTAAAATTACCGGTGACTGTACATCGGCTTGCACAGAAAAGTGAAAGAAAGACTGCTAGGTTTAATCTACACTTTTATTACAATATTACTCCCTAATGTAAAAAAGAATAAGTTAAAAACAATAACAACTAGAAAAGAAAGATTTGCTTGAAAGCAAATCTGTCTGTATGTGTGAAAAATTTGCACAATTACAAAAATATGCAGTGTTGCATTTTTCATACAATTTTTATAATTTGAGCCCAAGATGATCAAAATTGGATTAAAAGTGGCCGAGTTATGGCTAGATGAATATTTCAAAGGTCCAAATGACCTTGATCTTTGACCTCTAGAGGTCACATGTAATTATAAAAATGTGCAGTGTTACAGTAGCTACAATTTGTGTCCAACATAATCAAAATTGGATGATAATTGACCGAGTTATAGCTACATGAATATTTCAAATGGCAAAATGACCTTAACCTTTGACCTCTAGAGGTCACATGTAAATTACAAAAATGTGCAGTGTTACAGTAGCTACAATTTGTGTCCAACATGATCAAAATTGGATGGAAATTGATTGAGTTATGGCTTGATGAATATTTCAAACGTACAAATGACCTTGACCTTTGACCTTTAGAGGTACCATGTACATTACAAAAATGTGCAGTGTTACAATATCTACAATTTGGGTCCAACATCATCAAAATCGGATGAATACTTTGGAAGCCAGAAGCATTTGAATTTTTTAAATTGCCCTAATTTGCATAATTTTCAAAATCTTAACTATTCAGAACGATATGCAAAACTTCACTGCAGGTTCTATAGCCATGCAAAGTTTGAAGTTTTTTAAATCGCACAGTGTCTGAGTTTAAGACGACACAAAAATCTGGCGGAAAGAAAGATAGGAAGGAAAGAAAGAAAGAAAGAAAGAAAGAAAGAAAGAAAGAAAGAAAGAAAGAAAGAAAGAAAGAAAGAAAGAAAGAAAAAATATTGGGTAAAACAATATGTCTGTGTTCACACACAGACATAACTAATTAAAATTAATATGTGAAGAATTAATGGGGGGAGAAACGAACACAAATAAATATGTAAACAGACAGATAAATAAACAAAAAATAAAGAAACAAGTAAATAAATAAATAAATAAATAAAACCCGTTGCACTTAAATTAGCACTTTTATATAGTTTTGGAGAGAAATGGTTAAATCCTTAAATCGTTCACCATATTCAAATCTGGTAACATTCGATCTATCCCAATCGATCGGTGGAACCAAATATGCTGAAGGCTCAAGTACACACTGACAGGATACTTTAAATAACCACACACCTTTGTAGTCATGCAGTAACGTAGTCAATAAAACACTTTTGTCTGGCATCGATGAGCCGCAGAACATTTACAGAGTTGCATCTTTTCAGTTTTGGGTTCACTTTCTGCAGCTTAGATCCCGGTTGGAAAACGTAAAACAAAGTCCATGTCGCTGATTTAGTGGTCGATCAGAATTGCAAGGAATTTTAAAATCATTGTTTTCCTTTATATCCCTACACGCTTCCAAACGTGAACACAATCTGGGTCACTCCCTTGTCAATTATGTACCGCAGGAGTGTTCTCATCTGGATTAATATTAAAATGAAAAGTGTGCGTTTCGGTGAGTACTTTGCAAACCTGGCAGAAGTGTCATTCATTTTGTGCGCATTTTAAATTTGTAGCTTGTGGATGTGCCCACTTGTGGCACAAAGTGGAAAAAGTATGGAAATTCCCAATACATTGTGCTATCAGTTTCGCGATTTAAATTTTCTCAAATTATGTTCCTATCTTATTAAGCTGTCTTAAGAAAAAAATCTTTCTCGAATTTCAGTTGTCACAGATCCAGGGAAAAACAAGATATCGGTGTCTGCACACTGACAAGTCGAACTTTCCATTTATGTTCTAAGATTGTACGCTGAAGGTTGTTGAAAATGTTCAGAAGAAGATTTCGGGCGGTTGCACCTTCACCAGATATTTCCTACAAAGTTGCTAGTCATGTCACATATCAAAATAACATATTAATAGAATGTATAAGTGCCATCCTGTGTTGTTTATTATTGGTGTTAAAAAAGGGGAGGTGTTAACACACGGGCACGCATATACATACATATTGATGTAAGTATATTATGTTCATCTTGGCTGAGTGTCAGGTTGGAAGCAAAGTGTATAAACCGAATATTATGCCAAAAGATTTCGCTGATACAGGTACACAGTCACTTTTACGTATCTGAGCAGGTTGTACAACAATCGTTTCATTTTTCATATTAGTGCACAGATCTCTCATTCTAGGTAAAAATCATAGATCAAGCATCGCAAATCAGCAAGCTCACAAAGTTCTCTCTCTCTCTTTCTTTCTCTTTCTCTCCCTCTCTCTCTTTCACACACACACACACACACACACACACACACACACACACACACACTCAGAGTACATTTTTGGGGTTGTTTGTTAATTGATGTTATGCATGCATAATTAAGAAGACAGTCTGAGTGATTTCCTTTTGACAACTGCACATGAAAGAGTGAATGTGTTAAATCAATGACCGTATTTCGATTCTTTATGGGAATTCCCACGGCAATGTCAAAGTCCATATAGATATATTATACCAAACAACTATCTTTCAGAGCTTAAAACTGTTGTAATTGCTAATTTGCATTCCAGAGTATGCTTATCATTTAAAACAAATTTACTTTGTGCAAGATTGTGACTGTCACCACAGCAGAGCTTAGTCTGACAGCTCTGTCACCATGACAACCAATAACATTACCAAACAAATGAATACTGAATAACCAAATAAAAGAGAAAGGATCAATTATTCCCATCTCTACGTGAAAGTAAGTGCCATCATGGATTACTTCAGAGTAATATGTAAATTTGGACAAAACACTATTGTGGGAACATTGTGACAAGATCCTCTTACGGGACTTGTTTCGAGGACTTGTGTGCGTTTATTTGGGTAGTTTTGTGTGTGCAGCCACTCGTTACGACGAGGGTCCACACGTGTGTGAACACATCAAAAATGTATGATCTTGCTCGGGTGGACTGCCTGCCTTTATCGACTGTTCCGCAAACTCTTGTCTGCATATGCATACAGCTGTGATGTTGGCATCGTTATACAATGTGGCAGCTCATAATCATCAATACTTCACTGATATCTTATGCTACTTCATGCAGATGACGGACAAACAATATTGGCGATCATTCATTATTTCACCTATCTTGTTACGCAACCAGACTGTATATATGACCATTAATAATCCCTTAGAACTTGATAATGATTGAATATCTCTAATCTTGCCTGGATAGCACTATCAACATAAACTGCTAATGGTCTTTGGGTCTTATTATGCAATATACCGCTATGTACATTCGCTGGTCCTTTCCAAATAATACAATTAAATCTGTGTATAGCGTAGACTTAGAAAATATTAGGAATAGACATTTCTGCTCCCTACTTTTTCTTTATGGCAAGGCAATTTTACAGTTTACCATACTCCCTCCCAAACTATACAAATTAACTGATGAATAAGTGCGTGAGTGAATAATGAATGAATGAATGAATGAATAGATAGACAGACAGACAAACAGACAGACAGACAGACAGACAGACAGACAGACAGACAGACAGATAGATAGATAGATAGATAGATAGATAGATAGATAGATAGATAGATAGATAGATAGATAGATAGATAGATAGATAGATAGATTAATTAATTGTTGCTTGGTCAGACTGCTTAAGGGGAGTCATTGTCTTTATCCCTCTGATCAGTCCTGTGAAGCAGGCAAATAGCACTGCTATTTCTTGCATGTAAAAAACATAATTGTTGTTGTTGTCATTATTATTATTATTATTATCATCATCATCATCATCATCATCATCATCATTATTATTATTATTATTATTATTATTATTATTATTATTATTATTATTATTATTATTATTATATTGGCACAAACCAAACCTCTGATGATTAAGGTCTAAGGTTGTAATTCACATTCATATAATCTCATGTGAAAAAAGAGGCACTTGGTGTATTTTGCTGCCTTCAGCACATCAATAATGTCAGCCATTTTAAGAATTTTCACAAGAGAATGATTCTGACATGACACGTCAATTTTATTTAGTCCATACAGCATCCATCAAAATATGATCTGAAGCGAACGCTGCCCAGAAGTTGACCAAGCAGTTGGACAGCAAAATCACGAATATCTAGCTCCAGGTATAATGATAGACAAAACCTGAATTAGAAAGTAGTGGTGTTTGCATTTTGCATATGCCCGTCCATGTGTATCCAAGTCTGTGGAAACTGGCAAAATTGAGAGACCAACAATGAACTCAGAAGACTGTTGTTATTTTATTTATTTCAATTGATTAATTCCGGGGAAAATTTCACGTGAAAAAAACAGTTGTAATGAGCATGGCATTACTTATATTTTTATTTTCACTCGTTCAAAGAATATTGCTTCACCGGTTACCTTAAACGGTACATTCATAATGTCAAAGAGTACCTGCTGTTTAAACTTGTGTAATGTCATTGAAATGGAAATGTTTTGATTTAGAATGAACACTGTTTATTTTCAGTGACACATACATACATGTGTATTATTCATAAAGATCCAGAAATCACTGGAGCGTAACCCATTGGATAAACGTAGCAAAGAAAAATGTACATACTATCAAGTCTGAAGTAGATCTAGTCTACGGTTGGGGGGGGGGGGGGGCAAACTGCATAAATGTACAACCACAGATTAGAATTTCTGCTTAGCCATGCTGATACGTACTCTTGCTCACCGTTATGTAATTTTGAAAATGCAGGAAAAATCAAAGAATAATGTAATTTTTAAAAAATCACGAAAATCAGGAAGTGACAGAGCCGCCATTTGGTGAACAATGTTGGTGGACATCGAGTGAAACTACATTTCCTGCATGTTTGAAGAGAATGTTGCACATGGTTCAGGGGAATTCGAAAATTACAAACGCGCGCGCACACACACACACACACACACACACACACACACACACACACACACACACACACACATCCTTACAAAATTGGAGAAAGTACAGTGCTACCTGGTAAACAAAAAAAAAAACTCTAGTAAAATCCAGAACTGCTCCAAATACAATTTCAAAGTAACTGACCGACATATTTCAGAGACCAGTTCTACCTGTTGAACAAATAAAACTATAGCAGAACCCGAAACTATTTGAACAATATTTCAGCCTAACTGTTCGAGAGACCAGTTTAGATGTTTAGAAAAAAGAATATATATATATGCCGCGCCACCTAGCGAACGAGTTAGATAGGCACTCACCCAAGGCACATCTCCACCAATTTTGCAAGGAATCCGGCCAACGGTTTTGAAGTTTAGAAGTCGAAAATGTAAACAAATGACGACGGACGACATGGGACGAACGGTGGACAGTCCTGTAAGCTCAGCCGACAGCCAAATCAGCATTGGTTAAATCTTCCGATCATATCAATATGAGTCCGGAACGATGCATATTTGAGTAGAAGTCGACAATGACATATGACGACAGACGACATGGCACGAACGACAGACCGTCCTATAAGACAAACCAGCATTGCTAAAATGTCCCGATCATATTATTAGGAGTCGCGAAGGATGACTTTTGGAGTAGAAGTCTACAATGTAAACAAATGACAACAAACGACGTGGGACGAACGACAGACCGGTCATTATATGAGTCCCGCATGGTCCCCGGGGGCATGATGCATTTTTACCTCGCTTGGTTTTATTTAATTTTATTTTTTATTTTAAACATATTTATTTCAGCTGGATTGCCAAGTAGTACAACAATACGAAATGAATGGCTCTCCAGACACAGAGAGACACACAATCATATGTACAAAACACACAGGACAAAACGACATCCGAGGACAAATAAATTGGTCAGTATACTAACACAATATTCATCTCGTACCAACTCAAGATGTAAACCGTCTTGCATCTATAATAAAGTTCTGGACAGAATCAAAAATGTCTAAGTTGTCGCTTGACGAAAGATTGTCATTACCATGTGTCAGATGAGTAAGCACTATATCCCCTGCCAAGTGAACAACTAGGTTTGGATTGACTTTCGGTGCCAAAATATTGCATACCGTTCGCAACAAGGATACTCTATGGTATGAAAACAGGGGGCATTCGAGGAAAAATGGTATGTACTTTCATTGGGATATGAGCAATTAAATGCAACAGATAGAAGAATATTTAGTCTATGAAGATGAGAATTGAGACGACAACAATCCAAATGTAGTTGTGTATGTATAATATGAGGAAATCTTTTGCCGTGCGAGTAGCGACCTGGGACAGGATCAACGGACAAAAGAGTACTTTTTAGTTTAGATTTGAATTGAGCAAGTGAAGTAGATTGCTTTATATCGTCCGGAAGGTCGTTCCAAAGTTTAATAGTACAGGGAATGAAAGAATTACCATAACAATTTGATGTAAACTTTATTTGTCTCAAATTCCGGCGGTTGCGAAGATGGAAGGTTGGATGAACGGCATCAAGTGGGACCAGATCCGAAAGATAAGCAGGGGTCAGCCTGTTAACCATTTTGTAAAACAAAATCAGTTTATAGTGCCTTCTGGCCAAAGTTGGCCAACCTAATGCATTAAGAAGCAAATGTCGAGGAGTACGTTTAAGTGCACCCAAACAAATGCGTGCCGCTTCATACTGAACAGATTCAAGTGAATTTGTCAGGTCCATCTTGCAATTATCAATATATGACGCATCCATATTCCAGGATAGGTCGTATCATGGCTTTGTACAGTCTGGCTAAGGTGTGAAGCGATAATCTATATTTAAGTCTAAAAAATAAAGTTAGGCGTTTCCTCGCTTTGTCAATGATTCTAGTAATGTGATCATTCAATTTCAAATTATGAGAAAGGGTAATTCCCAGATGGGTACGATTTTAACCTTCTGGAATTTAAGATTCGCCAAGAAATAAAGGTGGATGATCAGGTTTGTTGTGTTTAGCTGAAAACAAGAGGGCTGGAGACTTAGTTGCATTAAATGTAATTTTCCACTGTTTGCCCCAAACAAAGATTCTTTCAAGGTCAGTATTTATACGCCTACCAGAAGTGACAGGGTCAAAGATGATCTCTAATATGCTGGTGTCATCAGCGAACAGTTTGATATCACAAGAGATTCCAACAGTAATATAATTTATGAAAAGTAGGAACAGTATAGAGACCCCAGGATAGAGCCCTAGGGCACCCCTGCCTAAATAGGAAGCATAGATGACGTTTGGCCCCCGATCGCTACACACTGATGACGATTGATAGCTACTGATTAGGTTTCAGGAGCGGCTCCTTGATACCGAGCTGCCTTAATTTAAGAAGTAGACCTACATGCCAGACACGGTCGAATGCTTTGCTGATATCAAGGAAAACCATCCTGGCTTCCTTTTGCAGTTCAATGCCATTATATATGTCATGAAGGATTTTGAGAAGTTGACTTATTGTCGAGTCGTTTGACCGAAACCCGTAATTTCTAGAGATCAACAGTTCATAACGCATGAAGTACTCATACAAGACATTATAAATTAAGCGTTCGAAAACATTAGAGACATTGCAGAGCAATGAGATAGGTCTGTAATTGCTTTTTGTTTGCTTGTCGTTCTTTTGAACACTGGACATACATTACACTTTTTCCAAGAATCCGGAAAGCAGGAAGTGCGCAGGGAATGGTTAAATAGGTTTGTGAGGAAAGGGCTGATATCGGGAGCGGTATTCTTTAAACCCATGTTTCCAATGCCATCAGGACCAGTTGCCGAGCTAGTCCTTAATGATTGTAAAACTTTTTTCACACTAATCTCATCAAAGTTTTCATTTTTACCAAGGAGTCTACAAGATTTGCGGGCTTCTTGTCTTTACTGCTCGCAGGAGAAACTGACCACTTGGTATCGCATATAGCAGTGTGGCGTACGCGGAGATTGCCTTTGGGATAATAGTATTTCCCGTCAGTAGAGGCACCCGACAGGGTAGTATTCTGTCTCCAGCGCTTTTCAATATATTCATTGATGGTTTACTGGTAGAACTGACTGAATCGAGACACGGAGTAATGATAGGCAATAATCGATTTAGTAACTGTACTTTTGCCGATGATATTTCTATTATGAGCAGCCATGCCAATGGCCTTCAACATCTTCTAGATATTTGTGATATATATGCAAAAAATGGGGTTTTAATTTCAGTACAAAGAAATCAAAATGTATGACATTTGGTGAAAATTATTATGTGTCACCCCCTACGTTTACTCTAGGAGCTGAGAAACTTGACTGTGTTGATAAACTAGAAATATTAGGTACGATTTTTTCAAACGATTTTAATACAAAGGATCATGTAGAATATCGCATCAGCAAATGCAGTAGAACGTTCTACAGTCTATCTAAATGTGGCATGAAATATCCAGGTCTTTCGACAGAGAGTAAAAGTTATCTGTGGAAAAGTATATGTCAACCGTCACTTTTATACGGGCTGGAATGCCTTTTGTTACATGATAAACAAACAGTTCAACTTGACTCGGCGGTCCAAGGTTCGGTGATAAAACAATGTATGGGCCTTGGCAAGAAATCTCATCACTCAAAACTTTTGACTGTTATGCGTATTAAGCCTGTTAAACAATCATTGAAGGAGCGTGTGGGCTCTTTACTTTCTAATGTATGCAGCGTTGATAATCCAGGTCGTGACCTTACAATTCACTTTTTATCTATTTACATGTCCTCCGGAAAGTTCTATCCTGGAACACTTTTACATAGGGCTGTCATGCAGGGTATCTCTCTCGTTCGAACCATTTTTGATTACAAAAAAAATATGTGTATTCCTGTGAATGACGGTATAGTTGATTCTTTGAGTCGCCTGATAAGTCACGAGCACTTTCTGAAGCCATACAGTGACGAACACATGCTAGTATCACTTTTAACACGCTCTTTTTATTAATTGTGTAACCAAGATATTCAAGAAACTGGTTCATTCCTCAATGATTCGGACTAAGGTCTATGCTAAAGATATGCACTCCCCATGGGAGGACCCAGCGCTGCTGGGTGCTCGCCGGTCGTCTCGGCATCGCGGTTGCTGGGGTAGGGCGGCTGGAGAGAGTGGCGATCAATTGGTCGGGGCTCTCCCAGTCGCTCTGCCGCGGTTGCGGCCCTGCCGGTTCGGGCGGCGGGTGCCCGACAGTTTTGTGTGGGTTTTTACAATGATCTTATGAATTCAATGTATGATTTATATTATTTCCATGTTTGATTTATATTAGTTTTGTGTTGGTTTGATAATGATTTTATGAATTCAATGTATGATTTGTATTATTTCCATGTATGATTTATATTATTTCCATGTGATTTATATTATTTCCATGTATGATTTATATGATTTCTATGTATGATTTATATGTATTTTACTCTTCTCCGTTTGCGGAGGTTCAATAAAGTTGTTATTATTGTTATTATTATTATTATTATTATTATTATTATTATTATTATTATTATTATTATTATTATTATTATTATTATTATTATTATTATTATTATTATTATTATTATTATTATTAATAGATACAGAAAAATGTAAGGATTCTCCTTTCACCATTTTCTTTTTGTGTAAGTGCCACACGACACACCATTGGAGAACTACCTGTCATAGCACGTAATTGGTGGCAGAATGTGAGTTGTACTGATTTCACATTGGATTGATATGTCATTTTGGACATAACGATACAAGTAAGATACAATACGCACAGACAAACAGTTACATTGAAAGATACAAAGACGAAACTAAGACTTAAACATCATGTTTGGATGACCCCAGTTAAGGACACAATATCCGCTATCACTGGGGAATTCGGGCCTCTATGTCTAATACTTTGGAAGCCAGAAGGGATTGAAACTTTCAAATGGCCCTATTCTACTTAAATTTCAACCAATTGACCATTTTGCGAAACTTCAGCATAGGAGCTATATCCATGCCAAATTTGAAGTTTCCGGTTCGGATTGTGTCTGAATTTAAACCGACACAAAAATAAAGTGGAAAGCTAGCCAAGAAAGAAAGGTTTTTGGAAAAACAATATGTCTGTGTTCACACACACAGACACAATTAAAGGTCCTATTGATTGAATGGGTGCCACTAATTAGAAAGTTGATGTTTATGGTCGTTAGAAATGATATCTGAAAACCAAAATGTTAAATCTCACTTTTGAATAGCGTTTTTTGTTTTTGTTTTTGTTTTTGTTTTGTTTTGTTTTTTTTTTACCCCCAAAAGTGCATCACATTTGCGACAGGAAAGCGCGAGAATTTTCTCCGATCATGGCTCGATGTGGGAAAGTGTTACTGACGTCACAAACGCAACCCGCTGGCCATGGTGTATGTGTTTTAAGCCAGAGTACCTTCAGTTTGCCAAGAGTTATGGTAGATACAACAGAGCATAGTGATTCCGGAGAGTATGAATTGAGTTTTTTATGTACGTGGTCTGATGACGATGAAGAAGAATTAATAAGAAAAGCTGAAACAGCAGAGGAAAAGATCATTCAGCCTTACAAACATGGGGGGACGCCGAGAACCCTACCGTCACCAGTACTGCAGGGGGTGCAGCCGTGGTACAGCCAGACGATCCCAACTTGCCGTTTGGGCAATGATAATTCGTTGCAAAAGATATATTTTCTATCAAAACGCATAAGATTCCATTTAACAAGAACGAGCATGAATGTAGTAAACTGGAATTTGCGTGAAGATGGGCCAGGTCTTGTAGTGTTTCAAATTCTATAGCATTCACTGAATACTACAATTTGAAACACTACACTACAAGACCCGGTCCATATAAGGAATATAAAAGTCTAAACAAACAGTTAATTTTCCCTTCCCATGTATGTGTGGTCCATGGATGATTAAGCATAAGTTTGCATTTATTAATATAGTTTTCAATATCAGTATAACTGCTACCCGGAAGTAACCTCACGACCCTTGGAGGGCAGTAATCTACGTTTCCGTATACATTGTCATCAGTGCACGAGTTTGTGATATCCTTTATTTCAGATCTTACCCATTATGTAACAATGGTAAATATTTTCCTGTGACTGACTTATATTCTGGTTCCATATGAACGACAAATGTACAATGAGATGGAATTTTGTACACCCGATTATTGGGAGCTGGCCCTGGATTGTCACAAACAGTGGCACATGACTGAAAAAGATGAAAGGCCAGCCGCCCACTGGTCTTGGTAGCTGTGCAGATGAGGCGTGAATGTGGTGGCTATCCAAAAAAAATCTGGTTATAGGATTAAACACCTCGCAATATACAGTAGTGATTGGACATACACATAACAGTGGCCAGCTAACTCAACCTGTTATAGACTGTTCAACCCTAGACCTGGGTTTGGAACAAGATCGGTGTTTGATTGTCCATGTTTTCCACCCATTTTTCCATCAGTTGAATGAAAATGGTTAAACACACTGAAGTTTGGTTACAATGTTACTTGTGACAACATCCTAGACCAGCGTCGTCACTGTGAGTGTGACATTCGATTGATAATTATGTGATACTTTGTAACTGTCATAGAATTACTAGAGCTGCACATGTATTTTGCTGTTATGCAAGCTTTGAAATCAGAATCATACTGAAGATTAATTTGTAAATACTGTTTAAAAAAAAAAAAAAAAAAAAAAAAAAAAACGAAAAAACAATGCATCACTGGTCTTGGTTTTATGAGTAATGTCGAATTTGGCCAGTTCAATGCATCCTTCCATTGGCCATTGATGGGACCGTATTTGGCGACAGCAGCAGCTTTTTCTTGCCAAACCTATCCTAAACATCGTCATATTTGACAAATCAAAGTCACTTTCCACAAAGTGTTCGCTACATAGGTTAGATCGGTTCCCAGGGCCTTGCCACTTGTCCCTGTAAATCTTGACTGTGCGTGGCCCACGCTCTCCGTAATTTCAGGTCGGGGGGGGGGGGGGAGAGGGTGTGTAAACAAGCTGTAGAACTTGTATTGCTTCAATTAACAGCAACACACCAATCTATCCTGGGCGGGAACAGGGACGAAAATGAATATTTCCACACGCGTTTTTCAATCCTGTTGGTTTAAACATATTTTATTCAAAAACGAAAACAATTGGGGAGAAGGGCAAGGCCCTATATTGACCCCTCTTGTCAGAAGAAGACAATCCTGTTGATAAAGGGTGAATTAACTATGTTTAAACCAAGTGACACTTGACAGCCATGGCTCGCTAGAATGGTCGGAGACTTCCCTGTCAACCAGTGGTATTGCGTTTGTGACGTCACAAGCCTTTCGCGCCTTGTGGGTGTCGGAAATGAACGGAAAGAAACGATTGAAGGCGCAATGAGTTCTTAAAATTAAAAATGTAAATAAAAGTATTATTTTCATATCCATTTTTTTCAATCGCATTGTATGGTGAGAACAACCCATGACTCACCCATGTATCAAATTTGAACATGGTCAATCAAGAGGACCTTTAAAGTGTCGTACGCCTAGATAATAGAGTCAAATTTTGATGAGGCAACGTATACATGTCGTTCGTGTAGATGATGAAAAGAAGAGGACCAAGGATAGATCCTTGGGGTACCCGTGTTTGAAGAGGAAGAAGCCCTGAAGATACTTCATCATAAGATACATACTGCAATCTATTAGTGAGATAACTTTTGAACCATTATAAGGGGTTATCGTTTATACCATGATGTTTTAGTTTCCAAAAAGAACATCATGGTTTGATGTATCACAGGCCTGGGGCAGATCCAAGTAAATACTATTAATAGGTAAATTTTCAGAATCAAGCAAGCTGAAACAAACTCAAGAACTGCAGTCTCAGACGAACGGACAGTTTTAAAATTATGTTGGTTTTTGCAAAGGAGTTGATGGGACACAAAATAACCGTAGATATGTTCATAAACTACTTTTTCTGAAACTCTGGATAATGAAGAAAGGAGCGAAATCGGTCGATAATTTTTTAATTGAATAATATCTCCTTTTTGAAAAGCGATAGTACTTTTGCAGTCACGAAATATCTCTCTCAGTCGTCAAAGATTAATTGATTATCAATGCAATCGGTCGAGAAGTATCAGGAATTATGCCTTTTAGAAGTGTCATTGATATATCATCGTGAAAGGTACTACTTTTGATTTTAAGATTTCAAAATGGAAACGACGTCGTCGGATGTTGATCTCTTTGAAAGAAAAGATATCATCAGTAAGGATGGGAAGGTAGGATAAAAAGGAAAGTAAACTTGACGTATTTATTTTATCAACTAAATTATGACCAGCATTGGTGAAAAAATTGTGAAAACATTCAGCTATTTCATCCTTACTTGTGATTTTTTGATTTTCTGATTTTCTGATTTTCTGATTTTCTATCAGGAAGAAAAGAGGGAAGCCTGTCGTCCTTTTTTTATAAGGACGGATTTGATTGTATCCCGTATTTTGCTCATAACGTTTTTGAATGTTTCAAACCTTGGATGATAGTGGTCTTTTTTTAAGTCGGATCACATCTTTTTTTTTTTTTTTTTTTTTTAGAATTTTGTTTTAAGCTTGAAGATTATGTTGGACAGGACAGATGGTGAGCAAAAGAAGTTAAGAGCGTAAAGGGAGGGGAGGAAAAAAGTGAAAACAAACGTTTTTAAAATGTTGCTCAGTTTAGGAATGCCACTTCTGTGTAAGGGTTAATACCGTATGATGATAGTTATGGTATTTTATCCAACATTAATCTTGTTTTATTAATGCATGTTTGCAATCATGGTCTTGAAACATGACTGTTTACTTTCCCCGGAACAATAAAAAGGGATAATAATATCCACACAATGCACCTGTATTGGAATAAAGTGCCCGAGATAGAAAAGGATGGAAACGCATCCAAATATTTTCCCATCATCGAAATGCAATTCCCTGGAGTTATAGTGGGGAAGCTCTGATGGACACATCAAAGGGGAACGTGATAATATCACGTTAACAACAGACTAGATCACACCAAAGCTGTGGCGAGGAAAGAGTATGGACAAGAAATTGTCATCACGACATATTTTCTCTTCAATTCACACGGAAGCTGGCCATGTCCTGCTCAGAGGAGAACTTAAGCAAAGGTTAAGAGAAATGTTGTTGAAGGTTCCGAGTGAGTGTGTATATGGATAGGGGTTACCCTCAAGAAATGTTTTAAAGACGAAATCAATAGCTTTGTTTGGCACTGCTGACTGCAAGCTAAACCTTAGTACCTACCATATTTAGTGCGCATCGAGAGTTTCAATCACAGAAGAACATAAAGGTAGCATTTTTTACGAAGAAAAAGAAAAACGAAGCAGACGACGTCAGATACCACCGGTATTTTTGGGGCTGTATCGAGAGTTTCAATCACAGCAAAACATAAAGGTAGCAGTTTATTACAAAGAAGAACAAAAAGAAGCAGACGACTTTAGATACCACCCGGTATTTATGTATGTGTGCCAACACAGACATATTCTTTCTTTCTTTCTTTCTTTCTTTCTTTCTTTCTTTCTTTCTTTCTTTCTTTCTTTCTTTCTTTCTTTCTTTCTTTCTTTCCAGGCAAATTTATCCGACATTTCATTTGAAAATTATTATATACGTAGAAATTCCAAACTTGGCATGATTTACTTCCATACACGAAGTCTTAAGTTTCTGTAAACAGGTTCAACGGTTTTGAAAATTATGCAAATTAGGGACATTTGAAAATTCAAATCTTGAATATCTACAAAACTGTAATAGGTACAGGTAACCAATCCAACTTCAATTAATATGTTTGTAACACTGCACATTTTTGTAATTTACATGTGACCTCTAAAGGTCAAGGTCATTTACACCTTTAAAATTTTCTTCTGAACATAAAGTGGTCAATTTTTATCCAATTGCAATCATGTTAGACTCAAATTATACATATTGTAACACTGCACATTTTTGTGATTGCATATAACCTCTGAAGGTCAAAGGTCAAGGTCATTTGGACCTTTGAAATTTTCATCTAGCCATAACTCGGTCAATTTTTATCCAATTTTGATCTTGTTGGGCTCAAATTGTAGCAATTGTAACGCTGTACATTTTACATGTGACCTCTACTGATCAAATGTCAAGGTCATTTGGACCTTTGAAATTTTTATCCAGTCATAACTCGGCCAATAGACCAGTTCATAGGACTTGGGTTTATTCCGTTCACTTCGGGAAGCGCACCATGCTTTGTTTACATTTTGTACTCGACCAGGCTGGCCGGATGACACGTGGAAGGATCAGAAAGTAAAACACAGGATGTGTGATGGATTTGATGAAAAAACAAACTGTCAGGAAACTAAAAATGCACGTTTCACCAATGATGTGACATTTTAGGTGAAAAATTTGCACTGTTCAGCACAAGCCATGCTGTAACCACTAGCGTTAGCTGTGGCATCGGTTGAAAACATAAAAGCGTGGGCCGGGTCGGCCACTTGCTCATTGGACAATCAAGGCCAACAATGGGATGCATAATTAATTGAGGTCCGGAAAGGTTCGGTTCAGTTCGGTATGAACAGGTCTATTTCCATCCAATTCTAATCATGTTGGACTCAAATGGTAGGTATCGCAACACCGCACATTTTTGTAATTAACATGTTACCTTTAGAGGTCAAAGGGCAAGGTCATTTAGCACTTTGAAAGTTTCACGTAGCCATAACTTCGTCAATTTTCATCTGATTTGTTTAATGCTTGGCTTAAATTGTAGGTATTGTAACACTGCACATTTTTTTTTTTGTAATTTACATGTGACCTCTAAAGGTCAAAGGTCAAGATCATTTGGACTTTGAAATTTTCAACCAGCCATAAGCCTAATGAAATGTGGAGTACCAAAGGACAAAAGTTGTAGCATTTAATATTTACAACTTTTGAAGGCACACAGACAGAATTGCTTTGAAGCAAATCTTCTTTTCTAGTTTTGTTTTTTAATTGTCTGCCCCCAGATTGCGAAGAAAACTTCTTGCCTCAGGATAAATGACCCTGATGGGTCTTGTTAGGGACTTTTATTCAAAATGTACCACGGAAAACGATAAAACCGACAACATTCGAAACAGGGACCACAAGCGACTCAATCTGAGGGAAGAGTGCTAAAATCAACAACCCTCCAGACGCCAACGAGAAGCAGATCTGAATCTTTAAATGCCACTTATCTTTGGTCTTGAGAGGAGAAGGCTAGCTGCAAGTAGAGGTTGTGTACACTGTTAAAAAAAATAGTACCTATGGGAGAATCCCCGTCTGATAATGTGATTATCATTCACTTCTATGAACAGACAACGCAGTTTTGTCTTGATTAAAATGTATATACAAATGAGCGTTTTAATAAATTTAATCATTAGCACTGGGCTGGCTGCACGACTTCTTCAAATACTAGACATTTGGCTTAAGTGTCTCAACTGTATCAGGAAAACTCAGGTATCTTCATCCAAACCGAATCTAAATATTTTAATCAGCAAGCGGGTGTTTACAGAACTGGGAGGCTTGTGATTTGCTACCGTCGTGACGTCATTATCGTCTCGCGATGCTAGCCCAAATCTGTCACTTGCATAAAGCATAACTATTAGGTTTGATTTGATTTGATTTGATTTATTCTGTAAAGCATACATTTGGCCTTTTTGGGGCTCGTATATTCCACACCATCTCCTAAGACATGTATTTCCTTGCTGCTGGGTCCCGTTTTCTATCTGTACAAAACTCCAGCGCTTTCTTACATTATTAGTTACAGTGCCGCACCAGGCCTTCATACTGTATTTGGCTGCGTTACCGGACCCGGCACAAGAAGCATCTTGCAGTTCTGTATACATGTATTAAACACCAGAACAAAATATAATTTAAAATGCAATAATACAGAGATACCAGTCCTGTATCTAACATTGTATTTTTACATATACGTTAAAATGCATTGCTCTGTTTTTATCACTGTCAGTATCAGTCACTTAGAGTCATATTGTTTCACTACATTACTATTTCTTTGGTCTGCCCATTGCAAGTTTGTGACCTGTTAAATGTTGGTGCTTCAGTAATTTATAACGGGTCTCAGAAGACACATTGCACACTTTACACATATGACTGGCTGTGGTCTTTCCAGCCGAGTCACCTGATTGGTGTCTTTTTCCACCACACACCACGTGACTTACATGGCGGTAAATGGCTGGTTTTTGAAAACGCTCCTGGATTTTTAAGCAAAGTAACGTTGAACAGATCGTTTATCAAGAGGATCAGTGTTGCGACGGTGGTGTAACATCGAAATACGTCGTTGTGACCCGACCATAGTGAGTACAAAGAATGTGGGACCCTTTTTAGATAGAAAAGGAGTGACGTTTTTATTGCCTGTGTAACAGTGACAAACTCAGACATGGACCAAGTCACTTTTGAAACAAACCAGACGGAGGCTGACGAACAACAGGGAAATAAATCCTTTGGACTAGTAGAACGTATTCTTCATACACCCCAAAAACTAAAGAAAATGCTTTCTGATAAATTCAGTCCAAGTAAGAAGCAAGACAGTAGCCCCAGCGCTGGAAATGAGACCAGGGAACAATGTAAAGTGCAGCAAATCATATTGAACCCAAATAGCCCGCCTTTTGATCCCCATGAACGAAAGTCTCAGATCAGCAAAGGTCATAGTGGGACACTACCAGAAACATTAAATGATACACTGAGTGACGATGATTTAATTACCCATCTAGAAAGCAACATAGTGTGTGATCTAGACATGTCAGACAAAGTAGTCAAGGAAAATGGCGAAAGTGTATTCAGATCAAGTCAAACCGCCTCAGGTCAAGACGAAATAAAAATAACCACCCGAAAGAGTGATCGGATTAGATCTTGTGACAATCATGAGTCTGTGAATACATCAACAGGAGGATAAGAAAAAGTTAAAGGCTCTTGGAAAAAAAAAGAAAAGCCGCGAGAGGTTCGTAACAAAACCAGCACAGTCATGAACAAAAGCACAGCGAAAAACAATCAATCACAAACAGAATCACCTGGTGAAACTGAGAACACAGGTGTAGAAATTGAATTGTGCACGGACAAATGTATGTACGATAGAAAACATGTGACCAATATGTTGCAGTGTACAATCTGCATGACTTGGCACCATTATAAATGTATACAGGAAAAGAAAAAAGACATCTCTGCAATTTGGTGTTGTGATGTTTGTAGAGCAATGCCCAAAACAATGAAAAAAGTATTGGAGGAAATACAATCATTGAAAGAATGCAAGTCGTACAGAAATGAGAAAGATACGACTGCGAACATTAGTGAAATAGTAGAAAACTATCAAGAATTGAAAACAGTAATACAAACATTGGAGGACGGTCTTGTGGAGAAATTTCGCAGCTACCACGATGAGAACACAGAGATAAAAATGGAAGCGATAGCAAAACAAGTGGTAGAAAAGGACAAAGAATTAAACAATATGATACAAGAAAACACTAACCTAAAACAAGAAAACAACAGGCTGAATGCAAAGCTGAAACTGACGGAAGGCAAACTGGTACAAAGCGAAAAAAAGTGCAACGACCTGCACAAAGAAATTAACAAAGTAGCCTCCAAAAACAGCGAGGATGACAGTCAAATACAAAACACTAAACTCGCACAACGGAATACTGAACTAGAATTAGAATTAGAACTTCTGAAAGGGCAGAGCACCAAAAAAGTGGAAGACATGTCAAATGAATTCGAAGTAAATATAAGCTTGAACAACAGTATTCGAGCCTCTCTCTATGAGGATATTGAACAAAAGATAACGATCATAGAGAAGCAAAATGAGGAGATTAATAAACTGAACGAAAGACTCATGCAGAAGAACGAGGATGTTATAAAAGCGAAAGAACAAAGCATCCACTGGCAGCTGCATGTGCAAGGAATGGATGGGGGAGAGGCACCCTCTGCTTGGCAAACAGCAAAAGAAGGGAGGGCGTCAACCTCAAAACCAGACGGTCAGCCAAATGAAACCAGTCAACAAAGATCACAGAAAGAAGAAAAGCACACAAAAAAAACGGGTTTTGTTGATTGGTAGTTCTCAAATGAAGCACATTTTCCCAGAGAAGCTCATACCAGACAGCACTGTAAAAAAACAAACAGCATACACTATCAAGCAAGCTGAAGAATACCTCAAACAGTGCAAAGAGACTTTTGACGTCTGTGTTATTCATCTTGTGTCAAACGATGTAAAAGATGTGCAACCTCAAGAGACAGCTGACGGAATACAACACATATGTGACATCGTGCAGACGTCCAATATATCCAAACGTGTGGTGATATCCACTGCACTGACACGTGTGGATAACAAAGAATTGAATCTGAAAGTCAAGGCTGCAAATTCGCTCATCAGTTTCCAATTTGAAGGCAGAGCACAAACAACAATTTGCGACAACTATACAAGCTTTGTTAACAGAGAGGGTGGACGGAGAGATGATCTTTTCGAGGACAGTGTCCACGTAAACAAACAAGGGGCCCGATTACTTGCCGCTAACATAAAGTACAGCATTGCACCTGAATTAAGACCTCAACGAGCTAACCGTGGTGGCCTCAAATTTCAAAGACGATGGGGTGACAGAAAGAGATGGAACTAATAAGGTGTACTTACATCAAGATATTAACATTTTTGACACATTTTAATGGAGACGTTACGTATTAAAGCATGGAAAATTCATGGCAACAAACAAGGTTTATGGTCAAACTTTGTCAAAATTTCATGACTGTGACTTTGTTCAACAAGTTAAAGGTTCCGATATTTGTGGCTTATTAGAAACACATGCATCTCCAGATACAAATATGGACATTGATGGCTATGTTACACATAAAAGTATAAGAGAAAAAAAAAATAAACGTGCCACAAAATTTTCAGGTGGCATATGCGTGTACATAAAACAGCATATCGCAGAAGGGATTGAATTTTTAGATTTAAACACTCAGATATAGTTTGGATAAAACTAAAAAAAAACAGTTTTTCTACTCCGAGAACGACATATATATTGGAACAGTATATACCCAGCCTATTAACTCGGTATATTCCAGTGGGGAGGATTTATTTGATAACCTATTTAAGGATATCACAAAGTTTAGAAAAACGAATGGTTTGTGTATACTCATGGGAGATTTTAAAGCATCAACGAATACAGATTATGATTTTGTTTTATCTGATAAATCAGACATTGTTCATGTTCCACTCCCAGATGATAATGAAGAGGATCAAGTATTAGAAGTAAGACAAAACTGTGACAAACGAAAGGTGGATGAAAACGGTAACAATATGTTAAACTTGTGTATTTCAGCAGGGCAGCGTATCGTGAATGGGAGAAAGCTTGGTAATTTAACCGGTAAGCCCACGTGCTACAGTCAAAATGCCAAATGCCCAACAGCTATTGATTATATTACTTGTGACGATTCTCTTCTTAAATTGATACCATATATGGAAGTACACGACCTCACGTGGTTTTCTGACCATTCTTCGCTGTCTTTTGAGCTAGCAATTGGGTGTAGCGTGGTAAATCACTACTTGAGTGCACGGACTTACAGTGCACAGTGGTCAAAGGTAAACAAACCTGCATTACAACCGTTGCTAGAAAAGTTTATTTGGGACTCCAGCAGTGGAACGAAATTTTATGAAGTCCTCAAGACAGTATGTAACGGAGACATACAAGATTTCTTTCAAAAAAGTACGATATTACCCGCAGACAAAGTGTAGATGGAATGGTATATGATTTTAACAGTATCCTTCAAAGGGCGGGAAGAATATCCCTTAAACTTAAAAAAAGAACATATCATAAGAGAAAACTCCCAAAGTATGCGGACCAACATTGTTATAGTCTGTACAATGGCGTAAAACAACTAGCAAAACGAGTGTCTCGGGAACCAAAGAACATTACTTTGAGGCAAACGTATTATTCTACTGGACGCAATTTTAAAAGAATGGCTAAACTGAAAGAAAAACAATTCAAAGATAATCTATTAGATGGTATGCTAAACATGGAGGAAAAAAAATCCAAAGAAATTTTGGGACTTATTGAATGAACTGGACAAGGTCACGGAAAATAAACCTAGGAATACAAGTGACAGAATAGATGATGAAACATTTTTCACAGCTTATGTCTGACGGCCTTGTCCCAACTGAATCACCAATGTTCGAAACTGTTCAAAATACCATTAGTTCAAACCACATTCCTGCTCTCTCAGAACTCGATTACAGAATCAGAAATATTGAAATTGATATAATGATATCAAAACTGAAAAATAATAAATCCCCAGGAAAAGATCTTATTTTGAATGAAATGTTGAAGAATGCCAAAGATGTATTAATGCCATTATTATCGAAAGTGTTCATTACAGTATTATCATCTGGTTGTTTCCCCCATCATTGGAAAATTAGTATTCATTCGCTTTTACATAAAGGGGGTTCAATGTTCGATCCGAATAGGTATAGAGGGATATCGTTGGGAAGTTGCATTTCTAAATTATTTTGTGGTGTATTGAATACTAAGTTGCGAAAATATCTTCGGTCAAGAAACTTACAAAATGAATTCCAAATTGGGTTCCAAGAGAACTCAAGAACCAGTGACCATATTTTCGTACTAAGAACGATCATTGATAAATACACGAAACTATGTAAGAAAAATAAGTATTTGTATGCTTGCTTTGTCGACTTTAGACAAGCATATGATATGGTATGGCACGATGGTTTGTTGTACAAGTTATTGAAATATGATATCAGTGGAAAGATGTATGATATAATAAGAGACATGTACTGTGGGGCAATGACACAATTGAAACTAAAAGAAGGACTGTCAGATTATATAATTCTAAACAATGGCCTAAGACAAGGGTGTAACCTCAGCCCTACCCCATTTAATATCTTCACAAATGATCTCCCTAGTATTTTTGATTCCCAGTGCCAACCTGTCAAACTATATGATAAAAACATTAATTGACTTTTATACGCTGACGATTTAATTTTGTTATCTGATAACGAATGTGGACTACAAAATTGTTTAGATAAATTACAACAATATTGTGTAGATTGGAATATGACGATTAATATGCAAAAATCTAAGGTGGTGATTTTCAATAAATCCGGTCGAAAGCTAAAACGATGTTTTACGTTAGGAAACGAAATCCTCGAAGTAACACGTACGTATTGTTATTTGGGCATAGAACTAAAAACTGACGGTTCCTTCAATAATGCAATCAAAAATTCTCTCAAATAAAGCAATGAAAGCTGTCGGTAGACTTAAAAGATTATTTTTCAATACTCAAATAACTATATCAATACTATTACGTTTATTTCATAGCCTAATTTCACCAATATTATTATACGCAAGTGAAATTTGGAGACCATATATATTATAGGCAGCCAAATGTTTTTCAAAGAGAGAAATCAGCGAATATCTTTGTTTTCCTTTTGAAAAAGTTCACCTAAGTTTTTGGCGGTTTTGTCTGGGTGGATATTTTCCCTTTATTCTCATCACGACAATAATGATAAATTTACCTTTTTGATGAAGTTAGACGATATAGAAAAAATAAAATATATTGAAATTTTCTTTGCAGCTATCATGGAGCAGAAGGGACCCTTCTAATTTTTGAACATAAACTACCAACAACATCAATGACGCATCAGGAACAGTGATTTTTTTTCTTATTTCCAGTCAGGGTTTTTTATGTATATACTTCTTATTATTCTTGCCAGTAATTATGTATTTTGCATTACCGTGTATACGTTTGATTTTGTCAAAATGTGATGTTAATGTAACTTGTGTGTATATGTGTGGATGGTTGTATATATTGCATAATATAACGTCTGTATGTTTGATGCAGCAATAAAGATTCAAGTCACCAACAGCTTGTGCCGATTTCCATCTGAAGTAGCTTGCATTTTCCATGTTTCGCTTTGGACATATGTTGATCTGGAGCACTGAACTTCAAACACGCTTATAGCTATTTCAAAGTTTGACAGCGCTCTGGATTCTTCTGGTCAGGTGTGATACGAAGCAAACTCCACAGATCTCCATGAGGTAGTCTTCCAACTTGTTTGGCCTGGGCCGGGGTAATTTGGCACTGACATATTTGATCCCCACAGGCACCACGGCGAATACATAGGAAGCCATGTCGATATCCATGTGTTTCAGGTAGAATATTTCATGCGTGTGTTACAATACTCATTGATTGTGTTATCATACACAGTTATACTCGCATTTAGTGTTTTCAGTGACACTTTGGCCCCAAACTGGATGCAGCCTGAGCCAAACTACAACCCTTGTAATACATAACTGAATTGAATGGATGTGGTTGTACCACAGAAAGCACATATATTTTTCTGATTTAATCATTTTCTCTGTCTCGGTCTCTTAAATGCCTTTTCTTCAGCTTTAAACTCCAGAGGGATAATAGAATAAACTCCAAGTGGAACAAAACACACACACACACACACACACACATTTTTCCACTAGGTTTAAGGTGTGCACTTGGGCTTGACCCTACCTCCGCCAGTGTGTGTTTTGCACGCTCCTCAAAATGTCTCTATTTTTTGGGCGGCCCCGAAGTTCAATCCGCTTTTGAGGAAAAGATCTTCGCCCCCTGCGCCTGCTTAACGACCCCATGCCCCAGCTCATTTAAGCACATTATCACAAAAACATTGTGCCAATTGCTACTTTTAATTGAACTCAAGTTTTCAGTTTCAAAACTCCACACAGTCAGTTCTGGGACGGTATGCTTCTCTGGACCGTTAGAATCAGCCGGGACCATATCCACAACGGCGAGCGGGAATGACAAAAGTGATTTATGAATTATTTTTAATTTGTGATCATGTCTCGGTGACAGCTAGTGTTGTCAGAAATAATAACACATTAATGTGAAGGAATTATTTCAAAACAAAACAAAAATTGGGAAATGTGGACAATAAGAAGGAAGTTTGCCAATATATCATTCAAAGCGATACTTCCATTAACTGAGTTGGGATTCATTTACAATGTATTTGTGAACACGAACTTTACTGCAAGATCAAAAGAAGTTTACACAAAAAATGTACACACACACACACACACATACATATATACAAATATACATGCATACATACATGCGTGTCTTCATTTTATGTGTCAGTACGTGCATGCTAATACTAATTTATTTGATATAGTTTCCTATGTACTGAAGTTTCTGGCTGTTATTTGTATTATTAGCATGATTACATATGTACCTTTATATCGATACAAGGATAGGTGTTTCATTTAAACAAAAGTGAACCGATCTGCCTTCAGAATTAAGTATATGTGTTACTATGAAGTGCACTTTCAGCTGTTTTGTTTCACAGAATATAAACTGCAAAAGTAGATCTGCAAAACTGGAGAACTTGGAATAGGCCGTTAGACAGCTGGATTACACCATGACCCTTACAAAGAAAACTGTTTTTATAAATACACAACAACCGGAAAACTCTCAATTTTTCATGTTACTATTAAGTGTTAATTTGTTTGCAGAATGAGCTCGTTGAAGTTGTTCGCATTTGGAACACACATCGTAATACAGCAAGCGATAATCAAAATGTTGCCAGTGGAGTCCCCATGATCATGTACACCCTACCGGCTATGTATGGTGCAGGCATTTATCTGCAACCCGTAGAAGCATATGCAGTTATTGTACGTGAAGAGGATTGCACATTTGCAGAGGGATACCCATGCGACAGAGATATCTTTGAACTGTGTCTGGTATATTTAGAAGAACATGAAATTCATACTCCAACTGATGCATATGAAACCGTTGATATGTACATGTATATTTGAGAGACAGACTAAGTACCGATTTAGTAGGGCAATAACATTATAAGGAAATATGGACGATAACTCAAAGTTATCACTTTGAATACCGTTTAGGACTTCTTAATTTGCTTCAACTTCCTTTTTTCCAAAAAAATACCATTTGAAAACAGCAATTTATACAATAAAATGCGTGAAATAGCACAAGAAAAAAAAACACGAGTATACTAACTAACTTGGCGTCTAATAGTGCTTTACACTAAACTTCCACCTCACTGGAAATGTTAAACATTTTGACGACCATGTGTCGGAATAATGACAGATATCACTGTTCCTTTCTCACAAGTACAAGAATACATTTTTGTAATTCAAGTGACAATTTTGTACTGTGGAGAGCTATTTCACTAGTATACGCCTTGACCCGGGCACTAATTCGCTGGCGTTCGAATAGACCCGGGGGACTATATCATGTATATATGTAGAAACAAATCCTATGACAGGTGTAAGCCTCTGCAGAGTGAAAAAAGGCGTCGAAAACTACCTTCCCTAAAGACAGTTTCTAAAAAGATTCCACCCTTACAGATCTTTCTTCGAGGATCCCATGCCTCTGCGCCCGGACGTACATTTCACGCTCTGGTCCTTGTGAGTCTCAAAGCCGGACGCGATTTTCACGCTCTGGGGCGTCAACGTCTGAGTGGAGGCATCGACCTGTCCAATGCTCAGGTGGATCTCGCAAGAATACCCATCTCATTTGCTTCAACTGCGCCCTTGTTGGTTTCATACGAAACATTAGAAGTACTTTTAGCGGGATCTTGTGAGGGGACGCGTTCGTTATCACAGGCCTGGAATGTGTCTCCTTAAAGGAAATTAGCAAACTTAAAGGTGCAATATGTTGAAGACTCTTAAGGACTCAGTCGTCTCCTACGACAGCTTTAAAGCTTTTGGACTCCTTAAAAATTACCTTAAAGCTTTAGGATCTTTAAAGACAACATTAAAAATGTTTAGATCCTTAAAGACGTGAGTTTATGATTTTTGACTCCTTAAAGGTGGCTTTAAGTTTCCCAACCATTGATTTCACGCCCGCCCGAAGATTTCATGCAGCAGCCTCCCCTTACGGGCGATTCTTTACTGGTATTTTGACCTTAACGTTTCCACGTACGTTCTGAGCTGTGTAAAAAACATGTAACATTCCAATTGCACGTAATTAGCAAACTTTCTCTTTATTTGCATGCTTTTGAACGTTTTGAACCTCTTAGCTGTTCAAAAAAGGTGCATCATTTCAGGTTAAGGACCACATGTGGAGTTCCAGTAATTTACAGGAACCAGATGTCTTTGTGAAAGGTGTAACTGGTAATATCAGACTCCGCACCCTTCTGTTCTGATCATGCACTTGCACAAATTGCTTGTCGAATTACACAATTTTTAATCGTTTTATACAAGATGGGCCCATTTCATTGAGAGTAGCATCAAACTCAGTTTTTTTTCCTGCACCCAGTGTTTCAATCCTTGTCATCGAATAAACAGCTTAACGTGATTTATGACATTCCTGCACTACAGTTTCCAGGCAATGGGTCCTATACCATTCCAGCTTTGCCCGTTGCTGACATAAATCGGTCATTGGAAGGTGGAGTGGCTGTAGCATTTGGAGTCAATCGATTTCCATCTCCTCTTGAAAGTTAACTTTGCGACATTTGTTTATAACTCGAAAGTTCAAAATTATCCTGGTCATTTCAAATTTTAAATCCAAATAAAAAAATCCAGTTAAAAAAAAAAACTGGTGGTCCTTCCATGCTCTAGGCTTCCGTAAAAGAGCATTATTTCACGTATTAGTATTTCAGTGTTTTTGTGTACTGAATGGATGCTAAGTCGCCATGTCAAATGTAAATGTGTAGCTTTTTTGCTCTTCACGTGACTGATTTCATACAGCCGATATACGATCGGCACGTGTCAAAAGTCTTGAAAATGTATGTTTGGCTCACAATGTCACATTCACTAGTCAAACATGTGCACAAATTCGATTAATTTTTTACTTGGTCTAATGCAAATATATCATGAGATTACATGTTAGCTGCAAGTACATGTCCTTTTGTATGTTACGCAATATACTAGCATCAGGTATGCTGGGAAAAAAGATGTCACTTTGGTAGGTGCCAAATATGACATTGATAAGGTTACATTTATTTGTGGTTGTTTTTGTTTTTGTTTTTGTTTTTTGTTTGTTTTTGTTTTTGTTTGTTTTTTTGTTTTGTGTTTTGTTTTTGTTTTGTTTTTGTTTTGATTTTTTGTGTTTTGTTGTTTTTCTAGTTTTTTTTTTGTTTTTGTTTTTTGTTTTTTGGGTTTTTTTTTTGTTGTTGTTGTTTTTTTTTTTTTTTTGTTTTTTTTTTTTTGTTGCATAGCTAAATGACTGTTTTTACATACGGTTTGTATCGTTTCTTATATTTTCTTATTTGTTCACTATAATAAATGATGTTGATTCCATGAGTACTATTTTTAAGAAATAAAAGTGACTGGTTGTTTACAACCAAAGAGCGGATGCCAGTTAATATGAATACCTCCTATTAGGACTTTCGAAATGTTGTCACAATTTAAAACAATTTCGTGATTCGCATTGTGGCCAGGAAAGCTGTTGACCAAGTACAAAACTCAAACACCAAGTTATTTTTTTTTTCATTTCCTTCCAGGAAATGTTTTCTCCAATTTAGCATATGTTTGTTTCTGAAAAAAAGAATAATTTTGAGATTTCACAATAAAGAGTTATTATTAAAATTCAGTGCGCCTTGTGTCAAAACTCTGCAGACTGTTTCTATGGAACAACCGTTTAGTCTGTTTTGCGTATATATAATTAATTGTGCGTGCATGCTTCAGCTTTTTACGCAATTGTGCATGCCTATCATCTAACATCGTTTTCACCAGTAATACAAATAGATACAAGATACATGTAACATAACGTAATCGATTCAATATTTCATAGGGGAATAAAGGCCAATTTTATCCACTGCTCGTCGCCCTGTTATAAACATGCTTGACCTGGATAGAAAAAAGGTGCTAATCCTAAACTGAGAAATTCACAGATTATAGATGTAAAAATGGAATTGTCTTGCTAACAAAATTTTTGTAAAATATGTCTTAGCTACATTTCTTTAAAAAATCTTGTTTGACCTTTTTCATATACATTTATTACGTTCTCTTTAGTATATCACTCATCTTGAAAACCATGAAATGTGACGGTAGACGATGGAGGTCGCCGTTTTGTTATGATGTAACATGGGAAAAGTATCTCCCATTATCGGCATTTTTTGCTTTTGAACAAGTAAAATTACACATGACAAACAAAAAATATTCCTATCTACCATTAGTCATTGCTTCTTTGGCAGTGGAAGTGATGATCATTTGCACAAGCTCTGGTCACCTCCGCTCATTGATCAACAATGGAACTACTGTAAGTAATTACGGGGTCTGCTCAATTTTCCTGTGGCCCATTGGTCCTACAGCCCCTTACTCCTTCAAGTCCATTGTTCATACGGTTCATTAGTCCTACAGTTCAACTTATACTTTCAACTGTACAGCATTCTTAACACAATAACATATAACATACATAAGTAACACAACATACATTACATGTTATGACACATAACGTGCCATACATGACATAACATACGTGATGTGATTTGCATGGCATACAGGACATGACACATGACATACATGGTGTGTGAGGGAAAGTTGTTTTTTTTAGGGGGGGGGGACTACAAGCTATGAGTGTTGGGGAACATATCCCGTGAGATGAGAGATATGACAAGACATGAAATCCATGACATGACATGACTGAATGACATACATGACATGGCATGGCATTGCATGATATACGTGACACGTGACAAACGTAACACACATGACGTGACATATGATACAACATGGAATACATGTCATGACACGACATACATGACACATGACGGCATGACAACATACCTGACATAGAATGACACATTGCATTTCTTTACTATAAATTGGTCGTACAAGCGCACATAATGAAGACAGCTAACATGTATTAGTTAAGGTTGCTGAGCACTGCGAGACTGCGTCACAAAAGTCGCGTGTTATCTTTGGTTTATTTTTTGTTTATTTTATTTTAAACATATTTACTAACATAATATTCATCTCGTACCAACTCAAGGTATAAACCGTCTTGTATCTATAATAAAGTTTTGGACAGAATAAAATTATCTAAGTTGTCGCTTGACGAAAGATTGTCATTACCATGTGTCATATAAGTAAGCACTATATCACCTGCTAAATGAACAACTAGGCTTGAATTGACTCCTGGTGCCAAAGTATTGCAAACCGTTCGCAACAAGGATACTCTATGGTATGAAAACAGGGGGCATTTGAGGAAGAAATGGTATGTACTTTCATTGGGATATAAGCAATTACATGCAGCAGACGGAAGAATATTTAGTTTATGAAGATGAGAATTAAGACGACGACAATCCAAACGTAGTTGTGTATGTATAATATTGGGAAATCTTTTGCCATGCGAGTAGCGACCTGGAATAGGATCAACGGACAGAAGAGTACTTTTTAGTTTAGATTTGAATTGAGCAAGTGAAGTAGATTGCTTTATATCGTCCGGAAGGTCGTTCCAAAGTTTAATAGCAGAGGGAATGATAGAATTACCAAACGATTTGATGTAAATTTTATTTGTCTCAAACTCCGGCGGTTGCGAAGATGGAAGGTTGGATGAACGGCATCAAGTGGGACCAGATCCGAAAGATAAGCAGGGGTCAGCCTGTTAACCATTTTGTAAAACAAAATCAGTTTATAGTGCCTTCTGGCCAAAGTTGGCCAACCTAATTCGTTAAGAAGTAAATGTCGAGGGGTACGTTTAAGTGCACCCAAACAAATGCGTGCCGCTTCATACTGAACAGATTCAAGTGAATTTGCCAGGACCATCGTGCAATTATCAAATAGGACGCATCCATATTCCAGAATAGGGCGTATCATGGCTTTGTATAGTCTGACTAAGGTGTTACGCGATAATCTATATTTAAGTCTAAAAAATAAAGTTAGGCGTTTCCTCGCTTTGTCAATGATTCTAGTTATGTGAGCATTCCATTTCAAATTATGAGAAGGGGTAATTCCCAGATGGGTATGATTTAAACCTTCCGGGATTATAGATTCGCCAAGAAATAAAGGTGGATGATCAGGTTTGTTGTGTTTAGCTGAAAACAAGAGGGCTAGAGACTTAGTTGCATTAAATGTAACTTTCCACTGTTTGCCCCAAACAAAGATTCTTTCAAGGTCAGTATTTATACGCCTACCAGAAGTGGCAGGGTCAAATATGATCTCTAATATGCTGGTGTCATGAGCGAACAGTTTGATGTCATAAGAGATGCCAACAGTAATATCATTTGTAAAAACTAAGAACAGTAGGGGCCCAGTATGTTTACCAAACATACTCATAAAAGTATACATATATATATATATATATATATATATATATATATATATATATATATATATATATCCAACTACAACATGTACGAGTGTCTGTCCTATATATCATGTGTTAATTAAAACATAACAGTCACTGTTCAAGTACCGAACACTGTTACATGTGCTCATAAAACTAGATGTGCTCAATGTTTAGGCATTGAACTCGGGTTCATCATTGGTCAACAATAAAGTATAATTCATCACCAAATTTTTCTTATAGTTCATGTTTGAGATTATATGTACATATATATATATATATATATATATATATATATATATATATATATATATATATATATATATATATATATATACATACATATATGTATGTGTGTGTGTGTTTGTGTGAGTGTATTTTTCTTGATAAGTATCAGATGGGACAGTTCATTCAGACATGGCTTCTGGGGTGCATGACCTCAAAATGAATAAGCTTGAAATATTTTTTTGCTTGTTATGTTCATAATACCTTGGTGCATGATATATTGGCATTCGATATATAGGCTATATATATATATCTGGTGGGTAAATTGATTTTGACACATTTTACCATCTCTGTTATCTTTCTACCTGTGCAATGTGGGAGGAAATTACCACAAAATTGACACATTTTATTAATCGGAAGGGAAGAGCCTGTGTAAGGGTAACTGGATAAAAGAAAACAACAGGATAGAGGTGATCCTGGAGCAAAGTAGCAAATGTTGAGTGAGTTATCAAAAAAATTATGGATTAAAGATGTGCTCTCTGTACTCATACATAGCCGTTAATATAACTATTAACATTATATACATGTCTCGCACATATGGTCAGCACAGTTTATTACTATTATTATTATTTTTTTTATTATCATCATCATCATCATCATCATCATTATTATTATTATTATTATTATTATTATTATTATTATTATTATCATAATTAGTATTATTATTATTATTATTATTATTATTATTATTATTATTATTATTATTATTATTATTATTATTATTATTCCTTTTGCCGAGTTTTGGAATTCAAAATGCTAAAACTATAAAGAATAGAAAGCATACAGCGAGACATAGATGGCTTATAGTGTTTCCCAGAGCCCTTATGCGAAACAGCCACTGAGTACCTATTTAAACAAAAAAATCTGGAGAACCCATTGTTATTAGAAATTTTTGTGCTATAGGGATTCCAGTATGAATAAATATGTTTGAACTAAACTGTAAATCTGCTTTGTGACGTTCAAAATAACTTTCTTTTTCCTTTGTTTCAGTGTACAGGTATTTTATTTCCGAAACGATATTATTACATTTTGAGAGGTATACATTATTGACACTACGGGTAATATTTCATGGAAATACGTGATGTTTTAGAAATTTTACAGGGTATTTCATAACGTTTTATTGTTTATTTTATTACTTAACCACATTTTAATAATACTAGCGCTGCTTTGTATTATTTTTCACTGTGTGGCTCGGCATATCAAGTGAATTTCTATTTCATTCCTGAAAAAAAAAACCAATAGAATCTACACCCCGACTTTGCTACTTTGAATCTGAAAGAAAAAAAAAACTTAAATAGAAGCCAGGCTACTTCATCAGTCTGGCAGATAATGTGGAATGTGCTTGGAGTCGATGACTGAAACAGCCGATTGTGTTAGAATAATACTAATAAAATACCTGTTTTGTGGCCACCAAAGAGACGGGTCTCGAACCAGCAACCTTCGGTACCAATCACCTTGCCGAAAATGGGAAACGCACATACCAACTGCACCAAATCGCCAGTCCTGAAAAGGATGGTTCAATTGAGGCCGCTGAGACAAGGACTGTATTCGGAGTTGTCCTAGATCGGGCACTGTACATATGTAAGTCCACTAGCATCAAAGCAGCACCGAAAATATATATGTTTTGTGACCACGAAATGAACGTGTCTCGAACCAGCAACCTTCGGCACCAATCACCCAGCCAAAAATTGGAAACGCACATACCTACTGCATCAAACCCCCATTCATAAAAAGAATTAAATTATGTTTATAACTAGAAGTGCTAGCCTGACAAGAGAACATGTCGCAATAAATGTCCTGACCACTTATATAAAAACCCGCGGGTACTTTTGGACATGTATCCACTATGGGCACAGCCTTTTCCCCTGACCTCCATCTTTCACTCAATAGGGGTGCTTGGCAGGCCCTACTAGTGCTTCTACCTTAATTATAGACGGGGGCGACTTCAGTGTCTGGTACAATATCCCTATTTGGGGGCCCACAGCCGGCAACAACTGGTCATTTCAAGGCGTTGTATTTACATTTTTAGGTGATGCTCACACTGGAAAAGACCCATTTCATGTTTTATATTACATTCATTCGACAAATTTACCTTTCGTTAACACTAATCACACATATAGTTTGGATACTATCTCATGAAAATATTGAATCGGGACTAACGCACAAACTGGACTGCCATTTTGACGATCGGGGGGGGGGGGGTATAATATATGTAAACAAAAGTATGTATTTTGCAAATATTCCACAGCATCAATAACGATATGACATATGCTGTGGCCTGGATTCACGTTCATATCCAAATCAACTGTACTTTTGTGCGACTGTCCCTCAAGCATTGCACCATGGTCAAAATTCGCCGGTTCGAGCTATCGTGTCGCACTTGGATTTATAACTGACGATGATAACTGCTTCAGACACAACCGAGCGGGCAGATTAAATTTGAGATAGAATGTCATGTTTTATAAGTACTTTGACTACCGTTTGCTTTGGTAACTCGGAGAACGGACACCTGGAACCTAGAAATCTGGGGGATTTGTTATTTAGATTTGTATTTTTCGAACATGAATCCAAAACAATATCATAATTTTCTACGTGAGGAAGAGTAAGAGCTTTATATAACATCAAGAGAAGTTTAGTGTCCACGTATCTGGGAGCCCTGCCAAGTACAGCTCATTTGGAGTCTATTTTAGGAATAATATGGTCAAAATGACTGGCAAATGATAACATATTGTCAAGATGGACAACCAGGTACTTGAAGACCGTCACCTATTCAAAAATCTCATTATCTTTCTTAATTTCCAAGGGGATGCAAAATTTAAATTTGTGCAAATTAGATGAATACACAAAATTTAAAGCTTGAATAACTTCAAGGCTATTATAGATAGATATTCCATTCCAACTGAAATGTATAAGTTTGTAACACAGTTGTATCCAATGATTTATGAGGCTAAGTTGTACAATTTTAATTTATGCAAATACACAAAATTTTAATCTCGAATGGCTTCATAACAATTAAAGTTTGAGGTGATATTCCAGCTTCAATTGTGGCAAAGCCGCATCCAATGAACCATGAACCAAAATTGTAGGATTTTACGTATGCCAATAAGGTGAATATGCAAAATTTACATCTTGAAAAGCTTCAAAACTATTATAAATCGAGGCCTCATTCCAACTTCAATTTAAAGGTTTGTGACATAGCGGCATCCAATGAACCATATTTAATCTTTGCAAATTAGGCAAATGCACAAAATTAAAATCTTGAATAACTTCAAAACTATTATAGATAGAGGTACCATTTAAACTTCACTTACAGGTTTGTGGCATAGGTGCATCCAGTGAACCACGAAACAGACTTGTACAATTTTACTTTATGTAAATAAGGGAAGACACAAAATCTAAATCTTGAATAACTTCAAAACTATTGTCCATGGAGGTTCCATTCCAACTTCAATTTGTAGGTTTGTGACATAACCGCATCCAATGAACCATGAACCAAAGTTGTATGCATATTAGGCAAATACACAAAATTAAAATCTTGAATAGCTTCAAAACCACTATAGATAGTTTTGTCATTCAAACTTCAGTTTATAAGTTTGTGACATGGCCACAGCCAATGAACCGAGAACCAAAGTTCTAGTATTTTAATTTATGCAAATTAGGCTTATACACACAATTTTCCTCATGTTGAACAGTGGCAAAGTGTAGCATTTTAAAATGTTCTCATTTTGAAGGTGCTCAGACATATTTGCTGTGAAGCAAATCTTCTTTTCTAGTTATCGTCCATATTTCCTAGTCCTTTTTTAAAATAATTCCTTCAAATTAATGTGTCATCATTTCTGAATATACTGGCCTTGTCACTAAGACCAGGTGACAAATCAGAAATAATTCATAAATCACTGTTGTCATTCCCATTCGCCGTTGTGACTATGGTCCGGGCGGATACCGTCTTAGTTTATAGGTGCAATTGGCACAATGTTTTTGCGCGAATGTGCGTTAATGTGTTGCGACATGGGGTTGCAGAGCATACGCAAGGGGCAAAATCCTTTTCCCAAAAGCGTATTAAAGTACAAGGCATTTCGGACGGTTTTAAACAGTGTTTGTTATAGCCTTTATACTCCTGGGGAAAAAAGATGCACAGCCCCCTTGTTCAACATTATGCTCGTGTTATGAGGATGTGTTTGGAGAGTTTGTTTATTGCATTATACCATTGCTTTTCACATCTCTTTGGGGAGGAAATGGTGGTCCTTGAAGGGACCTTTTTGGTGGTGGTGGTGGTGGTGGTTGTTGTTGTTGTTGTTGTTGTTGTTGTTGCTGGAAGGCTGCATGCATCAATAGCGGGTGTGACCACCACGCTTCTGTAAGGAAGCTTGGATCCACCTTGGCATGCTGCTTGTGAGTTTGGTGAGCTCAGTCCGGGGAAGGCCAGCAACCAACATTCCAATGAATCTGCCCCTGTCAAATTCAGACAGCAGTGACTGACCTGTACACCCTGGCATTGTGGATTCACATTGATCCAAGTAGTGCCATGCCCCCACCCCACCTGCCTTATAAAGCCCATAGGCACCCCAATTACGAGATAACATTCGTAATTACGAGATAAAAATATCAGTAGGTTCACACTAATGAGCCACCATAGAAATTAGACACATTTTAGAATATCAGGATTTTGGTCTTGTTACACCCAAAGTATTTTTCAAAAACAATCAAAAAGATATTTCAATACATTGACGGCAATAGATCTATTATTTTATCACATATAGTATATATTCGTGGCGCAATAAACACTGTAACATGAGTTAACTTATTGTGGAAAATTGCATTCATCAGATGAATAGCTTCACAGCGTGTTTCAAACATTTTATGACCTAGACGACATATTAATAAAAAACATCTGTCTGTCAAGACTATAAAATGTATAACAAAATGAAGAAGTTTTGTTATTATCATTGTCTTTATCGTATTGTAAATTTTCATTTTAAAAGTGTCCATTTGCAGACATGTGAAAATAAGCTGGGCGTTAACGTTTTTGTCCATTATCAAAATTACATATGGAAAGACACACGAAAGGGCAGAAAAGTCCGATATCCGCGTCAAATATCCACATTAAATTCTGTAATTATGGCCTGCTCAGCCATTCTTTGTACGTCAGAGATTTCAAATGATGCGCGTAAGGAAAGCAACAGATAAATGGAAAGAAAGAAAGAAAGAAAGAAAGAAAGAAAGAAAGAAAGAAAGAAAGAAAGAAAGAAAGAAAGAAAGAAAGAAAGAAAGAAAGAAAGAAAGAAAGAAAGAAAGAAAAGATCTTGGACAGGACATTGGTGAATTATTTGACCAAACATGTAAAACATATTTGGTTGAGGCTTGGCATTACAGGAGACAGTCACTTAATGACTTCTCGGAATGAGAGATTGTATGATCGTTCTACATGTACCTCTTGTAAACAGACCTCCTCCAATGAATATATATTCCTGATTTTTTTCCTTAATAATGACGCTGGAAGCTATATGTTCTGCATTGTATATAAAACATGTATAATGTACATGTTTTTATACGCTTTCTAGAGTTTTGTCCCAATGAGTGGTTTATCTCTAGTTTTGGTGCGGAGGACATAAAATATTACTTATAGTTACTATACTTATTTTAACATACGAAGATTATTTGAATGATAATAAGGATGCCTGATTATTTGTATATATTTTGGACGCATCATGGAATTTCACCCGTTCCGTTGGTGCCCCCGCTATAAAGGGGAAGTTTTCTAATAAATCATTATTATTAAAGAAGAGGCACGCGAGAGAGTCGAACCCACAAAACTAAAATAACAAAGGTTGTTAAGATCCGTAACTGTAACCGTTGAGCCATTCCAACGCAGGTGTTTGTTTATGTGTATTGTTTAAAATGTAATCATCTGTAAACTTCCTGTTGTTTGTCCATATTTCCGAGGCCATTCGTGAACTAATTCCTTCACATTAATGTCTTGTTATTTCTAACTACACTAGCTGTCACTAAGACATGATCACAAATCACAAACCAGAAAAGAAGATTGCTTCACAGAAACTCTGTTTGGGTGCCTTCAAAATGAGAACAGTATGAAGTGCTATACTTTGCCATAGTTCAACATGATCTAAATTTCATGTCTTAGCCTAATTTGCATAAATCAAAATGCTACAACTTTGGTCCATGGTTCATTGGGTGTGGCCATGTCACAAACTCATAAAATGAAGTTTGAATGACACTACCATCTATAATAGTTTTAAAGCTATTTAACATTTTAATTTTGTGTATTTGTCTAATTAGCATAAATTAAAGCCTACAAATTTGGTTCATGGATCATTTGATGGAGCTATGTCACATACCTACAAATTGAAGTTGGAATGGCACCTCTATGTACAACAGTTTTGAAGTTATTGAAGATTTAAATTTCGTGTATTAATCTTATTTGCATAAATCAGAACTGTGCATTTTTGGATCATGGTTCATTGGGTGTGGCTATGTCACCAACCCATAAATTGAAATTGGAATGGTACCTCTATCTATAATAGTTTTGAAGCCATTCGAGATTTAGATTTTGCATCTTCACCTAATTTGCATAAATTAAAATCCTATAACTTTGGTTCATGGTTTATTGGATGCGGCTTTGCCACAAACCTGTAAATTGAAGTTGGAATTGTATCTCTATCTATATTAGTTTTGGAGATATTCAACTTCGAAAATTTTCAATGCCCTAATTAGCATAATTTGAACTTCTACAACTTTCATTTACTGTCCATTATATTGGCAGGTGTCACAAACCTATGTATGCACATTGAAATTTTGTGTCTTTCTGAAATAGTTTGGAAGTATGGATATTTAAAAATTTTAATTACCCTAATTTGCATAATTGTAAACATAATGGCTATTCCAAACCAGATGCACAATTTTACTGATAGGTCAGTCACCATGGCGCCGTTGTGGATAGGGTCCCAGTTGATTTCAACGGTCCACAAAGCAATTCGTCCTAGTTTATGGGTACAGTGCGGAACTGACTGTGCAGAATTTTGAATCTGAAACTTGAGCTCGATTAAAAAGAGCAATTGGCTTGATATTTTTGCGACAATGTGCGTAAATGAACTGGGACATGGAGACGTTAAGCAGACGCAAAGGGCGAAAATCTCTTTCCCAAACGCGTATTAAAGTACAAGGCGTTTCAGACGATCCTAAACAGTGTGTGTTGGCCTTTAGGTGTATTATTGCCTCAGTTGTCTCCGCCTATCTCTCTGACAGGGTGAGGAATACATACATTTAAAAACAAAAAACAAAACAAAAACAAACAAAAAAAAACACCTTCTAATCGCAAATGTAAACATAAATCTGAATGTTTTTGATGTTATTACTTATGTAATACACAAACAGAGTTATCAATATTTTTTATTTTAATGCGTGGTTCAAAGATGATTGAACTTTAGTTTGTACGGCACTTTCCCAATGAAATGTTGATGTTTCCCAATTGCAGTTTGTGTATTAAGTCACATTTAATCTGCTTAGATTTAGCTCATTTACAAATTCATAAGTAATCGTTTCTCCTGTGATATTTTCCAGACCGTGGTATGGAACATCACGCCGTAACAGACAAGCTCAAGGAGGACAACATCATCACCCAAGACAGATAGTGTGGCTGAGGACGAGGCAATATATGTATATGTATAGTATTCGGCTGAAAAAGTAAACATAGTTTCAGTGACTGCATTGCGCTTAAATCTTATCAAAATTTATAAGATAATCTTTCACTCAAAATAAACTTATCATTTTCAATGCTGCACTCTGAGGCGCCATATAAAACAGTATACAAAGGAATTTCTGTGTAGGAGATCCCGCTGGGTGTCGTATCGAGGGCGGACAAAGAAGTAGTGCAAGGCATCTTCCATGCCGTGTTCACAACTACCATCTGGTGGATTTGATTATATAATTTTGAATAAGTAAGCGTTGAGCTTGCAATTTGTATTCTTCTGTTGTCCATCTCGAGAACGATGTTGTTAATTGCCATGTCCGACAATGAAACGCAGACTAGGCATGGTGACACCGGAAAGGAGAATTGGATGATTGGGGATTTTTTTTCTCAAACCGGTGGTTAATTTTGTCTGTGTAACTTTTTACTGGCAGGAATTCCTAAGTGACATGTAAATATACCTGTAGCCAATAACTTTCTTTTGTGCACAAGTCTAAGGGCGTGCCTATGAAAATTGTTGATTCAACATGGCCATGAAGAATTAACATTTGGATACAGAAGTTTCAGTTACTAAACACATAGATTCTTAAATGTAGAAATTGAAAACTGGTGAAAAATGATGAATCTGTGCGTTTGATGTGCCCTAATACTCTGAATATTACTTCAGCGTAGCAATTACTGCATACAGCGAATAGAAAGTGCGAACTGGAAACGACTTCCATAACATCAAGGTATTGTAAATAATAAATGTGTAGTGTCCACTTGCTTTGGTGTAGAAATATCATCCGAGCGGTGGACCTGCTCTTCAATAAACAATAAAAACAGTATAGCTTGACCCATTACTTGTTAATCCGACAAAAAGGGTTAACGGTATGACTCCCAATTATTGTCGGAGGCGGAGTCTTTTTGTTGGTTATCATGAAGGCCCAAAAGTAGTGCTTGACTGCAACGAATCATTGGCAACTTTTTTAGTTACTCGCTGAAAAATTTCGAATTTTTGTGCAACACTTCTTTATTGTGTGCAGTTAAACCCACAATGGACACAAGTTGTAGTCACGGAGGTGTGGTCTGGTGAATTGCTGGGCTACCAGGCCAGGAGAGCACGCAGTCTCTGAGGAATCTTGCGTGGCATCACTGCACTTTGTTGCTCAGTTGTCCAAAAACCAGACCGACACATGATTACATAAACCATTACATAATTAATATCTTTCAGACTACTAATACATAACATCAATAAGACCAACAGTGAGATGAACTAGACACCAAACTTTAACAATGTGATTCCAAGTGTCATGACTGAACTTCATACATTTCGTCAAAAGCGAAAAAGCGACATCCCATGTCGCAATGGTGCTTCTTACATACATATATATATATATATATATATATATATATATATATATATATATATATATATATATATATATATATATATATATATATATATATATATATATATATATATATATATATACATACATACGTATGCATGCATACTAGTTAAGATTCGCAGGGAGTCAACTGTGCTCTTTTATGGGAAATGGTCCTCTTCATTATGGATTTTTCCAAATATTCTAATTTATTGTTATCTTTCAACTTGAGCACAAAGAGCAATATATCCTGTTACCAACATATGGGTCCGAATCGATAAACATGAGTATTTTTTTTGCTGATAATTTGGCTAACTTTTTAATTTATATGACACCATGACAAAGTCTTCCGGGATTGTTAAAGTGTCATTAATAAGAAATATTAATGAACAAATGGAAAAATGAACGTCACCTGGATAGAAAATCAACAAGGACTATATAGCAAAATAGATAAATAACGATAAGAGGAATCCATTTTAATACCCAATAGGAAATTGCATTACTTCAAAATAAAGCGAAGGAAATTGATATTCGTCGAACGGCCAATTCGCTAGCTTTGGAAGCTGAGAATGGTTTCCGGTCTTGCGTTTATGTATGGATGTACACTGGCTAACTATCAAAGAACACATCGTATGTATCAAATAATGATGATTGACTTCCGAGGTGATTACCTAACAGACTTCAAATCCATTGTGTTTGTCTGTATGGAACATTATTGCACTGCTTATTAATCAAATATTACCTTTATCCGACAAAAAATATAATGCCTCACTTTATGAATCTTACAAAAAAGATGAGCTGGAGCAATACAGTGATGTCACCAACGGCTTTAATTACTGTAAATTCACAACATTCACTTAATTTTTTGCCAATCTTAGTTTTAGCTTATGGTACAAAACTGATAAAATAAAATCACAATAATATAACATTTGAACATAGGTTTGATAGGGACTATGTCCAAAATAATGAACTTAAAACTTAATGCTTGAAGTCAAAAAAGGGGAAATCCATACACACGGATATAAACGCATTTGACTGTACTTAGTGAGAGTACAAAAGAGACTTTGCAGTTGCATTGGTTTTGCCGAGGGATACGCTGCTATTTGCGATAGACCAGTGGTGTCCAGTTTGTCGTCACCTGAACAACTCTAGCTTTCATGGCGATAATGCATGGTTCTAGTCTCATTTACACTTATTTCAATGGTTTCCAGTTCAACAGACAAAACTACAAAAATAGACAATGTGGGGGTAAGCAACACATGATAGATTAATTATTCCAGGGTTCTTCCAGCAGTATAGAATACTTATTCCCCTTGTTATCATTCGGATTTTTATGTCTGGGTGCGAAACCAAACATTCTGTTTTTCCAAGAATTTTTCTTTCTTTCTTTCTTTCTTTCTTTCTTTCTTTCTTTCTTTCTTTCTTTCTTTCTTTCTTTCTTTCTTTCTTTCTTTGTCTCTCTCTTCTTTACGACCAAATTTGTCCGCAGTTTTTCTTGGACACTATTATTCCGAAAACCACTACACTTGCAATGGTGACTGTCCAGTGAAACCGTGCATATCGTTTGGAATAGTTTAAGTTATGATGTTTAAATCTATGCAAATTAGGGCAATTAAAGCTTTAAAAGCTCTATATCTTCAAAGATATTATAGATAAACACATACATAGGTTTGAGACATCTGGCAAATCCAATAGCATGCAAACAAAAGTTTTAATGTATGCTAAATTCACTGAATTTCCCCAGAATACACATCCTCCACCCCCATTCTACGTACTGCACGTTACAAGCTGTATGGATCTCCATGTTGCTAGGCAACCATTTTGCATTCATAATGAATTAGCTTGAACCTGTTTCATACGCAGCCTTCTATCCATGCAAGCAAGGTGTACGGTTTGGAAGGTTTATTTCTGGTAGCAAGTGTGTGGGTGTGGGGGGGGGGGACTTTCAACAGCTGCGTAATGAAGTTCTCAATAAAATACAGAGAATCTTTTTCTGTTCATGCAAGAACAGATCTGCTCCATGCTGCTATATGTACCAGGCATGCTATAGTTCCCACTGTTGCTGGGCAGAGCTGTCAGTCCTCTGTGACTGAGACTGGTGTCCTGGTTGGTCTGGCTGGTCTGTTTTTGCCTGAGGCTATCATGAGTCTGCTGGCTTATCAATCCCAAGGCCTGTAACTTTTGGGGAGAATAATTCTGCCATGTGTACCCTCTACTAAAAATAGACTACATGCAGTGCTGAGTTGGCCAGACCCATCAAAGTATGGTCTTCCAGTCCTCAATGACTGTTTTTACAATTTTGTGAATTTTCAAACAGTGTGTGGATTTGTGTCATATCAGTGGACACTTTCATGTCTTTGTTTCTTGTAACCAGTGAGATGAAGCATGTTCTAGCTTAAGACAAGGAATACTAAGACTGTAAAGTATTTGTCTCAGTTCACAGGTACATGTACAAGTAGTTTCCTGACAGCGTCTGTTAAAATTTGTTTATGTAACAAAGGAGCAACGACAGTATTTTATTGTATGTTTTCACTTTCCCTTGAATTATGATATGTACATGTTTTTACAGTGTACTTGTATGTATGCACATGTGAATAATGTACATATATATGTACATATACTCATCCATAATGTTCAGCAGGGCTGACCCTCTCAGGAGTGGCCACTTTTCTCTGGTCCCAAGGGTGCCCGCTGTCGAGAGCTTTCACTGTATAATTAAACACTGGAATTGTGTGTCTGAGTGATTACTATTGATGTTACTCAAGTTATAAAATGTGAATTTTCTTGGATTAGCACATTTTCAGATGCTACAAATATTGTATATATCCTTCATATACATGTACATCACACTCATTACTATACCAGTACCAGCTGGAATGATACCTCTATCTATTACAGTTCAGACGATATTCAAGATTTTTGAAGTTGGAAAGATGTGTACTCCTATTATGCATACCATTATGTGGGTTTGTGCTGTTTGCAAGTCCAATTACGGGAAAACATGAATGTATAATTATATATTGTATATCTTCAAATGCTTTATGCATAAAAATGTCAATCTATCTTTTCTTGATTAGTTTGTACTTTGGCTACATTTGATGAAATTAGAATATTAACTGAATTGGGAAATGTTCAATATCTTCAAAAGTACATGTATTATAGACAGAAGTGTCAATCCACTTCAATTCATTGGTTTATACTATATGTGCATCTAATGATATTAAAGTGAAAGGTTTAAAATTTGATTTACGCCAATTAGCCACACTTGGAAAACTTTAATTTTCAGAATCATTTCTCCAGTAAAATTAAGAAAAGGAACGTTTATCACTGTCTACCACATGTAACCAGTTTAGCCAAGATTTATATATATATATATATATATATATATATATATATATATATATATATATATATATATATATATATATATATATATATATATATATATATATATATATATATATATATATATATATAGTGTGCATCATGCCTTCTTTAGACCCAAATTTGTCCGTAGTTTTTCTCGGACACTATTATTCCGAAAACCACTAAACTTGCAATGGCGACTCCCAGTACAATTGTGCATTTCGTTTCGAATAGTCATGATGCTAAAAATTATGTAAATTAAGGCCAATTAAAGATCTAAAAGCTCTATATCTTCAAAAATATTATAGATAGACACAGAGTTCTAACTTACACATGTAGGTTTGAGACAAGTGTTGATCTAATTGGCAGTGAACAAATGTTGTAGAATTTTAAATTATGCCAATTAGGGGCACTTGGACAATTTTCAAGTTTTCCAAAACAATTTTAGATAGAGGTGCCACCCCAACTTCAAGTTTGGCTGATGACATAGCCGCATTCAATTCACCATGACCCAAAGTTCTGGCGTTTTAATTCATGCAAACTAGGTGAATACGCAAAATGTAGTTCTTGAATATCTCCAAAACTATTGTAGATAGTGGTGCAATTCCAATTTCAATTCAAATGTTTTTGACATAGCTGCATCCAATGAACCAAGAAACAAAAGTGTAGCATTTAAAGTTATGCACATTAGGTGAATACACAAAATTGAATCTTGAATAGCTTCAAAACTGTTCTCATTTTGTAGGCACCCAGACAGATTTGCTGTGAAGCAAATCTTACATCTTCTTACCTAGTTTAACCTGATCTCGAATCATGGAATTACCACTACTTGGACAAAAAGGCATAACCGTAAATGAACTCTTTTCATAACAAAAATAAAAGAAACACTGGAAAGTTCAGTACAATGGCAACTTTCGTCGGAAGAAAAAAGGATAGACTCACATTTACAGTTCAAGCTTGGTGGCCGAACAATAATTAAGCTTCCTAATTGCAAGACTGTGCACAACACAGGTTAAAACAATTTGTTGAGATAAGTATCAAAACGTGAGCTGTTCTGTCTGATATGCAGCAGTATGGCATCCATTCCACAAAGAAATAATGCCGGGAAGACGATTTATAAACCGTTTCCCCTTGAATTAAGCCTGAGTCAACAGCTTTCCTTGTTTTATTTTAACCCCTTTGTGCCGACAGCAAAAATTAATATCTTTCTTTAGTGCCCAACCCATGCCAAGGAAAGCTGTTAGCCTGGGGCATGCTATGTTGTTAAGTCTCATCTACAATTCTTAGTCAAATTATTTTTCAGTACTGTTGAAATTAGATGACAACATTGAAAAAGACAACATTTGACCACTAGTCGGGGTTTTTTTTGGGGGGGGGGTGACGGGAAAGGGGTTTCACGTAGATGTCTGTGTCCAATAATGGGTAATACTTTAACACTTTGAATTGCGTGTGCATATGTAATAATAATAATAATAATAATAATAATAATAATAATAATAATAATAATAATAATAATAATGATAATAATAATAATAATAAAATTAATAATTAATGCGCATGTATGGATATATATAATATATATATATATATTAGTCAAATACACACCATTTATATCTCGAATATCTTAAAAACCATTATAGATAGGTGTCAATCTAACTTCAATTAGCAGATTTGTGCCATAGCCATATCCAATGAACCACCAACCAAAGTTGTAACATTTTAATTTATGCAAATTAGGCAAATACACACATTTAAATTACGAATATCTTGAAAACGATTGTAGAGAAAGGTGCCATTGCAATTTCTATTCATAGATTTGTGATATAGGCACATCAACAAAACACACTTTGTTCTTTTAACAAGGAGTAGCATAATATTAACCTTAAATATCTTCATAACTATTTCAGATAGAGTTGCTATTCTAACCCCCAATTTTGGAATTGTGCTGTGGACTCATCTGATAAACAGCAAGCAAAAGCTGCAGCATTCAAAATTATGCTGAGTGGATGAATAAGGGAGAAAATTTTTGAAAATGGTACAAGATATGATATGAAATTTAATATGCCATTCCATTTCCTAGCTGCCTGTTTAGTGCAGTGGCGTATCACTTACACATCAAACAAATATAACTTGAATCTGGGTAATCATGCACACACATTCAATATTGAAAACCTTTTAATATAAAGCATGTCAGACATATATGCCTTTAGGGTCAATGAAAATGAGTCTGAAGACAAAGCAACAGAAGACAGCTTATTCATTAATATATGTATACATAGATGCTCATGGCAATCAACTATTGTTATCAATATATATATATATATATATATATATATATATATATATATATATATATATATATATATATATATATATATATATATATGTGTGTGTGTGTGTGTGTGTGTGTGTGTGTGTGTGTGTGTGTGTGTGTGTGTGTGTGTGTGTGTGTGTGTGTGTGTGTGTGTGTGTGTAATATGACCGCAAGACTCGGCATCAGCGAGCGACATGCATGCCATTAACTCTTTCAGCTCCAAGCCATGGACTGAGTCACGAGCTATCCAAAGCGCAGTTTGTGACCAATGGATGCAAAGTGTGTTGAGGAATGCTGTTATCCGAGACAAAATTTCAACTGACACTACCACTTAACATATAGCCTTGCTGGTACTTGAATGAAAAGTTCTTTGCATCAAGCATTTAAACAGTACATGTGGTTACAGTGATTTAAATAAGTGTGACTAAATTTTTTTTATCATGGTGAAAGAATTAATTTCTTTGACGTTGGATGTGTGACACCCCTGTTGTGTAACCAGAGGGTTGCAAGGCGCGCTTCATGATTTCAACCAGACATTAATTTCTAGCCATGAAGCATGTAAATTCCAAAACCATTGCATGTGGTGCTAAGTTCGATCACACCTGGGGTACAAGTGGCTGGTAGTGGAAAGGAACTTGTGAGGGGGCAAGGGAGGAAGGAGAACAGAGCAGAATAAATGCCCACTGCATCCATTTTGTATCAGGACATCCCAGTATAGTGATTCTAGATCCAGTAATGATCTTACTGTGAGCATGGAGCTCATAACTCCATACTAAGAGGGAAAACAAGCAAGTTGGTTCAAGGCAAGAGTTGTTGGTATTGTATTCAGGTATGATCATAACGGGGAAATCTTAAGTTTCAAAAACATATCTTTTTAAGAGGGGGAGTAAAAAGAGACAATATGCAGATGTATTTACAGATCATATTTCCTGGGTCCCTGGTTAAATCATACATTTTTTTATTTCAAATGATTTAAAACAAGAAAATGCGTTTAAGAGAAAAAACTATTTAAAGGACTGACTCTACTGCAACATGTTTAGATGTTTAAACCATTCTGAAACGAGAAATGTGTGATTTAAATTGGGGATCCAGGAAAATATGTTGTTGGCACAGTGGCGGCCAATCTGTGTATTCCGATCACACTGAGGCCAGTGAGGGTACCCTGGGGTGACCTTTGGGAGTATTGACACTTCTCTGTTAATTAACCTTTTGTTTGTTCACAATTATGTGGAGCTATATTGGATGAATAGAGTCATAGCCATCTTGCATCCAGTCTTAGCTTCTTTGTTACTTTAAGAGCAAACCTTCCTGTTATTAATTTTGCAACTTGTACTCCTGGTCTCATGTGCTGGTCAATAGAAAATACAACATGACATTCAATGTCAGAAATCACCATATAAACACACAAACACACACTCACACACACACGCGCGCGTGTGTGTGTGTGTGTTAGAAATAAAGAACCGTTGTGTTTGTTTTCAGTTACCACCAGGACTGAAAACTATTTTAAATAGAATGGCCTGGTTGTCAACTAAAAGGAAATAGCGAAGTTACACATTCAACAATTAACTGCGGCATGCATTGCTCCGGCACACGTGCCAAGCAGTGCGCATCTCTGGTCAGATTGGAAATAAATCAAGTTCAATGTTGAGATTTTAATTGTTTAAGGACATTAGAAATGTCTTGCCGCGTAAAATGAACATGGGTCTTTCTCAGTCATGATCATAACGGAGAAAACTTAAGTTTCAAAAACATATTTGTTTTGCGGATGGGGAGTCAAAAGAGACAATGCAAGGACCCTCATGTGATACATTGCTTTTCAATGGGAACAAAATGGCGGACACTTCTACAGCACCTGTGGCACCGCCTGAAGTCTCCGCAGTATTAGCTGGTAGACGCAGCCCTACTTTACTTATGCTAATCACTTTCAATGTTCAATATGTCGTCCAAGATTATTTAAAGATAAATTTACAAATCCCTCTTCGATTGCCATGGGCAAATAATTCTTTATTTCAAGTCAGGTTGGGGACAAGATGAAATTCAATATTCCAAAAACTGCTTGTATTTTCATTGTGTCTTGTGTATTGCTGCATGTGCAGCCTATGGACACCAACGTGACCAAGTCAATATTGCAGAATTTTAATTTATGTAAGCTTTGAAGGCACACAGACAGATTTGCTCGGAAACAAATTTTTTTCAGCAAGAGATGTAACATTTGAAGATCAATACTATAGAATTATAGTCCTTGGATGAGATAGGCCGGTACAGGCTACATGGGTCTATCGACCTGTCCTCACCTGTATAGGCCTATTGGATTATTGGTGTGGACAGGTCGATAGACCCATGTACATGCCAAATTCAAAGACTATGGGCCTAACTGTTTTGTCATAGGCCTATGCATCTTTGCAATTATTAGTATCGCAGATTCAAGAATAACACAGCAGACTGATCCTTAACGTTATCAAATTATCCCAAAGAGTTCGACAACCAAATATTGGTGGAAACCCTGTACCTATACAAAGTGATTGGCTGAAAGTTGTTGATGACACTTCACGTCACGCTCGCATCGTTCGAGAACTCTGGAATGGAACGCACAGGAGGTGTGAACGGGGTCCAGTGACTCCGAGACAGCAAAAGCAGTGGATCCACGTATTTGGAGCATGATTCCTGATGGTGCCTCGACCAAGAGGAGAAATAGAAATAGTCTATACATATGACAAATATCATCATCGATATTTATAGTAAACATACCAGGTGTAGTTTCATTATATTTATGTCATGTGGGCTACGTTTTTAAGTAGGCCTATTAGGCCTAACAAAGGAACATCATATTCGCTTTATTCCGTAATACATCAGCTCGGGATGTTTGTTTTGGAAATGCAAACATGGTGCCGCCAGTTAGCAGAATGACTTGTCCGGGGATTAATGGCACCGAAACAAGTCTTGCGCTGGTTCCCCGCTGATGACCCGATTTTACAAAGGCTTATAATGCCTAAAACTTTCTTCTAAATTTCAAATTTTATGAATATGATTTGTTCCTTTTATAAATTAATTTGCTATTATGATTTAGAACAATGCAGTTTTTCAGTGAATGGTACGGAATAGGACTTTGCTCTTAGAATATCGGACTTGTTGGTGTTCAAACGGTACACGGGCTTACAGAATTACGTTTGTTAAGTTTCTCTTTGTATTAAATACTCAATGTTTGCGTTCCCGTACGGTTGCAATGTCACTACTTAAAAGCTAGATAACCTGTCAATAATCTGTTAAAGTGTTATCTGTTTATTGCATTAAAATCCATTCCCCATGACACGGCCATGTGGAATTCTATATTCCTACACAATGCTGGTGCGATCACGCATTGCACACGCATTTTGCAAGGCGGAATGAACAGGGACAATGGGTTGAATGCACGTGTTACCCGTCTCAGTTGGGCCTGTATATTTGAATGAAAACTTAATGCATGGAAATGTAACTATGTTTGTTGTTTTTATTGTAATTATTGAGATAGGTAGACAAAATAACCCGAGTCGTTAAACTGTCAAACCATATCTCCGAGTTGGTTGCCTGCCATTGCGCCTGAAGTGCGTGGGTGATAAGGCACGCAGGTAGGCAAGCAACAAGGGGGATTTCGTGTAGACAGATTAACGACAAGGGTTATTTTATATTTATCCCATATGGTCCATTAAGAAAGAAAAAAAAAAGACAATATATATCACTTGCACTATTTTATTTCACTACATTGCATCAGACTTTGCCACAGTCATGCCGCGCGTATGAATATAAAATTTAAACAACAAAGAAAAGCGGTTGCTATAGGCCTAATGACGGCTTTTTTCAACGGTCTCGCTTTAGCCCAAAATCTCGACGAAAAGTCACTTTTTTTATTATTTCCATATGGAATTAATTTGGTGGAGAGGAGAATTGGAAGGTAACCTTGCCTTGGAATTAAATGTTGCACCATCAAACAGTTTAAAGTTACTTGCACCCGTTGAGCTCAACTGACTTCAGGAGGGCCGTCAGATTGGGCCTCATTGAACTTTAGGGGACCCGAGCCCCTATAGGACTATTAATGGTTCAAAGTTCACGAAAGTTCCGGAAGTGTTGTAAATGATCATTAGCAACACGAATCACTTATCTGAGACGACTTCCGACCGGTCCTAACATGTAAATTAAGCATCAGCGTTTCTGCTGATGATCCAAGATGGCTGCCGCAGGTGCTACTGGGGACCGTATCATAAATATAGGGGGCCTAAATTTGATAATTTATAGTAAGAATAATACTTACCTTTAGTAGGTTGGCTCTCTGGGCATCAACATTGGTGTAACTGGTATTTCAACTACAGCGTACATTGTTGCAATATCATTAATAAAAATGTTAAACAATTCATCTTTTTGGCATCGATTATATCTGTAATTAATTTCATCAAGATGTGCATTTATTTGTTGTTAATTACATCCCCTCATTTGCTTAAATTTCTGTTTCATATTTCCCCAACAACCCTCTATTCCATTAGTATGAATCCCCTCATCGGTAACAAATTCCACTGAATGATTTACAGTTTCGTGACGATATCCATTTTGATTTAAATTATTATAACTTGCAAATTGATCCAAAATTATTGTACTTCCAATTTCTATATGAGCTAAAATTAATGGTAATAAAGTATCCCTTGATCGGTCATCTACACTAAAAACACAAATTTTCTTTCTCCTCCTTTCAAAACATCCAAACACCCATGGCCCACCCTCAATTCTAATCGTTCCCCTCCCATATTTTCTTTTCCTTCCAAATTTTGATTCGTCTATTTCCACAATGTCCCCAACACCTCCCAAATTTTCAACATTTTCTAACAAATACCTTGAACAAATATTCCTACAAAATTTTAACCAGTCAACGAGAGTATGCTTACTAACACAAGAATAAGGGAAATTGTATCTAAAGGTAAATCCAAACAGAAGAAATAAATAATAGACAGTAAAACTTTTAAAGACAAGTGAGATTTTGAAAAAAAATGAATCTTGTCGAACACTAAACTTCTTTCTACATAAATTACAACGCCAAATATAACCATTAACTTTGGACCTATCTTTTACCTGAGAGCACCAGTTATTACAGTCAAAACAAATTTTTCGAGGTTTCAGTAATTTTTCACGTCTCAAAAATCTAATGGTGCTCTCCTCATCCCTAACAATTTCGGCTAAATCAAAGAATTCGTTTCGTGAATAAAAAAAAATAGTTATAAGCGAAAAATATTGATCAAATTGGCTAGAAAAAAGAGCCCAAACAGTGCGCCAAAAAGCATTTGGAAGAAAGAATGAACGCTGAGACCCTCCCCAGGTTTTTCCCAGGCCACCACGTGCACCTGGCACGCGAATGTGAACACGCACCCACAGCTTATTTAGCAGACGTAACGCGATTGGTTAAAATCTTGTTCCAGTGTGGCATTATGGGTAATATTCGAGTCAAAAGTCGTTAGGTGCATATGCAAATGGCGGACGCGATAATCAATTCCATCGATGATTTCACGGAATAAATTCGAGGTTTTGAAATCAAAGTAATCTTAAGATTACATATAGGACCTTCATTATTTTGAAGGGGTGATAGGTTATGATGCTTGGTATCCGATGTCAAAATGAGTTGCTACATCCAATTATCTGAAAAGATGCTCATTGCAGTATGCTAACAAAGTAACACATTTGTACAAAACAATGACCTAACATAATGTTTACAGTTCTATTTCCACGGAAATGATTGCATTGATGACCCTGGCTTCCCTACGTCCAAACCAACAAGCGATGCGGTACCTGTTCACTGCATGATCAAGACCTTACACACAATAGTTCTATTTTCAAGTGTGCAAAGTTTGCAAATAATTACAATGAACTGAGAACATGGGCATGTTATGGCATCTGTTATACAGTTCTTTATGATCTTGTTATAAAAGCATACTTCCAAAAGGATTGTAGTTTTGGTGCTTTTTTGTTTGTTTTGCTCGGATAGCAATGTATTCCTACATTCTACATTATCATTTTGGCGGAAATAGAGGCGTGGTTCTTGTCAATCAAGCGCAGTGCCGACCAAGTAGATGGTTGTGGAAAGATCGTACAATTTGAAGCTGAGAAGATGAAAAATATAATTCTAAGCGCTAAAAAGATTAACTTGGATAATAGCTTTCGAATAATGTATTTGGTTTTTCCTTACGTTCCTTGTATCAAATACAGTAGCTCCTATAAAGTTTCAAGTGAGCTAAGGTAAACAGTACAGGTCGCCGCCATATTGGATATTATTATAGCAATATAAATCAACAGCGCACACTCCCTCCGAAAAATGCATAAATACGTTTCATTCGCAGATATTGAAGGGGGATGCAATCAATGAAAGGAACAGGTGCCCTTTGGCAGTGTTCCCGTGCATCATGAAAATCAGTAAACGTTATTTATTGTTTTTAAGGCCCGTAAAAGGTAATAAATTCTGAACATGTGGCATGAAAATTCATTACTTATCGATTTGGGATGGGTTGGATCGAGAGCGTGTGACAATGACAATGAAATCCACTGAATCAATCTTTTTGCGGGAACACTGCCAAGTTGCGCGTACACAGTTGCGCACAAGGATGACCCACTTTTTCCAGCATTACAATGCAAAATTACGGCGCACGTGCTTCTGGTAAACAAAGCAAATGAAAACAACGGAAGTGTGATGCCGATCCTTAAATAGAATTGATGAATTGGACACCCTTAGGACCAACGCACAAAAAACGCAATGCATTTTGAATCATACAACTGCAAATATTATCCCAAACTTAGTAACTGTGCACCTTTGAGGTCCCGGTGTTTTGTATCGTCCACCATGACCATGATTATGCATTATACTGGTGGAATCCTCAGATGTTCGTTTTTGTATGTAACAAGCTCTCTTTTTATGCTAAGGTAAAAAAAATACTCCTGGGGTAACCCTGCAAAAATACGTCATTTCATCTCATTTTAAATGCGGTGAGAGCATTTCCAGGTTCCTCATTGGGTGGATTTGATCACGTGCCGCTCACTGTCCAATCAAACTCGTTGTTGCCCATACATGTGCCCGTCTCATGTCCGCAATATTAGGGAGGAATAAGTCGTATAGACGCGAAGATTATTGGACCAAGATGTTAAATTTTTCACATCATATTTTCACCAAAAAGACTTCCATCGAACAAATCTAGATACAGATAAAGGCACGAGTGAAGATTCCTTACGGAAGGCAAGAAAAATAGGCAGATTAGTCACCGCACGGTCACACGTGGACGAAGCGAAGATTTGCGTAAACACGATGTGATCATAATTTCTTGTCGATTGCTGCCTCCTAATATTTGTCACGTCGTTGTTGGTGATTTTTAACCAAATTTTGTTGTTTTGATTTTATTCAATTGTTTGAATGGAACAAATCTGTATGACAGAACAAGAAAGGAATGAAATTCATGATCGCAGGCCGTAAAAATATTCGTACAACATACATGTAGCGGAAAACCATGCCTGTGACTGACAGGCTGTGTGCACTCGCTTGTGTTGTGTTGCACGGCTCGTACCGTGTTGCTTAGTAAAAAAAGTGACCGCACTTAAGATCAGACTCTTGACACCTCGGCATCAAATTTTTCAGGTAAATTGAAATAGAAAGTGCACAGAAATACAAATCATGTAATTTCTGACCATTTCATCACGTGGAATGAATTGCAAAAATAACAGAGCCCAGACGTGTTCAGTATGCATGCCGCTTGTTGTGCAAGACCGTAAAAAACTGCCCGATGGCACACGGTGTGCCAAATCAGATACTGGCACTGTGGCAGTGTGCTAGGGGTTAAGACCACTTCACAAACCATATTCATGGTAGACCAGGGACGTGTAGACTCAGTCTTAATAGGAGGTCCCTGAATTGACTGAATCAATCCTTGGGACAATCAACAAACTTTTAGTCATTAAACTCTTTTACATTGGCAACTTTTACATTGGTAACTTTTTATTCAATCTTAATTATAATTATGATTTGCCTGCATTAGCATACAGACCATATATTATGTTTGTTTCTAGGCTTAAGTTACCTGCATGTTTTATCTATTTACCATTTTTGGTAAACTCACTTATCACTGTATGTTGATCATGGTTAATATTTCTTGTGCGATGTTTCAAAATTTCTTAATTTATATATACATTCAATCTATGACAACTGTTCTTTACAATACACTATAGTTTAACATATATATTTTTTCACGCTTGAACACTGCAACGCAAACAAAATATGCAGTCCCAAACCATTGTGACCTGTAATAGTTTTGCTGCTTTTTTGCATTTGCAGAAAAAAAAATGGACTGTTTCTTAAGACATGCACATGAAACAATAGACCATTCAGTGTCATTACTACTTAAATATTTCACCATTTGAATGTAATAAATCTTTGATAAATGTAAAATGGTACATATTTTTAGACATTTACTTACTATGTGACAATCAATACAATGTATACTTGGAAGCAAGTAAAGAAAATTCATAATTATTGATAATAAAAACAAACAGCAATTTACTTTGCTTGCACCTCATCATATGTGCTTTATTTGTATCACTTTCAAATGTGATAATTGATGTGTGCTTCAAAGCATCACAGTTACCCAGGCAAAGTATTTATTTAAGCAGCAGAAGTGCAAGTGACTGAACAATTGTCACAGAAATATCTTATAGATGGATATTTTTGATATATTTAGTTAGTTTCTGGTTTATGCTACAAATAGTTAAATTTATTTTAGATGCATTGGAATAGTCACTGGCTTATGCTACAAATAGTTGTTTATGCTTATTTACTTGGCTCATTGTAAACATTAGGTCACATGGACATTACAACATATCATGTAGATTGTATTTTGTAATTAGTTACACATTTAGTTTGTACACATTTTTCTGTTGATACATGAAAATGTTGCCAAAGAACTACAGCTCTACACTTTTGCATCAGCATTATTTAAGTATGCAACTTTTACAGTTTACTTGGAAACATCATTCTCCACATCCTACTACACAGTTTGTGTGCAAACGATATTTTGTGCAATACATAAAGTTAATGTATTGGGGGGAAATATGTACAAAATATATGTATTCATATGAATACCAACTGTGACAGTAATGGTGTGCTGATATAATGAAAGTGCCACATTTTACTTAGTTCATATTAAAAAAAAAAGCCTTAGAACTTACAAATACACAAATGTGTATAGTACCTTTTCTTCATTTAATACAAAGAAAAACTTAACAAACCTAATTCTGTAAGACTATGTACCGTTTGAACACTATCAAGTCCGATATTCTAAGAGCAAAGTCCTATTCCGTACCATTCACTGAAAAACTGTATTGTTCTAAATCATAATAGCAAATTAATTTATAAAAGGAACAAATCATATTCATAAAATTTGAAATTTAGAAGAAAGTTTTAGGCATTATAAGCCTTTAAAAAATCGGGTCATCAGCGGGGAACCAGCGCAAGACTTGTTTCGGTGCCATTAATCCCCGGACAAGTCATTCTGCTAACTGGCGGCACCATGCTTGCATTTCCAATACAAACATCCCGAGCTGATGTATTACGGAATAAAGCGAATACGATGTTCCTTTGCCAATAGGCCTACTTAAGTTAATGATAATCAAAGTATTACCAATAGTGCCTGCTTTGAGACGCCCCTCCTTTGAGAGACCACCTGTCTTTTGTGACCACTTTTACTGTGCAACAGCTCCTTTCAATAATTCTCTTCCTTTGGGAGCCCACCTGCAGAACCTGACTAGAGACCACACAAAATGACTCCAAAAGACCACTTTTTCTACTACTGTATTAGTCATTTTGGGCTTCTTGTAATTTGCCACCAAATTGTGGGATTGTTGCAAGTGTTCGTTCCTCATGTGGCTGATTTCATAGGCCTTAGGTCTTGTTTATATTTTAACAACACTATGCCTGCGGCGCAAACATCTATTCTACTAGAAAAACATATAGGAACGTTATCATAATGTCTACGGCGCAATCATCTTCGCTTTAGGTAGGAACATGGACATCGTTATGAGATTTTACCTATAGAGGCTCGGGTCCCCTCAAGTTCAATAAGGCCTCAGATTGGACATATCACTGACGCCTGACGGCATCGTTGCGAGCCTTGTCCGAAGGAACGGGGCGATTGCTACCTGCTACGTCACCTGGGACAAACGATGAAGACAGAGTCTGGGGAGTGTTTTGGACAGATGTTTGAGGTCTTTGAAAAGAAGAATTTCCCTTGAGAATGCTGCACATGGCCTACTGTTGATTTCTGCATGTTGTTCACGGACTGCACATTTTTGTGCCCGCTCAGCCGTTGAATTATGGTTGGCGGGACTCGCTTGGACTCGAATCTTCATTGCTGAGGAAAAATTAGTTGACCTTGACCCAAAGTCATACCAAATATGGAATCAATTCCTGCCATATTTGGAAAACCATAGCTCTAATTTTACAAATATATTAAAAAGTAGTCCCACCCATGGGATATGGTTAACAATATCATAAAGCCCTAGCCATGGGTTTTTAATGTAATATGGTACAAAGTACGGGAAAAATGCCAAGATCATATAACAAAACAATTACAGTCTTTAAATTCGGTCAAAACAGGGTTTTAGGGACCTAAAGGTACAGAAAAACAGGACCCATAATCATAAATTCCACACCCAACAATGACAGCGAAGAAATTCCAGAGTTACCAAAAACAGTATCAACATTCATCTTCCAATACCAAGGTGAAGAAACAAATTTCACTCCTGACTTGAGACAGGCAGTCACCGATAAAAGACAACTGGTGGTTTAAAACCGGTCCTCTCAACCTTTGAGTTTGAAATAATCTTCATTAACTACAGGCTATAGTGTTTCCAAAATGTATAGGCCTAACAACACAAAACCCAAATTGCATTACTTCTTCCAAAACTAAAAGAGACCTGGTAGACCTATCACTTTTTAGTTCTCATGACTTGTCAGTCAGCTGAGTTTACAGCAAAAGAAGAAAGTAGGCCTACATCGTTTTTGTGATATTTATGAATCTGGAACATTATAAACACACTAAACATCCATTATAACTAAATGAGTCGGAGAACACAGCCCACTGCACAACATAGCCAATGAAGTATTTATCAAATAGTACAGAAAAACAGGACCCATAATCATAAATTCCAAACCCAACAATGACAGCAAAGAGATTCCAGAGTTACCAAAGTATCAACATTCATCTTCCAACACCAATATGAAGAAACAAGTTTCACTCCTGACTTGAGACAGGCAGTCATCCATGAAAGGTAACTGGTGTTACTGTTATGGACCTGAGAACACATATATATATATATTGGTGCGGCACAAAAAAAACAAAAAACAAAAAAACACCCCCACCCCCCCAAGAAAACATAGGCGCTGATAATAAACCGGGATTTTTTTATGTGGCCTTGTTATATTTTGCTGTCGTCTGCATGTTTTTGAATTTTCCATTCGACAACAATCTCAATATCATAATTAAAAAAATCAAAAATAGATGCTCAAATACGAATCCATGGGGAACAACGGATTTAAGATCACCCCATCTGCAGAAGTGGCCATTTGCTGCTATTCTTTGTCCGTCATGAGACTAACCGTCAAAGGTGATTATTGCGTGGCGTTGTTGTGGATCAATGATTTGTAACAAGTCCCTCCCCCCCCCCCCCCCCCCCATGATTCCACATGAATGCATGTAGGCCCAACGTTACATTCCTGATGAATACGATGTAACCCAATGGGGATTGCAATGGTAATTTACATTTTTGACTTCTCCAACACCGTCATCCAGATTCATTTCAAACTTGGTAGAGATGTGCCTTGGGTGGGGGGGTGTCTGTTGTGTTTGTTCAAATTGTCAGGTTACAATTACAAAGACCTTTTTCCGAACCTGTTTGATCAATTGCTTTGAAATTAGAGGATTAGGGGACACTTATGGCTATGCTTGGTTGTAAGGGTGTGACTAACACAAAACATGGATAACCTTAACTTCATTCCCCACGTCGTAGGGCCACTTACTGAATTTTAATGTTCAATATTATTGATAAATTGAGAACTAGGCCTATTTGAGCTAGGCCTTTGGTGATAGTGGTTCTCTGCCTAGATCAGAATTTTCACAGGACAGGAATGGTATTGACTTCATTCTCCAGGTCACGAGGTCACTTTCATGAATTGTAACGTGCGCTCGATAACTTGAAATAATGGTAATTAACACTTTTGACTTCTGGAAAACATCAAGGTATATTCACTTCAAACTTGGTGGGGAAGTAGCTTCACTGGGAAAATCTGAACAGATATTTTGCTCAGAAATTGGCCAACAATATTGACATTGTATGGGGACACTTCTATGTACGAGGGCGAGACTTTCACGGTACCGGTACGTGGGTGACCTTGACGTTATTTTCAACTCAAGGTCACAGGACCACTTACTGAGTTATATTGTTCACTTGATCTTTTGAGAACTATTTGAGCTGGCCCTTGATAAGGGCCAGGTCACAAGGGTCACTTCAATGAATTGTACTGTTCATTTATTGACTTGAAAACTATCTGAGCTAGGACTTTGACCAGTGAGCTAGTATTTTGATATTTGTGCAGAAATCTTCAAGAAATGTCACCTTGACCTAATTCCATAGGTCACAGTGCCACTTCATTTTGTGCATGCAAGGTCAGCTGCACACGGGTCTGTCATAGTCTTTCTTCTGTTGGGTGGATGGTCGGGCTGAGGGGCAAAACCCTTCACCAGATCTCTCTTCAAGCTTGGTGGGGGTGTACGTTAACGGCATCTTAAATTCAATAAAACTAGTTCAACAAGGAACTTGTGTGGATCACACACACCTTTGTACTACCAGCAGAAAGTTAAGCTAAGCACAGCACAGTTTATCTTAGCTCGGTTCAATTAGTTGGTGCTAAAGCTCAACTCTTATTCAGGGCATCTAAAATTCTAAGGTATATAGGACTTAGATTGGGTTCCATATAACTCGGCCAACGGAGGACATTGAAAACGTGAGCCTATATTTCATATTTCAACGAGTAAAAAAACACACAGAAAGTCACAGAGACGGATTTGCTGTCAAGCAAACCTTTGTATTCTTGTTATTTCGTTTTTCCAAAAATTCTTTTTCCTTCCTTGCTTCCTTCCTTCCTTCCCTCCTTTCTTTCTTTCTCTCTTTTTTTCTTTCTTCCTTTCTTTCTTTCTTTCTTCCTTACGACCAAATTTGTCCCAGTTATTCTCGGACAATTTTTATTCCGAAAACCACCAAACTTGCCATGGTGACTGACCTACCAGTGAAATTGTGCATATCGTTCGGAATAGTCATGATGTTTAAAATTACGCAAATTAGGAGCAATTAAAATTTTTAAAAGCTCCATATTTTCCACCCAGTTGTGGTGTGATAGATACAAAATTTTGATGTGCATGTGTATGTTTGTGACACCTGCCACTATAATGGACAGTAAATGAACGTTGCAGAATTGTAAGTAATACTAATTAGAGACATTGAAAACTTATAAAAGTGAATATCTCCAAAACTATTATAGGTAGAAATGCCATTCCAATTTTAGTTAACAGTATTGTAGCAAAGCCGAATCAAATAAACCGTGAACCAAAGTTGAAGGATTTTAATTAACTCAAATAAGGTGAATATGCAAAATTTAAATCTTGCGTAGCTTCAAAACTATTATGGATAGAGGTGCCATTTCAACGTCAATTTACGGGTTTGTGACATGGCCGCATGCAATGAACCATGAACCAAAGTTAAAGGATTTCAATTTACGCAAATAGGGTGAATATGCAAAATTTAAATTTTGAAAAGCTTCAAAACTATTATATATACAGGTGTCATTCCAACTTCAATTCTAGGTTTGTGACATAGCCGCATCAAATGAACCATGAATCAAAGTTGCAGACTTTTAATTTATGTATATTACATGAAAATACAAAATCTAAATCTTGAATAACTTCCAAACCATAATGAATGGAGGTGCCATTTCAACTTCAATTTGTAGGTTTGTGACGTAGCCGCATCCAATGAACCAAAATTATTAAATGTTAATCTATGCACATTAGGTGAATACACAAAATTTAAATCTTGAAAACTATTACAAATGGTGCCATTTCAACTTTAATTCGTAGGTATGTGACATAGCCGCATCTAATGAACTATGAACCAAACTTGTAGAATTTTAATTGATGCGAATAAGGCGAATACACAAAATTTAAATCTTGAATGGCTGCAAAAGATAGAGGTGCCATTTCAACTTTATTTTATGGGTTTGTGACATAGGTGCATCCAGTGAACCATGAACCAAAGTTGTAGCATTTTAATTTTTGCAAATACACAATAAGAAGATCTTGAATAACTTCAAAATTGTTATAGATAGTGGTGTTATTCAAAGTTCACTTTTTAAGTTTGTAACATGGCCACATCCAATGAACCAAGAACCAAAGTTGTAGCATTTTAATTTTTTGCAAATTAGGCTAACACCCAAACTTTCTATTATGTTGAACATAGGCAAACCATATTTCAAAATGTCCTAATTTTGAAGGCACCCAGATTTGCTGTGAAGCAGGTCTTCTTTTCCAGTTTAACTTGGGTTTGCCCAAATCAGCGCCTCCTCATGCAAGGGGACACAATACTATTTCAGCAATCTCAGTTAATTAAAGGTTGACAACAGTAATGGCATTATGAAAAGTAACATTTTGCATTGACGTTACGCTAAAAACAAAAAAACAAAAACAAAAACAAAAAAAACAAAAAAAAAAACAAAAAACAAAAAAAAACAAACAAACAAACAAACAAAAACAAAAAAACGATTGAAACGACTCGATCTCCTTGAACAATTTTTGCACATTTGCTTTATTTTACCATGCCCTTTGCCTGCTAAAGAGACCGAAGTTCGCCCTTTCACACACACACACACACACACACACACACACACACACACACACACACACACACACACACACACATACATACATACATACATACATACATATATATATATATATATATATATATATATATATATATATATGTTGCCAAATTCAAACTCAAAAGTTTCTGTGTACATCCCAGTGACTTGTGCGAAAATATATCAATGTTGTTGATGATTGCTCTCAATTTTACTTAACTAAAAAAAAATGCACAGATGCTTTTTGTGGCCCTAAAACGCACCATTTTATGTGTGCAATTTCATTTTTTTTTCGGCGGGGACACTAGGTATGCCAACAGGCTCTCTCCCCCCTCACCAATATATCGGTGAAACGGGGCGCCCCCTAACGGCAAGAATTTCTGAGCACAGGAAAGCAGTTATACAAGGCGAAATTACCAAGTCGGCGATAGCAGAACACTGTCTTGACTGTGGAAAACAAAATATAAAGATAAGATAAGATAAAGATAAACAGCTTTATTTCAGACTAAAAGTCAATATATACACTTCACACACATAAAAATATATACATGTTGGTAAAATAGTATAAAGGGTAGTAGGATCAACCTCTAGTGAGGATGGCTCGCCACTTACGTGCAAAGATGGAGGTTTGTATGTCACTGTTCTTAAGTTTACAAAGTAACACATTTATAGATTCACGTATTTTCCTTATGTTTTATATTTTAAATATGTTGAAAAGAATGCAAACCTTTAACCCTTGAGCCCAATTATTGGAAAAGGAATATACGTGAATCTATAAAAATTAAAATGTTCCAGACAGGTCCTGAAACTGGTATGAATCGGGATAATGGATTGGAGATGGGATTCGTCTGGTACTCTATTGTGAAGCAAAATAATTGAATAATTGCTTAGTAGGCCTAGGCTGTATTTTTAGCGCATAATGAAAAGTTCTACGTCATTTTATTATTATAAGTACAAATATGTTGTTGACTTTCGTTTCTACGTAAATGACGTCAAAAATTACATATAATTACGTGCTAGGCCTAACTTACCAGTCTAACGTTCAAATAACATCTTTACTTCCATTGAGAAAGCTTGGGACATCACCGGCGAAATGTCTGGATATCAGAAATTTTATCACATGGATTAAAATTCCAACATAAACTTCAATTTATGATTTACAAAATATGTTGTTGACTTTCGTTTCTACGTAAATGACGTCACAAAATACATATAATTACGTGCTAGGCCTAACGGACCAGTCTAACGTTCAAATAACATCTTTACTTCCATTGAGAAAGCTTGGGACATCACCGGCGAAATATCTGGATATCAGAAATATTATCACATCGATTAAACGCCCAATATAAACTTCAATTTATGATTCAATAAAGCTCTATTTTGCTGACAAACCGGATTTAATGTTTCACCATAATGAGTCAAGTTTGTGACAACTGAGTAAATAGTGTCAATTTTGAGGAATTCTTTACATTTAGTAAATGTGCCTACTGAGACGTGTCAAGAAAGAATGAAAGTCATTAGCATTTAAGTCAAGTAAATATCCTGTAAATGTAATTTTAACCAGATTTGAGAATAATTATGGAGTTACCACGGTGGTCGCTCCATGGTAGGCCTACAGCTAGGGCAAACTTGTAACTGTCGTAGGCCGCTGCTTGCTACCGACAGCCCCTGCGGGGTTAACCTGACAGAAAACGTGTTAGCCTAAAATGTCTGAAAGGAGAATATTAAAACAGAATAATGCCAAAAGACAAAATTAAGTAGCAAAACAGGTAAGTCTAAAATCCCTAAAATTATTGCTGCCAAACTTTCTAACAATCTCTGGATATTTACAGCAAAATTTGTAGAAATATTTGATCAAAAGTACATCTTCGAATCCTCTTGACTCAAGTTTATTGCAAATAAATCTGGTTCTAGATGCAAAGTCATGAAATTTAGAACAAATACGACCAAATCTCAAAATTTGTGATAAAAATATACTACATCCAATAGTTTCCGAAATATTACTGTCAGGGAAAGGATAGTTTACGACTGCAAAGTTAAACTCATCAATTTTATGATAGACTTTAATGCAAAGCCTATCATTAGTGACCTGCATATATCCAACAACACAATCTCTGAAACCATCTGAATTGTTAGCTTAATAAAGTATCGCCGTGAACGGTTTATGTATGCAGGCATGGGATACAAAATTAACAACCCCTGCACAATGGAGTTCATTTTTATAACTGTATATAAGTACTGCTATCTGCGAATGTGGCGTGGCTATTAAATTTTAACATGCTAATCGAACCTTCCTGCAGTTTCCGTTAAAAATTTATGGTTACGATATAACATTACTATCAAAGCAAAAAATTGCATGAGTCATTAATTCACCTAATAGCAATGATTAAAACCGGATCGATATTCGGAACATCTATCCAAGCTTTGCTGCTGCACTTGTTTGTTGAGGTACTGAAATCAAAGTGATTAAATAATAATAGTCCTTGTTTCAGATCTAATTGCTGTAACTCATAGGTGCAACTTCAAGAAACACAAGCAAACAACTAGAAAAGAATATTTGCTTCACAGCAAATCTGTCTTGCTGCCTTCAAAATGAGAACATTTTGAAATGCTACACTTTGCAATTGTTCATCATAATCTAAACTTTGTGTATTAGCCTAATTTACAACTCTCTTGGTCGACTGGATGTGACTATGTCACAAACTTATAAACTGAACTTTGAATGGCACTACTAGGCCATATCTATAATAGTTTTAAAGCTATTCAAGATCTTAAGTTTGTGTATTTGCCTAATTTGCATTAATCAAAACCCTGCAATTTTCGTTCATGCGATGCTGTAATGTCACAAACCTACAAATATAAGTTGGAAGAGTACCTGTACGTGTAATAGTTTTGAAGTTATTAAACATTTTCATTTTGTAGTATCTCCTGATCAAATATATTGTTGGTACACGCAAGCAAGTTTCATAGCGTTTGTAACCCTGTAAATTGGAGGATTCTCCATTGTAAATCTGGAATATCTTCGACACGATCACAGAATTATCTATATAATTACTTTGATAACTCGCTTTCAATGAATGGTTGGCAAAACTTGAAATAAAACTGCTTATTATGAGCATTAAAATATTTCTTTAAAAGCATCAGAGAGTACTGAAATATCAACTTCTATCCACACATTTACGTTGAAGATGTTTCAACAAATGAAAGAATCACACCACTTGAAACAATATTGGTTTGAAGCAAATGAAATTCCATACCTTTCGTATTTGCAAAACAGCGTCAGTGACGCTGCATTCACATACATGGATCATACAACAGGTGCGCATGTTGTGATCAGTAGTATCTAGATTTCAAGTATCCGATAGCTTAAAACAATGAGTGGTATCACGTTGAATTATATCATGGATCCTCGAAGGTGGATTCATACGGAAACCCAATGAGACCACCGAAATTATTCCAGTGATGAGACTTCAAATTATATGATGGATACTCAAAAGAAGAATTACAGGATGAAATTTTGGAAAGGGCGTTCACACGTTCTGTCTATTTTATAAGCAAGCCGAACGTTCGTAAAAACTTCAGAAAACTTGGTCCGTCCACCATGGACCACACGACTTCTAGGCTCTTGTTATGTCTCGCAGTGTTTCTAAACAATGTACGTCAAATTGATAGCAGCTGACTGTAGATTTTTTGTTAATTAAGTGCCTTTCAAGATCTCCGATTTCTTAAAAACTTGACAGCTGTAATCCTATGTATGTATGTATGTATGTATGTATGTATGTATGTGCCTATCTATCTATCTGTCTGTCTGTCTGTCTATCTATCTATCTATCTATCTATCTATCTATCTATCTATCTATCTATCTATCTAATCTATCTATCTATCTATCTATCTATCTATCTATCTATCTATCTATCTATCTATCTATCTATCCGGATTCTATAACAAAAGGCCCATGGGCCTGAGGCTCTGTTGTTCATTACATGGTATCTGAATCCCTAGACACAAGTCAACTTCACTAACCGTCAAAAGGTAAATCATTTTCATCTGTATCAGATCACATTAAAATTCCAGGTAGGATGGCAATCAATTTTAAAAGCTCATCTAATTATTTCTTACTTGACAGTTGCTCTGTTGTGTATTAAATATTAAATTAGGCCTTCAGTTGGTTTAACTTGGTAGTATTGGCACAATTTATTCTCAGATCATATATTTATGCATATTTTTCAACATTTAGAAAAGTAGTTCCGAGGAATACCTCGGATGGTAAATGTTCTACATGCCACAGCCTTTGTTGCAATAACGAGTATGCAAGGTTTAGTGTGTGTGTGTGTGTGTGTGTGTGTGTGTGTGTGTGTGTGTGTGTGTGTGTGTGTGTGTGTGTGTGAGTGTGAGTGAGTGAGTGATACAGCGTATCATTATGTCTAGGTGCCAACCCAGACATTTTGTTTTTCCAAGAATTATTTCTTTATGTCTGGGCGCATACCCAGACATATTGTTTTTCCTCAGATTCTTTACTTCTTTCTTTCTTTCCATGACTCCCAAATTTATCCGGAGTTTTTTCTCGGACATTATTATTCCGAAAACCACCAAACACGCCATGCTTATTAGAGGCACTGACAATTTTTAAAGTTGAATATTTTCACAACTATAATGGAGGTTCCAATCCAACTTCAGTTTATAGGTTTGTGGCAAAGCCGCATCCAATGAACCATGAACCAAAGTTGTGGGATTTTATTTATGCAAGTTAGGTGAATATGCAAAATTTAAATCTTGAATGGCTTCAAAACTATAATAGAGGTGTCATTCAAACTTCAATTTATGGGATTGTGACACAGCCTCATCCGATGAACCATGAACCAAAGCTGTGGGATTTTAATTTATGCAAGTTAGGTCAATATGCAAAATTAAATTCTTGAATAGCTTCGACACTATGATAGAGGTGCCATTCCAGCTTCAATTTGTAGGCTTGTGACATATCCGCATCTAATGAACCAAAATTGTAAAATTGTAATGTATGCAAGTTAGGTGAATACACAAAATTTAAATCGTGAATAACTTCAAAACTATTATACATTGAGGCGTCATTCCAAACTTGCTATGGTGACCGACCTGCCAGTGAAATTGAGCACCTGGTTTAGGATTGTCATTATGTTTATAATTTTGCAAATTTGGGGCAGTTTAAATTTTAAAAGTTCCATTGGTTCCAACCTATTGCAGATTGACACAAAATTTCAATGTGCATAGACAGGTTTGAGACACCTGCCAATATAGTTGACAGGAAAGGAAAGTTGTAGAATTTCAAATTGTGCTAATTAGGGGCATTTTCAGCTTGGCCAAAGAACAAGTGGTGTCATTTCAAGGATATATTAAATGGGGCCTTCTTAGACAGTTCCTTGTGCATATATTAGTTTATTACCCGAACCTGCTTTGTGTAAATTTCTGGTACCTGTTCTTGCAGGTGCTCAAACTTGTCTTTTGGTGGTTTAAATGTGTAAAAGGTCAGCCTGTTCAAATTACATGTTTTCAGTCTATTTCAAGCATAATTGCGTTGTGCAGGTTCAGTTCCTTGTCACCAACATCAAAAGATGCTGGCCTATTTTTAGCACCGAGTAATGGCTGGGGAAAATTCCCAAAAGCATGAACTTCTGAAGTTGTTATCTCACTAAATATTGACTTGATGATTGATGAAGTAAATCTGTATTTTGACTGAAAGCGTAACTTATTCTCTTACAACTGATAAGATGGCAAGGGGTGGACATGTGTAGTTATGAAGTTATTGAAGGAGTTTGTAGATAAAGTAAGTCCTGATGCCGTGGCAAAATGGCTGCACAGGCTAGGTTTCTAAATATAGCTGGTCTGTAAATGGGCCATATGGGAGCCTCTGTCTGCACATCCAAGACCTCCAAGCTCCAGCCTGATGTCCACTAAAGCAATACCTTTCTGTCCTCACTTACTGCCTGACCAGATCCTCTTTGGGGTACCCCATAATTATCTCTGGGTGCCAACCCAGAAATTTTGTTTTGCCAAAAATTCTTTTTCTTTCTTTCTTCATTACACCAAATTTGTCCGGAGTTTTTCTCGGACATTATTCCGAAAACCACTAAACTTGCCATGGTGACTGACCTACAACTGAAATTAGGCATATCGTTTGGAAGTCATGATGTTAAAATTATGCAGATTAGGGGCAATTAAAATTTTAAAAACTCCATATGTACTATGTGTCGAACTATTGCAGATAAACACAAAATTTCAATGTACATATATGGGATTGTTGTACCTGCCAATATAATGCACATTAAATGAAAGTTGTAGAATTTTAAATCATGCGAATTAGGAGCATTAAAAAATTTATAACTTGAATATCTCCACATCTATTATAGATAGAGATGCCATTCCAACTTCGATTTATAGGTTTGTGGCGAGGCCGCATCCAATGAACCAAACGTTGTAGAATTTTAATTTATGCAAATTATGTGAATACGTGAAATTGAAACCTTGAATAGCTTCAAAACTATTATAGAGGTGTTATTCGAACTTCAATTTACGAGTATGTGACATAGCTGCATTCAATGAACCATATCCAAAATTGTACAATTTTAATTGATGCAAATACGACGAATACACGAAATTTAAACCTTGAATAACTTCAAAACTATTATACATAGAGGTGCCATTGCAACTTCTTGCAATTGTAACTTTTTAATGTTTCGAATACGATCTCATCTTAACGGGCATGTTTTATATCTAACAAATAATATTGTGAAAATTTGTTTTGGGGTCTTTTTATTTCCCTTTTTTTTTTTTTTTTTTTTAACTTTACTATACATATCATCCGTATGATACCTCTATGTGTGAACAAAGTAAGTCGTATCGTGATCAGGAAAGGGGTGAACCAAGACAATAGCAACAACTCTCATTTTATCATGATAGAGCACTGAAAATTACGTTGGTTCTCCGCCATTGGCAGGAAATCGCACGCCCATATCTTACTTAAATGTAGTTAGGGATGGTTCAACATTTTCATCATTTTTGAATTAGTACTTACAGTACGCAAGGGGGGAGGGGGTTAAATGGGTCTGTACACTTTCACAGGATATGGAAAATGATGGTCAATTTTTGGCCTGTTTTGTGCAATTATGCTATGATTTGGGGGAAAATCATCATTTTTAAAGTACTAATTTGGGGGGGAGGGAGGGGGTCATGAAATTTAGTACCCTAAGTACTAATTCAAAAATGATGATAATGATGAACTATCCCTTACAAGAAAGTCGGTGACAAGCCTAAATGGCGTGTCCAGCACAAGAATCGTGCCAACACACCAGTATCATGGTGACAACTGCCGATTGAAGTAATGGTGCAGCAGGCATTAAGGGCCTATGTTTTTTGGGTTGTCCGTCCGTACCAACCTGTGTTACCGCGATATCTTCAGAAGACCCAAATGTACTTTTCTCAAATTTGATACAGAGGTACAAAGATCAGCTACTTAAATTTTCAGTAAAGGCCAGCAGTCGGACGCCAACAGTCGACTCCATGCATTTCATTAAACGTCACGTCAACTGTATCTTCGCAGTACATTGATGGTTTTTGTTTTTGTTTTTTTTTAAATTTGTCAGAGCTTGGATGAGTTAGTGATTCCTATGACCTACCATGTGGGTTACCAGGACCTATAAACAGCCAATTGAACATTGTTACAGCAACCTCTTCAAAGAGCCCGTATACATTCTTACATGGTGTGGTTGTTCCGACCCATGTTGGAACGATGCATTCATGATGTCTTATAGAGAGGGTGTAGGGGTATTTTCGCAAGGTCGTAAATGCCTCGTTGCATTTATCGAAAGTTGTGAATTGCACCCATGATTTGTCCAAAATATATTTTAACGTTAGCATAATTTGGCATTTTTTTTTCTTTTCGTAAAATGTAAAAGTGTCTCAGAATTTAGCGCAAAAACGTAAACCATCATCTGATTGCTAGTAAAGTGTAATCTGATGATTTTTAATCCGTAATTGGAGACTGGAAGGAATATTTTGTTTTGCTGTGAAACATAAAATTGTAAATTAATTTTCCATAAAACGTAGCCAGGAAACCGCTTACACTCCCTCTCTCATGGTGTGGTATGTATTGCAAATAATTGTATGATCTATGGGCAGATTTAGTGGTGTTTTGCTGTCAATGTTTTCCACTGATCATTGGCCGGTTATATTAAAACACAAACTATTTACATGTAATATCAGCATTTGTACATACATGTGATACTAACTTAGTTTGGTAATGATGTACTCATACGAGATTGAAAATATATGATCAGTTCCCCTCGTAAGGAAAGGATCCAGTTGGTTGCCGCTACTTGGTACTTGCCCAGCCAGGTCCAGTGACAGTAACGATTTAGTGCAGATATTTAATTTACCTGGGATATAAACACAATAAAGTCGTTAAGACTTCCATTGTGGTCCCTGGTAGTCCCAAAACTTAGGGACGAGAATGATCCGTGTGTATTTTGGCTACTCCAGGAGCAATTTGGAACCTTCTATACCCCATCTCAAGGAATTTAAGTTTTGAAGAAATTAGACCAAACTGAGAACTTTCTGTTTTGTGGGAGAAGTGCAATTTTGGCTGAAAGTTGCCAAATGGCAACCAATTCTCATCCCTGAAGACCGGGTGGCTCGGAAGAGTCGATTTGAATGTAACGACAAACTAAGAGTATCACAGATACCTTTTAAAAATACAAGTAATTTGATTAAACTTTATGGTCTAGAAAGCAGGACATTAGTTACATGCTTCTTAACTGCAGGTTTAAAGGTGAAGATTGAGTCCGGGGACTTAATTTCTGAAGGCAACTGAATATTCAAAGTACCTCAATGGATTCTTCCCAAATTTGGTACAGATATTATGGGACAAAGAATAGCTGGCAATCACGGACCTACTTTGTGGTTACGGTGACCTATTACTGTCAATTTGACCTGGGATTGTCGCCACAAAACAGAAATCTCAGTATTTCTTACTCTCACATTTGACTCTGTGACCACGATTATGTTTACAGCACTTGGATTCTTCCAAAATTCGATACAAAGATGCATTCTACGGAAAAACCGCTGATTAGATTTTGAGGTTACTCTGCCTTATTTACAGTCAATATGAATTTGATACTGCAATATCTTCAGTGGTAGGTAGGATTTTGTTAAAATTTAATCACTGGTGTTATTAGGAAAGATGAAATTGTTAGAATTTCACTTCTGTGACTCGTGGGTCACTGTGGGGATTGAATCTATACATAAAGAGGGCAGAGGGCGGTATTGAATTAATTCCTTGCCCTCATGGTTCCCAGTTTCATTTCATTTTTTATTTTTTATCTTTTTATTTATTTACTTATTTTAAACAGCAGTACAAGAAAGGCAACAGTATTTATTTGTTGCCAATGTAATACACATTTGTTGGTCACATCTTTAAAAGCAAGCATGCGTAAACTGTATTTCAAATGCACAAACTGGAAAGCTTCAATTTTCACATTAAAAAAAACAGCCATGGCGGGGTAAGTTATTATTTCTGGCAATATGTCTGTCTCCATTATACACTTCACGCCTGTGACATTGCTGATTGTAAGAACTTTGGTGAGAAAAGTCTGATCTGCATAGGCACATGTACGCATCCCCATGAACTTGCCAGAACCCTATGAATATAGATTTACCCCCCCCCCCCAAATTAAGACCCAAGTCAACAGCTTCCTTGACATGGCTTGTGCCCAACCAATGTCAATGAAAGCTGTTGACCTGGGACATGAGATCTTGATAGGTCTCATCTACAATTCTCAAACTGTTTTTCATTACTGGTCAAATCAGCTTAAACACTGAAGCACAGGACATTTGGCCACCGGCCATTTTACGGGGAGGAGGGGGGGGAGGGTAATCTTGCCACCAGAATGCTGGGAAAAGGGGGCCATATTTAATGTCCAGTACTTTTGCCATTGTCATCCAAGCATTAAAACCAGTGAAGTGTCATAAATTCTGTACTGATTACTTTTAATGCTTTTTATAATTAAACCTTGGTCATAAAACATTGCCCATAACAAGTTTAAATGGTCAACCATGAAAACGCCTACACCAATTAAAATTTACCCATTAAATTTTGTAATTGAAACATATATAGCTGTAAAAATTCTTCAATCAGTTAACAACTGAATACAATCACCAAGAAATGACCGAACATAATGAACTTTATGCCATATGATTTTGGAATGAAAGTTTGTAAACAGCCATTTCCATGGCTGAAATACATTTGCAACAACACTGAACTTTATATAATGGAATGTGTTTTTAATGCTTGGATGCAAGCACAAGTAAAATTATTTTTTGACATGCATCAACACAAGGGATGGACTCAGACTTGAAAGAAAACCGTACACACACTCTCATTCAGGTCTCTCATGCTCAGTAACCAAGGATTTATCCAGTCAGGATCTCACAACCCACGCTATCTTCACACAACGCATTTGTGGCACGTACACTCAGGACACCTGCATCATGATATTCAAATGGCCCACACAAATATTACTTTGGGTTGGGTTAATTACCACGGCACACATCATTTCTAGATGATAATGATGCCACAGATCATTATATCAATGAATGATGTGGTTCCAGGGGGATTAATGGACTAAACATCCATTGCTTACATTCACAAAATACTGCAATGGCAATTTACTCGAAGTTTTTGATAAAAATGTGGTAAGCCACTGTAACTGGTCATTCGTGGAAAATAATGACCCCTTAGCACATACCAGCAACGTCATCAATTGATTTTAAATGAGTTGTCCATGTTTTTGTACTGGTACAATGAATTAGCAACCATACACCACAAGGCATAGACAACTGGCTTTTGGAGTCTTAATGGACATGGCCACAGTCTGTGATAAGCCTGCGCCAAGTGTCTCACCTTGCACACCATCACCCCAAACACTGCCAACCTGCATAACAGGCCCTTTCTAGCATACATCAATTTTCCACTGCATTTTCATTTTGTAGCCATCACTGCATTTCATGGCATAACCAAGATAATGGGAGGGAGCAACTGGCTACCATATCTGATCATTTGTCTTCATGTGTTTGCATTCTACTTCAAATAATTTTGGAAAATTTACCTAAACGTATTTACGTGTCTCTAGTCAAAATTATTTACAAATTAACATTGTTCCCATCAGCTCTGCTTTGTTGAGCCTGCACTGTATACCTCTGGTTGCTTTACTGCGATGGAAGAGAATTGTTGAGCCAAGAGAGACAGTAGGACTTGACTTTCCATAGCAGGTGAAGATCCAGCAAGCAGAGGAGACGAGGGAAGAACAGTAGCCAGGGACACCTAGGATAGCCACATGCAGTCTCGCTGTTAGGCCAGGGCAAGGGGCAAAAGTGGCGGGGTGGCAGGTGGACAGATAAGCAGCGGAGAAACAAGGGGAAGAGAACAAGAAAGACTTAGTGTGAGGACAGTTGATACCATCAAGTTTAATGTCGTACAGTACAGTACCATACACTGGGCTATTAGTAGTAGTGCTAGTTGTAAATGAAAAATAGGTCTTCAGATGAACCAGAATCGAAGGTAATACAAGTTCAACCAAATCAAAGAATAGTGTGCAACTGGTGTTACTACAAGGTGCTAGAAATGATTAGGATAGACAGACGTCAGCGCTCTAAGCACAACTAACTCTTCGCTCCAACAGTAAACCACAGCTTAACTACAGGGCACTTTTCTTCTGCCCTAGAGTCTATGTAATAAAGAACTGCCATACAAACCTTTCCTTTTACATTTATAAGATATAATATATAGATATATAGATATATTTATATATATATGTACTGGTTATGAAAATAAAGTTAATCCCAAACATTTGTCTGCAACCTGACATGCTATTGGGAAAATAGTGTCCTTGCTGTAGTCGAGGTGACGTGTATGCCATGACCAACACTAACACATACAATCTCATTTTATTACAAAATGATATTTAATATCTCTGGTCTGCTCATTACAAGATTTTTTTCTGTATAAATCAATCAATATGTATGCTCTCTGCATTTTTTCAATTAATATTTGTAGCTTTATGGTAAATAACTGAAAAACCTCAAAAAAGGTTCTCAGTTTATTTTGTTTTACTGGTTTCAATAAATAAAAATGAGTAAACCTTGATAAAAAAAGCTACAAAAATTTTCCTTTCTTGTTTTGTTCCCATGAACTAGGCACATTTGGATGCCCCCAGGCACGTGGTTTTGTACACAGGGCTCAGATCTTTCGGCTATCATGGTGTCCAAACAAGACGGAGCAGGCGCTCATTTGTACATTGCTGGGTGGAGGCGTTCTCCAAGCCCACCCTTCCAACGCCTTCCACTGGTTCTCTGTGATGTTGTTGCTGCCCCCTCACTTTTCCATCATATGGGACTGCAAACATTTGTTGTTACTCCCTTAGCCTGCTGTATCTGGCACCAGGTGGCACCACCAGCAGCGTTGACAGGCGTTTCTTGTACCCGACTCCCCAAACAGCAGTCAGTACTCAGAAACAACACAATTCACATGTAGGGTACGTAAGCTGGGAAGGCAGGCCATTAACAACGCCTCAGATCTTTTTCGGTTTATGGAATTCCTGACACTGGTCTAGAGCAACGGAGTGAAGCCTTGTTGACCCACGCAGCAGTTTTGCATTTACTACATTTCTACCCTCCATGGACAATTTACTGCCGTAAAAATATAATCTGTATGTACCCAAATATCCCACAACACTATAACCATTTGCTTTACATATCAATTGCTGAGCCAACAAAGCTTCACCCTGTTCAAATTATCACTTGACTGCATTTGTTGGTGTTGGGTCCGCAGCCTGTTGGACCCAGTGCTGGCTGGCCCGCACCAGCACAACATTACTTATACACAAATTAGCACGAGAATAACTGTGCTGGTGCCGCAGCCCAGCATTATAGCACTAACATACACTCAAATAAAACCTGTCAACTGCCTCCTCCTTATAATCATAAAGCCAACCTAACTAACTGAATAGAAAACAAGTGTCTATATTTCTATATGGAAAATAACTATTTAGAAAACAAAAACTTTGCAAGGACAAAATATTAATGGGTTTATGAGGTTTTCTTTGCAATATTCAGTGCGATTTAAACAATTTTTCAAATTATTAAAATAAAAAAAAAAAAAAAAAAAAAAAACCTTGTAGCCAAACAAAACAAAAACTTGCCACCCTCCCAATATCACGGTTCTGTTAACTACCACAGCCGTCAGTATGAACATACCTACAACTGGCCATCAGGGACTATTTCATACATAACTTGATTCAGTTTGTACAAAGTATTGTATTTTCATCTTTCAAATTTTTTTACACTTTTTTCATTTTCCTTTTTTTTTTCTTTTTTCTTTTTTTTTTTTTTTTTATTGTAAATTCTTCCAGCAGTATCTTGCAATTCAGGCTTTTTGGGCAAAGCCTGTGATTTAAACCAACACTGGCCCTGTCTTGCCACCAGCTTAGCCCTTAGGCTGACATGCAAATACATTCAAAATAATATATACCTGCATATGACTATTCATGATCATGAAAAAGGAGTTAACTTTATAATCATATTAATGTCAACAGCCTTGCAATTAAATATCACACTAGACCACCTACCTGATTGCAAAAATTCACTGTCTATTACACAAATTTGATTGAAAGAGAAAAAAGGTAGTGATGGCGTGACAAGCTAACAATGTATACACAGTATTGAGGAAGGAAAAAGTCAAGGGATACACCCCTTCCTAGACTAAACTCTTGGCTACAAGTGACTGCCACAGTTACCACATCAAACTGGGCTGGTGGGGAAGCAGAGATGCTGCCCACCAGCAATGAGAAATGTATATAAAACACTAGCTAGCTCTGGAATGCCACTCGGGTACAATCAGGTGGGCATGGTTTCTATAAGGCCAGCCCACCCTGGCGACATGGAGATTACTTGGGCTTCTTAAGGCAAATACACTACAGCAGCCAGGAAGGAAGAGAAAAAAAATCAAACGAGATGACTCAATGTGCATTATTGTCAACAGGAACAACCATCATAAAATAAGTTCTTCCCATTGCAATATAACATCATCAAAATGCAAAAATATATATTCAAACCTCAGGATTATTATATTTCCCAGTAATACAATGAACACCCAAAAATGCAAAAATAGCAATTATAAAAAGGACTACCCTAACTGCAAAATTCTGCTCGGACCAATCTGACCACTGGATATTTATAAAAAGCTATGAAAAATATTGTCTGTTCCGATGATGTCCACCCCATTACTCTTTGCCAGAGATCCACTATTCCAAAGCAGAAATGCCTTCTTTTGGACAGGCCTATTTGACCTCATAATTGAGGTTCTATGCTCATCATTTTGCTCCTTTTTTTTTCTCCATCTCCATTTTTGTTTTGTTTGGTGATTTTTATGTCATCACCTAAATGCCTGGCCTGAACAGTTTTGTGCATAAAGCTTACATATCCACAATCACCAATTTACAATTAAAATATATTTAAGATAAAACAAATCTTTGGTTATAATCAGGACTAGAAGCCCTCATGAAAAAAAAATAATAATAATAATCTCAACCAAAGGAACAGATAAAATATATGTTCAACAGCTCAGGTGCTCAACAGAATTTAGTGAAGACATACAATTTTTCTACTTGCATGCTGCCATGGGAAACCATTTCCCCTAGGGAATTAATTTAAAAATACCATTTAAATGCAGGGACCGAGAAAATTGTGGGTCTTGCATGGTTATTCTATGGAGCCCTCACTGAGAGGATGCTTGGCTCAGCATGTCATGGATTTGTACACCAGACCCACACAGCCCATTCTCTACCTCTATTTGTAACTATATACCAAAGTCGGCAACAATTTGTACATCTTGGGTAAGTTATTTTCCTGTTCATGTTTTCTCTCCTCCCCTGCATGCGTCACACTGGTTTTTCCTGAGATAAAATGTTTCCAATGCATGAATCACTGGAGGGTTTGCCAACACCCAACCACAACTGCCAATAACATTCTAACGTTTCTGCCATTCTTGGTCGCACTGCACAAACCTTGTCTTAACATTAAATTCTACCCTCCACAGGTATGGCCTATTTCATCCCAGTGGAGGGACACACTTAAAAAATAAGAAAAAAATTATTACTCAATTGACATCATTTCTTCAGATTTTGTACACTGTACATTGCCACAGTAAAACTTAACCCATTATAACATGTAAGTTTGTCTCATTCTCAGACTGCCTATATTTGAGTTCACAGCCTTTAATAGTAAAATAGATAATATAGTTGCATTGTAGTCAACCATGGCTGATGGAGTAGGGCAGCAAAGACAATGCCTGCTGGTCCAGACACAGTCCAACCACATTACTGCGAGAGTCCATAAATTAACGTACACACCTAAACATGCACTACAAATTAAGGCCCACTTTGGTACTGCGCCGCAGACGGCGTAACTGTTGATTTGGAAAAGGAGACACGGAGATGCTGGGCGTCTCCTAATTGGTAGTTGTGCAAGGCCTGCAAACATACAAGAAAGGGGCACAGTTTTGGCTGTATCTAGATGCTAGATTTGGTGAAGGACACGCGAAGATGGCTTGAGTTGCCCAGTTCATAGTTGTGGAGATTCTGAAAGAAAGCAGAACAAGAAAGTGTTCCTAGTGACAGCCAAGACCAAGATAATAGCAGAAAGTGAAGTGTATGATACAGTGTGACATAAAAAGTGAGATATGCCCTGTGTTCTGTACATAGTGCCAATCCATGAGGTGAATCTTATGTACACTGCAGTGAAACATAAGGCCAGCCCTTTATACACTGGTGAAATGCAATGCTTCATGTACACTGAACTGCAATATTTGGACTTCCTTTTGTCCCCAGCTGTGAAACATATGGCTTAACCTGTGTACACAATAGTACAACACAGCTTGCCATATGTACACTATTGAGACCAATGTCCTGTCCTGCATCCACCAGTGACATGGCTAGCCCTAGAATATTCTGGTGAGGTGTACAGCTTGCCCTGTATGGCCAATCCTATATACACCACGGGAACTGACCACACAGTGAAACATGGTTTGCTCTTATGCCACACTGAACTGGCTGTGTGTATAGTGCCAGACTGAGCCAGCCAGTGAAATGTGAGACAGCTGGGCAGCCTTGCCATGCCCACTATCACAAGACACAGCCAACCCAGCATACACACCACCATGAAACAATGTAATGAAGTAGAACACAGGGAGAATCATGAATACAGTGAACTACAAGATGAATCTGAAATATACTACAGTAAGATCTTAAAGCGAGACCTGGGCTCAACCATTGCACAATAAGCCAGCAGTTCTATGGTGTGTCCATTACCCACCACCTTGCCACAGCTTCTGCACACACAAAAACAAGAGGACTACAGGCTTCCAGCTGTAAGTTGGCAAGATCACTGTGTCCAAGTGTTCTTATGTGTGTAGAACCCTGAGTGTAAAAGGTCACACTGGACGGCTGGCTCCAGCAAAGGAGATCCCTGGTCACACAGGAGAAACACAGTGAGATAGTTCACCCTAAGTTGGTGTCCGATTCATTTTGGAAACAGACTCACAGATCACCCATTACACTACAACACGTGACCTCCCAAGCCTTTTTTCAAATGAATAGTGACCACACTTTGGGTCCAACTAGAGATTTCATGTCAGTTGAAAGATATTCAATGACTAGAAACAGAAATTTCAAGTTCTTTCAAGAACAGTACTGATCAAGAAAAGTAACAAACATTCATGACACAATATACTTTGATAAATTTTATAAAATTCACAAATTCAGTATTTTTAAACTTGATTTTGTAATCTTTGTCATTTCTTACAACTAAGTTGAAATTTTACCTTATAAATCACACTCAGACATCACAAAACAATGATTTACAGTGCATATATACAATAGTGCCACTCTCAGGCTGAAAATCTAGTGTATTCTCATAGCGTACCTTTCTTGCATTCTTCCTGAACTTGTGTAACTTACCTCACACTTTTTCCTGATCTTAACTTGTCCTTCTATTCCTAAATCTTGGACCTTGCTTTAGCACCTGTCTTACACCTTCATTTTTCACATATACCTGTATGTCTGTGGACCATAATTGTGTCTTTACATTGAGCAATATTTCAATGAGCCTCCCTTTTGCAAATTTGACAATAATCTGACTATTTTAATAACTTTCCTCAATTCCCTTATATTGTGAAGATGTTTACTTTATTTCTATGTTTATATTTTACACATATGATTTTTAAACCTGTTAAGTTACACTATCAACCTGTCATCAGCCTTTCATGTTTTTGTTTGACAAATATATACATCTAAGCATTTGTAACAAGTTCTCAATGTTTCTTCATCTATGACTCCATTTCTTTATTCCCAGCCTGTTTATGTATATGCTGATCACCTGCCTACCAGCTCTACATGTTCAAGCTTCAATGTCTGCATGCTTTTCACCTGCATACCCTTTGTGCTTCTGAATACCTGAAGATGCAAGCATATACTTACCTGTTACCCGCATATGTACAGCTAATAGTCAACTGTGCTGTCTAACACCTGTGGATCTAGCTGGGTTGTTCTGCACCTGCAGTCTGCCACCCTCCCTGATACATGTGTATTTGTGAATCTTACCTCATACCTCACACCTTATCTCACATCTCTTTGCCAGGCAACCTGTCCCAGACCACAACCTTAACTGCCTCTATATCTAACAGCTTATTTAACACATCACTCCCTCATACCTTATCCCATATCTTTGTGCCAGAGTTATCCCACAACTGTTTCTGAAAGTATATCCCACATTACTAACCCTAACAGCTTATGTCACACCTGTGCCTGACAGCTTATCCTACACCCATCACCTCTAGCAATATACCTTCCATATGTGTCCACCTTTATTTCTATCATCATACTTACTATCAATGCACTGACTGCTTCCTCTACCGAACTCAGCTGTATCAGTGCCATTTTCCGGTCTTTCCTGCAAATGAAAACAAAATTTACATTCATATGTACACATTTTTCATGAGCAACAAGTCCATCAATTGAAGTCTAGGCCTGGGTGTGTTAAGTACCATGTTACAGTCATCTGAGACAAGTGCATTACCCATGGAGCAAATGTACTCGTCATTTAAGATTACCAAGAATGAGTCCACTGCAGCAGTTTACCAATTCTTAACTACGGTGAATATAATAACAGCTCATACAAGTTTTATGTCACACAAATTTCAAGGAATCTGGAATACTGCATTCATGAACTCAGCAGAAGAGATTTGGAGGAAAGTACTATGATCAACAAATCCAATTAATCTGCTAAAGTCTGAATCATAATGGGGTGGGGTGGGCAAAGGTTAAAAACATGCTTGTGAAACAAGTGTTAACCCTCTGATCCACAACACATCCCCACTCATAATAAAAAATATTCAAGTACTCACTGAAAGAATTTAAATCCTACAATTGTGCCATATTTGGAGAAAAGGTCATTGATCTGTTCCTCTGTAACAGTGGGTCTGTAAGCATAAAAACATATACATTCTACAGAGTCCACTGGTTGCTGCGCTAACATAGGAATCATTTGCTGAAAAGCTTTGCAACAGGAAAAAAGAATTTACAAGATGCACTCATCCAGTAAATGTTGCCTTTGCAATCATAACAGTCCATTATCGCCTGACCTAACCATATATTTGCACACTCCTACTAAGTCTGAAAATGATCTGGTCTATAAATTTGATAAAAACAGACATAAATGTGCACTAGTATTCCACTAGTAACCTTGCTAACATGTACCATCACTGATCACTATAAATGTAACTTTGAGAATGTTCCAAAATAAATGAACGACAGAAGTGACATCTGGTGAACAACTTTGGTGGAGACTGAGTCAAGCCACTGTAGCACCAAAGAGAATCCAGCACGTAGGTCAGCGTCAAAACTCAGAATTATAAAAACAACACAAAAGTCTATTAGAAATGTAGAAAACTGCAGAAACTTCAATGTAAGCTTTGACTGATGGGTCTACCTTTGCACATACACAGCTCCTGTGACCCTGAAAATGAGGTCAAGGTCATCAAAATACAACCAAGTCAAGAAATGGCATCAAGGTGCAAATGAGGTAAATCTGAGTTACAGGTGGCCAGTAAGTCTGGAGATATTGTGTTCATATATATACACATGGTTGATGGATGAAACCAAAACCACTGACAAGAGCCATGGACACACAGATGGACTGACATCCCAAACACTCTCCCCCCTTGGGGTGGACCAACAAAAAATCACAGCATCAACTGTTGGGTAAATTATGGTCTTGGGTCAGGGTACCCAGAAGTGTTCCAATACAATTTTGACGCAGCTGGCCAGAGCAGATTTTTAGATTGCCCCCACCATATCCACTTTCTGAGATGATGAAAAGATATACTCACGGAATGTTTGAGAGGTGGAGTGTAGCAGATGGAGGGAAAATATTGTGATGATTCTTGGAGTTTGGTTTTTTGAACCTGTGCAGTGGTGAATTTGTGTAGTCCTTTGTCAGACCAGCATCCTGTAAGTCAAAACAAATGTATGTCAAGTATAACAAAGCCATCGGAAGATAGGAATATGCTGACAAAGGCACAGATTAGTAATCTCAAATGTTATGAACATGATCCAACACTACTTCTCACATTGCAATACATATTTTCCAGAAAATGATTTTTCAAATGCACGAAAACAGAGACTACCTGTTCTCATACATACCATTTCACCCTTTCACTGCCAACTCTATCTTAGTCAGTATTTGATGGAAGATGACCGTAAACTGCACTAGGAGTTAACTAATGCTCAAAAGGCTAGCAGTCAAAATGAACAATGATACAACCGCAATTTCAATCTCATGTTCTACATTTATTACTTTCAGCTGAAATGGTGAAGCTCATTACTAAATATGTCAGGCAGGCAAGATTCATTTCTCCTCTCTTTTTTTTTCATTGATTATTTTTGGAATAGTAACTGTGAGGGCAACTTCTTTCGGAAATCAATAAATTCTTTTCAAGAAAAGACAAATTATTGTCAGGGAATTAAAATAGAGACGAGACTCACTGGTTGTCCCTCCTTCGGCATCTGGACCACTGAGTGCTTGGACAGTGCAACCTTCATAGGCTTTCCGTACATTTTCACCTTATCCAGGTGTGTCATGGCTGCAACATAAAATATGCCCCTATAATCCTACCGCCTTCACAAGAAACCAACAGTGTACACCAAAAACCCATGCTGTCGCTATCCCATAACCATCCTGTTCATCATAGCTCACTTTTCACAATTTCCAAAAATAACAGTTCAATGTGCATAATTGGCAGTTTTACCTAATGATATGTTCATTATCAAATACAAGTACCACTTTTCTGATGTACATGTTGATGCATTTTTCTGAATAAGTTTACCAGTGTTTTAATACACAACACTTGTATGTTAAGAAGGCCCAAACTTTCGCAATGCAACCTATACCTATGCTTCAGTAGAGTCCTTATGCAATGTGCACTCACAATGGAGATCATATTCCACTAGTCAAGAGTTTTCCCTTGGGAAAAATTAAGGCTTTCCTTTTTACCCAAGTCCAGCAGTTGGGCTGTGCCCAGCTGCTCCAACAAGGTAATATGGGCCCAGCATTTCTACCATATTTTGGACAAAATATACTTTAATGGAAGCTTTTTTAAGCTTTATGGTGCTGATAAGCTTTAAAGCTTCAGGGACAACCCTGCTTGTATAATCCTCATGTCAGGTTCTCTCAGACATTCCTTCCATGCATGCCATATGTAAAACCAAGTTACTGCAGTTAAAAAAAAGTTCATTATGCATTGCCTGGCAGGTCATGTTAAAGCTGCCATTGTGCCAGCTGTTGAATAACAAAACCACTCCATATGTATGCTAATACTTCAAGGAAAGCTGTGTATGTTAACCCTTTTAGTGCCAAATTAAGGACCGAGTCAACAGCTTTTCGCCCAATGCACACCGAGAAAAGATGCTGACCTGGAGGGAACTACAGGCATACTGGTACTTGAACGACAAGTCTTTTTACCAGGAATGCAAATATGGGATCCTAATGATAATTCAGACAAGTTTGACTTAAGTAGATTGACTTAAGACATGATTAGCAATGAAAGAGTTAAGAATATGTACATGCACATCCTGCCTTCAATCTAGGTACATCTATGGCAAAATGAGGGACTGGTATGAAATTAATTGAATTTTAAGTACGGCTCACCAGTGTTGGCTTGGCTACCATCTGTAAACTGTACCAGTGCATTGTCCTTTTTGTTGAACATGATCTTCACACGTAATACATCCCCATATACACCTAGATAATCAGAAATATAAGGTTAATTGATTCACATGCCACAAACTTCCCTCCCCAGGGATTTTAGTACAAATAATGCAGAGCAAAGAAACAAACAAATGAAATGGAAATGTCTATAAATCATCTAAAGCTAGATGTAGACGCAGTTATATGATATGCTACTTTGCACACACGTCAGATTAATACGGCAGAAAGTCAATACAAATATATAGTACAGATATTTTTGTGGCTGTAGCGACCCAGCCAGTTATGAAGAAACACTGAGAAAACTGAGAAGATCTGAGTGGAAAGTGACTTGCTGTCTATATTACCAATTAGGCATGCCACATTTTATACATCTGACAGTGTCTATTTTTAATCATGATCTCACTAGGTGTTTGTTTATGCTTTTTGTTTGTTTGTTGTCTTTTAAAAAAAGGTAATCCAACACCATACAAAACTAGGATGTTAACTGGCAACAAGTGAGAAGAAAAGATTTAAAAGAGCACCGCTTACACAAGAGTGATATGCCAAAGTGACCATGCTCTCAGAGTTATATATGCTGGCCAGCCTCCATACAAACACACGTGACAGCAACACAGAAAAATATTACATCTCTGTGTCCTTGGCTCTCTTCCAGCCATTTTTATTTATTTTATGCTCACTGTAAATTAGCTAAGTCTAGTTTCTACAGACAAGAAAAATGAAATAAACAGTGCTTACAAACGTACCAAAAAGGGTAAAGAGAGCGTCGGGCGTGACCATCTAGAGTCAGAGCAAGTTATAGCAGAGCGGAAGGAAGATGATTGGAATGTCCGAGCGGAACGAATAGACAGTCCACATGGATACACCAGCGGAATGAGTGTGGGACGGGAAAAAAAAGAAAAGGGAATAAAATCATTGATTGTGAATCATTGTGAAAATTATCGGATTACAAATCACACACTGATCAACTGTGACAAATGCTAAGTCTAGTTTTGTTCCTAGTACATAATGTCTGCTCCACAATTAAAATCTGATGTTGGTGTCATATCTTGATTAGTCATTAGGTGTCATCATGTTTTTGGAAAGGTCCTGCTGTTGCTAGGCAAGATGTCATTACAGCATGCACTCTGGTATCTTACATAGGCATGCACATGTCAAATTCACACTACAATAACACATAAAAGACATCATCAAACATTATCAAGCATTTCAAAGTGACAATTATGGAAAGCATTAAAGCATGCCCATATATTGTAACCATTACTCCCGCCTAGTAAACACTGGTGTCCGCATGCCCAGAATCTGACATGGACAAAAACATCCCACAACAATTTACAGGTGCACCGTGGAATCAAAGATGAAAATAAAAATCAAACTTGATCAAATGTGTGAAAGCATTATATTACAAAGCTGCTGAAATACACTGAAAACAACAAGTCAATCAGTCTACAAAAAGCCCTGAAGCACAACAGTGTCAAAGAAACAAAGTTGTGAATGAGACAGTCTGAGCTATTTAACCAACAGTAAGGTATTGGTGCATTTAATCTAGTGTTATATGCCTAACTACATACAGCAGTAGAAGAGACTTTGTAGTCACACATACTTATTTACACTTGACAAGACACCCCCTTAACCATTCATTGATTACGAACCCATGCAACAATTACACATCAGGGCAGTGACCCCATGAGTACTCAACAAAGCTCTCTATAACGTTAATTTTGCACCTTTAGGAATTGTGCATTTTATTTAAAGCCAAAACAACAGATGCCACGGGTTATATACTTAATAGGCCCAAATGAGAGCATGTGATACTTGGAGGTACTGCCTTGAACTTCTTGTGTGTGAATCTGGGACAGCCCCACCCCTCAAGCCCTGCAATCTTAAGTGCAGTTAAAAGATTTTTCGTCCAAAGCATTTGTCTCTGAACAATCAGCAGTCAATTTTCTTTCCATAGAAACATTAGATGTACATTTTTTTTTTTTTTAACTTGGGAAAGAAACGCGTGGCTGGCCCAGGAACCAATGTGCTGTGACACCTTGTGATGACCTGCTATTATCAACACTGGTTGCCATGACAACCAGCCATATCAGCACTTGTTGTCAAGGCAGCAATGCTGTCTTCGCTAGAGACAGTGCCCGAATAATCTCTCATGTGCACCTTATTTTCTACAAGAATGACATAGCTGTAGATTTAATATGAAATACAATGTCAAAATTCTAAAGTAGATAAAAGAAAGTACAAGAAGATGACCCACACCAATGATCAGACACCAGAGCTGTTAAAATACTGAAAAGGAATCAATTAATTGAGGAAGTAACAAAGAAAAGTTGACAATATCTATACCCATAAGAATATAAATTTCACCTTGTTAAAGACAGTAATGGAAATGAAATACCCAAACCCAAGATGTATATCAAAATGAGAAAATCGAGCTCTGTCTCTACATTCAACAGGACACATGACCCCTTTAATTTGTAAATCTTTGGCTGCCAACATTTGTCGTGTACATGAGATAAAGTGTGGCCAAGATGACAGTTTCTCTATGGTGGGGTCATACATGGTGCAATCACATTGGCTGGTGGTGTGGCAGTGTATGGTGTTACACCATAATGGTGTCAGGTGTATATGTGGGTTGGTGTGGGGTGGTACCTACCTGCTCGTTCAGGTTGGACACCAATAACACCCCTCCCTGTTGTAGTTGCCCTGGTAGGCGCATCCCAGCAGCTCCAACCGCAGCAGCAGGCAGGCCAAGGCCAAAAGGAACAGCAGCTGTGGACACAACAGAAAGATGAACATCAGGTTAACATGGAATGACCCTGGGGTGGGGCCAGCTACCATACCCATGGTATGGCAGCCTCTACCTAGTGTTGTCAGGTGACCCACAACGGAGTAAAATAATACCACAGAGACATAAAAGACATGCTGAGAAGAAACGGTGATGTAGAGCAAACACACGCTATATCTACAAAGTAGACCTGGTTGACATCATCTGCTTTACATCTCAGCACACAAGAAAGCATTTTGCATCTAGCATATCTTGATATTTTCTCCATTTCACTTTGTTATTTTCCTTTTAAATTGCTATTTCATGAGAGCTTTTACTTTTAACACAAAGTCAGAAACAGCACGGAGGTGGTGCCAGCATAGTGTTAACTGGCTATATCTAGCTGTTATTACTACATTTGTCAACAAAGAAAGAATAAATGGTAATGGAGAGACAGGACAGTCAAAAGACAAGTCGACATGCAGACTGCAAAATGCTTTGTCAAAACAAACCTACCTTGTAGTGCACCTAGACCCGCTAAAATAGGCAAAGGAAAACACCGTTAGATCAACCATGGAGCTGTCTGTCCCCAGTCGAGGAAAGCCAACTAAATACACAATGACTGTTTTGAAGCCTTCTGCCTAGGCTGACTTAGTCTGGTCTTCTAAACCATTTTCCACCAATCAACCTTCTTTCCTAATCATTTTGCTCAAACTTTGCATCTTTCTCTGAGATGTACCAATACAAATATTTATGGAAAGCTCAAATTTAAGTTTATATTGGAATAACAAAATAAAGGTAGACAAATATTAACATGATTCAGTTTTTAGCATTGGTGGTTGGTAACTATGTGAACCCAGGCTTTAAGGTTCGAGTGGCAGTGCTAGACAACGGTGGATGCTCACCTGATTGGGACAGACTGGATCCAGGAAATGCTGGGGCTCGCTGCGGCCAACTGTATCCATCGTGGGCTTGACTCAGACCAACTGGCATGCAACCCAAGCAAAAAATACATCAGGCCAAACATTTAGAAAAACAAAAGGCCGTACCTGTTGGTCTTCTGTCTCAAGGGTAAGCCTTAGTGACCCCACACACAAACCAACACTACTGACGCATTTTCCAGTAACGTTTGGGTAGTTTGATTATACTGGTTTTTATTAAGACAGGCACCAGACTTGAATTGCACCTCAGCGCCCCCAGGTGAGATAAGATAGAACTTGTGCCAAACTCTACTGGATACATGACATTGGTAGCAACTATTGCAACATGCAGCTCTCCAAACTGGTTAAGACTTAGTGATTCAAGCAGCAACTCTGCCATGCAGGTCTTAGGTTTATTTCAACTCCATCAGCAGTTAATTTCAGCCATGTTAATCAAGCATTGTAGGTGGCGCTACTTGTGTACTCATCCAGTGCAGTTAAACAATTGTCAAAATGACAGAACTCCATGCTTATTAGTTTACATATGTTACATCCAGTACTTCCACTCTCCAATCAGTTATATGAGAAAAAGTATTTTACTCGTGCAAAAAAAAAAAAAAAAAAAAGATAAAATAAGCAGTGGTAACCATGGTAACAATGCAAAGTTCTCAAGATGCTGTGAGGACTGGGTGACTGATGTTACTTGTGTGCTGATTTTATTTGCATCAATCTTATTAATACACACGTGTACAGCTACAAAAACAGCATAATCTAGTTAAAAAGTATTTGTAATTATCATGTGCATTAGGCCTTGTTAATATATTGAAAAATATCTACACACAGAAAAAACACAAAACAAAATGAACTTATTACATACCAAACAAAAATGTTAAAATGTATAAGGTATACACATGACACGTGTACAATAACTACTTTTATTATCTCACCTGGGATCAGATTTCACATAATCTAGTCAAGTTAGTAAGTCATACAGGCAACTAGTGCCATGTTAGTTCTGACTTATTCACTTTCCGATGATATGAGCAAAAGGGTAGATATTAAATAAAAAGGACCTGGAAAAGACCAAGTCTTGTTACATAGAAGACAAAACGAGACTGGAAAATCCCAAACACCACAGAATGACTGCAAAACAAATCTACTGGTGCACAGTGCAAACTATTTGAGGACGAGCAAGCAAACAAGAGACAAGGATGGTTAGCAGTGGTTCTGTACCATAAAGCGGCGTACCTCCCGCGGTGGTGGCGCCGTACGCTGTTAGTGTGGGTCCAAAACCTGGCACAGTGGCAAACGGTGACGTCAAAACACCAGGGGTACCTTTGACACATCCATAAATAATTGTCATGCGATTAATTCAAAACTCAGGCCAACCCATTAAAAGCTAACTTCTGATTTTTGTTTTGTTGGTGTTCTTTTTCCTTTTCTTTTCCTTTTTCTTCTTTTTTTCCTTTTGTTCTGTTTTTTTTTTTTTTTTTTTTTATAAGAAAGGAAAGGGTTGGTTAAGTTACCAAATAAAAGTGAATACATGAAGCCAGCCGACATCTGTAGACAATGTTTTTTTATCATAAATTTTTTTAATTATTTTCAAAATTGCAAAACTCAACGAAACAGATTCCATGTAAAAAAAGTAATACCTGAACACCAATATATTTCCCCTCCCTGTAATTTTAATAATTGATTCTTCTCTTGATGATTTTTTTTTTTTTAAACTTTATCCTCCCCCCGAACTGAACTGCAATTTTCCTTAACTGCATCACATGGAATCTACAGATGAAAGCTCAACTTGTGTGTACAGAAGAGATCTATTAAAAGTGGGTGAAGTGTCTTGTTTTACATGTGGCATGCTGATTATATTCTCCAACTATGGAGGAAGGAAACAGAAAGGTAGCAGTCAGGATAACACCGCCCACCCCCACTCCCATCCCAACCCCACAGCAGGTAGTTAGCCATTTAAGCGTGAAGTCAAAGCGAACTGGACACATATAGAAAGAAACGTACCCTAGGTAAGTGGTAGGGACAGGACAGTGTAGTAACAGACCAACAGGTGGCGCCTTTCGTACATGATACAAAGTAGCCATAGACCCAAGTATTTTTTTTGCGCGAGGTCACGCAACTAGCACCAGGGCACATTCACACAGTAGCTGTCATAAAGCCTGGCACTCACACTCACTGACACTGGCTTCCAACAAATACCAACATCCTTAAACTATTTACATCTACAAAACAATGAATATATATGTCCGTCAAGAATGTGTCCATACAAGCGATGCAAACAATGAGTATATGCTGTCTTCATTGCACTGATTATGTGATGTATTCATTATAATCCTGTCCAGCATTTTAAGTGACCAGTCATAGGTGTGGCCAGTCAGCATATGAAATGCTGTCCAGAAGTGGATGTGGTGGAGCCAGTGTCAGCCCCAGTTTAGACTGATAATCAAGACAGCAAAGATACAGATACCTGAAGTAGGACCAGGACAGACTGAAGAGCTCCCACAGCACGGAAGCAAGGCTGAAAACTTGTGTGGTAAATTGTCTGTACAGTTTGCAGAGTGTGGGCTGCCAGTGTGCACACTGTAGACACATCAGTGTGCACACTGCAGCGCCCCCTGTGAGCTGGTGTGTGTACTGTTGCACTGTGTCCACTGAAGCGCACACACCAGCACACTACCTGCTGACATCAATACTGCAGTACCCATTTGCCCTCTATTACACCGTGCAATGTAACTCAGCAGCAATTTTGTTCAAACCTTTTTTTTTTTTTTTCTTTTTTTCAAATTTTAGTAAATTAAAGGTATTCTGAGTATTTCCAGCCATGATTCTGTAAGAGTTCACAGTATAAAACAAGACCACAGGAGCCATTCCTTCCACTTCATGCCGCAAAGCTCACCTGAACACAAAAACAGACATTTGATTGTGCATGTCAGCCATTAACTGGTTTTTAAAATGGCTCTTAATTATTTGACGATGCAGTACAGAAAGTTTATGCCTCTGTTACCTTGCACAGTTGTACGTGTACATGTAAATTTACACATACTGCAAAACCTGGTACATAAAAAACCTTTTTGCAGTCCGCACTACACAACATCGGACAGAAACATCAGATGTACCTTAAAAAAAGTTCTCATTATAATGATAATAAAATCCAATGGAATGTGTTGCAGCTGTATCATAGATGTGCCAGCTTCTGCCGGGCAAATTGGGTCACATGCAGATGATTGTTGTTACTGCAGCAGTTTTTATTGTGGGATAGGTTTATCAACATGCAAAAACTTGAACCTGGGGTCAAACATGATGAAAAAAAGGTCAGACATGATGACACAAAGCATACATAGTTATACACATTTCAGTCTTTTGAAGACTTGTAAATAAGTGCAGACTGGAATAATTTGAAACCACTAGGAGACAGAATAACAAGTGTGGCTCAAGTCCTGTACATGTACACACTTCAAAATGGCAAATGAAGCCTCACAACACTTTTTTTTCTTTCTTAACCCTTGAAGTACTAATTTCCAGACTGAGTCAACTGCTTTTCTTTGCACATTGTGTCAGAGTGCACCAAGGAAAGCTGCTGACCTGGACTAACTACTTCCTCTGAAATCTACAAATTTAGATTATTCTGATACTCAAATGAGAGGCCTCTGCACCAGGAACTTGAAGGCCACACAATTTTAATAATTCAGATAAGTATGGCTATTGTTATCACCAACACTCACTGTTAACTGCAATTACTGGATACTAAACTCCCCACATGTTGCAGGGTAGAGCTGTCTAAATGCAACACTCAGTATCTGAGGCCTAAATTAATAATTTAATCTGATAAATCTATTACACATTTTGTACAACATTGACACAGACAATCTTAATTCACAAGTTCAGACTCAACATATTGTGAGACTCCATTCCATCACAATTCATTTTCAAAAAAGATGAACACACACAAACTAAATTACCAGAGATACTCTCCAACATGGACAAGGAAATACACAATCTTTTACATCAAATGTTGCTTGTGCATGTGTTAATCACAAATCATGAGCAATATATAATCTGACTGTAGCACACAGTACAGAGTTAAAATCAATGCAGTACCTTTGCATTACATAAAATTGAACAACTGTTCTTTAACACTGTAACAATTGGTCTTGATTATATGGCATAAGTATGATCTAAGAGATTTCCATAAATGTATATAAGTAAAAAAATTATGTGTTGGTTGCAATGTCAAGGTTATTAGAAAAAACATTTTATCTCTACTTCAGAATTTTTTGACTAGATCAGTCATTTGATTAAATTTTTCTACATTCGTTGCATTCTGTTCATCAGAAATTGGTTGGTATATTGCTGACAGGAATGTTTCAGTTTTGAAATTAAGAAATAGTTAAACATGATTTTTTGGGGGGGGGGGGTAGTCAGAAAATTATGGACGTCAAACTTTGTGGATCTATAATTGTATGCTTCAATATATATATATACATGTTGTTCATCACTTCTGTATCACTCAAGAGCATACAGATGCACAACTTCACACTAGATTATGCAACATGAAAACATTCTGACACAAACTATTGGAATTCCATTATACAGCAGCTGAATCAATATACTGAACCACAGCTTAGTTTTAATGATTTTGGAAGATATAGCTCATATGCAGTTTCCCAGTATCTCAAAAAGTGCCTTGGACTATATGTCTGTCACAAGTTCTATCTTTAATTACTAATACAGTAAAATCCCCTTCAATGTAGAATCCATGCCACACAGAAATAAGCAATTTTTTTCTCATGTTGACAAAAAGATGGGAAAAAAAAACAAAATACCAAAAAAAACCTGGTCAACTGTTGCAGTCCCAGTCTAATGGCTCTGGAACAAGTTCTGCTTGAAGATAAGTGCCACTGCTTTCAAAAAACTGTTGTGCTGGGAATGCACTTTCAACACAAGTTGCACAAACATTGATTTGGAATGTGACTACAAGCCAGTGTACAATCTATAAGGGCAGACTGAAGTTACATAGGTAGACTAAAATCTATAGACAGACTCAAATCCACATGGGTATACTGTTCAACTAAGGCAGTGTCAGTATGTGCTGGCAAAATAACATGGACTCACCTCCAAAACCCAAGGTTGGCTCCACTTGCATACCTGGTGTGTCCCCGGAAGGTAGGTTGGGGTTAGTGTAGTCACGACTCTTGTCATTATTATATTTCACATTGAGGCTAGGCAGCTTGGAGAAGTCAATGCGCAGGGTACAGCAGCCATTGTAAATATTCTGACCATTTAGCGACTGCAAAATATAAATATGGACAACGATTAGACCTTCCCATTTTTCTTTCACATCAAAAGGTTAATTAATGAACAAGTATTTCCAAGACGGAGTTTTCTATCAAACAGACTTTCAAGATTGGCAGCAATGCATGCAAGTTTTGAAGATTTGCATAAAAATCAAATATATCACTGAACACAAATTTGGAAACCTGATGCTTCCAGCTGCCCATGGGCCCCCCAAAAAGATGCACTGAATATTGCTGCCATCTAGTGTACATTGACAGTACTAAAAGACATTGGTTGTAGAAGAAGCCAATGATTCCACCCTTAAAAAGTTTAAATTTGTACAGTTTCTGACCAGGATGTCCGAAGCTATTTCCACCTCCACTGGCCATATCCACTCAAGAAGAATGTGCAGTACCCAACACTAAAACCTCCACAGATACATCACAAGCAAATTTAAATTTTGCTACTGAAACCCTTAGAAAAAGACATTGAATATTTCACAGATGTCACATTTCTTAACCCATGTATCCCCTATAATTATACCCTGATGTCCCAACCTGTGACTTGCTACATTCATACATCTTAAATATTTTTGATTTCCCAATGCAAAACATTACTGACAGCCTGGGAAATTTAGATGATAAAGACTTCTTTAAAGGGATTATATTGGCAGATAATGCATTGAGGTACCTGTGGTCATGTCTATGTGAATGCTTTCAGTCACATTATTGGTTGCTGCCATTCGAGATGCCCCAGTAATGCTTGAAACCTGAGTGATCTTGGGTGGAGCTGAAATGGACCTGAAGATGGGTAACTCCTGCTTGTCAGGTGATGCAACAGCTGACAACATTTGTTTTGCTTGTTTATTTATTTACTGTTTTTTATTACGTTTCAATTGTCACTTTCTGGGGTTTGTGGTTACGGCCACCTTGGTTGGGCTAAAAGCCAAAAAAACAAAAAACAAAAAAAAAAAAACAAAAAACAAAAACAAAAAAAACAAAAAACAAAAAACAAAAAAAAAAACATATGGAAAAAGCTGCATCTTGGGCCCAGTTAAGGCCATACAATAAAAATGACCCAAACAGTAAAACCTATGCAGTTTTATTATGAATCATGACTAGTAACTGTAAGCTGGAAAATTTGTTGAAAGCAGACGCTATCCCTGCTGTATGCTCAAACAGGGTAATCACTGACTGCTTGCATTATGTTAGCTCAGAAGCTATTCACTGCCTGCCTTGTGTTAGCTCAAGAGCTACTCCTGGCCTGTCCTGTCCTGTCCTGTCCTACACTGCTACTCACAGCCTACACTTGGGAATATTCAATGAGCTACAAGAAGCCAACCACAGCCTGCTTAACACTAAACACTGCCACTCAGTGCCATACATGACCAGTCACCACTTGCACTCATATGTGTCTGCCAAGCTAAGGCAAGTACACAAGTTATTTACAGTCACTATTTTGACCTGGCATTTTCTGTAAGTACCTATGTCACGCATACAAGACATGCAGGGTCAATAGTGCCTGCCCTTATACACGAAGGAAGCACCAATTGATACAGAAACTGAATACAGTGAAAATAAGAGTGGTTTGAGTGGGATGATATTGGATAACAATGCTGACCAACTGGCATGGAGCTGGGCGTGGCTCTACATGCAGCCATGTGATTAAAATAATTATCTTTGCACATATTCCCTTCTGAAAATATACGGAGAGTCAATGAAAAAGGCACAGCAAGCTTTATGCTCTAAATTTTTATTGTGTGTTCATAAATTACCCAGTTGATCATATATAGAAACTCTTTGATCACTTTGCTGGGAGCTAGAATGTTCAAGTGCATTGGCACGTGACAGCGTCGCTGTTGCATAAAGTTTTTTTGAGTGCTCTCTAATTCCAAAAGTCCCATCATAGTAGCAGGCATGGCCACCACCACAAGCTACACAGGCATTATATCTGCAGCACATGCTTTGGATCAGACACTGTACTCTTGTGTAAAGGGATTCAGTCTCACTCTTCTCTTCGACCTGGATCAGTTCTTGTCAGCCGGTTGGGTAGGGCATCCTTCTGGAAAGTCACAGTCTAAGTTGGTCCCTGGTCCGAGAGGTGCTCAGTTGGACTCATGTCTGGGAAAATGCTGTCCAGGACAGAGAACCCACATAGTTGGCCTAAAAAAGCACCACAGTCGAACAGGCCATGCGCGAACCTGTGTTATCTTGCTGGAACAAGTCAATGTTTGGGTCGTTCTGAAGAAAGGGCAGGAGATGTGGCTAAAGAATTTCGTTGATATACTGCTGAGTGGTCAAAGTGCAATCCACCATCACCAGGGGAGTTTTGTGATGCATAGAGATGCAAGCCCAAAATATGATGTTGTCACTACCCCACTGGCTAGCTTGATGCATGTAACAGTTGACATGCGTTTCACCACCTCTGTGCCACACACATTGCTGGCTGTCAGCCCTTTCTAAGCAAAAGTGGAATTCATCTGAGAACAGGACATCTCTCCATTGTACCTGGTTCCAACAGGCATGTTGGTGGGACCATGCAGACAGCTGTGATGGCAAGCAGGGGTTAACTGATTTCCAATTTCCCCTAAAAGGTCGACTGGTGCTCATATGATTCTCCTGCAAACGTCATCTCACTGTCAGACCGCTTATGTGGGGGTTGCGTCTTCCGGGTGTTTCTCTGGCTGTACTGCTTGCTGTCCAAGATCTGTGTGAAAGATCGAGGAGTCTTACCTGCCTATCTTGTGCCACTATGGTAACTCTTTCACACCCTGGATGTGGCCCGTTGTCTATGGACTCTGTATCCAGATGACAAGCAAACAGTTTGCTAATGGGGGAATGAGCACAACCCATTTGACACATCACCTCTGAATAGAATGCCCATCCTGTATCATCCCTGAGGAGAAGTGGTGGTCAGCAATCCTGCTGTATGAAAGTGCTATTTCGGCATTTTTCTGACAGCCTTTATACAGTGAATGGAAGCCACTCTTAAAAATGACTCCATAGATAGAACTCAACGACACGTCAGCTTCCTTCGATGAAATTATGCATTACATGTCAGGATGCAATAGTGTGTGCCAAGACAAAGTTGCTTGATTAGTCCACAGCCAGGGTCAATCAGGACTTCTAATATAAGGCTTAAACAGAGCTATGCCCTCTTAAAAAAATTATACTGAAGAAAAAATATTTCTGCATTTTCACTGACTGTCAGTATATGACGCTGAAAACATGTAACGTCTGAATCCACTATCCATACTTTTATCTTACTTCACTTGTATCATTTAACTCTACACAAAATAACATTGTGTAAATTCATTTACAAATTAAACTCCTGCATTTCGATTCACATCGAGGAAAGGTTGAGGCCATTTACTGCGTGAGCCACTAATGTGGCTCACGCAGAATGGCCTTGACAGCCCTGTCAGTGCGTTTGTCCATGTGAATCAAAATTATGCGTTCAATACTTATATTTACATCTATCTGAATAAATATCAGTTATAAATCTGCCAGAAAATTGTTAAAATCTTACTAAATTCAATCACTACTACTTCGTTGTAGTTGGAGTAAACATGTTGGACAGAACAACAATAACAAACGATGACATCTAATGGTAATCAAAGGCACTGACACATAAAATATAGTTCTTGAGAGAAACATTTTATTCAATCGATTCTTTGTTTTTCTCTATTCAACTTACCATAGAATGAGAAACTTATTGTTAACAATTAATGTTAAAGGATGAAAAGATCATCCCTTTGCACAAACTAGACAAATTTATGTCACTGAACTGGCCGATGTGCCATGAATTAATGATAGCTCTGTGATGCGGCTCTGGGTGACAATGTTAAATGTGCCGGCTGACATAACTTGATTTAATACAGACAATGGATTTATTGATTTCAAGGCAGCAAGAGGCACGACTTCAGAAGATGAAAGCAACCGAAATATTGGAGGGGCCGGAGCCATAAGTTGAAAGTTGAAGGGTTTGGGGCCCACATTGCTGGCAATGTAGTTGTTGGGTCAGGTCGTGTTTACAAAAGTAGTGCCACATCAAAGAATATATCTGTGCAACGTGATTCGCCACTGCAGTTCATGACTTTGCATTCATGAGGGCATGACGCGCAGGAAAAAACTTATCTCCCTAATTTTATACTATGGACCGAATGTCAATATTCTTTTGTGGTGCAAACTGTGATATGAAGAAGGATGTCCCTATGTCCACCAGGCAAGGTATAACTGAAATAATAATGTTAGCAACTTCTGACAATGCTACTTCACTGCTACGATCTAAAAATTTGTCTGTTTATAAATACTTATGCAACCTGTTACCAAAACTGATTCTTTGTCAAATTAAACCTTTGCTGCAGTCTCAGGTTGGACAAGACTGAAATGGACAACAACAACAAAACCATGGCAACAACAGATTATGAAGCCCCAGGCTGTACAGCATGACTGATGGTCCATCGACTGGGAAGGCTATCTGTCAGCCAGAGGGGCTGGGTCCTAGGTGGGTCTGTCCACTGGCGTCTTGGCAGATAAATGACATAACCAGGTAACTCATAGCTTCCATATACTGTATACACAGTTTGCCCCCTCCCCTTGCACCCAATCCATCAAACAGAAAGGTTCCTTTCCTGTGGCCCAAACAACCAAGCCTCATGCTTCAGTGGTACACAACAGATGTAACAATACCAGGGAATTAGTGATTAAATTTGAAACTCTATGGACATGTCATGTAGTGTTAGGTTCTCATCCTTCAATGACACATCAGTAACCACTGCAATTTGATTCAATTGACCAGTCTGCATTTATATTTAATACAGTAATCTACCAGAATTTCAATTTGTAGAATAAAGCGGAAACTTGCACTAATCAATTTTGAATGGTCTGGGCAATGCAGTGAGTGCTTTCCATATGGTTTTATCTGCTAATCACAATACATTGTAATCTTGTTAGTGTCCACAGCTTCAATATCATTATCTGCGCCCAGCATAACACAAGGATAATATATCTATAAACCATAACCATCCCGCACTTTCTCTTCCTTTAATGGATACAACTCTTTATCATCATATGAACTACCATTTGTTAATATTTTATAAATTTGATGATGAAGAAGGGCTACTGCATTGCATAATGAATTCAATACTTTGTCAATATTTTCCCCATGCTTCTGACAAGCACGGAGCCAAATGGCCAGTACCATATCTGTGTATATAGTCATGTCTGAATGATTCATGTCCGATGCATCACTTGTCCAGTGGGTGATACACTCCAACACTACCCCTCACTGCTAGCATGTGTCATATTTTTGACCCCTAATTTTTCCATTTGCCTTATCTTCTTTGACCTTGGCTTTAGATCCAAATTCTATTATTTTAACTCTTACTCTATACATTATTTTATATGACTATTGGACCCCTTGTTTTTTTATATTGCAGTCATTTGGGCTCTTTTTCATTCGCAATCAATTTGAGATCTACATACAGGGAGAACAGAGCCAGTATCAACACTAACCGGACATTTTACCATCAAAAGAATTCTTTGGTCTTTACTGCACATTGTATTGGTGACTACAGAACACATTGCTTTTAATTGGCGGCTGGCTCTAACTATGGGTGATGTGTTTGTAAATGTTTGATGTGTGTAAATGAGGCAGTCTGCAGGGAGGCAGCCACATAGCACTCTACTAATCTGGCCAAACAATGCCGTCTATTTACTCTAATGGCAACCTACACGTCACGGCTCCACAGTTTGTTCCACACAAAGCGTCCCTAATAGCATTGCTCCCTGAGAAATACCTCTAAAATGTTCCATGTCCCATTGCTGGCAGTGTGACTGCAGTGCTGTTGACAGGGGATGCTGAGCTGGAACCGCACCATATTATATTATGTAGACATTACAAAGAGCTGCATGCAGGCAGACCCTGTGTCTGCTGCCTGAATGAGCGGCAACTGAGACTGGCACCCACAGCTCTGATCGTCCCTGTACTGGCTGTATGGCACTCTTCTCCCTCTGGCATTCACAGCACCTCTCTGCCTCTGTCATTAAGTGCATCCACTCTTTCTTCCCTGTATGGCCCTGCAATACTTTCTTGCCATAACATCATTGCATCTATACCAGTGGCTTCCTCTCGTCTCATCTTCACTCCCTTCAACTTCTACAAGGTACATCAGGGCCTCAGATCTGTAACGCCATCAGTCTTTTTTTTTTTTTTTTTTTTTTTTTTTTTTTTTTTTTGCAAGAGTTCATCCATGTTACTAGCTTAGAGAGCCATCCCTGTCTGCCACACAATAGTATATTACATTATATCACTTACAAAACCACTACTAACCGTCTCCTTTGCCACTGACTTCATTAGTTTCCTTGTAACCAAATATCTCTATGGAACTTCCTCCATTACAAATCACTGCTTTCTCTTCTGCATTAGCTACACAACCACCTTTCCTGTGTATACCTGACAAAATGAACATCTCTCTCTCTCTCCCTCTCTCCATCCCTCCCTCCCGCCCACACCCACACCATATACTTCACCTCCTAGTCCACATTCTGATCCTGTGTCACTTACTACATCAGTCATTTCCTCTACACTCCTCATTATAACATCACACTGTCTCCACTGCTGCCAACCACATCCTCTCTCTTACCTAAATCATCACGTTCCCCTCCTGCATCTCTCAACTCTTAGTTTAACTCTTTCCCCTTCAAAATTAAAAGCCATCAGTAGGTTTTGTTGTTGGGCAAGTCCTACTCAGCTGTTGCAAGGGAAGCTGGAGTATTACATGTAAAGTCAAATAGAATAACTCTTTCTTGTCACATGAAATTAAGAAGGATCAGCACATAGCAAAAATACTTTTATTTTAAATTTTCCTTTAGTAAGTGTTTTAAATTAGCATGAATAGCATGACATGTTTGTAAAACATAGATGCCCCCCTTCCACCATTATGTTTGCCCTCATTACCATGCTGATAGTACTAAATGGGGCACTCATGACCTTGCAGAAACCAAATTCAGTAAAGTGGCCTTGTGACCTTGGAAATTAGGTAAAGGTCACCCTTTGAAGCTGATCTAGCTCTAAAAGAAGACTATAAACAAATATCTACAAAATAAAAGCTCTGGCTCAAAAAAATTCTGCAGTTAGCAAGTAGAAACCAAATTCAGTGATGTGGCTCTGTGACCCTGGGAATTGACTCAAGGTCACCCATTTCAAAACTTGACCTGGCTCTCATAGAAGGCTATATTCCTGTGCAACATGGAAGCCCTAGGTAAAAAAACATCTTTAGTTATCATGTGGAAACCAAGATCACTAATAGGACTCGGGGTGGTGACCTTGGGAATTTGGTCAAGGTCATCCATCTGCTAAGCTGACCAAACCCTAATAGAGGACTCTTACCATACATGTGCAATATTGAAGTCACTACTTCAATTCTGAGTTATAAAGCAGAAACCAAGTTCACTAAAGCGCCCTTCTGACCTTTGAATTTAAGTCACGGTCACCCATCTTCAAACTTGACCTCGCCCTGGATAAGGACTATAATTCTGTCCAACATACAGATCCTATCATTTTTAGTTATCGTGCTGAAACTAAAACTTACTACAGTTTCCTTCGTGACCTTGGAAATAGGGTCAAGGTCAACCACCTTCATACTTCACCTGGCCCTTTATATATGAGTATATAAGTGGGCACTATCACAGTCCTATCTGAAAAACTTCTTGAGTTATGATGCAGAAACCAGTCTCTCTACCACCTGACCGACATGAGCAAATCTATATGCCACGCCTTCTTCGAAGGGAGGAATAACAATGGAATTTTATGTAGTGCTGGGTAAATTATACAAATAATAGACTCATCTATCTTTTGCTCTGGAAAATCTCAAAAATCAATTCAGAAATGATCTCATCAACTTAATCAAGTAGATGCATTTTTCATCAAATAAACTAATCCCATTTGTTGTGACTTTTTTGGTGCAAAACTCGACTTTTGACTATGTACACTGCTGCTTGAACCAATGTTCTGTTCATGACGACGCCGAGTGCTGCAATGTTCTGTCTAATTGTATCAGAACATGCTGTAAAATCTCTAAATACAAAGCTTTATCCCCTCTTCCACAAAAGGGCAAACATTATTTATGGACTCAGTACATTTATCTGCAGCCCACTGGATCACACAACATGAATGTCAGCCCTTCATTCATCTTGTTGATATTAAAAACCAATGAATAATAAATGGTTTGCTTCTATGCCAATGGGGGAATAGCTGACCTGCAGTATGAAGCATCCATATCCTTGTTGCCACTAGAAATTGATTCTTTTTTATAGAAATTAGCATGGGAAAACCATAAATTAATAAATGCTGCACAGGCACTGCCAAAACTCCACATGAAGTTAGGTCTCAGAGGGACATGGGCCCATTACCCAGCAGTACTACTAAGAGACATAGCTCAAACTCCACAAGCACGCACAGTGGCAACACAAACAGATACCTGGTAATAAATAAAGGTGTATTCATGGACAAAACAGTTGTCTTTTTCTTACTTCTTAAACCTTAAGTTTGAAATGTGTGTTTATGATTGGTAGTATTTGTAGAGTTCAGTCTGGGGTTAATCTTTGACAAATAGATTTCTCATCAGTAGAGAGTTGTGAAAGCTGTTCTCATGGCTTTGGGCTGGAATGTCAAAGAACAAAACAGCAGACACAGATGTTTGAAATTGCCAATTCGATTATAATAAAATATGTACCTAACATATTCGATTATAAAGTTCCAGGACCGGAAACATAAGTGAAAGTGCAGAAGACAGAATGTTCCCCCACACCTCTTAGCCATGCAATGGTCTCTTTACCATGCACAGTTCTGCAAATGAAGAGCACATAAACAAGCTTCCAACAGCATGGCGTGCTGCTGCTGCTGCTGTTAATAAAATGAATAATAAATACTTGTAGTTTTGTTATTGATACATTCTCGGTGATCAGTACACTGCTTTAAGAAGAATGGCTTGCTCTGCATCATTTTTGTATCCTTGGATTAGTAATCAGACCTGCTGGGTGTGGGAGACAGGGGGACTGGTGGATGTGCGTGTTCCTAGCATGCCAACTAGCAATTACACAGAAGTGTTCTGACCATGCAAACCCTACAAGCTAGACACTGGTGAAACAGAATACATCTACTTACCACTCTTGCTGTCTGTGCAGCGATGGGGTCAGAGTATTGGATGAGGGCTTGGAATGAGTCTGAAATATAAATACCTTGTGGTAAACAACACCATCATGATTTCTCAGGCCAATAAGCAAAGTCCACAGCACAATATTTGTCTGCACAGAGCCATTTTTTGCAACAACGTTAATAAAAACATTCTGGGCACCTTACCCTCTTTGCTTAATGAAACTGAAATGATGACAATTTTCTCTCCAGCAAAACAATATTACAACTCGCCAACACAAATTTCAAGATACCATGTTCTATTCTACATCAAGTGTAGAGTATCAAGACACATTAGCTGGCAATAGGAGGGTAATAATAATAATCAAGCTTTTACCAAGATCAACCCCTTTTGATAGACATATCTTTGGGTTGTCTGTGAGGAAATATCAACCACTGTGTTTTTGTGCTTCCCGCAAACATTTTCCTTTGTTGCTTTTCACTTACAATTATACCCTATTTTATTTCATATGCCAAGTAAGAACTTGTATATGATAGACCTAGGTGCTTGTCTGACAAAGATAGCACTTGCATGTTTACGAAGGAAGCCATATTGACAACTTTAAGCATTTTTTGTCATTTGAAAAAAAAAATTCTGCCTTTTCTTAGTCAATAGATGTGTGGTTGTTTTGAAGCAAGCAAGTAGTCTGATGGCCAGTTATGCTGGCAAAGCCAAGGAGAGGAGTCCAGACAGACCTGTGTACATGAAGCACTGTTGCTTTATCAAATATTCATGCTTTCAAAGCACCCATGGGATGCCACACAACAATGGTTACATTTCCAAATCAATAAGTTACTGCTGCTGGGATGAATTCCCTTGGATGTCATGCACCATCAAGTGGCAAAGATGGGTCCGACTATTGAATATGCCATTGAGCATATAGAGCCCACCACGGCCTTGTTATCATAAACAGCAACCTGGGGCCCATTTTAGCCAATGTAAAGCAGCGATAATTAAAGCATGGCAGGTCACCATTGTTGGTTGTAACAAACACAGAACAATAACTGCCTGCACCAAGATAATAGAATATATGATGTCACAGTTTATTGGCAGTAGAATTCCCAAGCCGGAAGAAGCCAACAGCAGTGATGATGCTGATCAATTTGATATGGCCTGGCTTCCACAAATGCTAAATATTATTAGCAGGGTGACTTTTTTTTTGTTTTTTTTTTGTTTTTTGTTTTTTACTTTTTCTTCTGGCAGTGAACTACCGCCTCAGATGCAGGTAGATCTTAATGTTTTCCTTCTGTAACTTATTACAGCAACAACCCAAACCATTCTTCCATACCTCCTAAGACAACCTAAAAATACCTGGCTCTGTTCATATGGTACCAGGTTTAACTCTAAATGTAGGTACTGTTGCCTGCCTGTGGAAGCCCTTTGTGCTACCTGGCTTGCATCTCGCACATACTATGTCCACTTCTGTAATCACTCTCAATACATGTACGTTTTTGGCCATACAAAATTAACATGGCTGAACAGACCTACCAGAAAGGTTGTTGATTTTGGCTATGGATATGTTAGGTTATGTCCTCCAAAAACTACACCAAATTCTTGGCTTTCTTGCAATTCTGTCAAAACTAATTAACAAGCAACCATTACAGGTTACCAACTGCCAAGTTAAACAGTACACATGAGCAATGTTGGCTCTATTCTTCAACATGTAATAGTCAATGGCATGGAATCCTTTTCCCATTCTATAACTGCTCTCTCTCTCCTCCAGGCCAAATCCTTTCTGTTTTGTCCTGTGCTTTGTGGACTGTGAATGTGGTGACGACATGTATATACCTGTCAACTAAGCTGTGAAAACAGATACTGCATGCATAGACCCAAGTGTCTGTTATGACATAAAGGTCAATCAGCAGGAATAATTTGACTGCCTACTGACTTCCTCCTGTGGTCACCTGAACTGGCTCAATACATTTCTTCTATTAACACTTTCTGCACCCAACAGGTTTAAATCTGGGATCTGGATATTATTTATGATAGTGGACATATGAGTGTCCATCCCAGTGGTCTCAATGATGTTAACAAGATTGTCCAACAGATGTCACTGCTGGCTGTTTATGTTCTCTTCAAAGTACATACCCGGAAATAGCCAAAAGCACAACCAAGTTATTACATCACACATGCTATAAATACTTACTATTTTTGCTGAAGGTGACTATTTTTAGGACCTGCCCATATCTGGAGAAGATCTGAAAATGAGAAGAAATAAATAAATGAGGTAGTCTGGTTTAGTTCAAGGAACAGATATGTCAGCATGTCACCATGGAGAAGAGCTATTCCAAATTTTCCCTCCATAGAGGGCGAGACGAGCAGAAGCTATTTTGTGTAACAAGTGACACTAAATGTTGCCAATCTAAATGTCTCCTACTGTGTCCTGGAAATATAACTTCCTGAAAGACTTTGGCCATGGTGGGATGGCGCAAGTGTTATGCTGGTGTCCACAGGGGTTGGGTTAGCCTGAAAAGGAAACATCTGACCAAGCTCTTCAGATTATTTCTGGACTGGCCCTGAACATGTGCACACCAGGAATGAGTACATTCCAGAAGCAGTATGCACACAGGAACACTGACATAAACATATCTACTTCCCTTCATGTGGCCAGTTCTTTTTCTTGCAAGGTTAGTTGTGGAAAGCACATACAACACACACGGGTGCCCAGTAAAATGTTGGTGTCAACATTCACTGTGTATCTCTCATAAACACAGACTCGTGTGACAGTTTATAAACATCTTGAATGTTTTACTTGATTCCACTTCACGTCACGGTCACTATCATATTGTGTTATTGCAGGGGAACATACACATCACAATGCTGCCCATTTTGACAGTATCTTTGTGATTGTACTGGGACATGGTTTGCCTAATGTACCAGAATAAATGCTGCAATCAGTAATGCTTGACCAAACCATCATTTATGATAATAGCGAACAAAGCAGTGAATTTAATGTGCATTTCATTCACTTATGTTAATGGTTTTAAAAGCCATCGTGTGATAAATTAACTCTTGGAATTGCCACTCATGTCACGATGGAGACTCAAACCACTCAAATTTGAAGTTTTAAAACAAAGAAACAATCAGAGTAGGGTTGTTTCTAAGCCATGATTTGTTCAAAAAGAGCATAAGGAAAGGCGGTATGCATGTCCTTTGATGAAATATGCTGGTTTTAGGTACATTTGAAGACTGTTTCGATGAGCACTTATGTTATGGTCCACCTGTCCATTCAACACGAATGGTGACAATTGAAAGTCAGCAATCATCAAGCCAGAAAAGACTTCTTAACCTCTGTACCTCTGAACAACACAAACCATGATTTGCCAATTTACAACTCCTTGTTTTAATTGAACAATATTGGTTTATCCACCTAATCTGGCCGAAGACATGAATGCAGCATTGCCTGTTCGCCAATGTATTGCCTGCACAACTGAATATTCATTCACAAAGTCTGTCGGCATGTAGAACAAACAGGTAATACCACACAAGTTATGTACACTGCCAAAATGACTTTTCTCAGGATTGGCAGCATAATGCATTGGTGGTGTATCTGCCAAGTCATACCAGTCCAGCCCTTTTTATAAATGGTCGCAAAAGCTGAAGAACATATTCGATATTTCCCTCTCAGTGAAGGCAATGCTGTAGTTACCCTGCTGTCTACTCACAGAGAGCTGCTGAGAAGGTGGTTGCTTGCTCTATGCATCTATCACACATGATAAAATGGAGTTCTGCCAATTCTGTACAACCTTCATCAGTTTACAGCCAGGAATCCCAAGCAGCCTTTTTTTTTCTTTTTTTCTTTTTCTTTTGCCCAGCACATATGTGACTGTGTGGAAGTAAAGAGAACAGTCACTGAATTTTGACAGGTTGTCTTCCCCTTGAGACCATCTTTCTTTGCCACTAAGACTAAAAACATGTCCCAGACATCCTACATTTGGTCAATCAAACTGAACATGCAGTGAACGCACTCTTCATGTTTACCACAGTCTGAAACTACAAACCGGCCCTTACTACACTACTCCTGGGTTGAACTCACTAGCCATGGTTTAACAATGGCATTTTTCATTACCTGTCTCTTGTCCCTCCTGAAAACTGATTAGCACCAAGCAACTCAGCCAGTCCTTAATGTCAATACCCAGTGCTTTCACTTCTTTTATTTTTACTTCATTTTCTTGTATTTTGGGGGGCTACCTATTTATACTTTACAAAAATTGGCAACATCATGACACTCACTACCACCCTCTCCATTCACCACAGCCAAGATGTGTCTAAAACATATTGTGGCCAATTACAGACAATGAACAGTGATACTTTATTTCATTGAAACCAGTAACGCCTTCGCATATGCAAGGCCCATACCTGTTTAAGGACGTCGATGGTGACTGGATAAAGCATGTGTTCCACTATGACCCTCAGCACTGTTTTGTTCTCACTTTCTGTTCCCATCAGTTGGTTGGCTGCTTGTAAGGCTGCCTGTGCCCCTGCATTCTGCTGTTGTGAAAAAAGCCTCGTCATTTTGTTTTTATACAAGCTGCATAAATGGTCACCATTAATCACTTTTTCTCCTTCGAACTTATGAAAATTTGATCACCTTCATGCCATTAGCAGAAAAAGGGAATTGTAAAAATGAAAAAAAAAATAAATAAATAAAAAGTCATCTCATCCCAACTCATTATAACACCAGAGTGGGGTTGTGGTTCTGCCATTACTGCTGTTCACACTGTCAATTTTATTTGCCCTTTTCAAGTTTGCTGCTGTAAGTTTACACAGAAACCAGTGACTATATCTGAAGTGTGAAACAAACAAAATTTTTAATAACCTGTTACTTAGACAAACACATACTCTACGATGTAAAAGTTGATGGAATATTAGTAACAAGGCAGGACTCTTCTTCTAATCTATTTATTTTATCCCCTACCTTTTAATATGTTCATTTCTTTTCTTTTTCCTGTTTTACATAATTGTGTTCATAAATAACAATGTACCTTAAAGCAACCTTTCTGTTTGTATATATTTAAACTAAGAAGCATATCCAATCCTTTCTTGAACACTTTGTTATTTCAGTCCCCTCTTGTTCTAAACTCATCTGTACAACAATATAGCTACCCAGAGCATTAACACTTCCCATAGTTCTGACGTGTCCTTTACGGTTTATTCAACATGCCCATGACACCACTGAACACTTGTCATGATCATGTGGAACTGGAAGCCATCCACACCCAGTTTCAATCAGTGTGCTTCCTACTAAGTGTACATTTCAGTGCTAGAACTATCCATCCTCATTTCATTCATCTCAAAAGGTCTGGATAAATGAACTGGGCAGGTTTGGTTTCTAGCCATCACCTGATCTTGATGCAAGTATCACAATCACTATGTGAGCTGGTGATGTTTTCTCTGGTGACGTGCCTTCTAATTTTCAGTCACATGTTTAACCTGACACTGTGGCCTCTTGTGATCTCAGTCTCGGATTACTAGCTTTCATGAAGCTTTGTCTTCTTAATTGTTTGGGTGGATAATAAGATTTTGCACGACCAGGCCATGTTTAGCACATACATTTCAATGTCCTCATGAGGAATTTTCACAGAAGTGAAATGCTTCCAAATCCTAATTTAAAGCAATTTAATATTGACATCAGTTGTCTGTTCTCACATACAGAAAATACAACTGATGGTCATTTAAATTTGGAATTGGTACAAATGTAAATAAGGCACTTTATAGTTGCCATCAAAACATCTCAACTTGACAAACTGTTTAATCATCTATCCTGTCTCTGACTGTACGTAAGTTTTTTACTCAGCCTCAGGTAGGTCACATTGATAATTGTCAACAAACAATGTCAGTGTCAACAAAACACAAAGCCATATATTTTTGCATGTTAGCACAAGTGCATCTACTATTTAAAAGCACCTAGGCTACACTGATTAATTACACGATACACCAAATAACCTGATTGTAAATTTAAGTTCCATTTCAGCAATACTTTTGAGAAAAAGTTACGTACATTTGATATTACACAGCTAACACAAAATATCTATCTTCTATCTTAAAATAATTTTTTAATTTTCTTTTTAAATAAACTTTGTCAAGTTAACTTTTGCTGGTTAAAGGGGATCTTATTCCACACCAGGGCCTTCAAAATTTATAGCCAAATCAGGAAATAAAACAGTAGTCACTGCAGAATTCGACTGAATCTTATATAATTCATGTTCAAATAAATAAGCCATTTGCAAATGTCTTTAGCCACATGAATTAAACGTTAAAATGCAATCTGAGATTGCTAGATCAATGTCATAACATGTTCACTAAAATGGCTCTGTAACCTTGGGAAATAGGTCAGGGTCACCCATCTTCAACCTTGTTTGAGACCTTATCTTATGTAGGACGGTAATCACCTGCAGTTTTACAGGCATATGTCAAAAACTTTTCAAGTTATCGCGTAAAAAAGTAAATTCACAAAAATGGCTCTGTAACCTTGGGAGTTAGGTCAAGGTCACCCATCTTCGAACTTGTCCAAGACCTTATTCAGGACTATAAGCATGTGCAATATGAGGGCCCAAAGTGAAAAAACCTTTGGAGATCTTGCATGAAAACTGTCAAACACACACCACAAGAGCAAAGTAATCACTATGTGCCCCCTCTTCCTTCCGAGGGGGGGGGGCATAATTAGCATCTGGCTTATTGGCTAATAGCACCAGCGGTCCCGGCATAGGATGGAGCAGGGATATCCCCGAATGAAGCCATGATGAGGGTTTTTTTTGCAAATTTACAACATGTAGTTCTGTATCTGGGAATATACAAGTAATTCATTTGTCTCTGTTATGTATACGAATATTGAAATTACAAATGAACATATCTTGAAAACCTGGATGAATAAGGTTATACGGTATCATAAACACAAAGACTGCAGTCAAATAGAAGTTAAATGAATTGGATGACAGCAAATTTTGGTCTTTGAAAATGGGGTGTATATGAGCATTTAATCCAGCATTACAAATGATGAGCACTAACTAATTTCATTCGAATTTTGATGCAGCCCAAGTACCATAAAAATAAGAAAGATATGGGTATACAGTAGTCCCTGTCTTGAACGACCCCTCCTATGAGCGACTACCTGGTTTGAGCGACCACATTTGGTCGCCAAAGTTGTTTTTCTTTAATAATTTACCTCTTATGAACGACCACCTCTTAAACGCGACCAGCGACCATGCAAAATGAACCGATTTTGCGACCGCGTAAGACAAATTTAAGCCATGTTCGGCCACTACGCCTCGAGTCTGCCAACGAAATACATGCATGCAACTCACCCATTGTTATAAAATTTACATGGTTCTTGTCAAATTTATTGAGTGCAAGCAATAAATGATTTCTTTCTGCGATAAATTTCCGTAAACAACTTTTTAATTTGATCAATCAGTATCTATTCCTCCTCACGAGCGTAGGATCTTTCCATTTATTTACATTTTTACCACGGCAGTGAATGTGGCTCACTCCGCATGTATCGGGCCTCTCCATTGTGGACCTCGACTCAAGAAGATTTCGACCATCTTATTTCTTTTTCTTTCTCTGTATCCTGGGATATTATGGATTGTTTTCTGAGCTAAACTTCATAATGATCCACAGAAATTTATTTGTGATGGGAACTTTATCGATCCCACTCAACTCCTGTTCGTTCACATCATCCATCTTGAAATGCTTCAAATCTGAATGACGACGGAGGTTGCCGGAAGCGTCTGGAACAATCTTCGTTGTTTACCGCAGCCACGTGGTCATAGCTTTTATTTTTGCATGCGAAACCTAACCTACGTGTGGCAAATAAGCGGAAAGCCCAGAAATATTATTATTTAATATTCTCATTTCCAATTGAACCATGTTTAATCATACCATATTTTATAAAATGAACGATGAAAACTTTCGCTACATCAAAATCACTTTGAACCCCAATCAAACACCTGCTTGCCTGCTTGAGCACGTGCGACAAACACTGACGAAATGCATGCCAGGTCCATTTTTTCCCACGGTTCAGAACGAGGTCAACATGGCGCCCAAACAACCACACGTGGTGGTAATGGGAAAATGCCGAGTCTTATTTTGATACATAACTTATGGATTACGGTGAGTTAGGCTCCACCAAATGTGTAGAATAAAGTTAAGACAGTGAGTAATGCCGTCAAAACAATTTTATGACAGTTTAAGCTGGTTACTTGGCAAACGAAGGCTCCGTACCCGGCGATGTACCGGGCCCATTGAGCGTAATGGGAAAATGACAAAACTCAAGACCGGCAAATATTTTCAAGTTGCGAAACACATCTTTCAGCTCCCAGACAAGAGTTCTTTATTGAAATAAAGATTTTAAGGGTTGTAATTGTTAAATTTGATAAATGATAATTTCTTTTCACAGCATATGTAATCGATAATGATGACCTGGTGGTGGCAGAAATTTGCGTACCTCAATACCTAAATACCTGGAAGTCCGCCATGGATTTGGGGTGGTGCATATGCGATTCCTCCAATGAGCGACCACCTGCATTATACGACCGCTTTTTTGTCGGCGCTAGGGGTGGTCGCTCAAAAGAGGGACTACTGTACTACAGGTCAGGACACCTGAGTCCAGATACTTCCACTAAGATTTTATCAAATTTGTTTTGAATATACTAATTAATTTACAAAGATAATTTCATATTTGTGGCGCATGATATTTCCAATTTAACATACACTATATTATCAATCCTAACTCCAAGAAACTTTTTGATTGCTCAAAAAGTATGTTATAAACTTTAACTGATCAATCATGTTTGTCAGCTAAATGGTGCACCACTTCATTTATCTGATTTGAAGTAAAAAATACATGGATGGTATGTTCACTGTTGATATAGCCCAATGTAACCCTACCTCTGAACTGTTTCAGTGGTCTGTTATGGGCTTCCTTTTTCTGCATTTCAGAAGATTTTTATCAAGCAACTTTAAAATGTATCATTTTTCTGTCTTTGCTGGGTTAATACAGGTACAGGTCTGTGATCTGAGACTTTTAGACTAGGTTAAATTGTTCTCATCAGGACACCCCACACTAAACTTTTCATTTAGCAAGTGCCCTTGATGTTTGAAGGAATTATAGTTTGCATCAATTTACTTTGACCTGAAACAACCTTAAAATATTTTGAAAGTTACAAAAAGCAATTTGACACATGAATCATACAAATACATAATGAGAAGAGGCCTAAAATATATGATGACATTTGAGATAGAATATTAATAAACATTAGATTAGAACAGCTGTTTTGCACTCTCAGCTTCGAATCCACGTCATCCTTGACACACTAAGCTTAGCTGCAGTAAGTTGTGGTATCATCCTATACCTACGAATATTACACCTCATCATCTCTTACTACGTAATATTTTTTTCACATCCAAAGCACAGTCTTTCTGCATCTGTTCCATTGTTGAACTACTGTTTGATGTTTTGATGTGTAACATGAGCAAGCTGACAACAATTTATGATGCAAACATCATGTTCTCACTCTGTTGCCCGTAAACCTGGTAAACCCGACACCACTTATGGTTACTAGACTCTAGATTGTTCCACACTATTCCGCACGCTGTCGTTAAATTTTCTCTATTCTGAACATAATTCCTGTGGTGAAAGATCTTTTTAATTATTTACATTTTTTAGCACGGTTTTTGTGCTATCATTATTGAAACATCATATCAACTCAAAAATTTTGGCAAACCAGTCAATTTACAGTCCAAACTTTCATATCAAATGCATATCCTTTGCTACCTTTTCCCATTCTCTACTTAAACTCTTTTCCCTTAAACTGGCCGAAACTGGCTGGTGGTCAGATGTTGTCTGCTTCACTGTTTTTGACTAATTTCAACTATAATGAAAAATAATTTGACAGAGAATTGTAGATCAGACCAGACAAGATAGCAGGACCCAGGCCAACAGCTTTCCTTAGCATCAGCTGGGTACTTAGCAACTGAAGCCTTACTTCAAGGGAAAAGTGTTAAAATGGCCAATAATACATTATCATGCCAAGAACAATTGAAATGTTCCAAACTTATCCACATTTTATGGATTCATATTTGAATTGACTAATCATATATTCCAACAACATACCAATGGAGTATGGATCTCATTTTAATTAGCACCTTGTTAATCATTTTGTGACCTTTCTTGCTTGCCATTACATATCTCAAATCTCTTCATATACTTTTTTTTTTTTTCAATTTGTTTTGGTTTTTTTGATCAGAAATTTACCCACCTGACTGGAGGCTTCTGTTTTCAGGCATTCGTGATTAGAAAACTGGGAGTAAACTGTCCTTCCCCTCAGCTGTGGGGGGTGGTCTGTGTAGTACCCCACCATTGTAGTTGCACTGGCAATGTCCGCCATCTCCAGTAGAGCCTGCAAAAAAAAGAGACCCGGGTCAACCACTCCATTCTCAATCTGTTTCCATGTGCAAAGAAATAGTGTTAAGTCCACCAGTCACAGCCTTCAAAATATAATGGTCAGATCGTCCTCAAGACCCCCTTGGCTAATGAACAATACAAAACATAAACAGACCACACCTGCAATTCTTTTATCACCAAATAGGAATTTGAAAGGAATTATTTAGTAAAACTGTAATTAAAATTTGAGGAATTCCTTAGATCCAAGGTTTTTTCCTGATAGAGCATTTACAATAATTTTGTCAGTTGACCCCCTATGGCCTTCAAAAATGGGTCATGGTCACTAGGGAGCACACTAATTCAATGTCTTGGCAAGCTGCTTCAGGTGTACTAGTTTAATGTGTGTATCTTCATTTGTTCTCAAGATAGTGTATATAAGGATTTTCCGTGTTGACAGGGTGTTTATAAAGATTTTACCATGTTGACCCCTTTGATGTTGAAAAATAGGTCAAGGTCACCATAAGCAAATTCATCCAAGGGTTTAGTAAGATGCTTCAGGTGTGTAAGTTTGACAGTCATCTTCATTTGGTACACAGCTAGAAGGTGCAAAGATACTATGGATGCACTGCCATGATGCGGACAATACCTCATCAGCTTACCTAGGAGGTTTTTAGAAAAAAATTAGGCTCATATTACCATACTTTGCAGCTAAGCAAAGTCACTTACAGGCCAGCTGGTAATCTTGTCATATTATTGATAGCTCTGTCTCTGATGACAACTATTTGTAGTGTCATATTACTGGGCAAGTCACAAGGTGTACCATTAAGGGTTGGTCACCATATGGTATCAGATTACCAGGCTTGTCACAGAGTCTGTAACCACCATGAGGCATTTAAGAACATGTCAGCAATGAACAAAGGGTGTGGTGATGTTTCTACCTGTCATGAAATTTAATATATATATATATATATATATAATAATCAGGTGAACAGCACAATATTATATACAGTGGCATGTTATGGTATAGTACGTCTTAATGGTAACTCCCTCTTTTTTCTTTGTCTTTTTTGGACACATATATTCACACAGAACTACATTTAGTTACATGATTTTTATAATTGATTCTACTTGATCCATAAATACAATCAACCACAAAGACCATACACAGGTCTCTGGTGATGTAAGCACAATAAATTATGCTGTCATATTTATACTAACTGACAGCTTCATTTTTTTTTTCCACCGAACTCATTTTCCATTTGGTTGTTGGCTTCACACACAGGCCCGCTCAGTTGCCTTCTAAGGCTGAGTGGTTTGCCTGAAGGCTTTAATCAAGGAATCAAGGGCCTGGAAGTCTGCCAAGCAGGCAAAAGCTCCAATGGCCAGAAATCAAACAAACACCTGAGATGCCGCTAAGCAAGAAATAATTTGCCTGAATTTTTAAGCCACTGGCACTGCAGGAAAAATTTAGGATTGACCTGGACGTGATGAACATTGAATGAATATGGCATACACAAAATTGAACCTAGTCCTAATTTTACCAAGTTATCATATATGCTCATGCCATGTACAAGCTCTATCCAATATTATGCTGTCATGCACAAGATTCACCAAAACATGGTCATTATTGTCTGGTAAAGCGACTTATTCCTTATGCTAGGGATTATATTTGGTTATCACTATCTTGCAGCACCAGGCACCCAAACAGTCAGAGGAGAATTTGTTTATACTTTCATGTTATACTCCTTGTTATCTTCATACTTAATTGTTAACATCATGCTACTGCACATAAGCACTTTAATCCATCAGGGAAAAAAACACAGAATAAGCCAGCTCCTTGCAGTATTTATAATAATCAAAGCAGTTGTTAGGTGCCCATTAACTATCTCTCATGGTACCAGGCTGCTTCCTATTTCTAGTTTCACTTTCATTTTCTGCAGGGAAGCAGATGTTGTGTAATAAGTGATGGTACCTACATGATATCGTGAGATATGACCCAATTAAGGAAGATACAGAGCAAAAACAGCAATTTGTCTCTGTCACAGCACTGCATATATTCAAACACACAGAAAACAGCCATGTGTGCATGCATTGACTTAGTGCTCTGCAATGCAAAGTTGGGAAAAACCAAGGGCTCTCTCAGAGGCCCCTGTGCCTAGTCTCAGAAAGTGACAGCTCTATATGATGAAAGGCGGAAGCGTTTTCTCTTGATGTAGTACTGACAAGGCTGTGTCATTAGTGGCTCTCCTGTACACTCCACTGTAACCTGGCCTGCAAACAATTGGCATTCATTCTTGTTCAGAGAAATGGGCCATGCCTCATGCAGTTAGTAGAGCAGGAACTCTTATTTATCAATGAAACCTGATGTTGGGGTGGCCATGAGGTGTGTGTTTTGCTGCATGGTGACAATTCAGCATCATGATGTCATGGCAACACACAACACAAATGTATAATGACACTGGCATCAATAAAGTGCTAAATGCTGCCGTATCTCACCATCCATCAAGCTGCACATACCACAACCTGTATTTATATGACTGACTTGCAGACCTCGGATATCTCAACCATCCAAGAACAACATTAATAGGTTTCAATTGACACAGGATTTCACTCTGACATCCACCTTTATGCAGTCCTCTTATGTCAGCCAGGAATTCTGTAGCTTGCCTCTCTAGCTTTCACTTTCCATTTAATGCTGCAGGCGACCTGATCAATCATATTTTCTAATTATAAAGCCAAGTAGCATTTTAATTTCATTGCTGAAGGGAAGATTGTAGAGGACTGATGAGAGTAAGCAGAGGTTGATAATTCACCTTTAAATCTTTCTTGTCACATTTTCACATTTAGTTAACAGTGATTAATTTTTTGCTTTTACCCACCACAGGTTCTAACCCACTTGTGTTTGAAACTTCAGATTAATAACCCACTGACATGTTCAGAAAAACTGTTTACAAAATTGCATATCTCAAAACACAGATCAAATGTAGTTACTTTCAATTAATTTTTGAAGCTCATCGATAAATTCCACAAAGAAAACAGGTCATGGTAAAACCTTCCCCTGCTTTGGCTTGAAGTAATATGTATTTTGGTAGACCATATCTTCAGTCTAAACAAGGCGGTTATTGATAGTAGTGGCATTGAGACCGGTAATACCAGCCCTGTCATCTCTCATTACAGTCATCCTTCAACTGGCATACAGCTATGCCTTATAGCCTGCAATGTTAACACATGACAGCCAGGCAACACAAACTGCTGTGTAGCCTGCTGTAGATCACATCAACAATGCCACCCTGACTAATGGCCCTCTACACCTATTCCATTTCTTGCCTCATTGCGCCTGCTGGCAGTCTGTACTGTGAGGATGTATGTGCAGCCCAATAATTTTCTCCTTCAAATAGTCCTCTGCTACCAATTTCCCAGCCTGATCTGTCTACTGTGGTATGTAAGAAAAGATTTGGGTTTGGTGTCCAGATGAGGTCTGCTGAGAGATCACCACTGCAAGCTGAACTAGTTCAACTTTGTTTTCAGCCATGAGTTATGAGTTTTGCAGACCTGCTTTTGCAGAAAGATCATGTTGGTTCCATCACTCTGACAGAAAATCCAGCAGGTGGCCATGAGATGTAAACGCAGATAGTTTGCAAACCTATGCAGGTGACCCACATCAGGGCAATGACTTTGCATAATGAATGTCTGCCAGCTTGATAGCATGACTACAAGAATGAATGTGTAAAGTTACCAGAGCAAAGCCTGGCTGCATGGCTTCCTCAAACATGAAGGTAGCACACTAGACCTTCAGCTAAATGGCTTTGTCACATGTACATGGAGGCACCATACAGCTTTTTCTCCTTGCATGAAAGTAATGAGTATCACAGCAAAGGTTTAACCACATGGCTTCCTTGCATCATGGAGGGTATTTGCTTGTATTAAGATACTGCAACTGGAGTTTCACATGACAGGTTTTACTTCATTGTTTCTTCACATACAAACAAAGGTTACCAGGAAAATCTTTCACCATGCAGCCTCCCATACGGAACACTACCAATACAACACCGAGCTACCAATACAACACTGAGCTCTTACTATGTACATATGTTATCCTCTCTATGATCTTCAGGTACCAGAACAAGGCTATTGCTCAATTTGGTACAATGCCACAACCCAATTTTAAGAACATAGAAATGGGCAAGGCTCGACAAGCCCTGTTGCCCGGGACAACTGGAACTTCAATCAGGGCCAGCAAAAATTAAGAGTTCAATAGGAATTTAACCCAAATGGTTGCTCAAAGTGTGAGAAAAGAAAGATTGGGGGGGGGGGGGGGGGGGCAACTGGCCAAAACTTAAATGTTGACCCCTACTGGGCCTTCTCATATGTAAAGGTTCTGTGGCAATGCTGTATTACAGAGATGTTTGCATTTCACACAAAAGTACCTGGGCACGGCTTTCTGCCCAGGCCATTCCTAGCACAGAATGTAGTGCATGCTTTCTCATCATCAGATGGATAACAATTTGACATTTGATGAAGCAGAAAGGAGTCCACTCCTAATAAAGGGCAATTTAAGATGCTTAGTGCTTTCTAAGTGCCTAAAATCAGTATCAATTACAGTGGCAAAGTCGGTAAGTTGCCACACGGCAGCATCACAGTTGTCAGGGATCTCCATTATCACGCCACCCATCCAATCATGAAAGTGTTTTCTACTTAATTACTAATCAAGACCAACTACATATTGCCAAGGTACTGTCTGCATACAAAAATAATTAATTCGTTGACACATTTTATAAATTTAACACTGCATGGACTGTGATTCCATAGAGGTCAAACTTTGAGTACTTGCCAATCCAGGCAAGAAAGAAAGCCTCAGTCACTATGTCAGTATTTACTTTAATTGGGCTTATCCATCTGCAACTGTTTGGGTCTTAATTTATTTTCCTATGTTTAACTCATTACAAGGGAAGAAGAGACCATGGTCAGTGGTTTTTGCATTGGCTGGCAAGTTGTCCTGCAGATGTCTTTGTGGTGGCTGCAAAATGACTTGCCAAGCGATGCAAAAACCACCAGACTTTCACCAGACTTTCGACATGGCATACTGACGACATGGCATACTGACGCTTGACAGAATGCTCCAATAATATGGAGTTTGAATACAAAACTGACATTCAACTACAGATAAGAACACAACCAAGCAGAAAGGAGTTAAAGGTATTTGTCACAAGCCACAGTGAGGGGCCAAACTGATGACTGGCACCAACAAGGAGTTGACAGATGACAAGTGGGTTCAAGTACAGGGAGAGAAATGAGGCAGCACAGACAGCAAGGCAGAGGCCCTGATAACAGTCAACTATGAGTCTGACCTATTGTCCTAGCTGTCCATCATTACTTCAGTGTAGTGTTTTGCTTGTGAACATAGCCCTGAGACAGGTTCAATGATTTGGTGGAGCAAATGGCAGTACCAGGACATTGCATAAAAACATATACATACAACTTATTCATGAGGACCTGCTATGACAAAATCCAGGCAGCTCAAATTAGGACATGTTCAGAATGTAAACTTCAGCATCTTGTCCTATAAAGATCCCAGAGTTTGCAACATGGGAAAAGAGTTCACAATTTGCTATTTCACAAGGTGCAAGCCACATGCAAATCTGTACCCTGAAACAGTGTTGAAAAACAGCACATAGGTCAACTGGGTCTCCAGCTATGACATGCCTTCCTCCCTTATTCTTTCTTTTTTTAACATGGGCTGGAAGTCGACACAATAACAGTTCCATGTTCATTAGATATAAAAATAGATCATCCAAATTTAAGATGATGTGAATTGTCGACAAATACAAATATAAAACACAAGACAGACAAAAGAAATTAAAACACCAGATAAAATTAATACACTTTATCAATTAAACACTGCTCATTTATTGAAGACACCCGACTCATAGAAGAGTTCCAATTAATTGAACACACCAGTGCAAAATACCAGGATACAAGACACGGGTCTGTTAAAGACACTGAAATGACAGAAGAGAGGACCCTATCTGATGACAAGCATCCAGCTGATGCACATATGTACCAAGTACTCAATCTTTCTTCCCTCTCCTATTTTTCAAAGGCATGAAACAAAAGCATGCATTATGAAGAGTCTACTTTTACAGTAAGATTTTTCCCCTGCAGCACATTTTGCAAACACAGACCCAGTGAAAAATTTGCAAAGTGAATTACTACTGACAAGGCCAACAATGCCTGAGAAATAAGACCAAAAATACTGTACAAGTAACAATAGTCATATGGAGCCTTCTGAGAGGACTAACTGCTATGTGAGTCTGTAAATTCTTAGGAAGGTGCTAGTACCAAGTTAATGATTTGGTTGGAAAGAAACGTCTACAATTTGCCTGGAAGGCAAAATGCATTGAGTGCTAGTTTTGGTCGCCTTATGAGGAGGCAGCATCTGTCTTGCCTACTCTAGAGATCCTTTGTAATCACCTTTCAGTGCTGCATATGAAAGATTTTGCATTAAAGTTTGGACCAGACTTGTCTGTCCATGAAGGTGTCTGTCCCAGTGGCTGGGAACCATTTTGCAAGCTTACAGTCAGTGCCGGAGTATTAAGTTGGATGTCATTTATGCTGTTAAGAGAAGTAATCGGGTATTCAGCCAGACATGAATAATCACGCATAGAAACAAATCATGGGCACTACATGCAGTCAATAGGTGTGTAATTTGTGTGCATGAAGAAGCATACATTAAGCCTGTGATGGTGGGGGGATGGGAGTGAGTGAGTATGTAGATGGCTGTTCAACCTTTCTCTCAAGTGGTCAGCCAGTGCTGCTTAATCTGTCTCCATCATTTCTATTGATCTGTTTCTATTTGAAGAGACAACCACATCTCCTTCAGTCAGATCCTTGAATCCCCACAAAAGCAACCTGAAGGGTTCTCCAGGTCAGTGTCCTGTCCTTTCTTGCCTGGAATATATGTAGTATTCAAAAGCCAATGGTATCTAACCTACTGTCCACTGTAAGCAACTGGAGGTTATGTGCGAAAGCTGATTCAGTCACGAATACAAAACTGATACTTCACAATATTGCTCAGTATTTGTCTGCTCGTAACATTCAAGATCGCTCGGTTGTTCTTGGCAACCAGGCTGAACAGTTGCTCCAGGGTTTCACTGACCACAAACAGTGGACTGGTTGTACATTTTCCAACTTCTGTAATATTTGTGAGACAGGGACTACGTTCCTGCAGATGACAGGAATACAGAATAACTTTTTAAACTCAATGAAGTGAAGACCTGTTCAACAGAGGATAAAAATGTCTTCAAAAGATGCCAATCCAAATACACATGTACTAGTATACCTGTTCCTCCTCTCACTATCACTTCAAAGTTCTGCATTTCAAATCTTATACAAACAGTCAACATTTTCACAATGAAAAGTGTGCCCAAACCCAGGCACTAAATCAACAGGTACATAATAGTTGGCCCCTAGGGGTATATTAGCAGTCACAACCAGTAAACATCTATACACATCGGTAAGACTCTGTGCACCTTGAAAAATGGCCAGTATAAATAGAGGCTGACAACACCCAAGTGACTGTGCCAACAGGACCTGGGTTTAGTTACTGAGTTGCATTCTTTCACAGAAATACTGCTTTTTTAATGTTGATAGAACAGTAAGGTTTCAAAGACTGATATTTAATTTAGCTATCCTAGAACAAAAAATGTTTAGTGTCATGTAAAAAGTTTACCAGGATGCAAAAGATATGTGAAATACTAATGTCATGTTTTTTTAAAAAATTTTTCATTCTATGGGACCAAATCATGTAGAGAAGTTGTTGACATAGGCCATCGCTGACTTTGTATACAGTATAGTTCACTTGACCGAATATTATGCAAAAGAAAGTACCTATAATTCTTGCACTTGATTCAGTAAAGAAAACCATCCACAAAAATAAAAAAATAAAAATAAAAAAAAATAAAATATGAAAAAAAAAAATGACATTAAGTTTTGATGGCATGGTCAGGGTTACAGTGATGCATGACATTGGTGACGGGAATTTTTATCTCATGTGCTTGTGACGTAGCATCATTGTACTGACAATGTCATGTACATGTGGTGCCCCCTGAATAAAGACAGATCTTTCTGCCAGGACCTGCTGCAGGGCAAATACCTGCCCAGTGAAGTGACATCTCAAACTTAATGATGGAATGTCTCCTACATTATGCACTGACACATACCCCCAGAGACTGACCTACTTCTGAACATGTCCAATCTGAAGGCACAAAACTGTGAGAATGAAACATATTACACGGCATCACCTGACACCTGGCTGCCTAGAAACCATAACACCTGCAGCTTCTACAACAGTCTACAGCTAGCAAAGAGTGGCCATCATTTCCCCAGCCTGATACCTGTGTTAAGTGTGCCTTTTCACAGTGGTCTCCTTCCTGCTAAAATTAGTGTGCCTACAGTGGTATACATGTATAAGCTTATTGAGAACAGTATAACTCAAGTGGTTTCAAGTTGCCACTGAGACCAGAGTATCTAGTGTAGTCTCTGCTCTTTCTGAGACCAGGGTACCTACAGTGGTGTAAGCTTGTTACAAGAACTAGGCTACCTGTTGTGATCTCTACCTCCTCCAGACCAAGGTACCTGCACTGGTATAAGCTAGGAACAATGTATCTGCAATGGTGTCAGCTTGTATGAGGAAACAGTGTACAGGTCTGCAGTGGTGCCTGCTTGCTACTAAGACATGGCAATATACACTGGTATAAACATGCTGGGACATCTGTGCATGTGAAAAATCCTCCAAATGTCAGAATGATTTCAAGATGAGAAAGCATCTTTTTTTTTCAGGGCCAGGACAAGCGCATTTGGAAAAAAATATCTAATTTTTAAAATGATTTGCAGTTCTCATTATTTTTATTTGAAATTGCTCAAACAACTTTCCTTTACATTGAGTGGCAATGCAAAGGAACACTGTGTTACTGATGACTGGGCTAACCACAAAGTGGCATTATGCCTACTCAGTTAATTCCACCACATCTGTTTTCTTTAATGGGTATTATATACATGTCTGAGTATTGGTCATGAACCCAGGGTCAACTGTCATAACCACTGCAACCTTCCATTGTGTTCTGGCCTTTAGCAATATTCTAAAAGATCAACTAAGCTCTCAACAATGTCTTCATACTTTAACAATCCACAAAGCTCTCAGCGGCACTTTCATTTTGCTACCCAGCTCAAGATTAGCACTCTGTGTCCATGAAATATGGGAAGCAAAATGTGAAATGACTTTGCTGGCTGTGGGGGATTTAACAATAGTGAGAGGTGAGGTTTCAGATGAAGGATGGCATGTGCACTGAAGTACTGAATGCAAAGTGAAATGGCTGCTGCCAGCATCCTGATCATCTGGGTATCACATCCATCTCTCGCTCTGTCAGCCTCAATACACACATACAGCTATGTATCCTGTACCAGGTACTTATCAGGACAAAGGGCTGCCAAATGCCAGCATATGTTGTGCACAGTCAGTCTTATTTATTCTATATATACCGAATTTGCCAAATACATAATTGGTTATTATTTCAAGAAAATTTGGCCTGTGCTATTTTCAATTGTTGTCAGTTTTATTTATTCTGAAAATACAAAATTTGCAAAATACATAATTGGTTATCAATTCTAGAAAATATTCCCTGTGCTATTTTCAAATGTTGTGTGCATTACTTTATTTAACCCATTCCTGGTCACACTATAACAAAGTCAATAGCATCCTTGGTGTATGTTAAGCACATTGCACACAACCCATGCCAAGGAAAGCTATTGACCTAGGGCTTGCCATCATGAATGGTCTTGCTTATAAATCTCAGCAAAAACCTTTTCTAATATTGAAAAATTAAAAGTTAAAATGTTAAAGCAGACAACAATTTACATCCAGACACTTCTGGGTGACTTGTGCCGGAAAGGTTGGAGTGGTGTTATGCAGTAATTTATTCACTTTTGAAAAGGAAAAAAAAAAATCAAATACTGGTGTGCTGTGTATTCATTCAAAGCCTGTTATTATAATACAGCTCAAACAATTTTCCACCTACACTTTGCAGAATAAATTAATTTCACATTCATTCTTGTTGCACACTCTTATTCTGTTAACAGTGTTCTCTCTATTCATTCTGAACACATGTATACATATATAATATTCATTCCATGCATACACTGTGTTTATTTTAAAGAAAACACCATAGGCCTATTGATTCCAAGCGTATACCATATTCATTCTAAGTGTGTGTGATATTCACTATGGAGTGTTGATGTATACCATATTCATTATCAAAGTGTTCATGTATACCATATTCATTGTAAGTATAGATGTACATGTATACTATATTAACTTTAAAGTGTGTGCAGAAATCCATCACAACATGAGACATATCCAAAATCAGGGCCAGAATTTCAGCGAGAATCCGAGAATCCATTCTCGCAAAGATTCTCCTAAACTTGTCTTTCTTTGAAGAGAAAACTAATTGACAAAAATCCAAATAGATTCACACAAAATTTTGCGAAATTCTGGCCCTGAAAATATGTGTTTCCATAACATAAAGGAACAGTTTTAAATGCACATACCTGATTCTTTTTCTTGGCCAGCACCAGGTTGGTCATGCGCCCAAAGGGTAAGCCCAGCTGTACTATTTCGCCCTCTGTGCAGTCGCTGGGTATGCCCCTGAAGTGCAGCACCCTGCTGGGCTTGCCTTGTTGATTCTGATCCAGCTTGACCTGAAACAAAAGCAACAAAATCCAGTGCCATTCAAGTAAACTACTGCCAACATTTCATGGTAAAACCTCTGTCAGATGCAATATGTTCTTATGATGCTCAGTTCGTTTATTTCAAAGCACCTGGGTACATATGTTCACAGGGCCATTGACTTACCTGCACATCACAATATCTTCACGGACTATATTGACATTTGTTTGTGTGTGTTTGTGTGTGTGTGTGTGTGCGTGCATTCATGCATGTGTTTGTTTGTTTGTTTGTGTGTCTTTTGATTTTATGTGGCCAGTCTTTTCTTGGTACATTATAAAAAAAGCATCTTCTCAGTACATGCATGATGAATATGATATGCTGGCTGCCTGGCTCACCAGGACCATGACAGTCTGGAAATCTGACCTTCCACAACCACCACACACACATTAATTATTTATCAGCTTCATAGCCTCACACACAAAATGGCTCACTTCACATACATTCATAGCAGATACTTTTTGTTTCATTCTCCACACCACATCATGGTATTAGACACAACAGCTGTACTATATAGGCCATAAAAATTTTATTCACCCTTAACTGCAAATCCATAAATAATTGCAGCAGACTGGTGATACAGTAGCCCTCCCAACGCATCAGTGTGAACATACATCAACTGGGCACTCCAGTTGACTGACCTAGCACCCTCAAAACATATTCAAGCAGTCTCACTGTCGTTGTCTATAATTCATTGAATATCCTATTGCTTGGATTCTATTTTGACAATTATGAATCATATGCAGCCTGCACAAGTGAATTTGGGTGTGACGGTTTTCTCTGCTGTGTATGTGTCTTATAAAAGTCCTCTAACATGTTGTAACCACCTCACAGCCCCTCAGGTAAGGGTGTGCCATTTTGGTGGGATCGACACACATTTTTTGGGTACCAGTCTATAACCCAAAGCAAATTATAAGCTTTCACACAAGAGCCTACTATCTGCAATAAGTGGTAACTATGCTCAAATATGATCAATTTGATGCCAACTGGGGCCATCAAAGGTCACAAATTATCATATTTTTTACCAATTTTACAAAGGTCACAAATTATCACAATTCTACCAATTTTACAAATTTACAGATATCCTTTAAGGACAGAATTTGCTTCGAAAATGACTTTGTACACAAAAATCCCCTGTGAGATTACCCCACACACACCCTCAGCATCAGAAGTCTCATCACCACTGCCAGCTTTGTCCCACTCTGACAGAAGTGACCCTATCAAACAACTGTGCAATCATGCAGATGAGAGGACAATTTCCTTCTGACTTGCCAGTTTATAACATATACAATGTACTAGAGTTGTACTGGGACTGCCTTAGTCCCATACCAACTAGTTAAGTGCTGCCTGCATTTAGCCACCATGCATGCTGATCAGGTCCGGCTGTGCCTGGACGAAGTGGCGGTCCCACTGCGTCTCCATAGGCTCACTGCCCAGCTGTATTCAAGCCACCCATTACTTCATTTTGTTGTAGCTGGTCTATGATCCCCCTAAACCAAGTAGCTCTTTTGGTCTATGTATTATGACACACACCACTAATACTCTCTCATTTCATAGCCAAGGGTCTTAACATTAAGCTCATTTGGCATGGGAAACAGTAGATATGCGCTTAATTTTAATTGTGGGGATCAAGCTAGCGGGGACTCTGCTTGAGCATGGGTTAAACCCAGCCCTCACAGCATCAAAGGCACCAAGCTGCTTTCATTAACCATTTTGTTACACCTGAAAGGTGACACAAATTGGTCAAGACCTCTGCACAAGTAGCTTTGAATGGCCAACAAATGCCTGACCAACTGATCAAACTCCACTACACACAGCTGCTGTAGATTTCTAAGACATCTGGGGAAAATGCAACAAACCTGCTGACCCCAATATATATGTATGGAAATTTGTTCCAGGTCATGAGAGGTCTTGCAAATTATTTTACTATTTTTTTCCCTCTATCCCTTTTTCAAATTCAAAGACATGTCTAGTCCTGTCAACCTCCAATGCCATGCAGCATGGTGCATGTGTCTGACAAATATAACAAAAGACTGTTATTCATTCCATGTTGGACAACAGTTCTCATTTTCCTCCACGTGGAAAATAAAATGGTACACAATGGTCCACATGGATCCAACACTGTTACACATACACAACAGTTATACAATGATATGTCATCTTTTGGACATGATCAAATATGCTAAATGTGGTAACTTACATGTGATCATGAATGAATGATCCCACAATAATTGCAGGGAGTGGAGTTAATATTACGTGGGCTTTTTAAGTGCAATACAAGTGCTAGTACACAGGCAGGCAGTACCACTGAATCTGTTGGGTTATAATGCTGAATCTGAAACACCAGCTTGGCACACTTTTATTTTGTTCAGGGTTTTCCCCCAAAGCCCTACAGCCCTAAAATTCTACACTTCCACATGGAAACTAGGGCTTTAAATTTGGTCTCCCCATTGTACTGAATAGAAAGCTAGGGCTTTAATTTTTCCAATGCAGCTATCTTCAGCAACCACCCCCCCACCACCACCCCCATGCCACTCTTTAAGGATTTGCTGGGGAAAACTCTGTAGTGGTGAATGGTTTAGCTACTGTCAGCTAATACATTTGAATACTTGATAGATAGGCTGTCATGCTAAACATTTTAACTACAGTCTTATATAACTGGCTGTTATGTTAAAATTTATAAGTTGCAACACAAGAGATCGACTATGTCGGACATTTTGGCTGATATGTTGCAAAATGGCCTAAAATGCTGAACAGACAGTGCGGGTGATAAAAGTTTCAGCTGTAGTTAGTGGCTAGGCTGTGATGCTTCATGTGTAGGCCTACTGCTAGCTTGGCCACAGTATTGGGCAATAGGCTTTCATATCTCAGGAACTGCAGGGCTGATATTCCATCTGTATTACCAAGACTGATAACGATAATGAAGTCACTGGCCAATGTCACACACATGACAGATGCTGTCCTAAAAAGATTTGTTGCCAGTCTGAATGTAGTGCTCCCTGACAGGAGACTTAACTCATTCAAATACTGTAGTGGTACAGGCATTGGCAAGTCTTTTTGCATTGCCTGACAAGTCATGTTGCTGCCATGCTTGTGGCAGATGTAAGATGACTTGCCAGGCAATGCAAAAACCAGACATACAGGTGACTCAATGAAAGCTATTTTAATTTCAATAGGCAATTTTCATTCACAAAAATCAGGAACTGGATATGGGATGAGTTAATACAATGAAAGACAGGCTGTTCTGAAGCAGATGAACCAGCCCTGACTAAAGGCAGGCAATTCTAAGGCAGAGGAGCCAGTCCCTGTCAGCCAAGTTGCCTGTCATTCCAGCCTGCCTCCATGCATATGGCTTCACAATCATCAACCCTCCCTCCTGCCAGGTAAATTTATACAGAGGCGAAGTATTGATCCGTATATGACAAATACATCTTTTTCATGCTGCTGGAGGAATAATACTGCAACATTTGTCATGTGTTGATTCTTCATCAAATTCACTGCCAAAGAAATTCAGGTGTACATATAGTCGGCACATGAAGAAAGGCATTTAAACCACTTGGGTTTGGCACAGCCATCAAGCAGCTTGTTTACAGTACCCTTCAACAGACCATCAATATTGCATGTATGAATTGCTGAAGTCACAGCTATCCCAACACAATGACAACCTATCACGCAGTATGCTTGATTATTTCTTTTACAAAATATCCATGGCATCTCAGCTTGGTGCAATAACCAGTGTACTGCCACAGGGCCAAAATACCAAAACATCAATAGTTAATTCTTAAAAAATACATTATAATGATGATTCTGCATCTGTGTTTGTCACAAACAGAAATGCATGATCAAATCTTGCTAGCTACCAACAGGGAACAATTACCGACCCATCATCTAATTAGGTAGTCTCTGATCAGTGCCATGTTAGTCTGATTGGCCAGGTAAAATACAGCAACTTGGCTGCATGGAACTGGTGCAGCTGGCTTAATCGGTGTGCAGACAGGAATGGAAAGCACACGCCAACACACTTACAACAAATGTCATTAAAAGGCAGAGTACAGATGCTTGGGGCAATTACTGCCACCACTTGAGTCCTTTATACTTTACAACAACAGGCATAACATGTAGAGAACTACTGTTTGACGCTAGTTCTGGGATGCAAGAAGCCATCTTTTTGTGTTCTGAGCATAACCTTTATACATTGTCTCCATCAATGCTATTTAATGGTCTCACTCTTATTATGTTGCTTTCATGCAATGTTGCCATTCATTTAAATTTACCCATTGTGTCTTCAATGTTACACTACCCATAAATGATAAATCTTCTTCTCATTTCCTTGGTGCCTCAACCCATGCTCTCCCTCCACCTCTGTCCATCAATATCCTAGTCTCCTTCCCTCCTGCCCATCAATATCCTGGACTCATTCCCTCCCGCCCATCAATATCCCAGTTTTCTTCCCCATTATTGGGATCCTTTCATGCCTTCTACATAGCTGTTCTTTTCAATGGCATCTGAACTAGTCAGTAATTCAAACTAAGCTGCAATAATACTGTTTGCATTTTGAAATAATATTTGGGAGATGTACAGTAAAATGTGTATTGGGCCCTCCAAGCACAGTTTAACCCTTGCTGTCATGCAAGAAAAAATATCGTGGGACAGGGCTCTTATTTTTCTTCTCAGGAATGCATGGTTCTTGATATGTCTCCACATTCTTGTCTGTCGTCTTATTCAAACGTCTTAATAGACATACACACAAATATGATTATATGCTTTTGTTGACCTGTTCATTCTGATTGGTTTATGTCACTCATTTTGCTGTGCAGCCAATGAACCCATCATTAGAACAATAAGATTTGAATCTCTGCTCTCTTTGTGATGTCACAGCTCCTTCATGTTGCACATGGCAAATAATTACACCAGAAGTCATTTGTTTATTTCTGCCAATTGTGATGTTAAAAGAATGAACAACAAAAACCTTCACCTGATCACATATCCATATTTGCATGGAGGTAGAGGGCAGCATCAACACCAGAAAAGCCAATACATATATTATCATGGCAGAAAAAAACTGCAACTGGATTAACATTTGGAGATAATGTTGGTACCACTATTGTGATTTAAGTTATGTTTTGCAAACCTTGCCCTACTGTGAAAATCACACACAATGAGTGACACCAATGATATCCCTAACAGACAATCCTGTCTGGATGCTCAACATATTTCACCTGACTGCATTCAAAAGCATTGTTCTTGGACGAGTGGCCCTGTCTTACACTTTGCAACTCTTCACCTGGCCTAGCACAAGTAGCAACAGTGAACAAGAGCCCCTTTTTCTGTTCCACTTGTGCCACACAGGAGGCGTTTGTGTAATCCAATGCCCACCTATAGATAGACCACGGAAGTTAACATACATGTGTGATATTAACAACAGATATGGAGGTAGCATTATGCCAGCCAGGACTCCTGGGGATCCACAAGTACATGCTGCTGTCTGAAGTAAGCACTGCTTCCTACGCAGCCAGGAAGCCAACAACAAATGCAGCTGACAGCTCCTTGAAAGGTATGCTGGCTGTCATTAGCCTCCTCTTGCCATGGTTTTGGGTAGCACCCACAGTTCAGAGAACAAGACCTCGACATCAAGATGGCATGAGGTATGGTTCTACAAAACCAGCATCTCACATTTTTACTGTAATAAAGATGCATTTTTACGTTGGATCATGTGTATTGCAAAAATTGAACCAAAAACAAAATCAAGAAGCCACTCAAAATTTGTTTCCTTTTTTGTTCGTGTTGCAGTTAAAATAATTTTAATACATGCTGCAACTGTGAAAAACAAGAATCATAAAGCAAACCAACTTTACAGCAAAAAGAAGCATTGGAAAACTTTGGAAACTCCAGTTTAGATTGCACTATATATTACCACATGGTGGCAGAACATGGTGACCAGTGTTCAATTGGTAATGCTGATACTACATCAGGGCTGGATCCACAGCAAGAAGATACATATGACAAGGCACTTCTTCTGTGCAAGAATCCTCCAGGGTCCTATTTACAGATCATAGCTGCCCCAGCCAAGCAGATGGTCACATAGATGGCCAATCACAGTGGTGCCATCCAAATGCCCCCCACCCGCAACCCCCTACCCCCCAACCCGTGAGTTGTACTGGTCTGTGTGCAATACTAAAGCAGGATGCCACACACTTACTGTGGTTTTGTGCTCTACTGGGCCACAGATACCCATCTCTACCACTGGAAGTGTAACTGGTCACTGATGAAATGTAGCTGCACTGCTAGCCAACAAAATCCCCTGCATAAACAGAGGTGCTGGCAACATACTACCTTAAGAAAACAAACTGGGGAAACCAGTAGTGCCTTGCCCTGATGGCTCCCTGCCTGGCCTAGTCTCAAGGTTGGGTAACATAGAAAAACCTGGTGGATGAACCTGGTGGCAAAGCCTGCCACAACTAAAGCATCAACTTCGCCAACTCCAAGCTTTCATACTATTAAGTAGGTTGTCAGTGCCAGATTCCAGGCAAGCCGCTCATGTCCAATTACTTGGGTATCAAACTCCTAAATTCCAACAGGAAAAGCCTAATACATCCAATGTAACTGTTGGGGTTCAATTTAATATTGTTGGGTCGGCTGGACAGGCATACACCAGACTGTTCTCTCAGCTCCCCTCTTGGCCCTGTCAATCTGAGGGCACACCTGGTAATGAATTACAGCTAGGCTATTTTAAGACAGCTTCTTCAGTGTCTTCTTTCATCAGAAACCCTGTAGTGGTTCTCCAAAGTATACAAGGGCAACTCACACACAGCCATTTCAAGCACATTTATGTGGGTATTTGCAAGCATATAGCAAAACTGACCTCACAGTGAAGGGGTTGTCACAGCTTTATCTACAGCCCTTGCAGTCGGGAAAATGTGCATCATGTGTCATCCTCCACATTTATCCTGCACACAATACAAACTTCCCATCCTCAAGGATTCCATGTTATGTCCTAATAAACCCACAAAACTGCCTAAACACTATTGGTAAACTCGGGCAAACTTCCCTGAACATACTAATACACACTTTTTCCTGTACTGCATATATTTTATGAAAGCATGCAATAGTAAGACAGTTAACCAGTGATTCTTCAAAGTTCAGCTGCCTCCAGTACAAGACTACTGGGAGGCTTAGCCTGCTCTTTAATCTCTACAAAATACACAGGTTTAAAGCTCCCCCCCCCCCCACAGGCTGCACATAAATGCATGTCTGCTGTGGCTCATCAACATACAATTCAAGGCCAAAAGGATGTAACTATTGTGGACATTCCGCATCCTTAACAGAACCAATTGAAATAATAAATGCGACCTTGTATCAGTGGGTGGCAGTAATTTCTGGTGCCACCTTAATTGTCTGATACAAATTGTGACCACCCTTAGATCCTCTGCAAAATCACTTAATGACACAATTTTCATAACTGGTATAATTTTCTAGATATTGTCCAAACCCTGGACCATCCCAATTTGCTATGATTCCAGTGATAATAACTTGGAGTGTGGAGTGCACATTGCTGGGAGACCAGAATGTGCTGCCAATGTGCAGCCTGCTCTGCCAAAGTGCAGTGGGCAAGTTGCACCTGAGGCATTTATCATGTTGGTATACCTAGTCAATTGCTTGGACAGCAAGCTGAATCAAATTTACTCTGCCTCAATTGCCATATTCCATTATCAGAGCTTGAACTGTAAGTATGATGTATGAGAGGCACACCCTGGCCACTCATTGGACCAGCCTGCCATGCAGTGGTGGGTGTGCTCTGTGCTGGCTGGCCACCTGTTGTCTGCCACTGATACCAGCAGACTACTCCATGCTGCCTTCCACTGATAACCCCACTCCCCTGCCTCACTGTTTCCATCCAAACAATCAGCATCTAGTTACCTGCATACGGAACTGCCTATTCCAGTCTCTGTTATAAAAATTCTTTCTGCTGGCTGCTGGCTGCACCCATCAGGTTCCAGATTAGATCCACCTGCCTGGTTCTGCACCATGTCAGTCTTGTAAGCTATGGTCTACTTGGTTATAAATTCTTGGTCACCCTGGTTATAAATTCTATCAGCTTGCCTAGATGTTGGCCATGTCAGACTGGTAACAGATTACAGCCTACTAAGTTGAAGGCCATGTTATTATTATATGATATAACATAGATTGTATCAGCCTACTTAGAAGGAAGGATGTTGGTCATGGTTGAAGGCAAGAGTCTACCTGGTTACAAATTTTTATTAAACATAATGTCAGTTTTTTTTACAGACAACACTTGTCTATCTCCTTGTAGGCTGTATACTGTTACTCCACTCCACCAGAGGGTTTTCCCCTGGTTTGTTGGCCATGTCACCCTGCTTGAAAGCTGCACCTGTTTGGTTTGTTTCTGAAAGTGGCCATGACTGTCTGGTCTTAATAAGTTGTATCAGACTTAGTTGTTTTATTGCAGGCTATATCAACCCATTTTGCTTTGGGCAAAATGACAGGCCTGGACTTCGCTCATTGTGTGCGCCTCACTTGTCTGTCACATATTTTGTTGAATGGAAAGCCAGTGTATATGGCCGCAAAGTGGCCAAAAGTTAGTTTGGACAGCAATTTGGTCCTCACAAACAGAATGGGCTTACTCCAAGAACTCCACTACCAAGCATCCCCCTTTTTCTGTTGGGGGGTTCGTTGGTCTTGGGTCTGTTTGAAGCTTCGTCTTTCAGCACAAAGATATTCAAAAATTCAGTTTGCCTATTATTTTTAATGACCACCTGAACACATTTTACTTCAGAAGGCGCCTCTATTTTCAGCACCAAAATGAAGGCACCAATGTGGACTGCCCAATGTGCCTACAGATGTGGCCTGAAATGGGGCTTGCTGTAACCATGCATTCTTGAGCAGCATGGTACACAGATAAGTTGCCCTGGTTGCTCTGAACACACAGGTATACAGGTCAGATGATAGCACCAGAATCAACATGTACACCTCTCATTATCTCTGTCTGCCACAATAACCATGTGTAATAAACTCATCATCTGGACTGAATAAACTTTCTTACTTGCACAGTGTCATCATATTTGACCAGGAATAGGCTATTAAGCCCAAGCAGACAAATCCCATTACCCACACTTTGATAAACAAGCAGGCAGACTCACTTGGTGTTTGCTTGTGGTATCCAAGTCAATGTAGTACCTGTGCCCACAAGGTGTGTCAGCAGATAACATGCTGATCCAGCTGTCCTTGCACCTAGGTTACATTAGCAAGACAGTCTTGGCCAACCAGGTCTTCATCAACTGGTCTCTCTTTTCCCGTCCTCCCCTCCCAAATTCATACTTATGGTTTTTACCAGTCCAGTAATTTGTAGAGGTAATTTTACCCTTCTAGTACAGGGTATGAAAGATAAAAAAATTCAGAAATGATGGCAAAGTACAGAAAATAAATGGACTTCCAGTGCACAAGAAACAAAAAGGATAGGCATCAAAGCCTGGTACGAACGAGAGGACTGTGACAGCCCAGTGCTCAGCTGACCTTAGATGCAAAGACTGAAGTGGTCCTATGGACTTCAGAATATCATCCCTCATCACCGTTGGTAACATGTACATATCCTTTCACCAATTTTTCCAAATTTTAATAATTTGTTAATAATCAGAAAATGACAGCACCACCATGCAGTGAACAATTTGGTGGAGATCAGGTGCATGTACCTTCCCATTACTTTTGATCTGGAGGCTCAATTCTCTTTGCCATTAATGTCCACCCTACACCCTGCCATTACAAAATCACCTCTTTCAACTTTACAGACATGGTGAACTCACAAAAATAGGTCAAAGTCACTGATATTACATAACACTCTACCATTGGCCATGGTCTATATATCCATGGACCTATTATCGGAAGGACTGAGCACGGCGTATTTCAGTAGCGCAAAACCCATTAAGCTCAGTTATACGAATAAACAGTGTCTTTGATCCGCCTTTGTTTTACGCTGATTGCCGCAACGCGATAAGCGATAAGCGGGGCCCTTTGTTCCGCGGCTCTGGTGCCGCCTGAGCGGGTGGCAGTCACACTTGGGCAGGCACATTCAGCTTGGCAACCCGTGGCGTCATTTGACCGGAACTTAAACGCTTGGATGCGCAATGATATAAAGGGCCTTTCGTACTGAGCATTCGAATGCGCAAGCGGCCTTGCCGTTCCCCTTCCGCAAAGACGAGCAAAATGGTGTTCGAATTTTTGTTCTGCAATGGTTAGTAGGGATTTTATGAAGGGATTGCCGTCTCTATGGGACTCCTTCACTGTTGATCAGTTAAGACAAACCTTATAAGATTCAGACGCTTTTTACAATAAATGCCGGTCGAATGCAGAACTTTAAACCTACATAATACGATTGTATACAAGCAAAGGTTGATTTTGGTGCAGTTCAAATTTACCGCCAGTACCGGCGTATCTTAGAATTTTGCGATCAAAAAGTGGTCAAATTGTTGATTTCAGGGCCCAGTATCCAATATGGCGCCTGCAGATGCCAGTAACATGCATAATATCCCCACGCCATAGAGTCATGGGTATTTTCATTCCGTATGAACCTACTGTGGTGTACTTAAACGTTTGAAATGCAAAAAATATAAAATGAAATAAAAATAATAATAATAATACAGTGGACCCTGTCTTGAGAGACCACTCCCATGAAAGCCCACCTGCCTTGAAAGACCACTAGTCAAGATATTTAGTAAATTTCATGTTATTCATGGTACTCAGCAAATACAATAAATTTCGGACACAAAATCTGTGGTGCTGAACGTCATTGCCGATGTTATTCTAAAACAGCTGATTAGAGGAAACGGAAGTACCGGAAGTACAACGAAGACTACCGAAGTGTACCTTCGGGTCACCGTTTAACGCTCGGGAGACCAGCGGCCGCGAATACACAATTGACGCCTGCGAGTTTTATTGCCGCCTACCCGCTGTGGCGGTAACAAAGCTCTGGCGTTTGAAGTGCCGCTGGTGCTCAGTCCTTCCGATAATAGGTCCATGATATATCTTATACATTTGGCAAGTCTAACACAATTACTTTTCCAAATATGGAATTTTACATCTTAAAACACATTTTGGCTTACACTTTCCGTCAAATGATAGGTGGCCCCACTAGTATCATTAGCAACTTAAAGACTTTGACCTCCCCCGCAATCCCACCAAATTTGAAGATCCGCAAAAAATAAAGATACCAGAGTGTTCCCAAGATTTTCACATTTTGACCCCCTATATTACATAATAATTTAGGTGGCGCCACCAATATTGAAAGGGGCCTAAATTTTCATACACCCTATAAGTCCAGAAAGTTGTATTTGGCTAACTTGAAAACTGTGGACAGTGTCGCGTTAACAAGTACAAACAAAAGGTTACGGACTGACATAAGCACTTGCATAAGCTCTGTGACCTTTGACCAGCAGCACAGCTAAAAAAGGAACAAAAAAAAATCATGGAAACTCCAAAACTCATTGTAACATGACCATCTGAACAAAACTGGTAAAGAACCATCCACCATGTCTGAAGTGAATCTGGCCAACAGTTTCGGAGAAGTCAAATACCTGAACACACAGACAGACAAACAGACAATGGATTATGACCCATCACATGAGCTCAGCTGACTGACAATTTAGCTGAACTAGAAAACCCCCTTCCCCCTCTTGGTAGAATAAGAGTTAAGGCATTGAAGAGGCATAAAAGCAAATGTTCTCTTTTATGCCTACTAACTGTCCCAGTGCAATCCAAGTCTGTTTGAAAGAAAACATTCAATCCATCTTCCCCCCTTCATAAAAAGCTGTCCAGTCATCATCTTATGATCCCCCTTCAAGTTTTACTAATGCCCAAAGAACTGGAAAAGCACCGAACAAGTTTTGCACAACAGACATGCCGGGACTTGAAGCTAAGATGAGGACTCTGGTGTGCTTATCTCACCAGCTGGTCAACATCATCCTTTCACACTTCTTCCTGCTCTGTCATAATTTGTTAACTGTCTTGTTCATACACAAAGTAACACAAGTACTTCTAATTCCAGTCGCAGCTTTATAAATTTCTTCTGTCAAACAGATCTGACATACGTTCTTTTTCAATTCAACCTTTAGTTTGTTGGCAGTGTGCCACCCAATCTGTAATGTTAAGCAGCAGCTGCCATGTAACAGTTTACTTCATTATACCTCAGGTAGAAATCTACTTCTGTCATTAGCCATAGGGGTGGGCAATGGTGTTTGGCAATGCTTTTTTTTCCCTGTTGCCCACTATGAATTTACTGAGCCTGCTGCATATTTTGCAGCTGGTGACCCCGCATATCTGATCCAACCTTGACTCTTGAGAGTAACCAAAGAGGATTGTTTGCCCAGAGGGCAACACAGTATACCCGGGAAAATTTGACAAAACAGCGGTTTTGTTGATTTCTTGTTCTTCACGAAAATACAGATTCTTTGGGATGGACTGTCAACCCTCAGCTGTATTTTGGGCTGACAGTCCATCCCTCTGGTACACAGTTCAGCCTGTTCCATTCAGCCATGGGCAACATTTCTAACTGAGGGTGCCTTCACACTCAGAGTTTAGGTTGACCTCAGGTAACTTCAGGTAGTTCAAAGCCATCTTTGCTTTTTCATTCAACTTTTTTGGATTGTTCTAAATCCTAGGAAGCACTCCATACTGAGAGGACAGAGACCACATCAAAGGGGTGTTCTCGGTGTAGTTCCTAGGGAATGCCCAAGTTTTAATGGCTTTTTGGTCCATTTATTCTGTAATGTGAACAGAATATGATCTTGGTGCAATGTTTACAAGAGGACTATGACAGTCCTGTGCACCGCTGACATATACATATACCCTTGTGATTTTCTAAGATTTGCCCCCCAAAAAACAAACAAAATTTATAAAAAAAATCCAAAAATCAATTGAGCATGTCCATTTGAACAAATCTGGTAGAGACCCACCCAAGGTACATTGCCACCAAGTTTGAAGTCAATCTGGATGACAGTTTTGGAGAAGAATCAGAAAATGTGAATAAGCATTAGAAAACCCATTGACTTACATAGTAATTAATGGGAAAGGTGCATTTACCGATAAGAATCCAAATTGAAAAGATCGTTACAAATCAGGAATCCATAACATTGCCACCAAGTCTACAACTTTGTTTGACCCTTCCACAAGAACCATATCCAACAAGAGATAAGCTCAGCTACTGACAAGTCAGCTGAGCTAACAATGTTGCCAAGCAACGTTAATGACATGTAACAACATGGTTCTTTCCAGTTTTAAAGTTCAGAAAACTAGAGCAAGTCATAAAAAGCTCCTGGCTTGATTCATCTTTCCAATGTTAACAATATGAAGCACTTTAATAGGAATGTTCTCATCTAGAAACTTCAGATTGAACAGTGATTACGAGCTAAATTTTCCAAATGTTAAGACATCTTTTAGTACTTCAGCCATTTAGAACTCTAGTCTGTCAGCATTAACTACACATGCAAGCACTTAGTGACCTGATGATGAATATGCTAACTGGCAAAAGTAATGTAATAAATGGTCTTAAAATTGCTTTGTATCAATGTTACTTGAACTTCCCGGCTGACTTATATAATGTCAGGATCAAAATGGAATCAGCTAGCTCAGGACTAAGGTGGGAAATTGGTGGTTAACCATAAATGCTAAAATGATAGTATCAGTTTCCAGTTGCAGAAATCCATGAAGCTTTAGCAATGATGAGTCAATGTGAAACACCGATCTTTTATCCAATATGCAACTTTCCCTATTATTTTACATGCAAGTTATTACACTAAGTACCTTCCTTGGCATATGGTACATTAAAAATAGACACCAATTTACAAATTGAGGCTGTTGATGTTATATTTGTATGTGAACTGCCAGCTTCATTCTGTCTGTGTGCATAATGTGACACCTTGTACCTCTGGGCATACAGGCGTAGGGTGGGCCTTCCTCTTGTGTCGGCTGCAACAACATGGAAGCTATGGCCCTCAGCCCTCAAGGATGCACTCATTAGTCTATCAAACCAAAGGAAATGATGTACTAGGAGCTTTAAAGCTGTTCAACTTAAGGGACACCATGGGTTTGCTTTTGTCTGTGTAGCCAATGGCCACCAACGACACTGCGTAACAGGAAGCCTCCGTTATTGACCAGCAAAGGAACACAACATGAACAGCCAACTTCAATTTCCTTTGAGGATTTCTTGCTGCTTGCCACTTCTTCTAGACATTGCACTGCATGGAGTGAATACTGTGACATTCTGTACGTCTCCCATAAAATTTATATTTCCCATTAGAATACAGCTGTTACTGAACACTATGGACATAATCTAATGGACACCCAGGGGCTTTAAAACCAAAACATCCTTGATTAAATATTTTTATTCCGGTTCATGAAAAACAGACTTGTTTCAATTGTATTCAATCATATGGCACATCCCAATTGACTGAATTATTTTTACATCTAAAAAAAAAAAAAAAAAAAAAAAAAAAAATCTGTTTGAAAATTTGTGGCTACCTGGAATAATACTGAGCAAGATAAGTTCCTTCTTTCTTTTCACAGTCCACTCATAGAGTAGAAGAATACAGGAAACTTCAATCTGTTCCGTATGCAAACCATAAGGATAAATAGTACAGGTTTTGTTCTTAACATGCTGGCATTCTATCTTGCCTTAGTTTAATTTCCAGACAGAATGGCCAATGGTGAAATATGACAACCGTTTACATCTAAAAACAGCAATGAAAAGTGTAATTTTCTAATTTTTTTCTTATTTGTAGCTCACAAAACCATGGTAACTTTAAAACCCCAATACACTGCATGCTAAAATAAATGCAACACTTTTGAATTTGGATGCGAATGGTAGGGTAGTTAGGTCCACAAACAGAATCAAGACTTCTGTCACAGAAAGTACTGTCTCTGGAGGAATACACAGATAACTGTAAATTTTATCTTTAACATGGCCAAACTTAAAATATTTCTGTTTGGCATAACAGAGCTTTGAAAAATTTGATGAGGCAGGGAGGGATTTTTTTTTTTCTCCTTCTTCTTTATTATATATACTGAATATGTAGACTGCAACAAGGGCATAATTGATGAAGTAAAAAATTGATAAACAAGATAAACTTGATGGAGGAGAGGGCTCAGACTAAATGAAGGCATAAATATATCTTTTCCTTTTTTTTCAATCACCTTATTTGCATGTACATCTGCCACGTGAATTCTTGGAAAACACGTGCCAAGGAATTTCGTTTTATGTAAATCATATAAAAAGCCATATTCCTGCATATACAACATGGATACAACTCACCAAGGAACGGTGCCAAACGAGTTTCTGACAAAAGACTTGCCAGTCCCTTGGTCCATCACAGTTTCTGTGTTCTTGTATGATTAAAATGCAATCAGAGATTGCTATATCTATGCGCCCCCCCCCCCCCCCCCCCATGCTACAGCTGTTTGTTCTGACAGGAGTCATTCTTGTGCTATATGAACATTCATAGTCAGTATATGTATAGTGGCAAGGTCACCCATCTTCAAATTCATCCGTGATCTTATGTAGGACTATCATCACCTGCAATTTGAAAGGCCTATGTCAATAACTTCTCAAGTTCTTGCTTGAAAGCTGAATTCAATAAAATGGCTCTGTGACCTTGGGATTTGGGTCAAGATGAGGCATCTTCAAACTTGTCCAAGACCTTATGTAGGATTAAAAACATGTGCAATAAGAAAGGTCTCTGTCAAAAACTTCTCAAGCTAACGCGTGAAAACCAAATTTGCTAAAATGGTTATGTGACCTTGGGATTTGGGTCAAGGTCACCCATCTTTAAACTAGTGTGAGAACTTATGCAGGACTATAAGCATGTTCAAAATGAAATCCCTATACCAAAAACTTTTCAAGTTATCATGTGAGAACCAATTTCACTAAAATGGCTCTGTGACTTTGGGAATTAGGTCAAGGTTACCCATCTTTGAGCTCATCCTAGAAGTTATGCAGGACTATAAGCATGTGCAACATGAAAGGCCTATGTCAAAAACTTTTCAATTTCTTGTGTGAAAATCCAGTTCAGTAAATGGCTCTGTGACCTTGGGCATTGCATCAAGGTCACCCATCTTTAAACTTGTCCGAGAAGTTATGCACGATAATAAGCTTGTGCAATATGAAAGGCCTTTCTCAAAACTTTTTAACTTCTCTGTGAAAACCCAATTCACTAAAATGGCTCTGTGTCCTTGGTAATCTGGCAAGGTCACGCATCTTTGAGCTTGTCCGAGACCTTACTCAGGACTATAGGCATGGCCTATATGAAAGACCTATGCCAAAACTTTTCCAGTTATTGTGTGAAAACTGTGGGGATGGATGCACACACGGGCAAATTAATTGCTATATGCCCTCTCCTCCTTCATGGCCGGGGAACTAAAAAAAAACAGACACACTAGTACCTGGGCCTGCAGTGGGCATGCTGTTGTCTTTGAAGTATTACAAACTGTGGACTGATTGACAGAAGTGACAACTGATCCCTGTCTGCCCTGGACTAAACATGTATAGGTATCTTTATTTTAGGCACAAAATGATCATTAAGGCTTGCAATAAATTACGCTGCATGTTTGCATTGTAATTCCACAAGCAACAACATTGATCCCTGTCTGCTTTGGACAATGTGTGCATGCCCAGTCACAAATGATGGTGGTCAGAACATTCAACTCAGGCATCACAAAAACTTATAATTTGGACTTTTGACGATGACTCGGGCATTTTGTGTGTGTGTGTGTGTGTGTGTGTGTGTGTGTGTGTGCGTGTGCGTGTGTGTGTGTAATTTCTGAGTATGACTGAGTATATCAGGAGTCATTTACTCAGTATGTAAATCACGTTGTCATGCCTGAAGCTCCCATGTGTCTGTGCGGTAAACATGGCCACACCCATGAGTTGGCCACACACGCACTATCATTTTTCATGAATAAAAATTGCAAAATCCACCTCAATTAAGTTGCACAACACAAACACTCTCCCTCATAATAATCTGAAGGGTATTTTACAACATCAACAACATGGTGACCCCTTATATTTGCTTTTACGCTATCAATTTTGAAACCAGAAGTTGGTGCTAGTCTAAGACTGTTGTGAGCTCCGAGGGATTCACCACTTGTTTGAGTAATGGACAAACAAGCAGCTGGTTAAAAGGTTCCTGGATTTTGAACCCACAAATAATGTGTACCAGGACTCTCTAACAATAAATCTGGCTCTGAAAGTGTGTGTTATCTACAGGGGAAAATGTTATTTTGCAATGTTGAAAAAAATAATTCAACTGCAACATTTTGTACACACAGGATGCATTATGCCAAACTCAAATATCTTTAAAGCTGGCCTCACATACTCCAGTTCCATTTCTTCCATTTATGGGTATGCAGGTTATCTGTCATACCTGGGGATTCAAATATTTGATGGCTTCTTACTGTACCATTGCCCAAGGGGAATGACTTTATTGCTTGTAGTGCACTAACATTTTATCACAGCCATTAACAATACAGCTTACGACTTTGGCAAACAGTCCACATTCAATGCAGCTTACCCAAAGTAGTGCTGGGAACTTTCTGCAAATTTTTTTCTTTTTTCCAAATGAAAATGATGCTTTTTCTTTTGTAGTTAAAAACATGTCAGTGCAAAACATTGAGTGATGGGTCCACCTTTGCACATACCTGGGTCATGTGACCTTGAAAATAAGGTCAAGGTCACCAATATATGATGGTGTCATGGTACAAATGAGGTAAATTTGAGTTTCTAATGGCCAACAAGTCTTGAGATATTGTGTTCACACACAAATGAAGGTCAGCTGGACGTATGGATGGACGGACAACCTCAAAATATATTGCCACCACCCTACTCCTGATGGACCCCCAAAAAGTAGAAGCTTGAAATAAATATTTCATTTTTTCACAAATGCTACATTTTGTCATCTCCATATTTTTTACTTTGATATAATCCATCAAAAGGTCAAGACATAAAGGCTAATTTGGCATGGTAATACTTTGAATGAAACTGACAACAGCAATTGTTTAAAGCATAACACTATTCAAACTAGCTCCTTCAATGTCATAGGTAGCCACATTTAGATATATTTTTAAGTTGCCTGACTCAAACTGATTATCATGCTTATATGAGATGGCTTTATCACACACACAAACTTATCTAATTCTTATGCCTGTAGCAGGAAATTTCACACAAATTTTGTCAATAACATACATTTTTTCCCTTATGTTTTGTCCATATTTAATACTGAAAATTTGATTTAGTTCTTTGTAAATGTGGTCTCCAGGAATCCCAGTGGGGGATCCATATTTCTACAGCAGACATATAATACAGTCAACATAGTTACACAGCCAGACACACAAAAGAGGAGCCATTCAAGTCTGCAATTAGCACATGGTCTGACAGCACTGGGAACCAATGTTCATTACTAATCCTTTTGCCATTTCATGTCACCTTTCTTTTTCTGTTAATTCTGTCATCCCATCAGCACTTGACACATAAGGGCTAGCCCACTCTCTGGAACTATTAAGACTTTTAACCATGCACGGCAACTACATACTTTAAGCCATATGTTTTACAATTTTTTTTTTTTTTTACCTACTGATTTGTCCCAAAGCACACAACAAATGTAGCTGTGTCACTGGGCTAGAAAATGCCGAGCCGATTTGGCAAATTTTTCACATTAACATTCAAAGAGACTATTATGTTTTTTCTGTTTAAAATTAAGTAACATTGGTAACACGATCTAAAAATATAAACCTATAGCAAGTTTTTCACATTTCTAACCATACAAGATGGCACAAGACAACACTTTAAGTTTTGATAACTCAGGGTAGGAAGTAAAGTTGGGACTTACAAGCAACATTGTTGTCAAAAATTTCATGAAAATTTGTAATGAATTTTATTTCTTAAAATAAAAATAACACTCACAACAAATGTACAAACTCATATGCCTCTTGACTTACCCACCCCTCCCCAACTGACCATGCTATGATAATGCCTGTGCAAGAGTCAGGTATACTCACAAGCAGACAATCAGACACACTTAGAAAAGCATTATTTTCATTTTAAAAGTATGATATCAAGCAACAGTATGACATATATACTTGAAAAACAGAAGTTTCCTCCACTGCCATCATTTATTTTAATAACTTGGTTTTACCTCACAAATCTGTCTTAACTAAAGCTCAAAAATGGCTGCCTTTCACATGCCACTCGCACATGGTGAATGAGCCATACATTTAAGTCAACTGTACTTCAAGCTACTGACCAGAACTAAATACACATATAAAAAGGTAAAGCACAAGCATAACTGTGAGTTAGTTACCTTCTTTGCGTCGTTATTTGCCTCTATCTGTGTCTGGGTGGGACTCATGCCTGTACCGTTTGTCACCATAGGAGAGTGAGAAAGCAGCTCTTCGGAACCTCGCTACAGAGAGACAGAGAAAAAAAAGATGGCATATTTAGGTTAATACGTATGCACATGTCAGCATCCCACGAAACAGGTCACAACAGAATCATTTTAATGACAACATCACACAAGCTCAGGCCATTGTTAGTCAACAGGCTTCAGGCAACACAAGCTAGGCAGGTAAAAAATGAATTGTGCAACATGTTGAAGTAGTAGTCAGGAGGCTTGAGGATGGCTGGTACGACCCAGCCGGCCTGGATGTGGCTAGATGCCCGAGGCAATGCATGTCACCTGGATTTATACACCACCTCTACTCTCTCTTTCTTTGGTATTCATGTCTTTGACTTTGAGCTGATATTCAACCTTTAACCAGTCTCTTACTATAACTATTTCTCAAATGTTTGGGACTGTAACATGTTTTGGTGTCTTACTGTGATGTCAATGCCACCTAGTGGCCTCATCATTGATATGTGGTGCGGCTGTATCCTCCCTGCACAACCACCAGATATCACCTTCAGTCCGGGTTCCCACTCTTTTCAATGTCAGGCTCTCATGGTCCATTCACTATGATCCCGAGTCAAACAAATAATACAACAATGTAAAATGCAACACTGCCTTAGTGTTAATAATGCATTCACTGTATCTATGCAGGCCACTCACATTTTGAGAATAATGGGAATTGTGGAAATTATTTTTGAGGTATTTATATTGGGCTTGATACATTTCCCTGGTAGCAGCAAAAGCTTTTTGCCGTTATCACCAGAGTTGTTTGTTAATGAAATAGAATGGCAGCCTCAGTTAAGTGACCAAAGTGTGGGTTGAGGTAAATAGTAGCAACAATGCCCATACTATATATAATCAGCAGCTGTTAATGTTCACATCATAAACTATGGTATAATGCACAAGCATAATGCGTGGTTATGAGTGCATCCAGCTTTCTCTTAGTTTGTAACTCTCACACATGCCCCACCCCACATCACAACGAAGATGACTTTGAGAACACATTTATCTGTATTGCGACCCTGTAGTAATGCACCATGGTCATATTTATACATATCCCTAGTACACATACAAGAATTTCACTTTCTTTTTATACACACATTGCAGATATTCCACCTCCACCCCTACCCCCCTCCCACAATGGCATTGTCTGCCACATGTACATATCATACCAGTCCACTTGTATCCCGTAAATGTCAGCCGCTATCCAAACAAAACGGCTAATGCCTTAAAACCCCTCCGCCGCCCACAAAAGGGATCTGGCTCTCCTGATATCCTGTGCAAAAATTTCACAGTAAATTGACCTGGAAGACCTTGAAATTAAGTCAAGGTCACTCTCCTTCAAACTTGAATTCATCTTTCCAAAGGGAGATCAAATGTAAAAGTATAGTGATCCCAGCTTATCTGGTTCTTCTGATACTCCTTGCAATTTTTTTTAAACTGGACTGACCCTGGTGACCTTAAAATCAGGTCAAGGTCACTTTTTCAAACCCGAGCTGGACTGTTACAAGGGAGATTAACTGTACCAGTCTTATGATCCTATCTTATCAAATTCTTAAGATCTCATGTACAAGACATTTATTAATGAAAAAATTGCCTCTGGTGACCTTCAAGTTCAGTCAAGGTCACTGTCATTCAAACCTGATAAAGACCCTAACAAGGGGGGGTTATCTGTAAATGTTTCATGATACTAGCAATTCTGGTTCTCCTGATATTGAGTGCAAGAAATTCATACAGGATTGACCTAGGTGACCATAAAATTTGGTCAAGGTCACTGTCTTTTGAACTTGACATAAACTTCAAAAAGGGTTCTCAACCAACAAGTAAATGAGTATTGCAGAGCAATATATAGTCCCCCGCTCGTCGCCCAAGAGGTTGAATGGACTACTATATAGGGGTGTGACCTAGATGAAAAACAAAATTAAAAGTATGGCACATTCTTAGATTAAGCTTCACATTTGTGTAAAGTTTCATTAATCTAAGTAAAAGGACAAAAAAGTTATGGCCCGGACAAGATTTTGAATGGATTTCACAGTGACCTACTTTTGCCATGTGACACAACAACTCCCCAGGTAGTATTAAAATAATAAATTTGGTAGCTGTAGGTATTATAGTAAGGGAAATATGGCATGGACAAGGTTTTACATGGAGTTTACACTGTGACTTAGATATTTGACCTAGTGACCTAGTTTTGCGTCGTGACACACTTTTAGGTCACAATACATTATCAGTAAACTTTTATAACAAGAAGTCAAAATTTTTTACGAATTACAGTAAGGACATAAAAATACTGTACATTTATGTATTACTGTGACCCAAATATTTGACGGACGGACGGTGCCCATTAACATATCCCCTCTAAGGTCTACCCACCATAAAAAAAATCAAAGGGCTGGCATCAATAATTTAGAAGATATGGCCCGGACAAAATTTGTATTATATCTTGAGCTTGCTTAATGAACTTCGTTAATTAATTAATTAATGGAAGTAATTAGCCACAGAAAACAATGCGTATGCACACCTATTACCTATGGTCTATCCACCACAAAAAATTCAAAGGGCTAGCATTAACAGTTTAGAAGATATGGCCCGGACAAAATTTGTCTTGCTTAACGAACTTTGTTAAATAATTAATTAATGCAAGTAATTAGCCACACAAAACAATGCCTATGCACACCTACTACCTATGGCCTATCGACCACAAAAAATTCAAAGGGCTAGCATTAAGAGTTTAGAAGATATGGCCCGGACAAAATTTGTCTTGCTTAACGAACTTTGTTAAATAATTAATTAATGCAAGTAATTAGCCACACAAAACAATGCCTATGCACAACTACTACCTAAGGTCTACCCACCATAAAAAAATTGAAGAGGTAGCATTAATATAGGGAAGATATGTGCCGGACAAAATTTGTTTCTGTATATTTACATATCGATCGGTGACCCAAATATTTGACCTAGTGACCTACTTTTGCTTTATGACACTTTCTTAAACTAAGCTTCACATTTGTGTAACATTTCATGACTCTAAGTAAAAGGACAAAAAAGTTATGGCCCGGACAAGATTTTTCATACATATGTATTCTGTGACCCAGATATTTGACCTTGTGACCTACTTTTGGCACACCATACACCTCTATCCTAGGAAGTACAAACACATTAAATTTGGTAGCTGTGGGTGTTATGGTGTTGGAAATATGGCCCGGAGAAGCTTCGGACGGACGGACGGAAGGACGGACGGACGGACGAGGTGCAAACCTATAGTCCCCCACCAAGTGGGCGGGGGACTAAAAAAAAGTTTCATGATCCCAGCTTATCTGGTTCTGAAATTGCACACTGGGAGAAGGGACACACAGACGGATGGACAGAGTCACAGATTCACACACAGACACAGGCGATAGCAATACCCCAGGGCCTATATGGGCCTAAGGGTAACAACTGCAGCCAAGAATCTGTATGTCGATGCAAACATATTCCACCACATGAAGAGCTGTTCATATCAGATGTACATGTCAGCATTCTGGCTGCAACGTGCATCTACCTGTCTACAATGTACCATTCCTGCTGGTATTAGCCAGGTGAGATTTTTAAGAGCACTTCCACTACACTACCAAAACATCCAAAATGTTTTGACAGAACTTTGGTGAATACCTCCCCAATACAGGATGGCTGTATCTGATCAGCCTAGACAACAGACTGTTGTCTGGTGCAAATTTGTCGGTCAACCTGTGGCCCTGAATGAAGCCCAAGGCTAGCAGCATGTACCATTGCTACCTGCTCTTGTTGCATCACTCAGCCAGGTGTCATCAAAACTACCAGTCGGCTTAAAGTCTCTATTGATTTCTGGCAGGTCACTAAAGTATAGTGCCGATTGCTTGCTAGTGCACTGGATTTTCTTGTCATTTGACCTGACATGTCTGAGGCTACAAGAAAAGGATCAATTATTCAGGATGTTGCCAGTGATTGCCTGAGTATTACAGTCAGAAGTCTGCCGACTCCAACCAGCCTTCACTGACCCTCTCAGTACTGAAACTGGCATGGCCTCCAAATTGACTGGTTTGTGTGCAGACAATACCAGCATCAATAATTCAGATGGTCTCTGTTACTGTAACAACCATGCAGACAACTGCCTGAGCTTTTCCAGTTTTGAACCTGAAAGTTTATCTTGGCATATATTGTATGCAGCTTTTATTAACTCAAATTATGTGACAAATTGCTGTTGCACTAGAATATAAAACATGCTGTAACAACCAAAAATACATGAATTGCTCTGATCAAAACACTCATGGTGGTCATGTAGCACACAGTGGTGGCCAGCAGACATGTGGGCTTTGATCACCAGAACATACACAATAGATTCTGTGTGGCCAAACAACATTACTTGTATTGTAGTGGCCATGCAGTAAACACACTGTTACGAGCACTGCCATGGTCACAGAACACAAAAATCAGACCTTTCTTATAAAACTTATACTGACTGCTGCACTAGTAGTTATCCAGTATATACCCAGGCTTCAGTGGGTATAGAACACAGGAAACTGACCACGGTCACAGAGTACAGAACATTGGCCACAAAAGTGATTTGCCTGCAAATCTAAGAATACAGGAAATAAAGCTGTTTCCATTAGCAGGTGCATGGCATCATGTCTTGCAAATCAAAATGTAGCCTGCTGTTCTTAAATTTTTATAACACACCACTTTTTGGCATTAAATTATCACATTCCTGGTCAGAATATGACTGACTCAATAGCTTTCCTTTGCAGGAGTTGGGCACATTGCGCCCAATCCTGTGACAAGGAAAGCTACTGACCTAAGGTATGCCATCATGAATGGTGTTACAAGTCTCAGTAAAAATGTTTTTTCGAAATAAGAAATTGAAGTCAAGACATTAAGGCAAACAAAAATATACATCTGGGCACTTTTGGCCAATTTGAGTTGGGAACAGGGTTTCCTCCAGAAAGGCATGTTACATGCTGAAGCCATATCACTGGGCAAGGGGTCTGAGGGTTCTCCCCCTACCCCCCCCCCCAAAAAAAATTAATTTAGGTGTTCTAGAATCAAATCTACAGTACTTCTGGAGGCCAAGAGATCAAGAAGGCTTTGAAACTATTAGTTTTTAGCCCCAGAATGCTCCAGCTTTCATCATTTGGCATGTTACTTTCAATTATTTTAGGGTACAGGGTCTTACCCTCAGAAAATTTTAGGGTATGGAATTTTACCCATTTTACCCTCTGGCAGAAACTCTGAGGGAAGGGTTAATGTATCTTACTACTATTTCCTCTTTCTTGGGGAAACTGCCAGACAAATATGAAATGTTAAACCCCAGCCTGGTTAGTTGTGCTGTGATCTGGACAAGAATGATAAAGGTGTACACAGGTGATAATTGGCTTTTGGAAGAGGAATAATGAAAATTCACACAGGCAGTCAACTAGTGTCACCCAATCCCTGTACTCAAAAAGTGAACCTACTTCAGATGCAAAGCACAGTTACATATGCAACAAAGCACAATGTAATTTGTTGTAGACTATCCATGTATGTACAATTACTGGTACGGGAAACTGAACCCTCCCTCTCTCTCTCTGTGCAACACCTCCATACAACCACAAATAAAGCTTACCCAGATTCTGCTTTCTAACAAATTACTGACCTACCTATTGTATTACGTTTAATCTTCCCATATCTTACTCTTTGACGTGTATAATGGAATTACCAGTCAATTAAAAAGCACCAGCACCAGTCTAGCGTAACTGCCACATTGTTAACAGACCACAAGTTACACTATAAAGCAACAGACAAGGGAGGACATGAACCAGATGAATACAATTCAGGAGCTGTTATGACATTGTAACCACAACAGTTTCAGCTGTTTCACATATTCTTTTCAGTGAATCAAATGAAAATTGTAGCAACAAAATCCAGCAAGCAAACAGAAACATATTTTATAACTATTTGCTGCATTGTCTGTCCCATCCTTCCACTCCAGGCATATTTCAATGTTCGGAAGAATATAAACACAGAGTTTTGTAAAAAGAAGAGCAATCCTAATAGGGACCCTTATTTATAAAATCTTCCCGACATACTTGGATGAGTTCCTTGTTGACAGAATAAGAAGACCTTTTAAATAAAAGCTGCAGCTGATCAATTACAGCATTTGTTTGAAGCTGAAAGCATGTGCAGAAACTTTGACAAAATGTAACTGGACTGCCAACCCCCAAATCAATCTTCTTGTACTGGTGCTGTCATGTCAACTATCTTTCCAGAAGAAAATGATCTTTCTACCCATGACAAATGTCATATTACAACTTCTAAATATGTAGGCCCACACTCTGGAGTGCCCCTACATATGTGGGGCAGCTCACTCTTACCTTGTAAGTCAGCAACATGGTGAAAGGTTTTGGATCCTGGGCCAGCACATCAAATGGTCTATTGTCTAACCCTCATTGCATTATAAAGTGACCTGCATTAGCCCACAGGGAACTACATTATTTCAATCTACTTGGAAAACTGGTTTACTATCAACTTCTCTCTAATCAACAAATTCTCCCCCAGGGGGGCAGCAATTTTGCAATTTGGGCAGAAGTGGGGAGAATATTGAGCGGTTCCTTAGGTGAGAGCTGGTGGCTACAGTCAGGTACCTTTGGCAACCCTTATGTCTCCGTAGGACTCTACATATCATGCAAATGTCAACCTGAAATGACAGAAGCTTAATATGTATGAAAGCTGTCACCTTCTCTGTTGGGCTCTCCATATTATATTTGCACACCATCCTAGAAATGACAGGTACTAATATGTATGAATGCTGTCATTTTCTCTTGAGTGTGAAGGACATGAATAATATGTGGACAACCAGAGGGTGGGGCCCCAGTTTTTAAGAATGTCACAAGCTTGAGAAGTGGACACAACTGAGGCTCAAGTTTGAGACAATCTAGTGCCATGAAAAGCTGGCTATGAGCCCTGGCCAGAAACACTTGCCAAACACATTTTTTCTCAGAATTAGGATGTCTTGGAAGACTTTAAGTTCATAAAATCCTTGAACCGTGAAAATGCTCCCTACTGAATAAACTTGCATTAAATGCAAGTACATGGTGTATATCATTACTGATTTACTGAACTTTGCAGTGTGTAAAAAAAAAAAAAAAAGAATGCAAGTGTCCATATTTTATGCTTCTCCTCAAAGTTACCACAAGGGGCTAATTTGCCTGCAGGTAATACTACATAATACACCCACTTAGCATTCCAACTTCAGTCTACAGGTAGATAAATCACTCCTTTTTATTGTCTCTGGTTTTCAAGAACAGGAGAAGGGAGAAAAAAGCTGTTTCATGAGTGACAACATTATCGGGGGGGGGGGGGGGAGGGGCAGGGGAGATTCGTGTAGGTCCATTATCTATAAAGACAAAGTCAGAAAGCTACTTGTTAATGACACCTGCTACTTGCAAGTTTGTGCAAAAAGAGCTCGAAAATTTCAACATAAAAAATATTAATTTTAATCATGATAAGTAACAGACTAACATGGTGACTGAATCCATGAAATATATGGGAAAATAAACAAGTAATCAGGAAAGAATGGTTCAAGTAACATCACACTAAATTTACAAGAGCCACTTGTTTTTCCTTGCTTCTTTTCTCACCCCCACCCCCCATGGAATGTAGTTACAGGTATCTGTGAATCATCTGGGCATACGGTTCATGGTTTTACACTGGCAACAAGGTCAAGCAATTTCCATTAACAAAATATTGCTGTTTGTTCTTGATGAGGGATTCACTGAACCAACTCATCCTAACTGCTATTATTGCTGTTGTCATGACAAACATGCCTGGTCCCAGTGGCCAAACTGGTTGCCATGGAAATATGTCAATAGGCATGCAATCACCATATATGGTACAGTGTGGCCTCCCTGAACACAGCAGTGTACATACATTGAAGGCTGTGCTCATATGCAGCCTATACTGCTTCAACTTTCTACAGCATCACTCAAGATCTCTAGCAGACTCATGAGACCAGAATACTAATATCAATGCCCCTGTATAAATTAACCCAGTTTTCATTTCTGCACAGCCTGACAGTACAGGCAGGGATGCCTGATAATGTGTATGCAATTTTTTTTAAGGCACTGACACTGGGATGGAACTATGATACTACCTATTTTCATACTGCCTTGAAGAATCCAAAATGTCTATGCGCACTATGAACAATCAGTCAATATGTTACATACTAAATAAATAAATTGAGACCACAAAACGTTTGCTTTCATGGATAGCTGTGTCCAATAAGACACACATGTGTCCCAAGCTTGCACGCATGCACTGGGTGACAGTTAGCTTTAAAAACATGACCATAGTTGTGGCATTAAAGCTTATCCGTGTCAATAATATTTCAGCATCATCATGCAGACCTAGTGTTGTGTCAATGCCTGCAGCATCAATAATGCATTCATTTGCAGACCCAGTCACATCAAGCTGCCATCAAGGAGAAAACACAGCAGATGTTCCACTCACAGTTGGCTTGATGATTTCATCATGGCATCACACACTGCTCCAAAATCAGGTGACATTCAAGGAAACAATATTGCTCCACTAGTTGAATTAATTTGTCACTCTCCTGATGCAGCCCATGCACACAGCATAAACTCTGTCGTACACACACTGTCAACACTCCCATCAAATCTAATGACACATTTTCTCCCTCTTGCTAACTTGGGCTCAGCAGCACATTCAATATTAGCTAACTCTCTGGAGTCTCAACAGGGGATTGAACAGTACATTTCCACAGAAATAATGCTTTCCGTAAAAAAAGGTTATGCATATCAAATTGTGTCATCACAATGGGTGCACTTAAACGAGCATGATATGTCATTACAAAACAAGTCTTCTGCAGCCAGGTGAAAGTAGCTATATTTGTTGATGTTATGGTACAAAGCAATCAAGTGCACCTTTGTGCATTATGGACAGGGTGGCGACACAATGTCCGTGTGCAAGTGACACCATCATGGCGTCACTGTGGTAGCCCTATCCCTCACTGACCCTAACCCATATCATCAGCATCCTGCATACACAGTACAGGACACAAGCTAATTAATTATATACAGCAATGACAAACAGGCATCATCAAGTATACATTATGGATCATTAAAACTACACATCCGTGTACTCCTAATTCAGCCCCAATTAACTTGAGTACATGAGCCAACATCTGAACACATTGATTTGGAATGGGATTGGATGGGGCAAATACACATGTGGATATGTGTGCTCATAAATGCATATGCTTTCCTCTTATGTTGCAGGGCAACACTCCTTTGCTAAAATCTACAACTATGGGGTTATTTGATAAGGCAATTACATGTATATTTATCTGTTGCTCTCATTTGCAAAGAACATGGCAAACAGATCAACAGTTTTTGACTTGAAATAACAAGAGAATTTACTGCATTTGAATGGGTCATGCCACTGCTTTCAGCAGAACAAAACTGGGAAAGATATTAATCAGTGATCGTGCATATTGGTAAATTCCAACTGGAAATTCTATGGAGATAATATTAAGCAAACAGAATTTGCAGCTGTCCACATGTTGCTGCTATTGATTGTGGCAGACCAGCAGTGTGAACACAGTGACAACACTCACAGGCTGCTACCATGAGGGTTGCCTGGCCACTTCATCTCTGACCAGCAAGCCCCCCTCAATAGTGTAGGAAATGTACCAGCTCCGCTTTCCAGCAATAAACTTTGCCTACACTGGCACGACAGGTCAATCTTGTCAGATCTATCATGGTCGACATCATAGTCCCAACCTGCACGCTGATCTGACACACAGCATCACAGGCATACTGCTGTAGCTATTCACCCAATATTGATCCTGATTAGTTTTGACTTTCTCTATTTCAATGATATATAATTGTAATTCTGCATGCATATTAGAAACAAAATATGAACCTCTTTGTGGCTGGAATTATTATAGTCACAAATCGGCTTGAACAGACAAGCTAGTCAAAGCAGACCAGTGGTCATGTATATATGAAGATAGCAATATGTGTAACATCAGGCCAACCTCCAGCCACATATGACATAAACAATATAGGTGGATGAACCTAATGTGTTGAGTGTTGAGGACTCCCATATCAGTAACTGTGTAGCCTGACACACCCATTGGGTAGCCATTGATGATAGCTGTGGCTTCACCACCCAGATGTGAGCCTAGTGCTCCATCCATGACACTGTGGGCATAGTAGTGAGTGGGCATACTGGCCCTACCAGCTGTCCACACCCTATCATCTCTACAATCCACCTGCCACCTCCCCACGAATACACTTAATTCCACTAACCTTCAGAGAAACTATCCCGGTACTGTGCTGGATGTGACCAATAATTGTGCTGTTGTCAACTGCAAGCATTTCCAATCTTACCAATACTGCAAAACCTTACAGCGCTTCCATTACAGCCCAACAGCAGGCACAATGGAGCAGTCAAACAGGCCACGTAAGCTTTTATCGATATTAAACCAATTTGCATATGGGGGGGAACAATAGGGAACACCCGGTTCATATGTGGCTGGCTATGTGGAAATTGATTGATAGCTGCCCCAATGAGCCGGTAAAATGGAAGGCAGGGACAGTTGTTGAGCCCAGGGCCAGAGGATTGTCCCGTTTCCATGGGCTGTACACACAAACAGTTTACCCACCCAACAAACACCATAATGCATATATAACACACCCATAATGCCTGCCTCACATGGGGCAAATTCATCCAATTTTTAGATCTGGCCAAAACCAATCTTCTGTTCCGATTAGGCTTGTTTTTCTTTCTTTTTTCATTACATCAAAGATCAATGAAGGCCTATTTAATGGAATTGACTAAATTAAGGTTAGGGATATGCTCCCATTCTGAAGACACTGTATCAGCCGAGCCAATCACGAAGCATATCCACGTGTTCCCAGGTCTGCTCTACTCAGCTACAAACTCACATATGTGTCAGTATAATATTCTTTATAAAATTCCCCTTTAATTATTTTTATTAGAATAAACACACCACACAACAGAGCACCAATGCAGCAATACAGCACCAAAAATACACAATAATCAGAAAATAAGCAACAAAAACAACATAAACTGACACCAAAATATGCTGAAATTTCAGTTCAAAGCACCAAAAGCTCATATATTACCCATGCACAGAAGTGCCAGTATTTCTCCAGGAAATAAAGCTCTCACTTTTACTAACCTGTCAGCAGTCAACACCCAATTTCTATTCAAGGAATACTTCATCAATATCTCCTGGTGCCTATCAATCTTAGGAGCTGATTCAAGGGGCCCTTCCAGATGAGATAAGTATGCCAAGCAGCATGTATAAAAAGAGGGCAGCCAAGAAGCAGCCACAGCTATGCCTCACAGGTAGCACCTGACATAACTGTGGTACTCAAATATCTTAATTGACGAATGAACTTTAGAAAGATACGGTGTAGCCAGAAGCCTACACATGCACTCAAGCATGCCAGCCACCCGCACAACAATACAGCTTTTGTATTGATGCTGCAGTTGTGTTGCATTTAGAGCCTCTTTCGTGGGGCCAGGATGCTACATATTGGCCGCATGACTCACAGGTTGCCACATGACTCACTGTTAACTGCCAGTTACCATATTGAAATTGTCCCACTTGCACCGCTCCATACCTTCTCAACTTTATCCAAATCCATGAATGTGAAAGCACAGGAACAGCAAGCACAAATTGCTACGCCCAGTGTTCGTGCCCCCTTCAAGTTGCCGAGTTGCACACAGGTTAGATTAAGTACATGGAATTGAAAGCTTTTGGAGACAAAGAATGAAAAACGCTCACCACTAAAGGCTAGCAAATACCAATGTAAGTATAAGTTATGAGTCTCTCTCCAAATAGTAGGCCAGGTCGACTAGTTGGCGCAAGCTGATTGGTGCACTGAGCCCATTGTACGCACAGCATTACTTTCCCCAGCCATAATGCAACCTGTTGTTCGATTAAGTCAATACTGGGAGCCTGCCATTTCTAAGTTCCTGCCTTTTCCTCCCTGCTTCTAATACCATATTACATCGACTCCCTGTATTGTGTTCAATATCACCATGCAAGGTGAGGATTTAGTGCAAGGGGTTATAAATGTGCCAAAATCATCCTATTCCAACTGGCCATGCAAGCATGATAGGCCAGGCCCTGTATCCTGTCATAGCAGCACACCTGATGCACAGCACACCTTGCTCTTCATCTACAAAGCCTCTGCCTAGCAACCCGCCACCTATCCCTTTAAAACTTACTACCTGACCGATACCACCATGTTCCTCTCCAAACTCCATGACTTGTCTCACTTCAGTAGATTCACAAAAAATACAACTAGCTTCTTATTTCCATCAAATTCCAATACACCTACCATGTAGGTTACTAGGTAACTGCATATGTCAAGTACATGGCTTTGAATGCTTTAAATAGCATGACTTGTTAGTCATAAAAAGCTTCAGTCCAATTTTTACAGCAGCAGCTGACAACTTTACAATTGCTACGCTCTGTTGTGCTTTATAGATTTGCAAGCAGTATGGCCTGATGTGGACTGTTGACAGAGTTGGCCTGCATCTACATTGTAACATATGCATGCACGTGTCTACTTGCCCAGGCTACACTGGGCAGCTGCTTCATGATGCCTCCTTGCAGATCACAGGATACAACACACTGTGCTGCCATCTAGTGTCCAATTACCTACACAGGGCTCAGTTTCTGCTTCCCCTGATCTGATCTTATCAGTCAGCGTTTCAATTTGCTTCACTTAGAACACCCAAGCCCTTGCACGAGGAAAAAGCTGACTTCTTTAAACAACATTCCTTACTCTAAATGCTAAGTAATTATAAGGAACTTAAACATATCTGCTTCTTGGAATGTGCACTGTTTTTACATTAAGTCTGAACACTGAATTCAAGTCAATGGAAAACTTTTCTCCGTTCGCATATGCTAAATGACCCATGAAAAAAAATATAAAAAAAAAATAAAAAAATGGGGGGAGGAGGGGGAGATGGATACTTGTCACCATATTGGTCATTCACACCCCAGATCTAAAAAAAAAAAAGAAAAGAAAATGAGAAAAAAACAGGCTGTCATTCTGTGATCATAAGTACATGTATGCATAACTTTCATATGGCACAACAAAAGTTGTGGAGAACCAACATATCATGGCATGAACGGATCAAACAGATGCTACCTGAATTCAGGGACTTTTAATTATATTATTACAAGAGGCTCAATATTTCATGTTACACTGTCAGATGTAATCCAAGGGCTATTATTATTTTTTTCTGGCAAGAAGACACAGTCACATAGTTGAATTGTCCCCTCCATTAACTCTGCTCACGTACTGGAGCTACAGTTTTTATGCATATTGCTACTCTGGGCACGTATCTCTCCACCTCACAGTTATATGTCTTGATTAAGTTCATCTAATCATGCACTCACATACAGCGTACATGTGTATCAAATTTACACACACACACACACACACACACACACACACACACACACACACACACACACACACACACACACACACACACACACACACACACACACACACACACACACACACACACACACACACACACACACACACACACACACACACACACACACACACACACACACACACACACACACACACACACACAAAAAGAGGCCCATGGGGCTAACGCCCTGCTGGCCACCACCACCAAAATTCACTTCCTGAAATGTATTCTGGTATTTCCTACATGATCTTGAAAAATTGATCAAGGTCTCGACATTCATATTATGCAATATCAAACTTCCACATGACATAGGTTTGTGGTACATCTGGAGTCATTTGCCCATTCTTTATCGAAATATTTAACCACTGTATTCAATCCAATTGTATCATAATGCCCTAATAGAAGTACATCCCCTACTTTTTAATCTTGGAGGCTTCACTAAAAATTCAGTATTTTTCAATATTTTTTAAAAAATTAACTACTTCTGATGAAAGAGGGTTCATTGTTGTTATTTTAAGCTATATGGATTCTATAATAAGTGTAATTGCTAGTGGTATTGCAAATTAAGACATATCATCACGAAACCCCGTGAAAACCATGTCTGCTCCAGGAAATCTTTGCATTAGCACAGCGTGCTACCATTGGAATAAACACGGTAAATGTCCTTTTCTAAAGTGCTAAATGACCTTAAAAATAGGTCAAGGTCAAGGTCATATAGTCAGTGGGTCATAGTGACCAAAAGTAGGTCACCAGGTAGAGCTTTATAGACAATGTACTCAAGAGCAATTTTGATCTGGTGGCTCAATTCTGTTTGCGACTGATGTCTATACTACACCCTACCAAGTTACAAAATCATCTCTTCTTACTTGACAGGTCTGGTGACCTCACAGAAATAGGTCAAGGTCACTGATACTTCATAACATATTAGCATTGGACATGATCTATATATAACTTATATTTGGCATGTCTGATTCAATTAGTTTTAACGATATGGAATTTTTTATTTTTCAAAACATTTTCACTCCTAATTTCCGTCAAACATAGGTGGCGCCACTAGTATCATAAACACCTAAGCGTGTGACCTCTTCTACAATCCCACTTAATTTCATGAAGATCCACGAAAAAATTAGAATGCTGGACTGGTCACGTTTTTCCTCATTTTGACCCTTATGTTACATAATACTATAGATCGCGCCACCAACATTGACTTTGACACAGACTTTTATAAACTTGACTAGAAGCCGATGAGTGACCGAAAACCCTTCGGCCAGAATGGACCCACAGACAGACGGACAAACACGTAGGTGACGACAATACCCCTCCAGTAGGTCAACGTTACTTCTGTTTGACCAAGTGGCAAAGCTTTGGTGCAAATGGAATGAGCAGATATCATGGCAATGCCATTGTTCTTCAATGCAGCACTGTGACCTAAATATGTGACCCAGTGACCTAGTTTTCACTAGGTGTCTGAGGCATCCTTAGGACCAACTGTCATAAATAATTGATGCAGCTACAATGAGTAATTTTAATTTAATATTTGAAGATATCATGGTAGCACCATTTTTCTTCAATGCAGCACTGTGACCTAAATATGTGACCCAGTGACCTAGTTTTCAACAGGCATCTGACGCATCCTTAGGACCAACTGTCATAAATAATTGATGAAGCTACATTCAATATTTTTTAGATATTGTGTTAACACCGGTTTTTTTCCTTTAATGTAGTACCGTGACCTATATATGTGAACTAGTGACCTACTTTTTGATAGGCACCTGAAGCAATTCAATGGCTCCCTGTGATAAAAATTTGGTCTGTAAAGTGAGTATTTTCGGAAATATGGCGCTAACATGGCATGGACGGATGGACCCGTAGGTGACGACAATACCCCTCCGGCCAAAAGGCCCTGGGGCAATACACCGTAAAAGTGATAGAGGCCTAATTCAAAACCTGTCAGGTGCAGAGCATTCACAAGATTGACCCCTATATTCCAACTGGCCATTTAAACTTGACCTTCAACTCGGATTAAAAAATGGTTAATGTTCAAAATGTGCACCATGCATCTAGCTTTTCATACATTATCTGTTTGTCAAAATCTGGTTAACTTTTCCAGTTACTGAAGAAAACAATTAACTTGGACAAGTGCCAACATCCATAATCACTGGGTCAAAATGTCCCCAAAAGCAGGTTACCAAGTGCAGATTTATGTACAATGTAATCAAGTGCAATTTTATTCTAGAGGCTCAATTCCCTTTGCAACAGATGTCAAAGCTACACCTTGTCATTACAAAATCAACTCTTTCAACTTTCCAGGCCTGGTGACCTAACAAAAATAGGTCGAAGTCCATATAATATCCTATAAATCTGGCACATCTACAACATAAATCTGTAAAGCAACTACTTTTTGAGATGTGGAATTTTACATCTATAACACATTTTGGCTTATATTTTACGTCAAATTATAGGTGGCGCCACTGGTATTATAAGCAAATGAGATTTTGACCCCCACTGTCCCACTTAATTTCTTGATGATCTACCAAACATGAAGGATGCTAGAGCGGTCGCAAGATTTTCCCACTTTGACCCATATATTACATAATACTGCAGGCGGCACCACCAGTATCAAACTTGACCTACATTGTCATACACTTGATAAGTCCTCAAACTTCTATGGGGCTGCCTCAAAAACTGTGGACTGTACCACACTCATTGGTCAGCAGAGCTAAAAACAAGCAAACAAAACAAAACAAAAAAACGAGGCCCATGGACCTAATGCTCCGCTGGCACCGTGTCTATGCTGCACCTATATCTTCATTTTAAAGTTGTGAGTCCTCAAGTGGCATCTGAACATATAAAGCTTATGTGATTTTAGCAGTCTCATTTGTCCACCAGATGGCACTTTGTTCCACATGTAATGAAACTTATTTGTGCAATCCCTGTGAGGGATCTTGTTGTATGTGCCAAGATAAGAATGAGTGATTCATTCATTTTATGTCCTTAGTGACCTTGGGACAGAATATCAAGGTCACCCTTATGTAATACATGAGGCCCGTGGGCCTGGTGCTGTCCTAACATTGCCACTGATGTCCAACCTACGCCCTGTCATTACAACATCACCTCTTTCAACTTTACAGGCATGGCAATTCACAAAAATAGGTCAAGGTCACTGATATTATAACATTCTTGTGTTGGACATGGTCTTTATATCCTATAAATTTGACAAATCTAATCCAATACTTTTTCAAATATGGAATTTTATATCTCAAAACACATCTTGTGCATAGACTCCATTTGCACATCAGAAACATTGTTTTTTTCCAAAGATATTTTTTTCTGTGATAAAACTAACTGCTAATTGTAAATAACTCGTAACTTTAGCAACAATAACAAGATTTGATGTGGAAATCAATCACATGTGGTAACGGTCATTTCAAACAAAGTACTGCAAAATAAATATACGCAATTTTAGAGATGTCTCGAGCACGACAAATTGTGTGACTGGCACTGAGTCAACATGGCTTTAGAAGTGACTGACACTTGAAGAGTTAATAAAATAAATTAAATCTTTGTTATCAAAGGCTGATGTGTAGGTGAGTGTGACATACAATTCATCAATCTATACGATCTCATCAACAACTGGACACTGACTTTTAAACGCTAGCATAGCCTCCTCATGACTCCATTACATCTTGGACCAGGCCCAGGCCAGGGTACTGCATGTGCACTTAAAATTAATTTTTTTCACCCTACTTTTATTAATAAATATTTTTCTAAGTGCACAGTGTGGTAATTAGGTAATTTACCGTACATTACTTCTCATGACATAAGATTCAACAGCCAAATCACATTATTCACTCCCTTAGGGTTACCACCTGTCCAGATACATCACACTGACATTCAAGGCCTGCCAGGGATGGTTTGTCCACACTACACACACACACCAAGTGGTAGACATGCAGACTGTGAGGTCTTCACACACACACACACACACACACACACACACACACACACACACACACACACACACACACACACACAGTGGTAGGCACATGGACTGTGAGAGCAACTAGTGTGCTCTCTTAGTCTTACGTGTCTTTGCTAAATCCATACAAACTGCAAACAGAACTTTCACATCCCCCTTCCTATTTCATACGTGATGTACAACCCCTAGCTTATGTGTGTTCATGCTCAGTCAAGGGAGAGCCCATCAAAATATCTCTCTCGAAAGCTTTCATACCTTGCATAAACTGGTCTGCTTTTTTCGATGAATACTGTAACTCTGCACCAAAAATGTTTCAGGGCAATATTCATCATGAATTACATTCTTGGCAAATCTGTCATAGGTTGTCAATCCCCATGAATACAATAAATGCATGAAGTTTTATATTTTTTCTTTTTCTCCACAAACTAAAAACGTAACTTGAAAGTTGTTGGACAACGGAGGAGAAACCCAGCTTAAGATACAACTCACACAAATCATCCATGCATCTGAAACACAGTTTGCTCCTTTGATGTGACAGAATGGTATTGTTTTATTTGTAAAGCATTCAAATAATTTATGCACATTGCAAAATCATAACTTCAAAGTGATGCTGATACCAACTTTCCAGTCATATTAATCACTTTGACCTAATGAGACCTGAATATATTCCAGGACATTTACCTGCAAAACAAAAAAGGTTGAGGGGGGTTTAAGTATCTATACAAGTCATATCCACATGTGCCAACACAAGGATATCAGAACTTGCGTGTGCGCAGTTGTGTTTCAAAGGGAAGTAAATATCCAATATGCATCAGCACCTAAAGTCCACAAAATGAAAGCAACATCATTGGAAGATGGCACCTCATATTACCAGATTTATTCAAACAGACTATGCCTGTCTCTGCAAGAAATGAGGAAAAATGATACTGCAGATGCTGCCCATAGTATGAAATTAATTTATTTGGAGTCTCTACACAGAATGCTCTATAAGCAATCTTGGTTAAAAGGAGACATGCAGGTTTTATCCAGCACACTACTTTGGTTGGAAGAATGAATGCCGGAAGCAATATGATGGCATTGCATGTAATAATTGGTGACTATGGACAATCTAGTCTGAACATACAACTGTGTCTTTTCAGAACCTGCCCTATCATGTACCATCTTAAAATTTCATACCAGACTTCCTCCTCCAGTCAGATGCAGCAACCAGGTACATTTTACATAGCACATCAATGTTCCCAGTGCAGCACAAAGAGCTGGTCAGCCAGGGCAATGTGGGCCCATTTTATACACCAAACAGAAAACCACACTGATCTGTTTTTATGGAATGTTCTGAGATCCCTGCCCATGCTGATACATATGACCCATCTCTGCTTGATACCTGGGATGTTGCAAGCCTCAAATTTCATGCAAGATGTATCTTAAATAAAGAGTTCTTTGTGCAGACCTAATACAATTTACTTTTCTATCAGTTCTAAATTTCTACCTTCCAACTTTTCCAGAAGTTATACTTTGAAGCCTATACCTTGGTATATTTTCAATTGTCATGTTCTGAGATCATGCTCATACTAACAGGCGCAAATAATTTCTTTGATATGTCGGACAATGCATCAAATTCCACTGAAGATATATCAAATGTTTCTCACGTTAAGATTTACTTGTATCTAATAAAAGCTGCTTGATACATCAGTGTCAAATTTCCATGTTCAGCTCCTGCAGATTTTGTTTTCCTTTAAAGCACAGAGTTGATTAAATCTTCCAGCAGATATGCTCTTCATATAGAAGAAAGTGCTTGCGATTACCTGTTAATACATGCCAAGTACTTTTGCATAATTTCTAATTTCTCATCCCAAGGTTTTGGTATACATTAGGTTAGAGAAAAGTATGATTGTAATGAGCATGTACAAATTACTCACTGGTGGTCATTTCTGTGAAACTGCATGGGTGCACGCGCGCACACACACACATACATATAGCTTATCTGCAGTTCATAGATTCTCTGAGGCTACCAAACCATATGTGTATATATAATACTCTTTGCCTGCAGAAATCAATCAACTAAAAGGAAACGAATATGACCCATGTGACTACAAATTTTACTTCCCACTGGAAGCACTGCAATACATTATTACAGCACCTTCAGCACAGCCAGGCAACCATGGCTAATTTAAAGGCAACACATTTCGAGATTTTAAACAGTATTATTTCTTGCCTTGAGGAAATAATACAGACCAAAACTATCCATTTTCAAATGATGTAGTGAACCAACCTTCCTATAAACAAGAATACTCAAAGCCATGTGATGAACAGTCAGTCCAAGGACTTAACAGAAAGACCCAACTGGTCCTGACACCGATGACCCCGTCTCTGGGCTGATTGCAACTGGGACCAGTATAGATACATATTCATGTTACATGTAGCATCCATGCTACCACAGTAGAACATAAATAACCACATATATATAAATGTGAGGGTGTGGAGGGGTCTCATTTCTATGACTTTTGTCTGTCATTTGAGTACATGAATTTTTAATTTAAACATCTACACAAGAATGCACCAGAACACAGACTTTTCTACTTCTCTGAAAAGCCATAATCTTTACTGTCCTTTTTTTTAATTGATCAAGCGGTAGTTGTTGTGTCTCTATTTGGACCCTTATAAAAGCAAATTCAACACTGCCTACATAATACATGGAAAGTGCCAATGTTAATGATATCAACTGACACACATTGCCCATTGTATGCTGTTATTAACTTGTCACAAAATCCAGCACAAATTACCACCCTCATAACTCCAGCAGGAAATTGCCAGAACATAATTATTCCATCAAAACTGCTGATAGATTGGTGCGGCCTGGATGACAGACATAATTGACGGGTCTAACTTCCAGCAGAAATGTCATACAGTACAATTCTAGCCAAGACTTCACCTTTGACCTCCCAGGAAACTTGATTAAATCTGTGCTGAAAGAGGTGCTTTATAAGCGAGCCACAACTCAATGGGGTTGGTGATCAAGATACACCTGCCTGTTTTAATCTGCATACCTACCACATTCAGAGGCCACTCTGCCATGTTCACCACTTACCTTACAATCTCTCACTTAAGTAGTTGACTTCCGAACAGAAATGAACTTTAAAAAGGCATTCTTTCTTTGCAACATTGCATTTATAACCAACGTATTAAATGAACTTTTGATTGATGATGAGGGAGTAGAGGTTAAGTTCCAACAACACCAAATCTAGTATACTAAAAGCACTCAGACATAATTGCTTTTTCTTTTCTCTTCTCCCTCTCTCCTCCCCCAAATATTGGCTAATAAAACTGCATGGAAAAAAAGTCAGGTCATCTGAATTATGTCCATTTAAGAACCTGTAGATCTGAATCAGAGAGTACACCCTAGCCCTTGTTGGCACAAGACTATCCACAAATTATTTGGCCACCCTTGTGGACAATACTTCTTTCCCTATACAGGTATATTATTTTGAGGCTAAGCACCATGTATCAGGTGCATAGGATACATCATGATAGTTAAACTTTTTTTTCCCCGATCTCTAGGCAACCTTAAAAGTCTTGTTTAAGGACTTTTCTTTTGTACAGATGTACTGTTAATTTATCTAAATTTGTCCCACACAAATATAAGTTTCATGATTTGCTCATCCCTTTGGGTGGTCTTTTCAGATAAGTCTCACTATACAACATATCATTTTTATGCATCAGAGCTGACAGCTATTTCATGTGGGTCTCCCAAACTATACTAATCTAGATGCTGTACTTTAAAATGTTCAACTTTCCCCATTTGAAAAAAAAAAAAGTAGAAAGCACAGACTGGAGCAAGTTACTGTATACACTCAGACCTGTACATACAAATTTATACACACACACAAACACATATATATATATATATATATATATATATATATTCACCAGATGGGTGACCCAGTCAAACAGTAACAGCAGACAGCAGTACTGGGGCCTGCAATGTGTACTTTTGAAGTTAGCCATCATCAATACGACCTTAAAATTGTACGTGCAATATGTGCACTGCTAGCTGATAAACACTTCTTAGTCTTCAGGGGCATACAAAGCAGACAGCATATGTCTATCATGAATATGATGAATATGTGTGTGCTCAATGTGTCTGATCCTGGTTACCATGCAACTGGGTCACTTTCAACAAGTTTGAGAAGTTATGGGCAACCTTAGCAAACTTGGCCAGTTTGATTTTGGTTGTTGGAGCAGCCAGGTATGCACACAGGTACACATGTGATTCAACCAGTCCCCACCTTCAACACACACAGAACTCAGCACAGAGCAAACAAGCCACTTTTGCCCAACCCCCAACAGGTTTCAACTCCTACATGAGAACTTTCCAGAATGGCTTAACACAAATCACATACTCTTCCCTACCTGCCCCCCCCCCCCCCCGCCAACCCCCACCACCACCACAAAAAGACAGACAGAACAAAGGAAAAGAAAGAAAGAACTGAACAATACCATAACTACTTTATATCTAGACACCTTAAATTCTGTCTTTTAAGACAGGTGAATCCAATGTGTCCTATCCCAGGTGAGAATTCTGTAAAAGTACATGCATGAATCTGACTTGCAGAGGAAATGTCCTAACACAGCAATGCACAGACAGTGTCTCAACATTTCATGCGCACCTGTACATGACCTGGCACAATTTTCTACTTCAAAGCCCACTACATACCTGTGTGCTATACCCCAAGCCTAATTTACTTCAAGTAGACCATAAACCCTAGAATAAACATGTTCCTTTCCTGTTATTCAATGGCTCAACCCACGCTACCATAGCATGGCTAGCTGTACGTGTTAGCGTCCTTTAGGCTGATCTGATCCTTTACCTGCCTGCAATATTCAAAAAGCTGGATTGTCTGATCTGTTGATCATGATCCCAGCACCCTGTTTTCTGCCCTGATGTAGCTGAGGTTCACAAGTTCCTGTTGTCAAGCTGGTGCACTGCTCAAGCCTGCAGATGGGCCCAATGTATCTCTGGCTACAGTCACCATATCAGACCTTTTAGATCAATTAAACCTTCCCTAGCAATATGTACTTCTCGAACTAGCTCTGTCAGTTCCAGATGTAATCTCTGTCTGAACAGAAAATCTCCATGGTACAAATGAACCTGAAAACACACACACCATAGCGTATACACACCTTCATAATATCCTCGCTAGACCCTTCTGCGCTCATATCTACCCTGTTCGCTGCTACAAGAGCAAAATGCCAGGCCTTATTTGAACAGCCCACATGTAAATATGGGCCAGGCAATGTTGGGCTGGGAGGCAGTGTTTTCTTTTCACTTAACGTGCCAAAACTTGCTGGTTTGTGGACAAGGCTGCTTATATATTCAGACAGCCAGTGATGTCAGGTGACAAGAATATGGTCTCTACTAAAAGTGTTCATTGTATTCACTCAATAATTTAGTTGGCTGCACAGAACTCCATGACCTATTTGTTGGGGCTATCTTGCCACTTGTCAATGAGCAGGCCCTCACTATAGACCATTCATACCTCTTCATTATGCATGAGCTGTGACAACCATTAAATATTTACAACTGGGTAAAAATTCTAATTTTGATGACTGGCAGGCTAACAAAAGGTTTTGTGGATCAAGGCAGGGTTTACGGTGCTGGTGCATGATAACATAGGGCCAGACCAGTGCTGTCAGCCCCTCTGTGGCTGGTCCCTCAATGGCTATTGATCACTGGTCAACATTGCTTGTAAATGGATCTGCCTAACAAAAACCAGTGCCAGCTCAATTTCCTTTCCCAGAAATTACTGCATATGAACCATTTATAATCTCCACCAAGACTCATCTTGGGCTAATAACGTGAATCTTTTGGTGGCAAAAAGGTCCAGATATGCTCACATGAACCCACAAACACATCACAAATGCATCATTACAGACCTTGTCATAAGATATTCTCTGTTGACACAACAGGGCATTATCACCCTCTGATGAACTTTTACCATAGGAAAATATGGATATTGACTAGGTTATCTTGAAGTACTTTGTCAATATACTTTTAAAGATGAGTCGTCATTCCCCCCCCCCCCCCCCCAGCATATTAACTTCTGTGAATCATTCAACACGTAAAATGCCTGGTCTGAGACATATCTGTACTATAAACCGGTTCCCTCAACCACCAAAAGGTCAGTCTTTAACAACAGGTACCTTTCAAGGCATACAGCATAAATACAAACTTGTGACTCATGATGTCATGACACTCATGCAATGTGGGACTTGCTGTACTGGGTAACCTCCTTCTTTTCACATCCTACCCGGAGGAAAGTGGTCTCTATAAAGAAAAAACATAAAAACACAGCCACAGGTCTGGAAAAGTGGTCTGTCATCTAAGGTGATCTCCTTTTGAAGTGGTCCCTTGCAAGATGGACCAAAGTCATGTAAATCTTAGTCTGAGGATAACCAACAAAACGGACCTTGACACTGAAGTCTATATAAATGCCAGATCTACAGTGGACAGTTATCCATAATATCAATAATAGGATAGTTAAGGGAGACTTGAATCACAAGAAGGCAATCAAGATCACCTGACACATCATCAGCCACCAGATATAAATGAATTTAGTTTGTGTTATGTGATCCCACCTGAACTGTATAGCCCTCCAAAGATTCAAGAATACTTTACCTATAAAATATTTGCACAGTTTTATATATATATATACATAATATATATATATATATATATATATATATATATATATATATATATATATATATATATATATATATATATATATATATATATATATATTTGCTGATCTGTCTGTATTATCAACATGAGAAAATTGGGAAACTGAGAGTTCCAAGACTTCGGGTGGATGGGGGTCCTGAATATAACAAGAATCCCGTGTTTATACTGGTAATTATTTTTTTCATACATAATTTGTTGACAGGTTATGGGCATTAAACATTAACTGCATGTTTACTCGGGTGTACAAATATTTTCTAAAAATAGCGTTCAAAGAAGAGATTACCCTCAATACCCACAATATTTTTTTCCTGAATTCTGCATTTTTTCTTTTCTTTGCAACTTCACATGTGCCATAATACAGTGTAGCTGCACTAACGAAATTGCTGAACCTGTGATGAATCCTTCTTGAGATATTATGGTAACAAGATTATCCACTTGTGTGCCACTCAGACAGCCTTCAAAAGTTTCACAAGTTTAAAAAATATGAGTTTAAAAAATATGAGAGGAAGCTGGTTTTCATTACAAACGTGATCCATTATAATGTGCATCTCTGACAAAAATTTGTTGAAGCTGCCATGCATCCTTGTTGAGATATTATGGTAATGTCCTCCCCTTGTGTGCCACTCAGACGGCCTTGAAATAAAAACTTTCAGTTTTCATAAAACGTTTATAAATACTCAGAGGATGCTGGTTTTCAATTAGAACCTGGTTCGTTATAAGGTGTATCTCTGACAAAAATTTGGTAAAGCTACGATGAATATTATTTTAGATATTGCGATAAAAATGTCAGGGTAGACACCACTCAGACAGTCTTCCAATAAACACACATTTAAAGTTTCATAAAGTTTAAAAATAATCAGAGGAAGCTGGTTTTGAATAGGAACCTGGTCCATTATAAGGTGCATCTCTGATAAAAATTTGGTACAGCTACAGTGAATATTTTTTGAGATACCCCGGCAACATCTACAAGATAGACAGACAGATGACGCAGGGGACAACAAGAGCCTCTGGCACTTTTTGTGCCAAGGGTAAAAAGGATGCATGTGTTGTTCACTTTCATAAGTTTTTCAACAAAAGCTGAAAGATATTATTAGCCAGGAACCAATTTTAGTTCTACTGTTAGATATGAACCATTTTTACTTCTGAGACCAAAGTCTATCTACAGAGTTGATTCCATGGACTTCCTTGACACCTCTGAATGTTCACTTCATTTTATTTTTTATGCCTACCAGTTGTTGAAGTAGCCCGTTTAGTTAACTGAGACTTAGGGGTTTAATTGAATTATTATTTTGGCCTCAAGAAGGTTCTTGCCAAATTACAATGACATCTGTTGAAAGGCTCTTGAAATACTGCACAGCATCTTGAGCCACACAGGCAACCTGGAAATTGTGTTTTCTCACTCTAAAATAACCAGGCATAAAAAAAGTTGAATATCTGAGGGATTAAATTTATTATCCAAACATCCCTTGTAAATATGCCTTTTGGGTGATACAGTGTACTCAACAAGCAGATCACCTAGGATACCATGGTTTGCATGCAAGATTTACAGAGATGTTACCTCAAACAAAAGTGCTATAGCACAAAAATGGAAATAGTTCCATACAACACCCTATTAAAATCTTCCTGGCTCACTTGAAATTGGAAATAACCATTCAAGATCTCCCTTTATTTTTTAACACTGCAATACAACATACTGATGGTGTAATGAAGGGTTATTTGACATGTTTTCTACATGTTTTCAGGGGAAGAAAGAGAGGGCTTGAGATGACATGGGACTACAAGAAAAGGTAATACAGCAATCTAAGTCTGCATATGAGCTTTATACACTTGGGAAATATATGTGATCTCATACCGTGAACTTTTAAATTATAAGGCACTTTAAATCTTTGGACATGAATTATGATAGTTATTATGCAGTGTATTTAATTGGAATAAATACTGTAATTCCAGGACATTATCTCCAGCAAAACTGACCACATCCTCATTTCCTTACCACATCCTTATCAGCAATGGAAAGCATAGGCACAAACCAACACACACATATATACATGTACATATATTTAAACTGAAACAAGAATTCCAAGTAATATGTGTGTCCCGCTTTTGTAATGTGAAATAACCTGATGCGAACGACCACCTGCAGCACGCGACCACTGACTGGCAAAATTACACCACAAACGACCACCTGTTTAAACAACAAAAAAGAACAGTCATTCTACTCAACTGTAAGCGAGTTGTAGGTTAATAGAAAAGCTGGTCAACATGTGCCGTTATTCTGCAGTAAAGTCAACTCAAACACAACAGTTTATTTCAACTTGCCTGAAGGGTTAACTTGGGCTAGGGAAATAGCATGTAGCTGTATAGCCACGGTTGTTAGGTGAACGTTATCATAATATTTTGCTAGGTTCCAGGTTCCGAGTTACCAGGGTAAACAGTCCTTATTTTTAAAACATGACTTACTATCTTAACTTTAATCTGCCCGCTCAGTTGTGTCTGAAGCAGTTATCACCATTAGTTATAAATCCAAATGTATTTTCAAGGGTATTTATTATATATTAAATCTATTATAGATAGAGATGTCATTTCAACTTCTACTGGGGGTTATTGACCATTGAGCATGTAATGAATCTAAAACAAAAGTTGTAGCAATTTAAATTGTGCTAATAAGAAGTATTCGCAATTTTCAATCTTGAATAACTTCAAAGCTATAATAGATAGAGATGCCATTCCAACTTCTACTCCTGTGTTATGGAATAGATGTACATTGCCATACCAATATGCTTTGAAGACACATACATTGATTTGCTATGCAGCAAATCATCTTTTCTAGTTTTCAGTTTTTGCATTTTGAACCTTTAAGTTAACTGCTCAAGACATTTAATTCACTAGTTTATTCATTTTTCTTGTGAATGGCATGTTGAAAACCTTTTTCAGTGACACATGTATCTTAATTTCACGGTTTTGAAGCATCATTGAAATAAGCAAAAATAAGATTACAGTGAAATAAATTTAATTCACAGTAGCGTCGTTGCTTCATGGTCTGGGCTTACGCAGACGTTATGTCCTGCATATATTGAAATTTTGCTGGCTTGTTTTTTCTGCTTTCATATCATTTGATTCAATGATGATTAAACTATTCAGAAGCGGAATATGAGTTGCAAATTGCACGGTGTAATTCTCAAGTTATTTGGGGTGTAATAAAATACTGCTCCATTCTTTCTTTTTTTTTCTTTTCTTTCTTTTTTTTTTTTTTTGCATAAGCGTTTTAGGTATCCTGACCTATGCAATGTGAGGTTGGGATACCTGCACATGCCCCTGATGCAAACGACCACCTACAGTATGCCACAATTTTGGGCTGGCATCAGCAGTGGTCGTAAACAGCAGGTACTACTGATAGACATCAGGTAAAATCTGGGATCAGTCTGCACCTTAAACTACCAGCCCACAGTCCCAGTCTAGTGAAATTTTATTCAGGATGGTACATATGTGACATTTTTATATAGCTACTATCCCCCCCAAAAAGCATAAAATGTCCAATCTGTCTAGGAACCAAAAATGTTATTGGCAAAGTCTGTTGGACCATGAAAATAAGGTTGGTGTGACCTAGACACTCATTCCATAAATAAGCCACATCCAGCACCAACATACCAAGTATGACAAAAATTAATCTACCATTCAAAGATACACGAAAACTGCTTTTATCTATTGTGACCAAAAATTAATATTTTGCAGTGTTGATTATGAATGAATGGATGTCCAGGGTTTCTCCCAAGGAAATTCTGAATGTGCAGGAGGACTGCTAAAAATAGCCACAAAGGAAAAATGAAGGCCCTGACCTCCTATTCAATATAATGGGAAGACCAATTTGAAAGTCTTAAATTTTAATATAAAGCCCTAGAATTCTAGGGCAATATGGTTTGGGAGGAAACCTGAAGTTTATATAAATTTTACTTGCAGCACAAATTTTGAAAGCCTGAGATGCACTATTTCATTAAATTCTTCACTTTTTTGAGTAATCATGGTACTAAAATACACAATTTTCCAAAGGTAACCAAATATTGTGTGTATAAATATGACCAGTGCACTTTGATCTCTGAAGAACAAATTAAACAGAGATATGACCTTGACCTTTGACAGAATTCTGATAAATACATCTCCCCCCCAAAAAAATCACTTTGCTCATGTAAAATTCAGATGGCTGGCTGCATTTGCATTTGTTCTAAAAATTACAAGCAATAACCTCAAATTGTTGACCTTTGACCTCTGAAAAAGGCATAAAGTGCAGATTGCTGACGTTAACATTGACCTTGACTGGGCTTCTGAAACAGTCCTAGATGGCTGGCTGTATCCGTTCAAGCATGTAAGTGGTAACACTAGTCAGTGACCTAAAACTGGTGACCTCTGACATATGTGTCAAATACAGATATAACCTTGATCTTCAATATGCTTCTGATACATGCTTACACGCTTGTCCTGCAAAATTCAAATGGCCAACTGCATTCCTCAGGCTCTTAGGCTGAGTGATAAAAAAATTCAAAATTCATGTCTGAAGGCAACAAAAATTTGCAGACCAGATGGAGTAAAAGCTCTCATGTATCTGCAGTCACTTTGACAAACTTTTCACTGCAATTAACACTGTATACTTTTTAATTACTTCCTGTCTTTCGTGTGTGTGTGGGGGGGGGGGGGGGGTTAAATTGTCCTAGTGACTGCACAGAAATATTCATTATCATAAGGTAATTTCTAGCAACCTTTCCTTGGATCACTTTGTATGAAATGCAGAAATAATCTAGTTGTGCCATTCAGTCATTTATTTGCAGATGCTGTGTTTACATAAGTATTTGAACTATACACAAAAACTTACAATGCAAAATTTGATGTTTCCAAATGCAGGAGTTTAAAAAATTACAATATAAGGTAATGGGAATATAGAGACCTGGCACTCCTCCCACATGAGCCCTCTACTGAGAATCCACCTGAACCAACTGATTTTGACCACAGCTGTTGCCAGTCCCAAACAGTTTTTTATTCGCATATACTACCTGACAAAGAGGCCAGACAGAAATTTTTGCATTGCCTGGCAAATTATGCTGCAACATTTTGTCAGGCAATGTAAAAATCACTGACTTTTTACCTGGCATGTTTGTATTTGATCGAAAGCTCTATCTTCCAGGAATCTGAAGACATGCAATTCTCATTAGTTTCACTTACATACAATATATTTTTGTCACTTTCAAGGATGAATTAAGCACAAAAGACTAGCTATAGAGGATCAGGCTTATCTAAAAACTTCTTGCCCATTTTATACACTAAATATACCCAATGTAGATGTAAAATATTATGTTCCTCAAGAGGTACAAACAAGTTAGCAGTTGCTATGCATTGCAGGGAGTGGTAGAAACTGCAAGCAACTCAAGATATTCATGAGTTGCTGAGTGTCCTTTCTGTGGTTTGAAAAAGTACATTTACAAACATTGCCTGATTGCATATACATGTGACTGTGAATGTCTGCACAATTCTTATCCACTTAACGCCCAATACTTAAAAATGCTGATCAAACATTGAAGTTATGATGAACAGCATTGATTAACAGTGGCTGACACACAGGTGAGGTTTATGCATACATGGCTGAAGCAGACATGGTCTAAGCTCTGGCCATCCAGCGAAAATCTTTTTTGTTCACTAAGCAAGAAATTAGCTAATTAGCTATCATTTAGAAATCGGTTAACCATTTTTGCATTGATATATGGGGATTACTTTCTAATTCTTTCTCCACAATTTGCAAGGGCTGTAATTTTCCATGTGTGAAAAAAGCATCTATTAACATTTTATTTCTGCACCAAAGGGGTGGGTTAAATGGTGCCTTCCAATCTGCATGTGCTGTATCCATTGTGACAAGCAAAACAATAATGCTGCTCCACACTAAACAACCAACATCTCCAATGGTGATGCACATAAATGCATTGATCACATATTGACAGATATCAAGGTGCATTAAAGAGACTGTATAAAATGTACAGTTGCAGGTAGCTGGTCACCAAGTGTTCTAGTCACATGATTCCTGATTCAACCATGCACAGTCCAGTTTACAATTATGGAACAAACCTCTCTGCACACTGATTATTCCCCCACCCACCCCCATCTTTCAGGCATTGTCCATTATGAGTTAAAACTGACAGCCACAATACTGTGTCAGTCGACAATTTTACAGTCTTTGCTCACAAGTATGGGTAAGGGACATGTTGATACAATACAGTATAATCATTGGCAACTGACTTTTGAAGCACTCATTGTATGTACATGACAAAATCTATAAACTTTTCCAATATCAGGAGGCTTTCAACTTTCATTAGAGTTCTTTCAGCAAATAACTGGTCTACAAAGCGAACTTTATCAAGCTCAAACAGGGACCCATGGTTCTCATATCTAAGCCTTTTATGTATTCAACGCCTTAAAACAACATTAACAGGAACATGTAACCATGTGGGACCCATGGGATTTTATCAATATCATAACCTAATTCTCTCCTGGAACTGAAATGAAAATGGGAAAGTAATGAAAAGGTTAGTCTTGTTGATCTTTGGGCCTGAAAATATGCTTGAGCAAATTCATACTCTGAACATGTGAGAAACAATAAGGGAATCAATCAATTCTACAAACACATTCAGCAGTTATATAATTCACTTCCCTCAGTAAATGGAACACAAACACTCATTTCTGTTGAAAGGAAGCAGCTACATTTGGCAATGGAGAGAAATATCTGCTCATAATACATGGCTGACCAGCAAAGCTGAACAAGTATTTGACCCTTATCCAACCAAAATAAAAAAGCAGGAGACAACCTTTCAAAGCTTTTTTCCTGTTTTTAAACAGATAGGAAATCGCTTGGTTACAAACACCAAGAAATAATGAGCCTAGACTTGCAATATGACACAACTTAAGCTGTTAACAGTCATCCTGGTACATGTACTGAATATCAAAGCCATAACGTTTTGTTACAACCACCACAAATCTATCCCCCAAATGAGATTCATTGTCCCCTTTGGCGGAATATTAATGGATCAAATTGAAGTCCAGTAGGCATCAGAGGGTTAAAAGCCAACATTTATAACCAAAGCATTAATATATTAACGTGTAACACCTGTCAATTTACAAATCTGTCCCAGTGGCTTCCCTTTCCAGCATCATGTAAATGATACCCATCAATGCAGTTGTGAACACTGTTATCACATTCACTGACAAGTGAATCGCCCGTTTAAGCCTGTATCCAATTTTTCCCTTGTCCTCCACTTTATACTTCAGACAAAAAAAATCTAATAATTAAGACCACTGTATTATCCTTTTTAAGTGCCACTGGTGTTTAAAATATTTTCCTATAGTAAACCCCTTCTGTAAACCTGTATTAGGAATATTAATCCAGTACATGTATTGATACAAATTATGGTAAAATAAAGAAAATCTAGCAATATTTCAGGGGTTTTTGGTCAGAAAAGTGAAGGAGGGCTTAAGAGGGTGGGGGCCTTTAAAAGGGATAATACAGTATATGTTCTTTATACCAACAACTAATAAATATGGACACAGGTATGTCTTGCTAATACATATTATGTAATGTTCACACAATGCAACCTGTACTTGTCCAGCTGCAGTGCCACCTGGTGGACAGTTCAGTGATCATGATGCACACACCTGCCCTCAAAGCTTGCAATAAAACATGAACTTGTTACATTTACTTTCAGACCTCCATATTTACACCAAGCTAGTCTAAAGATGTACAGGTGTACATACAAATGTCCTTCCCATCTATATAGCATATGTATTACAACAGTTGAAGTTTCAGTCTTCCAGTCTCCTTTCCCACAGAGTCATAATGAAATCATTCCTTCAAACCTAGAACTCGGCAAAATATTTCCTATTTACACATGCCTTAATGTATGACTGGCAGAAATACCAACTCTATGATCAAAATGAGCCAGAATTCTCTTTAAAATGTATTACAGCAGATTTACAAACATGCATCAACTCAAATGTCCAAAAATATATTTTCTTGCACACATGAAGGGTGGATCTTTAACCCTCTGGATCCTGAGAGTTACTAATCAGCTCCAAATACATCAAGTTGCAAAATACTTGGGGTCCAGAGAGTTAATCCAGCATGTTTTGAATTTGACTTGTGCCTTCTTACTATTTCAGAGCAATCACTGGAACTCAGTAATTGCACAATTGGTTTTTTAACAATGGCACATTTCACCCTTTATTTTATGTCCACAAGGCTGGTGCCCCTCAAAATTTGTTAATTGCAGGATGTTTAATAACACCTACCAAGACTATCATAATCAGCCTTTTTATCTGTAGCCAACATCACATCATTATAATCTCCATTTCTGCAATAAGTTCCTGTTTACAGTTCCTGTTTGTCATGAGTGTGCTGCTCACCCCACATTAACCCCTGCCATCAAAATTCACATTTTTTCTTCTCTTTTTGGAGGCAGGGAATAATTCCCACCCTAAGATAAGCTGAGTTGAGCTTCAGCTGCAGCTTCAACTTTAAGCTGAGTGTGTATTTATGGGTTTGAGTGACTCATATACCAAACTTAATGACCCAGTTTTCCTTTGATCCTACCAAATTACACTCTGACAAAGTCTGAAAGGGTCTGGTATACAGTTGAGGAAAAATTTTAAAAAATACGCAAACATACATGTACACTGGTTTTCCAATAAAAAAAAAAAATGTTTGGAAAGGATCTGGTAAGGAATTTCAGAAAAATATTACATAAACATATTATTTCCAATAAAAACACACTAACATACATTCTTATCATTATACAATTCTCAAAATGTATAAAACACCTGGAAGTAACCATGGTGCCACTAAGTGTAATGTTTTGGTGGACACTGAGTCAAGCAACATTAATACTGAGTTTACAGATACTGAAGCATGTGGTCTGGGAGTAGGACTTGAAAATAGCATTCAGAGAACAGATTAATTACCCTCAGTGCTTCCAATCTTTTTTTCCTCAAATTATTTGCTTTTTTTTTTTTTTTTTTTTTGAGACTTCGCAGTAGAATACTTTACATTCAATTTCCATATTGTTAACTTGTCGATGAAATGAAGGAGCACTTTTGGATGTGTTCTTGGGGCAAGTTCTGGTGACAGAGACCACTGTACTGTGCGTCACTCAGTCCGCCATCAAATAAACACTTCAAAAGTTTCATAACAAGTTTAAAAATAATAAGCAGCTGGTTTTCAATAGGAATGTGGTCTACTATGATGTGCATCTCTGAAAAAAAATTGGGGAAGCTGCATTGGATCCTTAATGAGATATTTTGGTAACGTTGTCCCCTTGTGCACCACTCAGATGGCCTAAAAGATAAATACTTTAAAGTTTCATTAAAAGCTTATAAATAGAAAAGAGGAAGCTTGTTTTAAATAGGAACCTGGTATATATAATGGCATATATGTATCCATACTTATTATTGTAGTTCATGTATGTCATGATCTGTTTGTATGTAGTTAGTATGTAGTTAGTAAAGTAGTATTGTTATGTCACTGCAGATGATGTCTTCATCGTATGTAACTTCAAGACCCAATAAATAAATAAAACATCCGATGAGTCTTTCTTTAATAAATAGTTGCATCTTTGACAAAAATTTGGGAAAGCTGGGTTCAATATTTTTCTAGATATTGCGGTAACATTGTCAGGGTTGATGCCACTCAGATGGCCTTCAAATAAATACATTTAAAGTTTCATAAAAACTTTAAAAATACTCAGAGGAAGCTGGTTTTAAATAGGAACCCGGTCCATCATTAGATACATCTCTAACGAAAATTTACTAAAGCTGTGGTCAATATTTTTTGAGACATTCCAATAACTTCATCAGGGTTGACCCCATACATTTCAAGTTTCATAAAAAGTGATCAGAAGAAGCTGGTTTTCAATAAGATCCTGGTCTATCATAAGGTCCTTCTGTGACAAACTTTTGGTACAGCTACAGTTTATATTTTTTGAGATAACCTGGTCAAGTCGACAAGACAGACAGATAGACGTATGGGATGACAATACCCTCCAGCACTTATGTGCCGAGGGTAAAAATTACCAAAAAAACACAAATATCAATGACAGTGACACACACATATATGTGTGTGTGTGTGTGTGTGTGTATATATAAGTGTACCCAGAAATGTCTGCAATCTCAAAGCAATCAGCCAAGCAGTTTAAAAGAAATACTAGACATCCCCTTCAATGGAAGCGTTGACTGAAAGGTCTGCCATTTGCTCAAATTAGCTCGTCGTGACACCAAAATCTAATCAATCCATCTTGCCAGGTCAAGTAACCATACTGCCAAATTTGAGCAAAATACATGGAGGCATCGTGGTAATGTGCATATCCGGACAGACATCTGGACCGATGAATGGACAACCTGAAAACAGATGGGTAGCCCCCCCCCCCCGTAGGGCCGACCCTTAAATATGCTCCAAACTCAACAGTTTTTTAAATAAACACGAGGATCATGATGTCCTGTGCTCTTCTGACAAAACAAGCTGCTTCCAAAGTGTAGACTTTACAGTTTCATTTCACCATTAATTTAACTTTACTAACCCCCCTCTCCCCCCTCCCCACACTATCGGGCAAATGTAACAAGAAGCCCATGACTATCACCAAATATTCATTCCCTGAAATGCATTCCCTCCATAACCCTGAGAAACTTTTCAAGGTCATCCAAATGATGCAATATCGAAATTCCCCATGAACACACATTTGTGATACATTTGGTGTCACGCCCTTATTCTGTATCAACATATTCAATTTAGTGTCCTTTTTTAAAGTACTTAATGACCTTAAAAATAGGTCAAGGTCACACAAAATATTAAAAAATTTGACCTTTGGTCTAATTCATATTCAGTACAAGTTTTTGCATCTCATCTTATTATGTCATGGAAATCACAATAAAATCATTTCCTGATAGACATTCCCTCTGTGCCTTTGAGACTGTAGGTCAAGGTCTCGCAAATTATACAATATTGAACTTCCATATATGCACATTTGTGCTACATTTGGCATTGTCAGCCTTCTAATTTCTCAACATGTCAAATTCAGTGTCCTCTCCTACATCCTTAATAACCTCAAATAATTCCATCTCAATTTACAATCAAAATAATGAATTGTAATGTACTTTTTATACCTGTGATGCTAGTTCCATTATTACCACCAGTTAACACCGCCATGACTCTGCACATCATAGACTTCCTGTAATGACACTTTGATACTTTTGATATTTTGGCCGTGTCGATCATATGGTATTGACACATACCTGCCTTCATTGAACCGTTCTTTTTAGGAATGGGGATTGGGAACAGTTGGTATGTGCTTGTCCCCATTTTCGGCTAGGTGATTGGTGCCGAAGGTTGCTGGTTCGAGACCCGGCTGTTCTGTGGTCACTAAATATATTTTTGGTGCTCCTTTGATGCTGGTGGACTTACATACTAACAGTCCCCACTCTGGGACAACTGTGTACACAGTACTTCATTTGTACTGGAATAATACAACAAACTAGGCCGTGTTGATTATGGTTTTCGGCCTCCATTGAACCATTCTTTTTTAGGATTTGGGATTTGATACAGTTGGTATGTGCGTTTTCCATTTTCAGCTAGATGACATGGCTGAAGGTTGCTGGTTCAAGACCCGGAATGGAAAGTCACAAAACATATACATGTATAATGAACATAAAAGAATAATTTCCTGAAATGTATTCTCTGTGAACTTGAGAAACTAGGTCAAAATCATCCATATCATGCAATACAAAACTTCTGCATATGATACACATCTGTGGTTTATTTGATATCATGGGCCTTATTCTGTTTCAACATATTGATTTGAATGTTTTTCAGCATATTTTGTTCCATATCTCTCATAATACAACAGGCGGGACCGCCAAATTCCAATTCATTTTCTTTTAGCTTGACAAGTTTTGTGATGATTCATAAAAAAAAACTGTTCAAAAAATAGCATTCTCAAAATTTTCACATTTTAGCCATTTATTACATACTACTATAGGTGGTGCCAATAATATCAAACTCGACCTAGTTTTTCATACACTTGGTAAGTCCTAGAAGTTATACAGGGCTTACTTGAAAACTGTGACCTGTATCACGTCCACAAGCAAATGTTTACAGATGGCCAGGCAGACATGAGTGATTGCATAAGCTGTACGACCTATGGTCAGCAGGGCTAAAAAATGAACAGCAAGTAGATATGACATCATGTGCATGTACCACATGGCCCAATGGATCACATAATGCAACTGATACAGAGAATACACTAGAAAAGAAGATTTCCTTTAAAGCAAATCTTTCAAAAGCTGTAAATATTAAATGCTACAACTTTTATCCTTTGGTATTTCACATATCATTAAGCTTATGGCTGGATGCAAATTTCAAAGTCCAAATGACCTTGACTTTTCACTTTTGACCTTTACAGGTCACATGTAAATTACGCAGTGTTACAATACCCAAAATTTAAGCCCAACATGAACCAAATCGAATGAAAATTGAGCAAGTTATGGCAAGATGAAACTTTCAAAGGGCCAAATGACCTTGACCTTTGCCCTTTTCAGGTTACATGTTCTTATTAAAATGCCCAGTGTTGCAATTCCTACAATTTGAGTCCAAAATGATTAGAATTGGATGGAAATTGGCAACGTTTTGATTGGATGAAACTTTTAAAGGTCCAAATGACCTTGACCTTTGGCCTTTAGAGGTCACATGTAAATTTCAAAAATGTGCAGTGTTACAATAGCTATAATTTGAGCCCAACATGATCAAAATTGGATAAAAATTGACCAAGTTATGGCTAGAAGAAAGCCATCAAAAGTGGCCTTAGACCTTGAGGTGACCTCTATCTGAATTGAACCTTGATCTCAAAAATGACATTTTGGCTTAAAATTGAACTTTGACCTTGACATTTGAGATGACCTTTACCTTGCTATGATCGAACTACTATACACTCAGAACCACATCTACTATAGTATATAAGATATTGAAGATTTAAAACTTCAATTAACCCTCATTTGCATAATTTTGAAAAGCATGACCTCTCATTATAAATAGGGCGGGACTTTATCTATAGAAGTATAATTGTGCCAAGTTTGGAATTTATATATGTAATACTTTCGGACAAATTTGCCTGGAAAGGAAGGAAGGAAGGGAGGAAGGAAGGAAGGGAGGGAGGGAGGGAGGGAGGAAGAAAGGAAGAACGAAAGAAAGAAAGAAAGAAAGAAAGAAAAAGAATTCATAGAAAAACAATATGTCTGTGTTGGCACACAGACATAAATATATTACGGCTCAAGAAATACAGATGAGCGTCATCCTGGTCTTGTCCCCTGCTTGAAGGTCTTCAAGGGAATCAGTGTTATATCAAAAGCCTCAAGTGAAGAGCGACACCAGTTTACATTCTTCCAAAGTATGCAGATTTAATCTGGGTTGGTTGAGTAGGAGTCTCAGTGAATAAGTGATATATTCCTTCCCCACGCACCCCGGGGTAGCATTAAGCGTGTGTCCTGTGTCAGACGCAAAAGATGAAAAAAAGATGCCTGGAAATAAATAAACGTTGACATTTTGCATCTCTCTGGACGCACGCACAAAAAAACGCAATCCATTTTGAATGATACAACTGCAAAAATTACCCTAAACTTAGTACTTTGCACCTTTGCAATCACAATCCTTTGCATCATCCGCCATTATCATGATTATGTATTACACTGGTGGAATCCTCTGATGTTCCTCTTTCTATGTAACAAGCTACCTTATTTGCTAAGAAAAAAATATTCTTGGGGTATCCCTCAAAAATATCGGAAAGCAGACATCATTTTGTCACAATACAGTGGTACCTGCTATTTAAGACCACCCCTACAGCCAACAAAAAGTGGTCTCATACTGCAGGTGGTCTTAAATTGAAGGTATATTAAACATGTAAATACAGCGGATTCTCCTGAAAGAGTGGTCTTAAAAAGACATGCGGTCTTAAACTGGAGGTGGTCTTTAGAGCAGGTACCACTGTACTAGAACAGACTGATTTTCCAACAGAAAATCAAATGTCTCCCGGTGGAACACTTACGTCTCTGAATAAGCTACAGGTGAAAACAAATTACAAATGACCAAGTTTGCTTGAAAATTAGGTCACGGTCACCCAAATACAATCCCAACCTTGGTCTTACCTTGATACATAATCCTACCAAGTTTCATCAAATTCCATCAAGTTCTTTAAGACTTATCGCACGGAAACCAATTTCACATAAGTGACCCTGTGACCTTGAGAATTTGCTCAAGGTCATCCAAATACAATCCCAACCTAGGTCTTGCCAAGATACATAATCCTACCAAGTTTCATCAAATTCCATCAAGTTCTTCATGACTTATCGAACAGAAACCAATTTCACATAAGTGACCCTGTGACCTTGACAATTCCCTCAAGGTCATCCAAATACAATCCCAACCTAGGTCTTGCCTAGATACATACTCCTACCAAGTTTCATCAAATTCCATTCTGTTCTTCATGACTTATCGAATGGAAACCAATTTCACATAAGTGACCCTGTGACCTTAAAAATTATGTCAAGGTCACCCAAATACAATCCCAACCTAGGTCTTGCCTAGATACATAATCCTAGTAAGTTTCATCAAATTCTGTCAAGTCCTTCAAGACTTATCGCACGGAAACCAAGTGTTGAAGAGCCTGAACAACAACAACAAGCGGAAGAAACGGGCACTAAAACAATATGTCCCCCCGGCTTCCACAAGGAGACATAATAAATAAGCTGAGAGCACTTTCATGCTCCTCATTGAGTGGATTTGATCACATGCCACTCACTGTTCAATCAAACTTGTTGTTGCCCATGTGCATGTCTCATGTCAGCAATGTTGAGAAGTTACAAGTCGTATTCACAGAAAGATTATTGGACCAAGACGTTAAATATTTCAACAAAAAAACTTCCATTGAACAAATCTAGACACAGATTAAGGCACAAGTGAAAATTCCTTATGGAGACCATGCAAAATACGCAGATAAGTCACCGCACAGTTAAACATGGACACAGCGAAGATTTGCGTAAACATGATGTGTTGTTGATTGCTGCCTCCGATACATCATGTCGTCATTAGTGTATTTCAGCAAAATTTTGTTGCTTTAATTTCATTAAAACGTTTGAATGGAACAAATCTGTATAACAGAACAAGACAGGAAGGAAATGCAGGATCAAAAGCCGGAAAAGTACATGTACACAGCAAAAAACTATGACTGTGTACGCTCACTTGTGTTGCATGCCCATACTGTGTTGCTAGGTAAAACAAGAGAGCTGTGTGAACAGCCCATGATCAGCTGACCTAGACATTCGTCACACTTTTAGCCCTGTGAACTGGGATAGGATCAAGGTTATCCATGGACTGAGTAAGTCTGATCTTTATGGAAGAACACTAACATGTGCTACATCAAGGTCCTAGTTCATGAAGTTCTCAAGAAATAGTGAAGAGTAAAATTCATGTATGTTGCACTGTGATGCCAGAAATGAGGTCAAGGTCACTCATGCACTGTCTAAGCCTAACCATCATAGAGAAACATTAACATGTGCAACATCAAGGTCCTAACTCAAAATAGATCTCAAGTTATCAAGTGAACAGTAAATTTCATGTCAGTTTTCCTGTGACCTTGGGAATGAGGTCATGGTCCGAAATTACTGGAGGCTGACCACTTGCACAAAATAGGTAGACGGCTTATAAAAGGTACATCCCTACCAAGTTTGGCACAAAACTGGTCAAAATTATTTAAGTTATAACCATAACAACAAATTCTTAACTTTTTTAAAGATTTTTTTTTAAATCACAAAAAATCCAAAAATCACTGAAGTGTGACCATTTGAACAAACTTGGTGAAGACTCACCCAAGGTACGTTGCCACCACGTTTGAAGTCAATCTGACTGACAGTTTCTTCAGAGAAGTTCAAAATGTGAATTTGCATTAGAATGCCAACTGACTTGCATTGTAACCAATAGGAAAGACGCATTTACTGATAAGTACCCAAATTGAAAATCATAAAAAATCAGGAAACCACAGGAGTACAATTTAGTGAACAACTTTGTTTGACCCTTCCACAAGGAACATATCCACCAAGTTTCAGTTTAATCTGAGTGACGGTTCTGGAGAAGTCAAAATCAGCCAAAACACACAAAAAAATCATTAAAAATTTAGAAAAAAATCGCAGCGCCACCTGGTCAACAAATTAAGAACTAGGAGTCCTGGGAATGTTCTTGTGTCATATCAAAGCAATTGGGTGGTCAGTTTTGGAGATTTTTTTAAGATTTGCCACATAAAAGAACAAAAAAAATTCATAAAAAATCCAAAAATCACTGGAGTGTAACCACTTGAACAACCTGGTGGAGACCCACCCAGGGTACATCCCGACCAAGTTTGAAGTAAATCTGGCTGGTGGTTTTTTTGAGAAGTCGAAAATGTGAATTGTGGAAGGACGGACGATGGAAGACAAACGGAGGAAGGACCATCCTATGAGCTCAGCTGACTGGCAAGTCAACTGAGCTAAAAAGTGACAGCACTTAAGATCAGACTCTTGACACCTCCTACCTTATCAATTGCCCTAAACTGAAATAACAAGTGCACAGAAATATAAACCATGTAATTTATGACCATTTCATCAGTGGACTGAATCGCAAAAATAACAGAGCCCAGGCATGTTTAATCATGCATGCTGCTTGTTGCCCAAGCGAGCGAAAATTTGATACATGGCTTGAACATAACAAGTATATATTGAATGACATGTCACCTAATATAAGAATCAAAATAATCAAAATGCATCCATATGTGATAGCAAAATTTTTTAAAATCTGTATCATATGTGAAAATCAAATATGCACCGTTCATCTTTTCTCTCTCCTTTTTTTGAAAAAAAAATTAGAGTAGGAAATCCTATCCCCACTTTTTTTTTTTACAGCGTAGGAAATATACTCTTTTTACCCTCTGGTGGAAACCCTGTGAGCATATGTTATGTTCGTTTCTATGCTTAAGTTACCTGTATGTTTTATTTATTTATCACTTTTATATGAACTCGTGTATCACTGTATGTTGATTATACCAAAGAAAATCAATCAATCAAATCACACAAAATGAAATTTTCGTCCAAAATGGGAACAGCAGCCTATATTATGTAGATCTATATTTCACAATTTCAGACTGGACCCACCGATGAAGTCATGGACCCACCCACTATTTTCCTGAAAAGGAAAAAAAAAGTTTGGTCCAATGGACCCATAATGAAAAATCCTTAATGCTACCCCTGCCCACCCATTCAGACCCATGTAAAATATATTGTCTTTTAAAAAGCAAAGTAAATGGACCGCCAAAATAATCTGTTATTCTATCACATAAAATTCCTGGAATGGACCTCCCTGCTACAATAAATGTGCATAATAAATGCGAAAATATACAGCAAACAGAATTAACCATACAAACCCAGTAGACTTAGATCACAGTATCTGCTTTCATTAAGTCTCTAGTCAAAGGAATATTCATATTCATAGCAATGAGAAGTCAGCTAAGGTGTTTATCTAGCCCAAGGCATCCTTCAATAACTCTACCCTGGGCGGATTGTAATGGTAAAATATTTTGATTGGTGAGATTAATGCAGTTCACTCCATGAGTAAGGGCTGCAATACCAACAATTGTCCATATATGCATTGGAGGTGTGAGTCGGGGAAATGTTCCATTCCAGGAAAAGATAACAGTGTTAGCGTATATACATGAGTATCATATCTGGCATTCAAAGAAAAAGTAACACCAAGGATCTCAACTCCATTCACCCACTTGAGCCACTGATTTCTGAATGTCCAATGAGGAATAGAACCATTTTTGCAAGTAAACATTTTTTATCTCCAACCACCATACAATTTGATTTAGTTAGACCAAAAAAGAAAAAAAAATTTCCAATGATTACATAATCATCATATATATTTATTAATGACTGAAGCCCTAATTTGGTGGATGAAACAATAGTAACGTTGTCTGCATAATGAAAGCTGTTTATTTTTACATGACCTGTACAACCTCCATGGCTTGCTTCACTGAGTTGTCTTAACCCTTAAAGTGCTAATCACTGCTAACGCCAATTTCTCATTACCCTTAAACATACCATGGTTAAAAGACTCAAAATTCCTCATGAAGATACCTTTCATTCAAATACCAGCAAGCCTAGTCTAAAGCACGAAGTAGTCTTAGTCAACAGCTTTCCTCAGGGCACTATGCGCAATCATTCACATGCCAGCAAGCCTGGTCTAAAGCAAAAAGTAGTCATTGTCAATAGCTTTCCTCTGGGCACTTTGCATGCAATGCAAAGTGCCCAGAGGAAAGCTGTTGACTCAGTCTTAAATCAGCGCTTTTAGGGTTAATAAACCACTGATTAAAATATACATTATAATTTGGGGGACAGGGAGCTTTCCCATCCGGTACCCCTGGTAATGAGGAAATGATTGCTCAAGAGATTGTTCCCACTGAACTGCAACCAGCAGGTCTTCATACCATTCATTTACACAGGAACAACCAGTTAGTCACATTTCTGGGACTCTGTAAGTTACAAGAAAAGTCCCATCCCTCGTGCCAGATTGTGTCACCACACATCTCGGCACTCATGCCACAGACAAAAACTGGAGACTGATAAAACTGGTAATATGACAAAAGGTCATGCAACAAAACCATAAATAAATTTGTCCCTACATATTTATCTGGAAACCTGACTGGCTAACACTAACTGTATCTACACATTTGACAATTCACCCAGTTTAGAGTAAACAGAACATACTTGTGCTGCACTTGCTGCACAACAGCTGATCAAAAGTTTGATATTACCCAAATGTAAGCCAATTCAAGTTCCCTCAGAGTCAAAAATAACAACACCAAAAGAAGTGCCACACGCACTTTCCTATATATATTAAAATGTTCAATAGTAAATATGGGCCTTGCATCCACTGTTGCCAAGATAACCCATCATCTTTGATCTAAAAAGAAAAGCACTGAGAACAGATTACCCTCAACACTCACAATCTTTTTTCCTCAATTATGGCTTCTTTTTTTTTTTTTGAAACTGCACAGTAGAATACTTTACATACAATTTTCATATGGTCAACTTGTCGATGAAATGAAGGAGCACTTTTGGATGTGTTCTTGGGGCAAGTTCTGGTGACAGAAACCACTGTATTGTGCGTCACTCAGTCGGCCATCAAGTAAACACTTCAAAAGTTTTATAACAAGTTTGAAAATAACAAGAAGCTGGTTTTCAATAGGAATGTGGTCCACTATGATGTGCATCTCTGAAAAAAATTTGGGGAAGCTGCGCTGGATCCTTATTGAGATATTATGGTAATGTCATGTCGTCCCCTTGTGCACCACTCAGATGCCCTAAAAGATAAATACTTTTAAGTTTCATAAAAGGCTTATAAATACAAAGAGGAAGCTAATTTTAAATAGGAACCTGGTCCGTCATAAGATGCATATCTGACAAAAAAATTTGGGAAAGCTGTGGTCAATATTTTTTGAGATATCACAGTAACATCATCAGGGTTGACCCCAATCAGACGGCCTTCAAATAAATACAGTAAAACCTCCCTATATCGAACACCCTTGGGACCGGAAAAAAGTGTTAAGTATAGTGAGGTGTTTGTTATAACGAGGTTTGCTTACATTGGAAGTATATATTTAGGATTGAGAAATGGTGTTCAGTATACAGAGGTGTTCGGTATATGGAGGTGTTCAGTTAGAGAGGTCTTACTGTAGATTAAAATTTTCATAAAAAGTTTGAAAACAATCAGATGGAGCTGGTTTTAGGTAGGAACCTGGTGCATCATAAGATACATCTTGGACAAACATTTGGTAAAGTTGCGGTCAATATTTTTCGAGATATCACAGTAACGTCGTCAGAGTTGACGTCATACATTAGAAGTTTCATAAAAAGTTTTTAAAAAATCAGTGGAAGCTGGTTTTCAATAGGAACCTGGTCCACCATAAGGTCCTTCTGTGACAAAATTTGGTACAGCTACAGTAAATATTTTTTGCGATATCGCAGTAACGTTGACAAGACGAACGGATGACGTAGGGCACTTTATGTGAAGAGGGTAACAAACTAAACATCATGCATTCCCTGTCAGAGGATGCATTTTCATTGCACCATCATCTCCCACTAAGATTTGGTGAAAGTTGACCTGGGGAACATCCAGGTGTGAAAGCAAAGCATTCCGTACAACAGTTTTCATAATACTGCAACACTTGGTGTGATGGAGTGTTAAATACACTGTTTTTCTTTCATGTTTTTAATTACCATTGTCTATGCTGTAGACTATTCATTAATTACTACACGCAGTGTCAACCCATATATTCCTGGATTGGCATGAGCACTTTGATCTGTGGGGATCTAACACACAATTCTTACCTAAGCTAAGGTTTTAGGATGGTCCCTTATCCACACATTACAATTTTGACTTCTCTGAAACCTTTGGCTGGATCACGTTCAAACTTGGTGGAAGCATATACCTTTGGTGGGTTTCTACCAAGGTAATCACAATCCAGTGACTTTTTGGATGTCATGATTCTTCCCCATAAAACTGCAAAAAAATCTGCAAACTACTTGGCCATGTACTTTAAATTGCCCAGGGACACTTCTACGGATCCAAAGATCATTTTATGTGTTCAACAGGTAACATTGCAATTTTTTTCCCTCTTATTTTAATTTATCATTTTTTAAAAATTATTTGTTCGTTTTTGTAATATTCAACTTCTTCCAAAACTGCAAACTGGATTCTCTTCAAAATTACAGCAATGCAGCTGGAATCAATCTCAACCAAAGTTGTTTATGAGGCATAAGTATTTTCATTTGTTGGTACAGGTAGATCCTCAAAGTTTTCTTCTGCTGTGAAATATCCTATTAATCACTATGCCTGATAGTGATGGCTTCTTACAAGGACAAAAAGAGTGTGGGGGGGGGGGGGGTTACTTTTGCAACACTGGCTAGTATTCACACAAAGTCAAACACTACTTTGGTCTCTTTTACCTACCTTAATCCACAGAGAAGAAAAGGCCAGTTTAGCTTATAATCATGTCTACTATTGACTACCAAACAGTCAGGTCTGTGCAACAAGATCCATTTTTATGTATCAAGGGTCTTTCCACTAATAATGTTAATTCATTGACTCAGCTGTTTGCAGCCTGTTAAGGCACCTGTTCCTGTGAGCATTCTAGTCAGTACCAGACTGCTGGGCTCTCTGTTGTGTGTATCTTGGCAGTGTATGAATGATGAAGTCACCATTGTGCCAGACCCTGCGATCCACTCTGACAGGCTGTCAATGACCCGGAAAATTTGCTGGCCTCAGCTTGATAACAGATGACAGATTTAGGCTAAATGTCTTTGTTTTTCTCCCTGCCAAACCGGCATCCTGTTTCTATCAGCCACTCCTTGTACCTGTACTCAGGTAATGGTTGGGAACACCAGACACACTGCTCCAGCCTCTGTCTTGATTTCTTTATTAAGCTGCATTCAGATTACTATCAGTGTCTGTTCCAAAGTAATATGCACATAAAAATGTGATCCAAAAAGATTCAAATGGTTCATCCAAGAGCAAAGTTACACCTGAATAAAATCTTACAGAACGTGCAGTATAAACTTCTGACCCAATACCAAACAAAATATATGCGAGTGTTGGTCAGCATGCATATATGTTGTATCACTATCAGCATAAATAGAACTTTGGATGCAGCATTCATTCAGACTGGAAAAGATCTCAACATAACCACTGCTGAATAAAATTCAGAAAAAAAGATCCTCAGGTCTGCATACTGCAATTTTTAAATTTATTTATTCATTTTGCACAAAAAGAGCACATAGCGAGAACAGCAAACTCAGGTAATATGCAGAATAAATAGGGTTATCTTCAGTAGTGTGAACAACATGTCTGAGTAATGTAATATACAGTTGTATTGTTATTTTTTAGTACATGGAGTGTAAGCCTAGTATTAGTCTTCAAGCAGCAATGTCTCCTTTCCTCATCTATTATCGGTCTGCACCTGCTTCATGTGTCCCTATCAATGTCAGCATCCTCATCTCTGTGCCTGTCACAGGTCTTCTACACATTTGGGTCATTTTATTCACATGTTGTGTGCAATTTGCACTACAAAAGTGCATTTCTTGGAACAGAATTTCCAGCATGTGTACTCTCTAAAACATGAGCCAAAAATTACTGATGTTTGTGGGTACTGTGAATTCAATAATATATTAATGTTACAGTTTTCATTTTTCACTTACTTTGCCGATACTTCAAAACTGCTAAAATAAAAACCCAGTGAAAAAGATTTTAATTAAAAAGGAAGAGATTGCTGGATCCATGCCCGCAGCCACCAACCCCCTTGCCTCATTTATAACCTTGCCAATCACAGGTCTCGTTTTCGAATGAGTGTTGTAAAAATAGGCTATCACCATGACCCAGATACTTGACCTAGTGACCACTCTTATGCATGATACACTCTTGTGTCCGGACACATAGGTGCACAGAGTTTCATGATTCTACGTTAAAAGACAAAATAATTACAGCTCGGACATGAAGTGTAATGGAGTTCCATGAAACTAAGTTAAATAGCAAAGAATTCATAACCTGGACACAATTACCCTGTTGCCTTAATACATTACAGCGTGTTTACTGCCAAACATCTTGGGGGATCATTGGGGAAAAACTCAGCCAGCAGTTCAGACTCACAGTGGAGTAGTACGTTAGATGCAGTGTTGACTCTTGCCGATACAGGTATGTTCAAGTTCTGATCAGAGAAAGTTAGAACATCCAACCACGCAGCCATCATTGTAGCTATTCCTTACAGTTGTCTTCTACCCTTGCAGCAGGTAGTTTCGCACCGAGAATGCTGTTTTTCATCTAATATTACGAGGACATCAGCCATACTGCAACCACAACCGTGTTATACTGTATGCGCTGGTTTGGCCTTGTCCACGGCCATCCCCCAAGATGCACTGCGGTAAACATGCTGTGACGTATTAAGCTTTCACGGTAATTTTACAAGGATATGTCACTGTGACCTAGATACTTGACCTAGTGGCCCACTTTTGGTACATGCCACAGCCTTATGTCCAGATCCACCTGGCTGTAAAGTTTCATTAACCTAAGTTGAAGGAGAAGCAAATTATGGCCTTGAATCAAATAACGGAAGGGTTGAACGGACGCACAGATGGAAAAAGTAATTACTATATGCCCCTCCTCCTCAAAGGGCTCCCCAAATGGAATTAGATGAGTCTGTGTACATGATGAGTTGCCCCTGAAAGGGGCCAACATTTGTCCCAACATGAAGTTCTCCCAAAAGGTTTACTAAAGGAGGTGCTTGCAGTCCTCTGCAAGGACCAGCACGGGGGCTTGGTAGCCTTGGTCCCTCGACCATCTGTCCCACAGGGTGTGCCCCATGGGATGACGGAGAAGCCAACCCAGTGGGACCTGGGAGTACATTGAGGAGAGGGAGCCCAACAGGGCTTGCCACTGGCAAGCATAGCGAACCATGCGAATCAGGACGCCTTGAACATTGGCTGAATTTGGAAAGATTCACAATCCGGCCTGTGCAGTTACAAAGCTCGAGCAACATCTGTGTGTGACGCTGTGAATCACGGCACCGTACTGCCCAGATCTGCCAGTCATCCAGGTACACACGAATGCCATACCATGAACGCGTATGGCCTTCTGGTGAAGATACACGGTAATTGCCTGCGTGAACTGGGTGATCACCAGAGGTGCAGTGGCAAGGCCGTACTGGACCCCCTGAACTGGTAGACTTGGCCCGAAAATGTGCACTGCAGATACTTTCATGAGGTCTCTGCAATTGGCATGAAGAACACATGCTTGAGATCCAAGGACATTGCTCATTCGTGGGCACGCAGGGCTGTCACAACCTACTGTGGAGTCTCTATCCAGAAGGACAGGACATCCACTTATGTGTACAGCGTCGACAGGTCTATGATGGGATGCCAACCTCCATCCCGACTGTGATCTCCCACCCGCTCTATGGCATTCTTGCTCTGTAGTTTCTCCATCACCTATATGAACACCAATGCCTTGGGTTCCTGCATGGGGTCAGAGGGTGAGTGGGTGCGGTCTAAGAGCCACCCTTTGGGTGCCAGTGTCCAAGGATGAGAGCGGCCAAAAGGCTGAAAGTCCTGTGTCTGATGAACGACACCCACTATCTCTCCTATAAACAGGGAGCTGGAGAAGAGAGGCCCAGTTCACACTCTGTGAAAGACTGGGTCTGGCAGCTTCTGACCCTGCAGGTAAGTCTCCCTGTGTAACAAATGAAAGTTCGCCTCGAGTGTACAGGCTGTCCTAACCTGGTGATCAATTGCTCTCGACAAGGATGCCGTGAAGAAAAGTCGCCTGGTTAAGCCAGTCCCGGACTCCCTCCCTGTCCTGAGCAGAGCATCGGAGGTCCTCCAAGAGAGACCTCAAGGCTGCCAAGGCTTCGTCTTAGTACGACACTGTAAGGACTGAGCCCCTGGCATCCTCGAGTCTCCAGAAGGCATCCACAGATGCAGAGATAGACTTCAGCTGCAGAACATCAAAATCTGCTAATCCGAAGAGTACCACTACCCCTGAACATCAGGCCGGGGGAGGAGTCGCTCTTGTTGCAGACAGCGAGAGGTCAGCAGCTTCATGAGGACCTGGGTGACACAAATCTTAGCTGTCAACTGATCGTAGAACTCAGCTACGAAGGGCAGGAAGGGGATAGGGGTCCTACGCTGGCATGAAGGTTGGCTAGAAGCCAACGGCCAGGACCCGCAGACAGATGAATCCAAAAGGAGGAGCTCGTCCTCTTTGTTGGTGTCAATGTCCAAAGACACGTCAAGCACAAGAGGGGCACAGAGCCCCAAGGCAGCTGTTCAGCAGTCAGCCACATTTTTCTGTTGGCTGAAAATGGCATCATTATGCAAATCGCAAAACAACCTCATTTTCAAATGTCACATGCTCCAATACAATGGTTGAAAGCTGTGACACTTGTGTGCATGATGAACTTTCCACATACTTCCACCCACCAGTGCGTGACATCTACAGAAAGTGCCAGGAGTCATATGTAGCTGTAATTTTAGTTGTTTCTACATATATCATAGGATTCATCGGACTATTTTATGCATGGTAATGGTTGACAAAGATCGCAGGAAGTCTATTCTAGTTACACAGAGAAATATTATAGGAAAACTGGCCGCTATAGTGCTGGAAAAGGTACCGAATACAGCCAAGTTGTCATATTCATACATTTCTTCCGTGAATAAAATTCAACAACAGCAAACATGTCATGCTAGTTTCCTCCATAATATGAATTGAGTTTTAAAGCTACCACCAGCAGCTTCATGTATTTGAGATTTGCTTCTGTGTGTAAATATATCCAAAATTGCTTATAAATTCCACAATACTGCGTTCTTCTACACTTCTGTCATAGACATGTGTTAACACAGTCTCTGTGATTTGAGGCAGCAATGATATGAACCTGCAAACACGATGTCCGCGTCATGAGGGTTAACTGAATACCCAATAAAATTCAAATTTGTGTCATGCGCTCATAAATTCTGTTCATTTTGCACATTCACTGGTTGACTTTAACAGGCGGTTGTTCATAAGAGGTAAATCATTAAAGAAAAACAACTTTGGCAACCAAACTTGGTTACTCAAACCAGGGTTACTCATAGAAGGGTTGTTCAAGACAGGAACCACTGTACGCGCAAAGGTATGTGGTCTTTCTAAAACACATATTTTTCTTTCAAACTCCAAACAGTATTATGTAGCAGAGAGAAAGTACATGTACCTGTGAACATGTACACACACACACACACACACACACACACAAACGTTTAGCTAAAACCTGAAAGAAATTTCTGCTTCAAATCATTTTATTCAGCAAAGTGATTTGTAATACTCATACTTTCACAAGTTAACAAAAGATGCATTATCACTCAGTAGTTTTGGTAAATCAAATGGTCTGACTTCCCTTCAAATCATGCTGATGGAGTTCACAGCTGAATGTCAGGCTACGCAGCCAGGTGATACAAATGTACTTCATTAGCAAGCTTAATAAACATTTGTAACTCAAAGCCTTGTTATGTGACATAACACTTTTTTTTTTCTTCTCCTGAATACTGTTATTTGGCTAATTTTGCCATCTAAAAGCACATGTATACATGTAGATCCTGTGATCATACAAACAGATTGTATATAAATTATGACAAACCGGCCAGCCTTCATCTATAAGTTAAATAAAAGACAAAATAATTTGGCATTAGTTTTTTTTTTTTGACCTTACTTCCAACCTGTCTAAGCAGAATCCAAGGGCAGTACCTTTTGATGTGGTATTCTTCCAGTAAGTTTTTTCTACAAACAAGTGTTCATGAGTTGGTGTATATAACGGTGCATACAGCCTATTAGTTCCCATTCTCTGTCTTGAAGAGAGTCCAAGCGAAAACTACATAATTCCTAGGGTCTGTGTTTGCATAAGGCATTTCCAGTGTGGGCTATGTGCCATTTCTGCAGCTTGAGTGAGTTAAAAAGTTGTGTCAATAAATTCATAATGTGGCAACATGCATGCTCCGGCCTGCCTCAAGTTTGACTCTCACCCCAACACGTTCAGAACTGTCGTAAAACCCTGCCTGGTAAATTTTCAACTTTCTGACAAATTCTCAAATGCTGCCATCACAAATTAAATGTCCACACATACTTTTCCTGGCCAATGTACTTGCCTATGGCATTAACATTAATCAATTAGAAACAGCAGAAATCAATATTTCCATTAAATGTCACGGTTTCCAGTGGGACCACTTGCCCTTAATTCCTTGAAATGCAGTAAGGAATCACACTTACACTTACAGACCTGATCTTTAATCTAGATTGTTTTCTAAATAAAGGCTTCCTTTTTTAAAATGTATTCTTGAGTGCTTTTCTTTGTTCACAGCTGACAATCATTTCATGTACCCTTCAAATGTTGTAAAAGAACAGATTCATATGTATTAACCACTTCCCCCATCTTTAATTTTGTTTTCATTAATTCTACAACAATGGTACATCCATGTGAATAAAACAGTGGGGGTCTTTTTAAAACAAATGCGCCTCAATAAAACACTGACAGGTCTGAATATAATCAAGATGTATAAATGGTATTTTCATGTTGTTGAAAATACAAAATGAAGTGCTACTCTTATCTCCACAAAAGATCCTCACACAGTTTCTGTTTATCCTCTTCTCATAATACAGCTGCATTACACCAAGTTTTATCCATTCTACAGAAAGCTAAGGCACTGTGTGAGGGGGAAAGATTGGCCACTGGGGACCACAGTGATTAGGTTTCAATTGACATGTCTGTCTGCCTTGGTTTGCAAGCTCTTAGGATCATTCTGTCCCTAGGTTTTCCGATGCAAAATAAAATAGGATTTGATTAGCCTTTAGTTTAATGAAAAATTTACATTAAGCAGAGGACAAATCTACATACAAACTGGTTGAAAAGGGAGTACATAGACATTTGCTGGCATGCTCCAGATGGTACTGCTTTCCTTGTAACAGCTACAGTCTTCTCCTGTTAAACTTCAATAAAGCTCATAATATTTTCATGGTAATCATGGAATTAACCCTACCTGAGCTATATGTTTAAGTGTAACCCTCTACACCATTATCTCCTTATGTAACCAAGTCCCCCTGGAGGGGAAATACATAATAGACCCACTTTATTATAAATATCTCCATGACTGACCTATGTGTACAGACAAATGTATCACCATGTTTTTCACCTCTTGTCCCTGGTTATGTGGTTATGTGTCTAAAATTCACACACTGAATCCAGTCACTCTTTGTTCCAAGCATGTGAACTTCCAAGAAATAATTAAAATCTTCAATTGTCATTACCTTTAGTCTGATATGTGAATGTAATATGGGTGACCTCAACCACTGCAAAAGCACACAAAACCATGAATAAATACCGCTATATATTTATTCCGTTTATTTTTTTCCCAAGAATTGTCCACAGTGAATAGCACAAGATTTTTTCACAAAAGCTGAGAAACTTGCAATGTCACTCGAAAAGTACATTCAACAGATTTTTATGTGTACCAGATCTGTTTCACTTCTCCCCCCCCCCCCCTTCCAGCTCACTTTCATTTCAACAATCTTAAAATTTGATTTTTTTTCTTCAATTTTAAAAACTTTCTTTCGTCCCTCCTTTTTACATAATCTTTGCTCAATGTGCATCATGAACTATTGTCCTGGATAAAAACTAGAGCTTACCCACACAAAGTGTGTCTTCTTTCAAGACAAAGCAATTGTGTCTACTAACACCAGGGGTCAGCAAGGCATAACAGGCCAAGGTATCACAGTGACAGCTCATTCAAGCTGGCCTTTTAGGTGAAAGTTTATTGCCTGTATAAATCTGTTTTTATAGGTTTGCAACCTGAAACAAACATTTATTACATACACTGGTTGAACACTGACATTAAGGTCCAAAAATCATGAACAAGCATATTCTTGGCGGGATAGGTGAGTGCTGAACAGCAGACTGGCACACTGATACATCCATCCTCATCTTTTTAATTTATCATGCTTTTGACCAGCAGGTGCTTTTTCCCAAAAGCTGTTTCACATCACACACAATGACATTCTTGTGGCTTTCACATGTACTACTCCCAATGACAAGTATATATTTAAAAACTTGTGTGACATTTTATCACACTCCTGGAACAATATTCTCAGTTACCAAGTTTGCAGTCTCACTTTGCAACTTCCTTCATTACTTAAGGTAGAAGGTAGCAATCTAGTGAACAAATAGAAGCCAACCGTTTTTCAATGCATGCATTTTTTACTTTGTTTATAAGTTATCTTTAAGGGCTGTTGAGTTTCACTGCATTATACTCCTTGCTTCAATGTAAAAATTGCTGCTTTTCCATATCTCGAGATATAATTAAGATATTGGCATAATTTTTTAAAAATTGTTTCTTTGTATGTCTCCTTTGAAATAGAGTCCAAAAAAAAAAGCCCAATATTGCATTTGAAATTTCTCATTGTGATGCCTAGTCTCAGTGACCTGAAAACCTAATTACGTAACCTTTGTCTGATAATACACCTTTACCAAATTTGAGAAAAATCCATGAATGCACTCAAAAAATATTGTGGTAACAAGGTTCAAACTCAGCAGGTCACTGTGTCTGATAAATAAGTCACAGTCCCCTGAAATCTAATCAGTTTATCTTTGTCCAATAATGCACCTCCGCAACAAAATTTTCAAAAATCTCTTCCAGTCTTTTGAAGATACACAGTAACAAACATTGGTGTGGACATACAGACATATGGATACACACACAGACAAACAGCCCAGAAACTATACCTCCCTCAAAACAGATCACAATCCAATTCAAAGCTTCAGCCAAACAAATTTATCAATGGGTCATCAGTGGGAAACCACAAAGTATGTTGCACAGGCTTATCAGCGACCACCTGATTTGAAAGATTGTATTTTGCAGATGCTTTATACTACTTTTAATGTTATTCACACATCCAATGAAAGATAAAAATTTGCTGATGCCTGAGGGTGGCCCTTATGACAAGCTTCACTGTATCACAAGCGTATGTCATACATTTTGGAAGCCTTTGGAAGCCGCTTGTAGGCAACATGAAGACCTTAATGAAGTAATAAATTCAGTGTATGTGTTTCTGCACTGAACCACTTGGCCCTTCAAATGCATTACCACTTGAAAATCAAAACTTTGTACACAAGCATGAAACATTATATTCCAAATTGTTATCTTTAACAAGAAAGATGAGTTTTTCATCTGTATCAAAGGACATTTTCTTTTAAAAAATGCTTTCTCCTTTTCTTTCTCAGTTGCAGGGAATTTCAATATTACAGAAACCAATGATACTTCTATAACAGCAAAAAAAAAAAACACCTTTGTGAGTTTACAATATCAAGTTATTTGGAGAAAACATCAAGATACTGTTTTTTTTTTTTTTCATTATGACAGCAAAAAGCATATAACCAACCTACAATGCCAACAATGTAAAATTTGGTGCACAGCACTTTATACCCCACAACACTCTCTGTCCATGGCAACTACCCTCTAATTTAAATAAACTTATGACCTAGAAACAAGAAACCAGTTTTTCATGGCAAAAACATAATGCATCCCCCCAAGCAGGCACCTCTCACCAGAGGCCACCCCTCTAAGAAGGCCATCACTCTTCTGAAGAAAGTTTGACCTTGACCGTTGACCTCAATGTCACCTCTGAGCAAATTGAACGGAATCCTCACTGGTGTAAAGAATGACTAAGTGTGAAGGACTTCAATCGTACCCATTTCAAAATGTGGCAGCGAAAACCATTTTATTTTGCAAGGCATCCTGAGCTTGACCTGAAGTTAATCCACAATCATGCTAAAAAAATCCAAAAATCTGTGGAGTATCTGTACCAAAAGTTTCAAGTGAATTTAGATTACGGTTTTAAAGAAGTCAAAATGTGAAAAACCATTGCAAACCCATTGACTTACATGATAATCAATAGAAATACAAAAATAAATAAATAAAATCCAAACATCACTGGAGCATGACCATTTGAACACAGTTGGTAAATGCCTACCTGATGTACATCTCCACCAAGTTCAAAGTGAATCTGACCAATTCTTTGAAGAAGTTGAAAATGTAAATTAGCATTGCAATTCCCATTGACTTACATCGCAAATTGTCATGAATGTATGCAGTTTGACCTTTCAAGGCCACTCAGGTTAATAATAAACCATAAAAGTTGAAAGCCCACAGGTACTTTTCTATCAACGTTTAATAGTAACATTGGGCCTACAATGCACTACCATTAAGAAGGTACATGCATGAGCTAATATGTGAAAATTGCAGTCAGCACAAAAATGCAACTAGGATATGACCTTGACCTTTGACCTCAAGGTAATATATTATAATATGGGGAAATTTCCCAGACCCAATGATCATCTGTACCCAACAAAGAGACAATAGGTCAAGAGAGCACATAAATATAAGGAAACTAAGATAGGGGTGGCGGCGGACGAGACTTTAATAACTCCTTATCCACCCCACCCCCCAATACGGGGGATGAATTATTATTCAAATAGGTCAAATGACAATCTGACTATATCATTATCAGCCAATGGAAAGGATGTTCTGAATAATAGCTCTAATCTTTGAATCAGTTATGTCTGACATAAATTAACTGCTTTGTAGTCACACTCAGAACGCATAGCAGTGTCTACTGGAAGGGATCCAGTCCTATCGAGGGCACAGACAAGTGCTATTTAAAGTTTGTATGTCAACACACACTTATCTGTTTTTCCTAGGGTTCTTTATTTCTTTCTTCTTTACCAGCAAATTTGTCCGACGACACTTTTCTCGGATACAATTATACATAGATACATAGAAACTCCAAACTTGGCATGATTGTACCTCCATACAAGGAGTTTGACGGTTTTATACAGAGGAATGAAAATGTCTTAAATAATGCAAATTAGGGGCATTTGAAATTTTAAATCTTGAATTTCTTCGAAAGTATATTAGATAGAGATGCCATTCCAACTTCTACTAGGGGGTTATTGACCAGTGCACATCTAATGAATTTAAAACAAAAGTTGTAGCAATTTAAATCATGCTAATTAGCAGCATTTGAAATTTTAAAACTTGAATATCTTCAAAACTATTATAGATAGAGATGTCATTTCAACTTCTACTAGGGGTTGTTGACATGTAATGAATCTAAAACAAAAGTTGTAGCAATTTAAATTATGCTAATCAGCAGTATTCAAAATTTTCAATGTTGAATATCTTCAACACTATAATCGATAGAAATGTCACTTCAACTTCTACTAGGAGGTTGTTGACCATTGCACACCTAATGAATTAAAAATAAAAGTTGTAGCAATTTAAATTATGCTAAATAGCACCATTAGAAATTTTAAATCTTGAATTACTTCAAAGCTATAATAGATAGAGATGCCACTTCAACTTCTACTCCTGTGTTGTGGAACTGTTGTACACTGCCATGCCAATATGCTTTGAAGACACACACACACACACACACACTGATTTGCTATGCAGCGAATCATCTGAATATTAAATAGATTTGTGAACAAGGTGGTCTTGGGTTAATGGTTAACTCATGTAGGGCCAGTACTTTTCCGCGATCGCGGAAAACGGACGGAATTCACGGAATCTATGATCTCAAACGGAATTTATGATTTGGAACGGAAATCGGCAAATGCCACGGAAATTAAGCGGAATTTGTGAATTTTGCCTCTCAAATAATTCAAAATCACCACATATGTCATCGCATAAAGCAAAACACACGGACTTGGATCCAAATTTGACGAGTCGGCGGCGTTATCGATACCACGCGGAGCAAATTTAACGACAGGCCGGGCACCTGCGCGCTATAGACCCCATTGCTACCATATCCATTCATTTGCATGGCATATAGATATAACGCGCAACAGAGGTACAATGATAATAGCGCCATCTGTAGGTGGAGGCTGTCAACGTACATAGTAAACAATATGGAGTCACTTTGCCGTTCGTCGATGGATCAACATTTTCCAGAGGCGATAAGATCAACTATTTTTCCTTTTTTATTGACCAGTGCTAAAATCGTGCCCTAGAATTAGTGAAACGGAAATGAAACGGAATTTGTAGTTTCCCAAAACGGAAAAACACTCATTTTGAAACGGAAAAATACAGGCCCTACTCATGTTGAATGAGAAAAAGAATGGAGATACTGCAAGTACAGCTGAAGATTACCCTGTTTCGGTCCTCTGTTTTGGCTTGAACTTATTTATTTGGACCAGACTACAAAGATGCACAGAAAATTACACAACGCAAAAAAAAAAAAAAAATGTATGAATCACCAGTTTCTGCTGTTTTTAACAATGATTATATACATCACAAAAAATATCCTTTTACTAGAAAAAACTCATAATTAACACCACCTCAGTTATCTTGATAATGCATATATATGCAAGCCAGCGCTTGACATTAACTAGTACAGATATAAATCATGGCATATGGTCAGAGCAGTCCCTGCATTAAGGCCTGTCCACCTGTCTAAGGTAGGCTAATGAACAAAAATGCTCTGGTCAGACAGACTAATTCTAATTCTACCTGTCTGACTGGGCAGGAGTATTTTTAAGCAATTATTTGGGAAAAATGGCAATTTCTTAAAAACACTCTGTTAGTATTGCTCCACATATCTTTATGAATTAGGCAAAGATTCATTCATTCATTTGACTAATTGATTGTTCAATATTATCATCATTTTTGAATTAGTACTTAGGGTACTGAATTACTAGACTTGCACAAGTCCCTGGTGCATGTCCCTATTGTCCCATCCCGCGGTCCCACCCAGAAGTGCGATACATTTTCCCCTCCACAAAGTTAACTGAATAATATTATGCCAACTACACGGTGTTATTAAGTAGGTCCTACTATTTTTTTTTTTTTAACTGGTCGACACTGCCGCCGTGTCGGTTTCAACAGTAGCAGCTCTTGAGTCCTGGTCAGTTCTAATCCCATTATCATTGCGAGTGGAAAGTGGCCTTCGATGAATGCATGGCTAGTCACTGGCCACTCAAGCGAGACAAAGCGGACCGTCTCCCTCCGGCTGCCGACACCAGGGACTTGTCAAACTTGCACAAGACCACTCTGGACTACCATCAATTCGATGGGAGTGACGTCACAACATCCGGGGTTTCGCGGGATCTTGGAAGTCAAATCAGTGCCACAACTTTTTTATTTTTGCATTAATGCAAAATGATCCACGTCATGATTTAAGTTTTGTTGAGTAAGACCTCTACATTTCTATGTGGTTCTTTTGTCAATTTAAACAAAAACTCTTGCCCTACATCCTAACAAAGGAAATATATCGATCTCAATCACGATTTGATCAAAGCGGTCAAACCTGTGTGAATAATATTGCATGGGTACCGGTCCGAGCATTTTTCTGGGTTAGCGTCACGAACGATTGTTCCTCTGTTATTTTTTTCTAAAGATCGGTTGCGTGTTATATTCAATTATAATGGTAGAGCTTGTTGCTGCAGTAAATAGTCCATAAACACACTTTAATCTTTATAGCAGTTACTGACAAACTGTCAGCATGATAAACACGCGGCAGCGGTAATTTCACCCGAGCCATGTTTCCCTTCGGCTAGCGTATTTTACTCTCTTTCCGTGAAAAAATTGGACCCTCTGCTCTATTGTACGCAAGGACTGGTACAGTGGTAGTATATGTTATCATTCCGACCAATTTACAGCGTTAAATTTTGTTTCTTGCTTTAATAAATTGTTTGAAATAGAAGCAGTTTTGAAGGGGTTCCCGCTAAAATACTTTTGTTTCAGATAATGGGAGAGCTTGTTGTTAAAATAGACAAGGTTCTAAGCATTCTAACGATATAAACAACATGGCGCGGAGACAAAAAAAATCGAGATTGAGACGATGAAATCACCCTATTTTTGCGCAGTTTTGCAAACTTACATCATTCAAATTGTCACAAGCAACGACCCGGTCATTGATTTAAATCATCGTAGAAGGAAAATATTCATTTTAACGCCGCTCGAAATAGCCATCGGCAAGAACTGACGTTTCTCTACAATAGAATGTGCATGCTTGCATGTAAATAAACAACAGTCAACACAAGGAATTTGAGACGGCCTTGAATCTGTCAAGTGCTTGACTGCTCATGAATAATTCATAGCAGCGACAAGCCGGCAAGTTTGACAAGTCTCACTGGACGCCCTCTTGCCTGACGCGGTGCACTGCAATTAGACAATCCTTAATCCTTCATTACACAGTAGCTCAATTAACAGCTTCTGAAGAGGAGTGCGTTATGACCGCTCGCTTGTCTGTGTGATAAGAAACACAGTGCAGACCGCCCGGCGCTAATCATCTGGAGTCAATGTTATCTGGTTATATACACGTTCCACGCCAATCAGCTAGTTAAAGCTACGACCTGTGTTTACTTAAAATTTAATTTGGCAATGAATTTGATTTTAAATAGAATACGGAGGACAGTCCAGTGAGACTTGAGCAAGTCTACTGAATTACATGACCCCCCTCCCCGCAAGTTTAGTACTTAACTAGAAGCCAATCAGTGACCCACAAACCTCTCAGACGGACAGACAAACAGACGGACACGCAGGTGACGACAATACCCCTCCAGCAGGTCACGGCTACTTCTGTTTGAGATATGGTGTTAACAAATAAGGGATAGACAGACAGATGGACAGATGCGTAGGTAGCCACAATACCCCTCAATGATGATCTTCCAAGAAATAATACCAAACTACAGCCAAATTTGGGTTACAAAAACCATCATTTTCCAATATCTGTAGAATCTTACATGTACATTTACTTCTGCTGCCCCCCCCCCCCCCCCCCGCATACTGAAAGAACTAATTAAAAAATGATTAAAATGTTGAACCATTCCTAAGACACAAAAGTGACATGTTTTGTGTGGTACTTAACTGAGTGACACAGTGTCATATCAGTGAAACTCAACTGTTAGTTTCTGTTTTACAACCTACATACTTTCACAGAAGACAGGTAAAATCATATCTGGACAGGTTTAAGCCCACAACCTGCCCTGTGTGACAGATGGGGTAAACAAGTCAATGTCTAAACTAGAAAAGAAGATTTGCTTCAAGGCAAATCTGTCTGTGTGCCTTCAAAAGTTGTAAACATTAAATGCTACAACTTTTGTCCTTTGGTACTTGATATTCCATTAAGCTTATGGCTGGGTGAACATTTCACAGTCCAAATGACCATGACCTTGACCTTTACAGGTCATATGTAAATTGCAGATATGTACAGTGTTACAATACCCACAATTTAAGCCCAACATGAACCAAATCAGATGAAAATTGACCCAAGTTATGGCAAGATGAAACTTTCAAAGGGCCAAATGACCTTGACCTTTGCCTTTTAGACATTAAATGTTCTTACAAAAATGTGCAATGTTGCAATACCTACAATTTCAGTCCAACATGATCAGAATTAGATGGAAATTGGCAACGTTATGGCTGGATGAAACTTTCAAAGGACTAAAGGACCTTGACATTTGAAGGTCACATGCTAGTTTCAAAAATGTGCAGTGTTAAAATAGCCACAATTTGAGCCCAAAATGATCAAAATTGGATAAAAATTGACCAAGTTATGGCTAGAAGAAAGCCACCATCGAAAGTGGCCTTTGACCTTGAGATGGCCTCTACCTGAAGTGAACCTTATCTTTTAAAATGACATTTGGACCTACAATTGACCTTTGATGACCTTTGTCTTGTTATGATCAAACTCCTATATACTCAGAACTACATCTACTATAGTATATGATATTGAAGATTTAAAACTTTAATTAGCCCTCATTTGCATAATTTTGAAAAGCATGACCTCTCATTATAAAAAGGCATGACTTCATCCATAGAAGTATAATTGTTCCAAGTTTGAAGTCTCTACATGAACTACTTTTCAAATTAAATGTCAGACAAATTTGCCTGTAAAGAAAGAAAGACAGAAATCAACAATTCCTAGAAATACAATATCTGTGTTGGCATCAAGACATGGCCAGCATCCCCAACCCCAGTTAAGTCCACTTTACATGAACCAGAGCCATACCCGGGGGCATGAATGTCTCGTCAGCGTAATTCTAGCCACTCCGAAGTTTTTTGTTGACGGACGGATGGATGGACAGACGGACGGAAAGTGACTGCTTAGTCTCGCCAAAAGCTTATGCTGGCGAGACAATAAGAGCCATCACTTCCACATAACCAAATAGCACACTAGACATTTTTCAAGATACAGCATACGTATGTACAATCATTATTTGCATGGTCAAACATTTGAACAGCTTGTGCAACACCCATGTTATTCCAATCTACGTGATATGTTGATAATATACACAAAACGACAAAAAATGAGAAGTCTTTATGTGTGCATGTTTGCTGAATACAAAAGTTTTGCAACTGAATCAGTTGGGAACAGGCAACTACAAACAGTATCACATTTTCATCCTTCATGTTTACTATGTGACTACAATGGTTGAACGCATAAGACTGATAACAATGCTCCTTGAGCTTGTATGGCCAAAGGGTAGAAATGTGACCAGCGATCCATCCAAATATAACAATGGGTGCAGAACATGTATACCACAGGACTTGACAGAGAAGTACTTGCCCATCACTGAATTACAGTTTGTCAAGGGAAATCACTCTGTCTTGTCACAGGAACACATGATGACTGGATGGACCATTATAACTGTGTCATAAAGGTTCACTTCTGAGAGTGAATGCAAGAGGAACTGCAAGGCATAGCTGTTCTGAGAATTTATTGATGGCTTTGCTTACCTTAGTGCCACAGGCCAGCAAATCCCTGCAAAATAAACAAGATAGCATCAGTTTTGTTCATCATTCAACTAAAAATGTCCATATATATATATTTTTATATTCTAAATTAGAAACAAAAGGCCCATGAGCCTAATGCTCTACTGATAACCATCACCAAAATTCATTTCCTTAAATGCATTCCCTTTAAGACCTAGTCAAATAAATCCAGGTTATCCATATTATGCAATATCAAACTTCAAGTTTTTCACATCTGTTTTACATTTTGTATCATTCACCTTATTCATTATCAAATATTGAATTAAATGTCCTCTTTTAAGTGCTTAATAACCATGAAAAATAGGTCAAGGCCACACAATCATTCTATGATGTAGACCAAAATGTATATCACCAAATAAGAGTTGAATGTGCTCTGTACTCAAGTGCAGTGCACACCGTGCTGCAATTTTGATGGGGGGACTCATTTCTCTTTGACATCAATGCCCAGGCTACACCCTGCATTTACAAAATTACCTCTTGACAACTTTACAGGTCTAGTGACCTTAAAAAATGTCAAGGTTACTGATCAAGCCTCGACAATTTTTTAAATAACAGTCCTGTGCTCAGCTGACTAAGTTGCCCTATGACCTTGGAAATAAGGTCAAGGTCACTGACCCATTCTGAATTTAATTTTCATAGAGGGCCCTATCTACAAGATCAAAGTCACAGTACAAATAGTTCTCAGGTTATCACGTGACCAGTAAAATCCATGTTAGTGGCCCTGTGACCTTGAGAATGAGGTTAAGGTCACTAATGTCTCAATCTTTCCTAAATACAGGACCACCAACAAGTTCAACATCAAAGTCCTACCTTCCACAGTTCTCAAATTACAAAGTGAAAAGTAAAATTCATGTTTCTGGGTCCCAGTGACCTTGGGAATGAAGTTAAGGTCACCCATGTACAATCTAAGTCTGGCCTTTGCTCAGGACAACAATCTGGTTCAAAATCAAGGTCCAAGTTAATAGCTCTCAACTTGTCAGGTGAACAGTAAAATTTGAGCAAGTGGCCCTATGACCTTGGGAATGACGTCAAGGTCACTCATCTATTGTCCAAGTCTGGCCCTTATTAAGGACAACTAGCATGTGCAATATGAATGTCCTAACCTTAATACTTCTCAAGTTACCATATACACAGTGAATTTTAAGCACCTCGCCTTGTGACCTTGGAAATGAGGTCAAGGTCACTCCCCTACTGTACATGTATCACCCTTATACCCAGAAGTGTCCCTATGCAATTTCAAAGCAATTGGCTGAGTATATACAAGAATAAAGACTTTTGAAGATTTGGCCAAAAAATAAACAAAACAAGAGGGCTGTGTGAACAGCCCATGCTCAGCTGACCAAGACATTCATCACACTTGCAGCTCTGTGAACTTGGGAAAGGATCAAGGTCACCCATGTTCTGAGTAAGTCTGACCACTATAAAAGAACACTTAACATGTGCAACATCAAGGTTCAAGTAGCTCTCAAGTTATAATGAAGAGTAAAATTCATGTATGTTGCACTGTGACCCCAGAAACGAGGTCAAAGTCATTCATGAACTGTCTGAGCATGACCTTCATACAAAAACATTAACATGTTCAACACCACAGTACTAACTCAAAACAGATCTCAAGTTATCAAGTAAACAGTAAATTTCATGTCAGTTGTCCTGTGAATTAGCATTAGAATGCCCATTGACTTACATAGTAATCAATAGGAAAGCTCCATTGACTGATAAGTACCCGACTTGAAAATACTTAAAAATCAGGAATCTAAAGCAGTGCCACCTAGTAAACAACTTTGTTTGACCCTTCCACAAGAACATATCCATCACATTTCACTTTAATCTGAGTGACGGTTCTCAAAACAAGTGGAAAAAAAAAAAAGAAAAAAAAGCAGCGCCACCAGGTGAACAAATTGGGTACTACGTGTCCCTGGGAGTGTCTATGTACGTCAAAATAATTGGGTGAGCAGTTTCTGAGGTGAAGAGTTTTTAAGGTTTGCCCCAAAAAAGAACAAAAAAATTCATAAAAATTCCAAAAATCAATAGAGCGTGACCATTTGAACAAACTTGGTAGAGATCCACCCAAGGCACATCCCCACCAAGTTTGAAGTAAATCTTGCCAAAATTATTTAAGTTATAACCATTACAAGAAATTCCCATGTTAAACTTTCCTATTAAAACTTTTGCAAAGATTTTTGAAAAAAAATCATAAAAAAATCCCAAATTCATTGGAACAAACCTGGCAGACATCCACCCAAGGTACATCCCCACCAAGTTTGAAGTTAATCTGGAAGACGGTTTTGGAGAAGAAGTCGAAAATGTGAATTAGCATTAGAATGCTCATTGACTTCCATAGTAATCAATAGGAAAGTGGCATTGACAGATAAGTACCCAAATTGAAAAAAATGCTTAAAAATCATGAATCCTCAGCATTCCCACATAGTGAACAACTTTGTTTCACCCTTCCACAAGGTACATATCCACCATGTTCCAGCTTAATCTGAGTGACGGTTCTGGAGAAGAAGTCGAAAATAGCTATAACACACAAAAATTCATAAAAAATTAGAAAAAAATTGCAGCGCCACCTGGTGAACAAATTAAGAACTACGTATCCCTAGGTGTCTTCCCGTGTGATATCAGAGCAATTGAGTAAGCGCTTTTGGAGAAGAAGATTTTTTAAGATTTGTCCAAAAAAAGAACAAAAAAATTCATTAAAAATCCACAAATCACTGGAGCATGACTACTTGAACAAACCTGGTAAACACCCACCTAAGGTACATCCCCACCAAGTTTGAAGTTAATCTGGATGACGGTTTTGGAGAAGAAGTCGAAAATGTGAATTAGCATTAGAATGCCCATTGACTTCCATAGTAATCAATAGGAAAGCTGCATTGACCGATAAGTACCCGAATTGAAAAAATCGTTAAAAATCAGGAATCCGCAGCATTGCCACATAGTGAACAACTTTGTTGGACCCTTCTACAAGGAACATATCCACCACGTTTCAGCTTAATCTGAGTGACGGTTCTGGAGAAGAAGTCGAAAATAGCTATAGCACACAAAAATTCATAAAAAAATAGAAAAAATTGCAGCGCCACCTGGTGAACAAATTAAGAACTAGGTGTCCCAGGGAGTGTTTCTGTGTGATATCAAAGTAATTGGGTGAGCGGTTTCAGAGAAGATTTTTTAAGATTTGCCAAAAAAAGAACAAAAAAATTCATTAAAAATCCAAAAATCACTGGACCGTGACCATTTGAACAAACTTGGTAGACACCTACCCAAGGCACATCCCCACCAAGTTTGAGTGGATCTGGCTGACGGTTTCGGAGAAGAAGTCGAAAATGTGAATTGTAGACAGACGACGGACGGACGGACGGATGGACGACGGACCATAAGATAAGCTCAGCTGACTGACAAGTCAGCTGAGCTAAAAATTATAAAAAATCATTGGACTGTGACCATTTGAACAAACTTGGTAGATACCCACCCAATGAACACCCCCACCAAGTTTGAAGTGAATCTAGCTGATCTTTTCGCAGTAGAAGTTAAAAATTGTCAATTAGCATAGCAAACCCTAATGACTTTGCAATCCCCATTGACTTGCATGGTAATCAATAGGCATGTAAAATCCACAAGAAAAAATTCCTAAAAAACCCAAAAATCTCTTTAACTTTGACCATTTGAATAAATTAGGTAGAGACCCACCCAAGACACATTCCTAGCAAGTTTGAAGTGAATCTGGATAAGGATTTTTAGATGAAATTGAAAATGTAAACTACCTTTGCAGTTTCAATTGACTTACATAGTAAACAACAGGTATGTATGCATTGACCAACAAGTACCCGAACTGAAAAATTTGTTAAAAATTAGGGATCCACAGCCATGCCACCTGGTGAACAACCTTGTGTGACCCTTCCACAAAGAACATATCCACCAAGTTTCAGCACAATCTGAGAGATGGTTTTAGAGAAGAAGAAAAAAATGGCAGCCCCACCTCTTGAATAAACTAAGGTCTGGGGGTCCCCAGAAGTGTCCCTATTCAATTCCAAAGTAATTGGCCAGCTGGTTTCAGAGAAGAAGATTTTTTAATAATTCCCCCCAAAATGAACAAAATAATTCATTAAAAATCCAAAAGTCACTGGACCATAACCATTTGAATAAATTTGGTAGAGACCCACCCAAGACACATCCCCATCAAGTTTACAGTGAATCTGCCTAACGGTTCTGGAGATGAGGTCGAAAATGTGAATTACCATTGCAATTCCCATCGACTTGCATAGTAAACAATAAGAATGTATTCCCCAACCAACAAGTACCCCAATTGAAAAATTTGTTCAAAATCAGGGATCCACAGCAACGCCACCTGGTGAACAGCCTTCTGTGACCCTTCCACAAAAAACATATCCACCAAGTTTCAGCACAATCTGAGAGACTGTTTTGGAGAAGAAAATCGAAAATAGCAAAACCGAACAAAAATTCAAGAAAAAAAAAGAAAAACATCGCAGCGCCACCTCTTGAACAAATTAAGGTCTGGGGGGTCCCAGAAGTGTTCCTATACAATTTCAAAGTAATTGGCCAAACGGTTTCTGAGAAGATCTTTTATGATTTCCCCAAAAAATGAACAAAAAAAATTCATAAAAAAATCTAAAAAATCAATGTGCCGTGACCATTTGAACAACCCCACCAAGTTTAAAGTGGATCTGGCGAAAAGTTTCAGAGAAGATGAAAATGTGAAATGTTGACAGACGACGGACAGACAGATCATTAAATAAGCTCAGCTGACTGACAAGTCAGCTCAGCTAAAAATCACTTGTCCGCAGGGCAAGTAGATTTCAAAATCAACTTGCCCTTCAGCAAAGTCCACTTGTCCTAATATAACTTCTATGCAAATGTCTAGACAAACCATTTACCCTACATTTTATTTGCCCCTTATTGTCGCTTGCAAATTTGCAAAAATAGGCCAAATTTTACAACAGTTCTAGCCACAACTGTTATAACTGTGAAACTGCAAAAATATTAAAAATACAAATTGAAAAGTAAGCTATTTGCATGGGGTGACTAAGGATGAAAAATACAGTGTAATTTCTGGGACTATAGGAGTCTGTATCCTGGGTAAACTTAAATAAAGATTAAATACATGTAGTTGCATTGGTTTCAGGATCCTTTCTCGTTGCATCTGATGCTTTGATGGGATGCATATCGTTTGCGTACCCACCATGAATGATATTGGTACATCGTAGTAAATCTGCGTATACAGATTTGGTAAGTTCCTCGCACTAAACGTTGTTCTTAAATCAAATTCAAATGAAAATTTTAATATTTCAAATCACATATGGAGTGTGTGCAACGTCAATATCTTTCCTGCAACTGTACACAAACAGCTGCTTTGGCCATGGGGTCTGACGCACAACATCGATTGGTCAAATGAGTCACATGCAAAAATGAGCCAATCACGGCTCGTGTTACAGTGTTTTCATCATGGCTTCCGCCCAGTGAACATGTGTGAATCTGCCGTAATTTATGAAGGCAACACACAGACGAGAAGCTCTGTTTATATTGCAGCATGCAAAGTGATTCCAGTGTTTATTGCAACAATTATTTGAGTCACAGGCAAATACACAAAGGTAGGGGATGGAGGGAACTGCCAAATGTGTTCTAAATCAGTCCGTGAGACTGGGTCAGTTCACCGCAGATCCACTCCACGCTGTCACTTGCATGTGACTGGCAGTTGTGTGCTGTTTTTGCCCAGGTCATCTCACGGCACCTATACATGATTTTTATTTTTTCCAACACTGTAAGAACCCACCGATAAATGGCGTTTGATCTTAATTTGCAGATGAATTCGCCATGCAAATTTTATTAATTTTTGACACTGCTTTGACATCGTTGGGGCAGATCACACTGACGCCAGTGAGTAGTGTGATCCCGCTCAGCAAGCTTATAACTGCTGGTACCTTTGATATCATAATTGTATGTATGACAGTGAAAATATCTGCTTGTGTTGACAGAAATAAAGTTCTGATGAATACAACTGCTGACCAAGTAATTGTTTGAACTTCCGAATGTTTACCAATTAGCGATTATCATCACGTATTTGCACCCCACGCACATGCGTAAAAGCTGATTTTTTTAGTGATTAGCCCCCCCATAGTTCTTCAGCATGCACGCAGCGCTCCGACTTCAAACACTGTTTTTACAACGGATTACCGTCACCTTCTGCTGCCCCCTTGCCAGCCTTGCAAACAACCACAACTTGTAACTGTGTCATGAAAACTTGAGGAATAGAGTTCCCAGTGAAAACACGTTAGTTACCAGACTGGGCAAGTAGCTATTAATTTTAACTTGCCCAAGATTAAATCTCACTTGTCCCGGGCAATCGGACACGTGAATTGTCGAACCCGCTGATATTACTCAACATATTAGCAATGGTCACGATCGGCATGTCCTATAAATTTGGCATGTGTAATTTCATTATATTTTGAGATATAATTTAATATCCTTCAAGACATTTTAACTCTTAATTTTCGTCAAAGTATAGGTGGGGCCACTGGTGTCACATGCAATTCAGATTTTTACCTCTTTCACAATCCAACTAAAATTCCATGAAGATCCATAAACAAGAGGGCTGTGTGAAGAGCCCATGCTCAGCCGACCATGAGATTTATCATACTTGTGGCACTCTGAACTCTGAATATGATCAAGGTCACCCATGTCCTTAATAACTCTGACCATTATGAGATAACACCAACTAGTGGAACATCAAGGTTCCAGTTCAAGTAGTTCTCAAGTTTTAGAGAAGAACAAGTGCACGGTGATCCAAAGGATCTATGTCCCCCGCCACAATATACAGAAGAAAGCTATACAATGTCTGGATGCACAAAAAATGATATATTTTTGGGCCCTGTGACCTTGAAAATAAGTCAACGTCAAAAGCAATATATGGCGCACATGCCTTTGGTATGATGGATCTCTAGTATAAATTTCACTATTTATCGCTAAGGTTTCTAGAGATATGCTGCCAAACACATGAAAATGGACCTTGGGCCTTGTTTTCAACGTCAAAAACAATACACAGCGCACATGCCCGTGGTATGATGCACCTCTGGTTTAAATTTCATTATTCTATCTCTTAGGGTTCTAAAGATATGCTCCCGGATGGACTTCTCTCCTTTGAAACTTAAAAGCTTCATACACTATGGACGGACGGAAGCGGCTAGGGCCTGTATTTTTCCGTTTCAAAATGAGTGTTTTTCCGTTTTGGGAAACTACAAATTCCGTTTCATTTCCGTTTCACTAAATCTAGGGCACGATTTTAACACTGGTCAATAAAAAAAGGAAAAACAGTTGATCTTATCGCCTCTGGAAAATGTTGATCCATCGACGAACGGCAAAGTGACTCCATATTGTTTACTATGTACGTTGACAGCCTCCACCTACAGATGGCGCTATTATCATTGTACCTCTGTTGCGCGTTATATCTATATGCCATGCAAATGAATGGATATGGTAGCAATGGGGTCTATAGCGCGCAGGTGTCCGGCCTGTTGTTAAATTTGCTCCACGTGGTATCGATAACGCCGCTGACTCGTCAAATTTGGATCCAAGTCCGTGTGTTTTGCTTTATGCGATGACATATGTGGTGATTTTGAATTATTTGAGAGGCAAAATTCACAAATTCCGCATAATTTCCGTGGCATTTGCCGATTTCCGTTCCAAATCATAAATTCCGTTTGAGATCATAGATTCCGTGAATTCCGTCCGTTTTCCGCGATCGCGGAAAAGTACTGGCCCTAAGCGGCCCCTATCCCTACTAATTCTATGTCCCCCTATGCCACCTAAATGTGGCAGGGGACAATGAAATTCATGTTTGTTGCACTGTGACCCAAGAAATGAGGTCAAGTTCGGTAACGTACTGTCTATGCGTGACCTTCATAAACACATTAACATGTGCAATCAAGATCCTAACTCAAAATAGATCTCAAACTATCAAGTGAACAGTAAAGTTCATGTCAATTGTTCTGTGACCTTGGGAAAAAAGGTCAAAGTCCAAAAATGAATGGAGCATGACCACTTGCGGAGTTAAACCTTCTTACCAAAACTTTTTAAAAGATTTTTCAGAAAAAAAAAATTTCAAAAATTTAAAAATCAGAGGAGCGTGACCATTTCATACACCTGATAGAGACCCACCCAAGGTACATTGCCACCAAGTTTGTAGTCAGTCCGAGTTTCTTCACAGAAGTCCAAAATATGAAATAGCATTAGGATGCCCATTGAGTTACATAGTAACAAGTAAGAAAGGTGCAATTACCGATAAGCACCCGAATTTTTAAAATTTGTTAAAAATCAGGAATCCGCAGCATTGTCTCCTTCTGTACAAATTTGTTGACCCGTCCACATGGTATATATATCCATAAAGTTTCAGCTCAATCTGAGTGACAGTGCTGGAGAAGAAGATCAAAATAGCAAGAACACACATAAAATTCATAAAAAACTAGGGGAAAAAATGCAGCGCCACCTGACAAACAAATAACGAACTAAGACTCCATAGTGGTGTTCCTGTGTAATATCAAAGCAATCAGGTGAGTTGTTTCAGAGAAGATTTTTTTTTAAGATTTTCCCAAAAAAGACCCCCCCCCAAAAAAAAAAAAATCACTGGAGCATGGCCATTTGCACAGACTTGGTTGAGACACACCCAAGGCACACACCCCACCAAGTTTGACGTGGATCTAGCCAGAAATTTTTGAAAAGTAAAAAATGTGAATTGTGGAGGGATGACAGACCCTCATGAAAACTCAGCTGACTGACTAGCCAGCTGAGCTTGAAAAATCCTCCGCCCCATCTTTATTTTTTAATCAAAACTGTAACAGGACACAAACATGTTTTAATGGTGGATCTATAAGAGACACGTCTATTGTTTTAACATCGAGTATGATAAATATGATATCTTTATGGAAGCTGAGGCACCACTGTAATTTTATGCAATGTGGTCAAGGAGCACTAGTTCATGCTTGATTGAGTGCAGTACAAAAATAGTATCCCGGAAATTGGATAAAATTGAGAATTCGGCGATAATAATGTCTGGCATTAGGGTTTACAGGGACTTTAAAATGAGGTCACTGGCAGCACATAAGTGCTCTTAAAAGCCAACATGCCCCAACATGAACCACTGGCAGCAGGTTTTACACTTTGATAAAGGGAGAATTATTGAAATTCTGAAGCCACACAGATTGCAAAACCAGTGCACAGAAAACCCAGCCAATGAACCTGTAAAAAAAATGTGGTTTGTGCAGGGACTATCCATTTTGCCGTTTGTACCGTTTATTGTATTTAACACATTTCTGAATATCATTCATTCTTGCAGGCCTTTGTCATTGTGCTAACAGTATGAACAAGTGCTCAAAAATTGTGAGGTGCACACTATTCACCACATGACCGCTAAATTCAAACTGGCCATTTGATCTCGACCTTCAACTCAGATTAAAAAACCTGTTCAAAATGTGTGCCCCACATCCAGCTTTCCATACACGGTCTGTTTTTTCAAATCGGCTAATAACTTTTTCAGTTTAAAAACAAAACAAGAGGCCCCTTGGCCTAATGCTCTGATGGAATCGTGGCTATATTGCTTGCACCTGTTCATTTCAAAGCTGTGAGTCCTCAGGTGGCTTCTGAACATATAAAGCTTAATGTAAAAATTGGCCACCACATGGCACTTTACTCCACATGTAATGATAGCTAATTTGTGCAACTCCTGTGATGAATATTGTTGCATGTGCCAAGACAACAATGAGCGAGTCCTAAACTTTATGTCCTCAATGACCTTGGGACAGAAGATCAAGGACACCTAGATAATGTAATACAAGAGGCCCATAGGCCTGCCTGGTGATGTGCTGACATTGCCATTGATGTCCAAGCTACACCCTGCAGTTACAAAATCACCTCTTTCAACTTTACAGGCATGGTGACCTCACAAAAATAAGCCAAGGTCACTGATATTACATACGATTCTAGCTCTGGACAGTACGGCGGTTACAAAATTTGTCTATATATCCTATAAATTTGGCAAGTCTAATCCAATTTCTTTACAAGATATGGAATTTTATACCTTTAAACACACTTTGGCTCATAATGTCCATCAAATTATTGGTGGCGCCACTAATATCATTAGCAACTTATGACTTTGACCTCCCCCACAACCCCACTAAATTTGAGGAAGATCTGCCCCCAATTTAAGATGCTAGAGTGTTCACAAGATATTTCGACTCCTATACTGCATACAATTGTACGTGGCGCCACCAATATAAAAAAGCACCCACATTTTTATACACCCTGTAAGTCCTGAAAGTTATATTGGGCTAACTTGAAAACTGTGGACAGTACGGCGGTTACAAAATTTGCACACTTTGACCTGTGTATTACATGATGCTATAGGTGGCGCCACCAACATAGATGTCGACAGTGATTTTTATACACTTTATAACCCCTAAACATTACATGGGCCTATCTCAAGAATGGTGGGGGTGCAAGCATTGACAAGATGACCCCAATATTCAAACTGGCCATTTGACCTTGACCTTCAAATCGGATTAAAAAAGTTGTTGTTACTCAAAATATGCGTCCAACATCCACATATAGTCTGTTTGTTAAAATCCAGTACTAACTTTTTGAGTTATTGACAAAAAACGATAAACTTGTCTAAGCGCCAAACTCCACAATTACTGGGTCACAGTGACCCAAAAAGCGGGTCGCCAAGAACAGTTTTATGGGTTATGTAATCAAGTGCAATTTTAATCTGGAAGCTCAATTCTCTTTGCCATTGATGTCCAAGCTGCACTCTGCAATTACAAAATCACTGTTTCAACTTTAAACGCATGGTGACCTCACGAAAATAAGTCAAGGTCACTGATATTATATAACATTCTACCTCTAGCCATGGTCTATATATCACATAAATTCGGCAAGTCTAATCCAACTGCTTTTCCAATATGGAATTTTACATCTAAGAAACCCATTTTGGCTCATAATTTCTGTCAAATTACAGGGGGAGCCACTAGTATCATACCTTAGATTTTGACCTCCCCCGCAATCTCACCACATTTGGTGAAGATCCATCAAAAATTAAAGATGCTAAAGTGTTCACAAGAATTTCACATTTTGACCCCTATATTACATAATAATGTAAGTGGCCGCACCAACATGAAACTCAGCCTAGACTTGAATATATACTAGATAAGTCTGAAAAGTTAAATGGGGCTAACTTGAAAAATGTAGACGGTATCGCACTAACGAGCAAAAGTTTACAGACGGACGCACAGACACGAGCAGTCGCATTAGCTCTGGGACCTTTGGTCAGTACAGAGCTGATAAACAATAATCTTGGACAAGTGCCAAATTCCATAATTACTGGATCACCTGGACCCAAAAAGTAAGTCACCATGTACAGTTTTATGAACACTGTAATCAAGTGGAATTTTGATCTGGAGGCTCACTTTTCATTGCCATTCATGTCCAAGCTTTACCCTGCAAGGCTCGACAATTTTTAAAAAAAAATCACTTATCTGCAGGGCAAGTTAATTTCAAAATCCACTTGCCCATATGCAAAATCCACTTGTCCTGATATAAGTTCTATAAACATTTTTTTCTATCAATGCTAAGACCTAGACAAACCATTTACCTTAGATTTCAACTTAGATTAACTTGGCCCGAGATTAAATCTGACTTGTCCCAGGAAATCGGACATGTGAATTTTGGAGCCCTGCCCTGCCTTTACAAAATTACATCTTTCAACTTTCAAGACATGGTGACCTCACAAAAACATGTCAATGTCACTGATATTACATAACAGTGTAGCATTGGACATGGTCTATATATCCTTTAAATATGGCAAGTCTAATTCAATTACTTTTCCCAATATGGAATTTTATATCATATTTAACACATTTTGGCTCATAATTTTCCTCAAATTCTAGGTGGCACCACTAGTATCATTAGCAACTTAGACATTGACATTTTCCACAATCCCACCAAATTTAGTCAAGATCCGCCAGAAATTAAACATGCAAGAGTATTCACAAAATTTTTCATAGTTTGACCACTTAAGCTGCTAATGTGTGCCGCTACTTTGCAATAAGGTCAACTCAAACACAGCATTTAACATCAACTTGTCTGCAGGGTTAACTTGGGCAAAGGAAACAGCATAGCTGCATAGCCACAGTTATTTGGTGATTGTGATGGTAGTACTTTGCAAGGTTTCAGGTGTTCAATCTCAGAGTAATGTGGGTGAACATTAAAAGTATTTTCATAACCAGACTTACTATTTTAACTTTAATCTGCCTGCTTGGCTGTGTCTGCAGACGTTATCACTGTGAGTTACAAATCCAAATGCAACATGATACCTTGGTAAATCATTCACGTGTTGGCGAGCGCCATTTTGAACATGGCGCAGTGCACTGCAGGACAGTCACACAAACGAACATTTCATTTGGACATCAAAGTGAATTGCGGCCACACATTTTCAGCACTGTTTGCAATATCCATGGATGAAAATGAGGGAGGTGGGCTGAACACTTATTATCAAATGTACCCAAGTTTGCACATGATCGCATTTAATCTCAAAATGCTTGGCACCTGGTTGTATGCTGTTTGTTGACTATTGTTGTTTATTCATAGTCCATTTTACGCACACATCCTAATGTCTTGGCTCTTGCTCACAACATAGTTTATCGCAATAAAATGGCGATGATGATATAAAATGCTGCATAAAGCAAATTTACAAAATGGGGAATAACTAAATCATCTATTGAAATCTGTGTTTAAATCAATTTGTGTGCACTGTGAAGTTTCATGAATTTGGTGCGGCAGTGAATGGTTGTGCACCTTGGTATCAGCTTGTTGTTCCAGTGTGGTATTCCTAATCCCATCCTTGTGCTTCCACATATGCGAGACAAGCTTCACTCTGTTTTGCGGCTACACCCATTAGATATTATATTACCAATATTTTAATTTTTCATACCTTAATACACTTTAACTTACAATTACCAATTCTTTTCAGAGTTAAATTCATTGTTTTAAATTAAACTGAGACTGATATCATGTGGGTTAGGGTGAACTTTGAACAGTCCATTGGTAGGGCCAGTACTTTTCCGCGATCACGGAAAACGGACGGAATTTACGGAATCTATGATCTCAAACGGAATTTATGATTTGGAACGGAAATCGGCAAATGCCATGGAAATTAAGCGTAATTTGTGAATTTTGCCTCTCAAATAATTCAAAATCACCACATATGTCATCGCATAAAGCAAAACACACAGACTTGGATCCAAATTTGACGAGTCGGCGGCGTTATCGATACCACGTGGAGCAAATTTAACGACAGGCCCCATTACTATCATATCCGTTCATTTGCACGGCATATAGATATAACACGCAACAGAGGTACAATGATAATAGCGCCATCTGTAGGTGGAGGCTGTCAACATACATAGTAAACAATATGGAGTCACTTTGCCGTTTGTCGATGGATCAACATTTTCCAGGCGATAAGATCAACTGTTTTTCCTTTTTTTATTGACCAGTGCTAAAATCGAGCCCTAGAATTAGCGAAACGGAAATGAAACGGAATCTGTAGTTTCCCAAAACGGAAAAACACTCATTTTGAAACGGAAAAATACAGGCCCTACATTGGATAACTGAAATTTTGGAACATTTGGTTTAATATGTATGTGATCCTTACACACAGAAAAAAATGCAACCACCTTAGAATTTCTTTGCGATAAGGTGATTTGAAACTTTGGCAAAAATTCATATGCCCGATCATCAGGGACAAGTGAAAATGGTGGACGGACAAGTGAAAATTTTAAAGTACTTGCCCTGTTGGATAAATAAAAACTCCCCTCGTATTAATCCTCTTCAAAAAATATGGATAGAATGACCAGAGTGAGCTTGCGCGACATGCTGGCAATTACTGCAGTCCATATGTACACACCTATGCGAGGCATATGCGTGGGGATGCCAATAGGTGATGATAAACCCTACGTAAACATTCCAGGTTTAAACAATTACTTGGTCCGCAGTTGTGTTCAACAGGACTTGGCTACCTACTTGATTTCTGTCAAAACAAGCAGGTATTTTCACTGTTGCTTACATACGATAACAAGATCAAAGGTACCGGTATTGGCTTGGGCCCTTTATTGGGCTAGGATCACAGCAACTTACCGTCAGTCTGATGTGCCCCAAAGATGACAGAGCCGCATCAAAAAATATCAAAGCTTGCATGGTGAATTCCTCTGCAAATTGGCATTGAGTGCCATTTATTGGTGGGTTCTAACAGTGTTGGAAAGATCATGTATAGGTGCCGTGAGTTGACTTCCTGGGCAAACAACAACACAAAACTGGAACAGATCTACGGGCAACTGAGCATCATCATGGGACCTACTCTCAAGGACTGACTTGTGACACATACGGCACTTCCCTCTATACCTACCTTTGCGTATTTGCCTGTGACTCCAAATAATTGTTGCTATAGGCCTAAACATTGAGAATCTTTATTTTCCCATGCTGCAATATACACAAAGCTTTCATCTATTTGTGTGTTCCCTCCGTAAATTTTGGAAGATACACACTTGTTCACAGGGCAAAAGCCAGGATAAACACACTGTAACACAATCCGCGATTGGCTAATTTTAGCATGCGACTCAATTGACCAATTGGGTGATGTGTTCTCTGTCACACCACATGGCCAAGCATCTGTTGTTAACAGTGGCAGGAAAGACAGTGACAGTTCGCATAACTCTGTTTCCGTTAACCCCAAAAGTGGAGTATGTTACCCTTTCAAAACCTCAAATAAGCTCTGAGAAAATTCTAATGGGTCACAAGTTATGTTTATTTACATATAAAATTGGTTAAAATCTAGTCTTCTCCCCTTAATTTCCCTTCTTGTGACCCCCTTAAAAAATTCCTTACGGAAACAAACTAAACACCATTTATTGAGAGGAACTTGCCAATACTGTATACGCAAATTGACTACGATGTACTGATGGCATTTAGGGTAATACACAAATGTTGACGTCGATGTGCATCCAATCAGGGGCAACGAGAAAGATGATCCTAAAACCATATCAATTATTAATCTTTATTTAAAAGTTTACTGGAACAGTGACTCCCAGAAATTACACAATATCTTTTTTTATTGTAATTCACCCCATGCAAACACTTTACTTTTAAATTTGTATTTTTTCATTTTGATACTTTCACTTTTAACAGTTGTAGTTAAATTCATGGCAAAAATTGACATATTTTTGTGAATCTGCAAGAGATAATAAGCGCCAAATTAGCGTCAATGGTTCATCTTGGCGTTTGGGTATGGATTGACGAAAGAATGTCATGTTTGTTGTAATCAGTTATATTCAGACAAGTGAATTTTGCATATGAACAAGTGACTTTTGAAATCTATTTGCCTTGAGGACAAGTGTTGTCGCAGCTGTCCGATCATCATTTCAGTAAACATCATTAAACGACTGCCCAGCAGTTTGGCACTTTTGTGGTGATCAAAAGTCAGCCAAATTGGAAAAACTTCAGTATACAGAGCTCTCAAATTTGTTTTTGACAGGCAAAACTTGGGATTACAGAATCCTCCTACAGATGGCAAATATGCCAAACCTGGAGCTTTCACATATTAAAAGTACAGTGGTCCCTGTTTTGAACGACCACATTTGGTTGCCAAAGTTGTTTTTCTTTAATAATTTACCTCTCATGAACGACCACCTGTTAAATGCAACCAGTGACCATGCAAAATGAACAGATTTTGTGACCACAATAACACAAATTTGAGCCATATCCGCTCATTATGCCTGAAGTCGACCAACAAAATACATGCACACAATTTACCCATTGTTACAAAATTGACATGATTCTTGTCAAATTTAGTTAGTGCAAACAAGAAAGGCTTTCTTTCTACCGTAACTTACCAAAAACAAGTTTTTAATTTGATAAATCTGTATCTATTTCTCCTTATTTCATATTCTCTCGAGCATAAGATCTTTCCATTTATTTACATTTTTACAATGGCTGTGAATGTGGCACACTCCGCATGTATCTGGCCTCTCCATGGCGGATCTAAAGAGGATTTCAACCACAATATTTTTTTCTCTGTTTGCTGGGATATTATGGATTGTTTTCTGAACTAAACTTCACATTGATCAGCAGAAATTTACTTGTGATAGGAACTTGATCCCTCGCACTCATGATCCTTCACATCATCCATCTTGAAATGATTCAAATCCAAATGCATGACGAAGGCTTCCGGCGCTCTCCGAAAATGTCCGGAACAACCCACGTGGTCATCTCTTTTTTACATGCGAAACCTAACCTAACCGTGGCAGATAAGCGCAAAGCCAGAGATAGTGTTCTCGTTTCTGGTTGAACGATGATTTATCATAGTATATGCTATCAAATGAACGATGATAATTAACTTTCGCTAGATCAAAACCCCGATCAAACACATGCTTGCCTGCACTGCTACATGAATCAGTGACCGACACAGATGAAGTGGGGCGATTTATTTTTACCACGGTGCACATCAAGGTAAACAAAATGGCGCCCAAAACTGACGTGGTGGCCGTGGGAAAATGTCGAGTCTTATTTTGATCCATAACTTGTGAATCCTTAAGATCCAAATTAGCTAGTACCGTCGGTAGCCGCTAAAGCGCCAGGGTCATTTCCCTCTGCACCTTGCGACAAGTTAGGCCGTTTCGATGTAGCGGCTATATTGCGCCACAGTTAAAGTACAGGGAAATGACATGGCAAAGTTAATCATTATTTTGCAACTTACTACAGAAGTATTTACAAGCTACAATTAAAGTCTACAATTGTAAAGTTCCTGACTGTAAGCCAGACACAAGAAAACAGGGTAAATTGGATAAATACCCCTGGATGCAAGGGGTAGCTTTCCACAGTTTTCCTCCAAAGAAACAATCCCATAGAAACGACAGGAGTGGTTGAATATGGTAAAAACAGAACAGAAGATTATGAACCACCAGGCAAATTTGACAGAATATGTTCAAGACATTTTGTTGGGGGTAAAGGTCCGACACCAGAACCCCCAGTGCTCACATAATTTCCGTATTTAACAACTGGACGATTGCTGAAAAACAACAAACTGATGGCAAAACCGTGCGAGACGGCCGAGGATCGAGTGACCTACCCAGCAATGGAAAAAAGCCAGTTGCCAAGTAGAAAGTGGTGGTGCGATTGCTGCGTTGCAGCGGTAGCTCCCAGTACTAGCTAATTTGGACCAAAGCTATTACAGTGAGTTATGCTCCACCGAACGTGTAGAATAAAGTTAAGACAGTGAGTTATGCCATCAAAACAATTATACCACAGTTAAAACCCATTACTTCGCAAGCGAAGGCTTCGCACCGGGTGACGCATTGAGCGTAATGAGAAAAAAGACAAAACTCATGACCAGCAAATATTTTCAAGTTGCGACACACATCTTTCAGCACCCAGACAAAAGTTCTTTATTGAAATAAAGATGTTAAGGGTTGTACTTGTTAAATTTAATAAATGATTCCTTTACAAAGCATATGTAATAGATCATGATGAACTGGCGGTGAAAAGAATTTGTGTGCCTCCCTACCACATGGGAAAGGCCGCCCAGGATTTGAGCTGTTGAGGTCATGCATATGGGGTTCCTCCAATGAACGACCACCTGCATTATACGACCGTTTTTCGTCTGCGCTAGGGGTGGTCGCCCAAAACAGGGACCACTGTTTAACAATTGAGGTCTTTAAGGCTATACGTGGACTGAGCCCAGCTTATATTAATAACATTTTTAAGCTCACTTTGCACGGGTTTGACTTGAGGGCTGGTAATACCTTTAAATCTTCTTCAAGTAAGACAACCAGGGGAAGACTCCATTTTTTTAAACTTTGGTACTTTAACTTTGAACAGCCTTCCACATGAAGTGAGTACAACCCATTTTTAAGAGGTTATTAAGGCACTGGGTGAGTATTTGTTGTAAATGCTACTTTTGTAGACTTTCATAATGTTACTGTGCACCCCTTCCATTGTCACCTTGGATGACAATGGAGAGGGGAGCATAAAATGTTGGAGATGGTCATTTCCATACAGTCATGTCTCAATCTCACAAGCATATATATATATAACTGTAAGGGTATGTCCTCTACTGGTCAACTGCTATTTGTTCTATAGACTTTTTACTTTATGTATTTTATTCAAACTCGGTCATAATAGCTGGTCGATAGCTAATGCATTGTTTTAAACAACTGAATCAAAATAAAAAAAAAAAAAATTTTACATTTCCGAGCTCCCTACCCATCAACATATCCACTTGTGTGAAAATTGTTTCCACAAGGTAACGTGCCGTGAAGTATTAATGAAATGGCTATCAGAATTGATACCAAGCCTATTAAATCGAATTATAGACCAGAGGTCATTTGGTACATACTGGACCCCAATAGGGGCAGGGTTAATGTACTTTTCTTAGTGCTGTTTTATGAGGAACATATCTATGATGAATAAATCAAACCCGTCATCATACGTTTCAATACACGTCACAGGTCTTTGACGTGTATTTACGCAAGTTTACGTTGGTAACGTAAACCGTGTTTCCCCTCACTATATAAACCAGCCCCAACGGCTGTTACTCTCATTCCCTGATGAGCTACGGTGTAGCGAAACCGGTCGGAATATAGTTTAAGAACGGGTTTGCTCCTGGCCTCGCCCAGACAAAACCTTATTCTGAATCAAAATAAAGCTTCGCATCTTGTACCTAACATCAGTCATCAGAGGTGCCAACATACAAAATACCATTTCAGGGACAGAGTGTATTCAACAAAAAAATTATAAGAAAATACTGTTTCAATGCAGGGCAAACACCGTAAAATAGTCCAAATTTGAGGGACTGTCCCTGGTGATGATCAGGTGTGGGATAGTTGGCATTTCCGGAATACGTCCTGATGCAAGTCTACGACCAGTGTGTGTGGTCGCCAAGAAATGAGTACCACAGAGTACGTGGGTTATGTAAATTTCAAGCAAACTGAGCTAAATTTGGAGTACAGGCCATGCTGGGGTCATGCTGGACTGCTGTGCCTGTGGTGGTGCCAGCACGGAGCAGGGTGTCACGGAAGTGCAGCGAGAGTGAGGCAATACTTGTAAGCCTCAACCACGCTCCCTTTGTGACTCCCGGAAACCACTCGTAAACCGTTGAACTGCGACACCTTCACTGACAATGTACATGTAAAAAATATAAAACGAACAAGTACACTGTATCAAAATCACTTTAAGATGATGATGTCTGTATGACAATTATATATTCGAAAAGAACGAAAACAACAATAAACAGTTGATCCGGGTTCATTTCCCCGTTCCCCTCGCCCAAAACGTTGTGCAAACAACCCAAAGTGGGTGACAGGAATCGGCTCCGGACCACATGGCAAGATTAAGGATGATATTATCACTTTCTTCTTGAGTAAAAACCACAGTAATTGTCTGGCTAGGTAAATTCTTACCATACACATAGAACTTGAATCAAATACTCACCCGTCCATTGTTTCAACCACACCGAAACACACCGAAAATTACGATTTATGATGCAGCGTGATTCTCCGAGTACAAAATGGCGGCAAATTACTCTCGAAGCAGCGATATGACAAGAAACTCCTAACTATTTATGTCTTATATTAACTGTTTGTTAATGTACCAATTAACAAATATGTATTGTAGTATCAATAATTTATGTAAAACATAGCGAATCCCTTGTATGGTATAAAAAAAGATTGTCTATCGCATGTCAACGGTATGATAATTGACGTGGCGCCTGAAAAGTGCCCGGATGCTAGCAGACGCCCTCTTTGTTGACCACATGCTTGAATCATGTTGTGACACATGTACTGGAAGTGTACATATATCTATTTGCTGACTTATTCTAGCGCAATATGGACTTTGGCCAAAGGCTTTGCAAATGATTGGCCAGCCCATGTCCCCTGAAATCAAAGTCAAATCAAATTCGAACAAATGTAGGTTATGTTGCATAGAGCTATTCAAGTGCAAAAGCTGAACAGAACACCCAGACTCAAGTTAAATGCAATTTCTGCAAAACCAGAAGGAAAGGAACGTGAATAGACGATGCAAATGGTACAAGTCCGTCGTAGACCCAGGTGTCTGCTGGTGTTCACATTTTTGCTTGTTTGTGTGGAGACTGAAACTCACCTCACGCCACAAACTACAGTGGATACCACAACGCCAAATAAGAGGGGACAAAACATTCCAACTTTCGCTCCTGATGAAATGTATCTGGACATACTACCATTGACTTCCAGAAATTTCACCCAAAAAGTAATGAAGAGTAAAGAAACGTGGATCGTTATTTTGCACAAAGGCATTTTGTCAAGAGGCTGGAAAAGGATGGCCATATCTTTACGGGGTCAAGTGTGGCATGGCATGATAGATAAATCTAAGGAGAAAAAGTTAATACAAAGCCTTGTAAGTTAATGCTGACGTGGCCTTGGCTTGCCATTAGGGCCAAATAGGACCTTGGAGGAACGATTCCTCCAAGGTAAATCTTAATTAGATTAGCATTTCTGACAATCCTTTATTAACATCTTCAAAGTACTATCAGATAACCTGTTGTGCATCATGTGAAGAATATGTATACAATAAGAAAAGTATCAACATATCTGCTTAAAGAGTTTCTTCATAAGTACAAATTTATTTACACAATTACAGTGGTACAGATATGATAAGGCCACATAAAAAAAAAAATCCCGGCTTATTATCAGCACGTACATTGTTTTTTGGGCCCCCCTCCTCCAATTTTTTACATTTTTGTAATTGTTAATATTTGCCAAAAATATCGCTGACAAAGTTTAAATAAAGAGCCTTTAAATTTTTTTTTTTTAAAAGGCACTAAGGAACAAGTGAGATTTACCATCATGCCCATGTCACCAATTTTAATCAAATTTGGTACACTTATAGATCGTGGTAGTAAGATAAGTTGTGATGATTTTTTGATGCCCCACTACTGTTATTGCTATGACAGATGTCATACAAAGTCATGCTTGTCATCGGGATTCCTAAAAACATCACTAAAAGGAAAGGGTGTTAACAGGTACACATAAAGTCAACCACAGGAATAAGTGCTTTTTACTAATATTCCGTGCTTAAATTTTATGTGTTGTATATGTAATCGATGGATCGTGGTGGTAAAATAAGTTGTGATGATTTTTAGATGCCCCACTACTGTTATTGCTCTGATAGAGGTCATACAAGGTCATGCCTGTCTTCAGGATTCCTCAATACATCACCAAAAGGAAAGGGGGTAAATAGGTACGCATAAAGTCAACCACAGGAATCAGCGCTTTTTACTAATATTTGTCGCTTGAATTATATGTGTTGTGTATGTAATCGATGGTCCACTCTCTGGATGTCCTGTAGGTGGCAGTGTGATTTGAATTCATCAAAGCACAATTAATTTGAAATAAATTTGTCAGGAAATACATAAACTGAACCATAGTTTCAAGCACAACAATAAAGATACTGACTTATGTAGCTTCGCAAAAAGATAAAAGTTACATGGTTTACTGAATGCATCTGCCACCAGGTGGTGCTGAAATTGGCGCTCCGCATAAACATGTCAAGTCACTGTATGAATTGCACCTGTTTCATGTGCACACAGTTACATGTGCATAAAGTCAACCATGAATTTAAATATAATTATATCCACACTTCTACAATACAGTGGTATCTGTCACCAAAGACCACCCCTGTGGAGGATCAAAATGTGGTCTGATAATACAGGTGGTCTCTCATGAGAGTTAGAAAGGAAAAGTACTTAGTAGGTTAAAAGTGGTCTTGAATGGCAGATGGTCTCATCAGAGTGGTCTTTCGTGATGGGTACTGTACAATACCTGTAAGTCACTTTGTCAGTCATTATTTCTAATTATGTCTGGGTGCGAACCCAGAGATATTGTTTTTGTAAGAGTTCTTTAATCTTTATTTATTTCTTCATACCTTTCTGCCACATTTTGTGATGCAGTTTTCTCAGCCATTATACAAATTACAACATTGAAACTTTACATACTATGAGACGCATAGCTGAAATTGTGCAGCTGGTGTGGATTTATTGATAAATTATTAAAGCTATGGGTAAAAAAAAAAGTCCTATTTAGCTATTGGCTGAAAAAACAGTGGTAATTGTATTAGCCAATCACATGGCATCCATTTACAATACACCTGTTGCCTGGTTACTCTACTAATACTGTTCAGGAGATTGTACCTGATGACCCATGATTGATGATGCCACAAAACAGTATCTGATGGGGTTTCAAAACAAGCTCCAATTGGCACCCAGACAGATTTGATTGCAAATCTATCCATTCTAGTTCATTATGTTGGAAAGGGGGGGGGGGGGAGACATATTTGAACAGTATACATGTACATATATTCTAATCTTGAGATGGTCCCCAGCATGTCCTCTGATGGAAACAGTTTTGACATGTATGTGATACATTGTACATGTTGTGTCTTATGTTGTTGAACTTGCACTAAAGGAAATCTCTGACCTTTGCTATTCTTACTGACTTAAGCAACCAGAAAGTGTTGGCACATTTGGAGCTGGGCCTGTAAACCCTTACATTTTATACAAAAAATACAAATTTTAATGCAACCTGGTGGCTACAGTAAAGGGTTAACCACTGAAAATTGATGTACATGTAGCATGGTATTTCCCCTTAAGTAAAAGGTTGCCTTCAAAAATAAGGTTGAATCTAGGCACTTTAAATTAATCAAACCTGAATGAACACTTTTTTCCCACATGACTGTCAAAGAGCGCCACCTGTTGGATAAGTTTATTGTAATTGTTCTTTTATCTTATGACATACCATGGATCAAATAACGAAAATTAACACACTAAGCCACCACCTACAATTTCTGACAATTTTTAGTGTCCCACACTCTCTGTGCACGCTGCTGCTGTGCAAGTAACATGGCAATTTTTCTTTTTCAACTTCAGTGCTACCTACTAGTGATAAAGCATGTAAAGTGAACCAGTACAAATCTATATTGAAATAAAACACAGTAAAGCAAGGTATCAACAGTAAGTATCAAATTAGTGGTTGACTTTATGCATTCATGATAAAAGACCATGAACGTACCCAAAATTTAATTCAAAATGCAAAATTATAGTGCCCCCTAGTGGTGGCACAGAGACTAAACCATGGTGAAAATCCCATTCGCCTCTTTTGTAATTTCAACATTTTGTTGAATTCGTAATGATTGACCATCCATTTGTTAGAATCCAGTAGTGTATATTGAAGCAGGTGTATGTGTTTTCCATCTGACCTTGATGACCTCTAAGTTCTTATTTAAGGAGATCTCAACTTTCATAATGAAAAACCATTTATAATCGTTTCATTTGACCAACAACTTTCATTATGTCAAGTTTCAGGAAAATCTGAGACATGATGTATCACCACCTGCCTGATATTTAAAAAAATGGCTCTTAATGCCTTGAGCGGTGAGCACTGTACCCAAATTGATAATTTTTTTTTTAAATCAGGGATCTAGAGTATCACCACCTGTGAACAATTTGCGTGATCCTCCTACAGCCTACATTTCCACCAAGCTTCAGAACAGTTGGAGAGCCACTTCTGGATTTAGATCTGGATCTGGAAAAGAAGAAAGAGAAGAAAATAGAAAGAAAGCACACACACACACACACACACACAATGCCCCAAAAATGAAAAAAAAAAAAAAAAAAAAGCGGTGGTCCCTGTTGAACAAATTAAAGTCTAGGAGCCCCCAGAAGTGTCTCTATACAATTTCAAAGCATTGGCATGGCAGTTTTAGAGAATTTTTTGTAAGATTTTACAGAATTTTTTTCAATCATTAAAAATCTGAAAATAATTGGAGATTGACCTTTTGAACAAAATTAGTATAGACCCATCTAAGGTAGATCCCCACCAAGTTTGAAGTGAATTTGGTTCTTGGATTGGAGAAGTTCAAAATGTGAATTACCATTGTAATCCTCATTGACTAGCAGAGCACTAGATAGGAATGTATGCATAACCTTCAAGTACGCAAATTGAAAAATTTGTTAAGAATCAAGGACCCAGAGTATCACACCTAGTGAACAAATGTGTTTGACCCTTCCACAAGCAATATTTTCATGAAGTTTCAGAACAATCTAATACACACTTTTAGAGAAGAAATTGAAAATAACAAAAACATACACACAAATCATAAAAAATCATGAAAAATGCAGCACCACCTGTTGAACAAATAAAGTTTAGGGGTCCCCTGAAGTATCTTGCATTAATTCTGAAGCAATTAGCCAGGCAGCTTTGGAGAAGGTATTTTTTTCAAGATTTTACCAACAAAAGAACAAACAAAACTAGAAAAGAAGAGTTGCTTCATAACATATCTGTCTGGGTGCCTTCAAAATGAGACCAGTTTGAAATGCTACACTTTGCCATTGTTCAACATAATCTAAATTTAGTGTATTAGCCTAATTTTTATAAAAGAAAACGCTACAACTTTGGTTCTTGGTTCATTGGATGTGGTCATGTCACAAACTTATAAAATGAAGTTTGAATGAAGCTAGTATCTATAATAGTTTTGAAGCTATTCAACATTTTAATTTTGTGTATTTGCCTAATTTGCAAAAATTGAAAGCCTACAACTTTGGTTTATGGTTCATTGGATGGGGCTTTGCCACAAATCCATAAATTGAAGTAGGAGTGACACCTCTATCTATAATAGTTCTGAAGCTATTGAAGATTTACTTTTTGCACGTATACCTAATTTGCATAAATTAAAATCCTACAAGTTTGGTTCATGTTTCATGGTCCATTGAATGCAGCTTTGCCAGAAACCTATAAATTGAAGTTGAAATGGCATGTCTATGTATAATAGTTTTCGAGATATTCAACTTTGAAAATTTTCAAAGCCCCTTATTAGCATAATTTGAAATTATACTTAACTTATACTGTCCATTATATTGGCATGTGTCACAAACCTATATATATGCACATTGAAATTTTGAGTATCTGCAATATTTTTGAAGATATGGAGCTTTTTAAAATGTTAATTGCCCCTAAATTTGCACACTTTTAAACATCATGGCTATTCCAAATGAGATGCACAATTTCACTGGTTAAGTCAGTCACCATAGCAAGTTTGGAGGTTTTCAGAAAAATATTGCTTGAGAAAATTTCCAGATCAACTTGGTTGTGAAGAAAGAAAGAAAGAAAGAAAGAAAGAAAGAAAGAAAGAAAGAAAGAAAGAAAGAAAGAAAGAAAGAAAGAAAGAAAGAAAGAAAGAAAGAAAGAAAGAAAGAAAGAAAGAAAGAAAGAAAGAAAGAAAGAAAGAAAGAAAGAAAGAAAGAAAGAAAGAAAGAAAGAAAGAAAGAAAGAAAGAAAGAAAGAAAGAAAGAAAGAAAGAAAGAAAGAAAGAAAGAAAGAAAGAAAGAAAGAAAGAAAGAAAGAAAGAAACCAGTGTTTACTAATACCGTGAGACCTCTCTAAAGTGGGCACCCTTGGGACCAGAGAAAAATGCCCACTCCTGAGAGGGTCAGCCCTTCTGGGTAGTATGGATGAGTACGTGTGCATGTATATGTACATTATTCAGACATGCACATATGTATATATATGTACAGTGTATACATATAATTCAAGGGGGTGTGTATACACGCCATACAAAATTGTCTTTCCTCCTTTATTACATAAATGTTACCAGGAGCTGAACTGCATAAACATGTACCTGTGAACCAAGACAAAACTATAGTGTCTCAGTGTTGGCTATGAAGATCAGGCTTCATCTCACTGGTTACAAGAAAACAAAGACGTGAAAGTGTCCACTGAAATGAAACAAATTCTACCCTCCTTGGTCTGGCCGACTCAGCTCTGTATGTAGTCTATTTTAAACAGAGGGTGCACTCAGGCTTGTTCTGCCTAGAAGGCTGGAGCCTGTGTTCCCTTGGGACTGATAAGCTCAGCAGACTGACATTGCCTAAGGCAAAAACAAGCCAGCTAGGACACCAGTTTCAGTCATGGCGCATTGACAGGTCTGTTCTGCATTAGTGGAAACTATAGCCTGCCTGGTACATCCGGCAGCATGGAGTCAATCTGTTCCTGCAAGAGAGAGATACTCTGTATTTTATTGAGAGCCTCATTACACGGTTGTTGGGAGTCCCCTCCCCCCCCCCCCCTCCAATTTGCTACAAAACCCAAACCTTCCAAAGCATACACCTAGCATGCATGGATAGAAAGCTGCCTGTGAGACAGGTTCAAGCTAATTAATTATGAATGCAAAATGGTTACCTGGCACCATGGAGGTCAAGCAATAGGTCATAAAGCAAGCAGTGTAAGGCCTGTAGGTGGATTGGGGAGAAGTTTGGTGAATGTAGCATAGGTTAAACTTCCCCAAGTTTTGTTTGTATGCTATTGGATTTGCCAGTTGTCTCAAACCTATATGTGTAAGTGAGAATTTTATGTCTATCTCCAATAGTTTAGAAAATATGGAGCTTTTAAAATTTTAATTGCCCCTCATTTGCATAATTTTAATCATCATGACTATTTCAAGTCAGGTGTCAATTAAGATCTTATAGTGTCCCTGTATATTCAAAACAACTGGCCATTCGAGGTTTCAGAAAAGAAGATTTTCCAAAAAAATGAACAAAATTGTAAAGCTGCAAAATTCACTGGAGCATGGCAATCTGAAGATGCTTGATAGAGACCAGCCCAAGGTATATCCACTCAAGTTTGAATTGAATCTGGTCAATAATTTTGGAGAAACTACATATACACATACATATAATGTCTGAGCCTTAGAGGCGGGAATAGGGTATATGAGGGAAGGTTTTTTTTTTATGGGGGGGGGGGAGGGGGAAAGGGCTACAAGCGATGAGTGTTGGGATATATATCCAGGGCGAGGGGCCCACCACAGCTGTGAGAGAGTGTGTGGTGGACCCTTTGCCTCAGCTCTGGTCCTGGAAAACATGGCAGCACAAGCTGATTTGTACAACCATGGTTTCCTCCATCTCATCTATTTTTCTTTTCTTTCCTTTACTTTTTCCTAGGCCACCTGTGTCACACAGGACCTCTGCGCATGAGCGGAGAGCCACAGTAATATTATTATATACACTGGTATCCCTTTTGTTACCATGCTAACATGTACTCTTATTAATCATTAAATTCTTTCAAAAATTTATTAAAAATAAGCAAATGACAGTATTCCCACCAAGTGAAGACCCTTGGTAGAGATTGCTCAGCCAAACTGCATTTCTACCAAGTATGAAGAGAATCCAGCCCATGGTTTGGGAGTTCAATCATTGAAAACTGAAAAAAAATAAAATAAAATAAAATAAAAAATACTTTTCCACTTTTTGAACAAAGTAAGGCTTATGGGGTGCCCTGAATTGTCCCTGTTCATTTTCAAAACATTTGTCCAAGTGGTTTTCCCGAAGATTTTTTAAGATATTGCCAAAAAAGTATGTTTTTTAATCACAGTGCTGTGACCTGTTGAACAAACATGGTGGAAACCCACTAAAGTTTAAGGGGATTTGGCTAATGATTTTGTAGTAAAATGTAAATTGAGCTTGGTTGTTTGAGGCTTTTTTTTTTTTTTATTATTAATTTTCTTTTTATAAGAACGACTGTCCTAAAATCTCAGATGACTAACATGTCAGCTAAGGTTTAAAAAAAATGAAGTAATGACATGCACACAAGTGCAGAATCCTCAGAGCTTACCCCATTGCAAAGCATTTATTTGGCTGTTGAAGCCTTGAATTTTCCATATGTTTACGTCGCACATGATAATAATCTTTGATTAAGCTATACGTTTATACATAGACAGTGACTGGATTGGTTAGGGAGAATAAAGAGACTGGATTGTGCTTCTTTTTTTTTTTTTTGAGGTTTCAGAACTGCACAAAAGATGTGGCAACATCGCTCCTGTTTGTGTAACTGCATCATCTGGCACCCACAAAGTTATAAGTGTATTTACAATAGGAAAGCAAGCTGATATTGTATCAGTCTATCATCACACAGTCTAACGATTGTAATCGTGATGTGTTGGCCAAGTACTTGTGCAGTGTATACCTGTACGTATGGTGCTGTTCAGGGTGTGCAGTGTGGTATAACAGAACATCTTTACAACCCCACTGTTCATAATACAGAAAAAATGTAAATGAAAAGGTAAAGCTGTCACACTATTGTCATGCACAGACTGTTGAATATGGAAATGGAATGTGAACAAATCTTTTTATTTGAGAGAATGTGTCATTAACCTACTCATTTATTACAGAGGGTAACCCAAGTTGAGTACAAACAGCTAGCACACTATTGTGTTTTGTAATCTATTCACAGCGGCAATACCATTCATTGTTTGACAATATAATGGCAGTTATAAACGCATAAAATAATGCATAAACATGGGCATGTATCATAAGTGCACAATGTAATGCTAATATGTATACTGTTCAGTGCTGTTTGGTTTAGTTTAAACATATTTATTTCAACTGGATCGCCCTATAGTATATCAACATGTCACTAATCGACGGGTTCTCCAGAACATGATGAGACACACAAAATGTATATTACAAAACACACAGAAAAAAACAAGAACAAAGTTACCCAATTAACAGAGAAGCTGTACACATGCTTCAGATTTGTACCCTGCATACAAAAATCACAGTAGTAGTAGTCACCAAAATGCAAAACAAAGCAAAATAGTTCACTGCAGGTAGAATGTACACATATACATCCCTGTTCACAAAAAAACGGACTAGCGGTAGGAAATTTCATAAGGGACACTTCGGAAGTAAGAATTTTGTAAATCAGTGACTAACTCAATTGAAAATTACTGCTTATATGCACAACAGAACTAAGATATGAAGCGTCTTGTATCTATGATGTATCTGTGGAAAGCATCACAAATTTGTATGTTGAAGGGAATGGACAATTCGTTGCTACCAAAGAGAAGAATATGAGCTTGTGTGTCACTTGCTGAGTGTATGATCGGATTCGGGTTGACACCGGGAGCAATAATAGGGATGATGGAGTTGAGAAGTTTAATTCTATAAGTTGAAATCTTTGGACAAAAGAACAGATAATGCTGATAATGTCTTCAGTGGGGTAGGAACAAGAACATGTACTGTAGGTTGTGGGATGATGTTGACTTTAAAGAGATCAAAGTTAAGTCTCGAGAATCCAAGAGGAAGCTGGATATGACAAATATTGGCAAATCTGTGTCCTTGGGTATAGGAAACAGGAACATGATCCACTGCTAGTAGTGTTGCTTTCAGTTTTGATTTTAATATTTGGAGGGAAATTGAGTCTCTTATATCAGAGGGAAGATTGTTCCACAGTTTGATAGCGTCAGGTAGGAAGGATTTGTCTAAGCAGTTAGTTTTGCAATTGATGGGAGGTATGGAGCCAGTGTGGCAGAGGTTGGAGGAATTAGTTGAGAAAGATAGGAGGGTTTTAAGTTGTGATACATTTTGTAAAGAAGAAGTAACTTAAAATGCTTCCTCCTGCTGGCGAGTGTTGTCCAACCAAGTTCACGTAAGAGACTGTTTAGCTATAGCTCTTTAAACATTGGTTATATGCAGTGTTGCCAAGTTTGCCACTTTAGTTCAAGATCTATTTATTTTTCATCCCATCAACGTACTACATAAAAAGCCCATTGCTCATTACTTTTATAATCCTTACTTTAATTTACTTTTTTTTTTTAAATGTCCCACAAAAATTGGAATTAAGAGTGAGTAGTGACTTAGATTTCAGAAAAATTCATCATTTCACCCAATTTTTTTATTTTGTTCTGTATTGGGAGGGAGGACACCTGCTCCCAAACTCTCCCATTCTCTCCACTCCCTCGAAAATTCTCCTTACTTTTCCCTCCAAGCTTGGCAACACTGTATATGTGGTTCTTTGGTTTGACAACATTTATGTTTCAAGTGTATGTCCTACATGTACACATACAAAAAGGTTTAACTGGTAGGCTTTTTTAATTAAACTTCTTTTTTTTTTTTTTTTAAATTTTGCCATAAACACACAGACTATACTGTTTATTGACAATAATACAGGTGCCATAATTTGGTAAATAATTATTCATCTCACCACAAATAGAATAGAGTAGAGTGGATGAAATGGAAGAGAATGAAATGAAATAAAATCATAACACAAAACATCCACCCATCCACCAATAGGAAAGGTCAGAATTAGCTCTTGGGTGTGTATTCGCCCCAATATACAACTAAATACAAAAACATTTGGAGGGCTAGAGCTGTGTATTCCCATTAATTTGCATGTTAAAGCAACCTTAAATAAACCAGTCACTTTTGTAGCTATGGCTATATGATTTTTGTGAGGTATTTAGTTATGCATCTAGTTTTACTGTCTGAAATTTGGTGTTTCTATGTGCTGTAAAATTAAAGTTATTAAGTTGCAAATTATAATGTAAAGTAATGGGAATACACAACCCTAGCCCTCCACTGACTGCAGCGCCCTCTTTTAGGCAGTTCTAGAACCTTTTGTTCTTGCCCTTGCCTATCAAAGTAATATGAAAATGTAGAAAATGAAACCCTCCATTTGTAAGCAGCATGGTCCTGCCACAAGATTTCAGTTACAAGCACAAAAAGTTAACTACAGAGGTCTGGCCATGTCAATCAGTGAGAAGGGCACCTGTGTGCTGCCAATAGGATTTATTTATGCATTTCAAGAAAAACAGACCCAAACTGAAGTACATTAAAACCTGTCAAGGCCAAATACCCTTGGGACCCAGCCAAAGTGTTCAGGTATCACAGGTGTTCGGCTACTAGGGGGTTAGGCGCGTGGCCTTGTGGCTACACCCAACACATGGAAACTTTGAATTCACCTGTATATGCCCATGCATATGGGAATTTACAAGCTCCAATACATATATATTTATATAAATTACAGAAACTTGAAGGGAAAATAAAGTGTAAGATGAAAAAGAACTTTATGAAAATTCCAACCACTTGGGGAAAAAAGTTTATAAGATTCATAAACTTTAGCCTAACAGTACATGCACTTTTCACTATCATTAGGCCACATTACTAATTTTACTGGTACATGTACATGCATATATACATGTACTGAAGTATGCACATCTGTTCTACCTGTGACAGTGCATTTACATGTGCATAATTTGATGACATAAAACATCAATTTATAGTCCAACATTAACACACAATATGTGTATTACCTTTTATCTCACTGCTAAACTTCAGAATGCACTTAATGGTTTCATAAGTTTAAACCAGTTTATTGTACATACAGCTGCAGAAGGTCTCACCATAGAACCTACACACTGTTGACACCCTTTGAATACATTAATGCCCAAATTTGATGAAAGTGTTAAATATAAAAGAAATTGTGACGTTTTTGTATCAAAAATTAATCAATTTCCCCACAATTCCTTCTTTGAATGGGGTACATGTAAGTGTTCAGTCTGACCAGCCTTAATGTTGCTTTGGGACCCAAATCAAGTGTTCGGTGTTCAGAGTAGAAAGGTGTTCTGGGATTGCAGGTTCCAACACTTGGCTCTCCTATTAAATAGCATACAAAAAAGTTGGGACCCCAAAAAAGTGTTCGGGTAACAGAGGTGTTCAGCTTGGGAGGTTTTACTATAGAAATTTGTTCTTTTTCCTATCTCCATTAACTTTGAGCCAACTGGGCCACATACAGGATAGATATATGCCATCCATTCACATTCATAACTCTGATAAATTGTTGACTAGATTGTCTTCAAGGATGCGGAAAATACATCATGGATGGGTCTCTTTGTACCTTTTGTCAATAGGTGTTGCTTCTAGTTTATAAATGTTCATCAAATCTGTTGTATTTATGAATTTTGTGTCCTTATGCTCCTTTTGAATTCTTTTCCAAAACACAGACAAACTGAATAGGAATGTACAATGGTTTGGTATCTGCAGACTTTGTTAACTAGGTGGAGGTGTGATCATTTTCTTCTTTTTAAAGTAAATTTAGTCCGTATAATGATCAAGAAGAATGTAGAACAACATAAGAAAAGTAGCATATTAAATCATAGGATGTAACTGCATTTTTCTCAAAATTGACTGGTTGCATTTTTTTACCCACTTGCTTGTATGTACACCTTGTGTAAACCTCTGCAATGTTGTTTGATGGATGTTGCTTCAATGATCTCTCTCTCTCTCTCTCTCTCTCTCTCTCTCTCTCTCTCTCTCTCTCTCTCTCTCTCTCTCTCTCTCTCTCTCTCTCTCTCCAGATGTACACCAGTAAAATCAGTGCTAATGAAAATGATATATATATATATATTAGAGAATTTGATATTCATAAAAATAGGTAAGTGTGATCAAATGAATTGTCATAAAAGAAATAAAGTATATTAACAAATGAATTGTCTGTTTAAGTACCACATGGAGGTTGTGACTATAACTTGTGTGCAGATGACTTTGGAAACAGTAAAGGTGTTTGGAAGACACAAACGTGATTTGTTTAGAAAAAGAATAGAAAAAAGTAGAAAAATAGATTTGCTCTGGAGCTAATCTGTCTGTGTGCCCTGAAAATTAATGAAGTTTAAAATCTTTCAAAATTTTGTTCAATAATAGGCAAATGTATCTTGACCACTTGTCTTTTGAAATGAATTGCCCGTACTCCTTTAATAGGTTTAACCCTTTCCCCCTCAAACCGGCTAAAACCGGCTGGTGGTCAAATGTCGTCTGCTTCAGTGTTTTTAACTAATTTCAACAGTTATGAAGAACAATTTGACTGAGAAATGTACATGAGACTTATCAAGATCACATGCCCCAGGTCAACAGCTTTCCTTGGCATGGGTTGGGCACTTAGTGCCCAACCCACGCCAAGGAAAGCTGTTGACTCAGTCTTAATTCAAGGGGGAAAGGGTTAAGTGAATAGGAAAGTCTTCTAAGTGTGCCTAATTAGCACAATTTCAAATTTTGCAACTTCCATTTTCACTTGATGCACCTATGCTACAAACCAATCACTTGACGTTACGATTGACACCTCTATCTACTATATATTTGAATATACTAAAATTTAAAGTTTGGAAATATGGCTAGTTAGCATCAATTCAAATTTTACTTCTTTTACTTACATTTCAATGGCTGCACCTATAACACAGACCTAAAAAATTGAAGTTGGATTGACACCTCTATCTGTTATTATTGAAAAATAGAATAAAATAAAATCATACATTGACTTCATTGAATACTGGTAGTATTTCAAACTTAAAATCTTGACTATCTTCAAAGCTGGAACAAAGACAAGTGTCATTCCAACTGCTACTGGTACATATATATGCAGTATGGTGCACCTGATTAAGGATAGCATTTAAAATCATGCTAATTAGAGGTATTTCACATTTTAAAACTTTAATATGCCAAGTTTGGACTTTCTATGTATAATAGTGTCAGACAAAAGTGTCAGACAAATTCACTGTTAAAGAAGAAAGAAAGAAAGAATTTTAGGAAAAAAACAGAAAAGTGTGTGTTGACACACACACACTTTATTAATCGGGCTATGGGCATGCAACAGTTTGCATTTCTAGCTACAGCCATCCCTGAGAAAAGCTGCGGCACACTTAGAAGACCCCACTTTAAACCTGTTGAGGATGTAGGGGCAATTTCAATTCAAAAGATTGTGGTCAAGATGCATTTGATTATCTCTGAACAAAATTTAACAGATTTGAAACTTTATATTCATTTTCAAGGCACTAAGACAGATTTGCTCCAGAAAAAATCCGGGAGGGTTCTACTTTTTTATTCTTTTTCTAAACAAAAGATGTTTGTGTCTTCTGAACACCTTTACTGTTTTCAAAGTCATCTGCACACAGCCTCCATGTCACACATAAACAGACAATTCATTTGTTAATATACTTGACTTCTTTTACAAGTGAAAATTCTTTACATTCCACTTGCCTATTTACATACACTTTCCCTAATATATATGTTATTTTCATTTGCACTGATTTTACTGATGTAAAAGTTTATATAAAACCATTCATTTGTATTCCATTCAACTCTGTTATGTTCTGTTCTGTCACTAGCAACATCAATTGATTGGTTTGTGGTATAGGCACATCCAATGAAATGAAAATGAAAGTTATAAAATTTTCAATTGTGCTTTTCAGGCACACCATCAATGTAGACATAACAAGACCAGGGACTGTTACAATGTAAGACAAATAAGAAGGAATGAAGACAAAATGCCTAACATGCAAATTGTATGCACATGATAGGAGACATCCTCATGTTTGTACATGTGGGTTTGATGCTCCGTCAGTTAGTCGAGCTTTTATGTTTTCATTCTGTATCCACCTGTCACTCTACAATACACAAGTTTGTTGCCTTCTCCCACTGTGTTTTTGAGCAAACAATGTTGTTGTCACAATTTGATTCAGTCTTCTTATGTACAATCAGGGACCTATATGTCTCAATCCACCTCCCTGATCTAATATATCTGCTTCAAAGGGGCTCCCCTAAGTATAAACAAAGTATAATGTGAAGAAAGATGCCCAGTAATATATCTAGAAGTGGTGGTCTTAAAGGACAGTTGTTTTCTTGTAGGGTGTCTCTCCCAAAGCAGTTTAGCTAATGGCTTCACAATGCACCAATGATCACCTTGAGAACTACAGACCCATAATTTTTTATATGAACAGATTGATCTTGATGTCATCAAGCCACTCTGCTTCTAATCTTGAACAGAAATCACACAATGTTTGCTCGATCTGTGATTCAAAGAGCAATCCATGTAATACATTAATAGTGTCATTCCTGAACAGATTTGAGCCACTTGTGGTTTCATCTGCAATACTTGAGTGATTTGGGGTGTGAAAGATGCCAAAATGAGCTGAGCATTGGATAATAAAATATCATCTCTGACTGTTTGTAACTACATGTAGTTCAATTTACCATGCTTGTATAAAATGTAAGGTATAGCCACATATAGACGTTTCAATGAAGTGCACATGCTTCTATATTTCATAATTGGAGAAAATGAATTTTTAATGATTGTGGATGTAAATAAGCTTGTGATTATATTTCCAAATATCTTAGTTCCCATCAATTATCCACTTTTTTTTCAGAAACTGAATTTGACGACACATGGGGCCATTGTCTATCCACATGGAGGGAAGCTTGTGAAGCAGAAATTTTATGAATATGCCGAATCACCAATGGAAGCCAAAATGAAAGCCATCAAGTCCATCCCAGACAGAACCCAGAGGCTGAAACATGAGGATGTACGGGACTTCCTGATGGAGAGCTTTTCAACCTCACCTTCTAGATTTCCCCTGCTTTACCTGACTAGTAAGTTCTTCAGCTTTTCAACACTACTTGTGACTTTTCTCATCTATAAATAGCCATCTGTTTATATTTATTATCAGTGGTCTTACTAAAGTGTGTGTGTCAACACACACTTTTCTTTCTTTCTTTCTTTCTTTCTTTCTTTCTTTCTTTCTTTCTTTCTTTCTTTCTTTCTTTCTTTCTTTCTTTCTTTCTTTCTTTCTTTCTTTCTTTCTTTCTTTCTTTCTTTCTTTCTTTCTTTCTTTCTTTCTTTCTTTCTTTCTTTCTTCCTTCCTTCCTTCCTTCCTTCCTTCCTTCCTTCCTTCCTTCCTTCCTTCCTTCCTTCCTTCCTTCCTTCCTTCCTTCCTTCCTTCCTTCCTTCCTTCCTTTCTTTCTTTCTTTCTTTCTTTCTTTCATTCTTTCTTTCTTTCTTTCTTTCTTTCTTTCTTTCCCAGGGAATTTTCTGACACTTTTCTCTGACACTATTATATGCAGTAAACTACTTCCTAGTAGAAGTTGGAATGACATCTCTATTATACTTTTGAAGATATTCAAGATTTAAAATTTCAAATGCCCCTAATTTGCATAATTTTAAACATCTTCATTCCTGTGTATAAAACTGTCAAACTCCTTGTATGGAGGTACAATCATGCGAAGTTTGGAGTTTCTGTGTATAATAGTGTCCGAGAAAATTGTCGGACAAATTTGCTGGTAAAGAAAGAAAGAAAGAAAGGAAAAACAGAAAAGTGTGTGTTGACACACAGACTTTAACTAGAAAACAGGATTTGCTTCAAAGCAAATCTGTGTGTGCCTTCAAGGGTTGTAAATATTAAATGCTACAACTTTTGTCCTTTGGTACTTCACATTTCATTAAGCTTATATGGCTGGATGCAAATCTCAAAGTCCAATTGACCTTGACCTTTGACCTTTACAGGTCACATTGAATTGCACAGTGTTACAATACCCACAATTTAAGCCCAACATGACCGGATGAAAATTGACCAAGTTATGGCAAGATGAAACTTTCAAAGAGCCAAATGACCTTGACCTTTGACTTTTGAGGTTACATGTTCTTATGAAAATGTGCAGTGTTGCAATAGCTAGAATTTGAGTCCAACATGAATTGGATGGAAATTGGGCAAGTTATGACTAGATCAAACTTTCAAAGGTCTAAATGACCTTGACCCTTTACCTTTAGAGGTCACATGTATTTCAAAAATGTGCAGTGTTGAAATAGCTACAATTTGAGCCCAACATGATGAAAATTGGATAAAAATTTACCAAGTTATGACTAGAAGAAGGCCACCATCGAAAGTGGCCTTTGACCTTGAAATGACCTTTGATCTTGAGATGACCTCAACCTGAAGTGAACCTTGACCTCAAAAATGACATTTTGGCCGAATATTGACCTTTGACCGTGACATGACCTTTAGCTTTGACATGACCTTGACATTTGAGATAACCTTTACCTTGCTATAATCGAACTCCTTTACACTCGGAACCACACCTACTATAGTATATAAGATATTGAAGATTTAAAACTTTAATTTGCCCTCATTTGCATAATTTTGAAAAGCATGACCTGTCATTATGAAAAGGCCAGAATTCATCTATGGAAGTATAATTGTGCCAAGTTTGGAGTTTCTTAATGTAATACTTTTCAAATGAAATGTTGAACAAATTTGCCTGGAAAGAAAGAAAGAAAGAAAGAGAGAGAGAGAGAGAGAGAGAGAGAGAGAGAGAGAGAGAGAGAGAGAGAGAGAGAGAGAGAGAGAGAGAGAGAGAGAGAGGGAGAAAGAAAGAAAGTAAGAAAGAAAAAGAAAGAAAGATTTGCTTCAAAGCAAATCTGTCTTGTGTGCCTTCAAATAGTTGTAAATATTAAATGCTACAATTTTTATCCTTTGGTACTTCACATTCCAGTAAGCATATGGCTGGATGCAAATTTCAAAGTCCAAATGACCTTGACATTTGACCTTTACAGGTCACATGTAAATTGTGCAGTGTTACAATACCCTCAATTTAAGCCTAACATGAACCCAATCTGATGAAAATTGACTAAGTTATGGCAAGATGAAACTTCCAAAGAGCCAAATGACCTTGACGTTTGCCCTTTTGAGGTTAAATGTTCTTACAAAAATGTGCAGCGTTGCAATACCTACAATTTGAGTCCAACATGATTAGAATTGGATGGAAATTGGCCAAGTTGTGACTGGATGAAACATTCAAAGGTCCAAATGAACTAGACCTTTGACCTTTGAGGTCACATGTAAGTGTCAAAAATATGCAGTGTTACAATAGCTACAATTTAAGTCCCAACATGATCAAAATTGGATAAAAAATGACTAAATTATGGCTAGGAGAAAGCCACCATCGAAAGTGGCCTTTGACCTTCAGATGTCCTCTACCTGAAGTGAACCTTGACCTCAAAAATGACATTTTGGCTAAAATTGACCTTTGACCTTGACATTTGAGATGACCTTTACCTTGCTATGATCGGACTCCTATACACTTGCAACCACAAGTACTGTAGCATATAAAATATTGCAGATTTAAAATTTTAATTAGCCCTCATTTGCATAATTTTGAAAAGCATGACCTCTCATTATAAAAAGGCCAGACTTTATCTATAGAAGTATAATTGTGCCAAGTTTGGAGTTTCTACGTGTAATACATTTCAAATGAAATGTCGGACAAATTTGGAAGGAAGGAAGGAAGGAAGGAAAGAATTCCTAGAAAAACAATATGTCTGTGTTGGCATGCAGACATAATAAAGAATTCCTAGAAAAACAATATGTCTGTGTTGGCACACAGACATAATAAAACTCGGTCACTTAGTCAAATTTCTGATTGACATTGACACATTCATGTATTATTCATCTCCAGGATATAATTTTTGCATGCTTTGAAATTGTGTCATAAAGGCTTACTGGACAAATATCAGATCTAAAATACATGCCATGTGCTAAACATAGGTCACCAGGCCATGTACTTGGGTCACGGTAATGTGTCCAGGATCTGTTCATGTCTGGACTGTAATTTACCAGTGTTTTTAATCTGTTTCATGAAACCTCACACAAACATGAATCAAGACTAACATACATCTTATGTGGGAAAACTGTATCACTTTAGCACTAACCTAAATCTCATGTATGGGGTATTCTATGATGTATATTTTTAGGTTAGGTGTATATAAGCTGTTCACACAGCCTTCTTGAATTAACAGGTGAAGCAAATTTAAATAAAAATTTGGCAAATTATGTCAGTTTTCCTCATGTTTTTCTGTGTGAAATGGCTAATTTGTGTATTCCAGTACTGCACTGAGCTATGGATGAGGCAATCATTGCCACAAAGTTGTGACAGCAACAGAGTGCCACTTTGTCACCAGTGATAAGGCTGTGACAAGACTACAGCTGTCTTCATTCATAATTTAGATCCATCCATCCATCCATCCATCCATCCATCCATCCATCCATCCATCCATCCATCCATACAAAGCTTTCATTGGTTTAAGATGGGGTATGATGAATGTGATGTTTATTTGCAATTGGATGCATCACTGTAATTTCATGCAATGTGATCAAGAAACACTAGCTCATGCTTGATCAAATGCAGTACATGTACATGAGATTGTCCTCGAAACGTGATAAAGTTGTAAGCATTGTATCTGGCATTGAGGTTCACTGGGTCTCTATAATGATCTTACTGGCAGCATGTCAAGGTACTTACATATATAGTACTTTGAAGCCGACATGCCATGATATGCATATCATCGCAGTGTGGATTGTTGGGGTGATGAGTGTGTTAACTCTTTGTTGACCAACCAAACAAAATGTTGAAGTTGTTTGAAGTTGTTTACTTGTTAAATAATTACAGAAATATATGAATAGGAATACATACAGCAATATGGAATAAATTCCAATATGCAGTTCAGTCACCATATACATTGAGCAGGCAAAACAGGTTTTACTGTTCATATACTTGCAATTCCTTACCAGTACATGGTTCAGTCTTGCTGGTCACCAGCTGATACTCATCATGTTTTCTCCCTGGTCTCTCAACTGATTTTTAGCTTACTCAGCAGTGGTTTTCAGCATACTCAACTTTGGGGAAACTCTGCTTGGCTTGCAATAGATACCAGGAAAGTGAGCTGCCATAGAAGACAACTTACCTGGATTCTCCACCAGTTATTACAGTGTGGATTGTTGGGGTGACGAGTGTGTTTATTCTTCGTTGACCAACCAGACAAAATGTTGAAGTTTATTTGTTAAATGATGACAGAAATATATGAATAGGCTAGTGGCTATTTCTAGCAGTGTGCACACACACTCACACACACACATACATATATATGCATACACATAAGGCTATATGTTGATGAAATATGTGACAAGGACAGTTTGTCACTTTGTTTACATGTGACAAGACAGGGGCAAGACTCAAGTTATTGAGTCAGACAACACTGTAAACTTGATCATATATGGTTGTCCCTGTCTGGAGAGAACATCTCAGGGGCAGGTCTTATAATGGTCACATGGAGCAGGTGTTCTGTCCTTGGAGGTAAATTAACATGGGAAAAGATGAACAGTGGTCTTCAATAGCAATGCCAGCTCAAAAGATGGACCACTTCCCATATACATGTGTAAGGAGGCTATGTATTGGCACAAGTTGTGAAAGTGACAAGAATGTGACAAGATGTCCTTGATATGTATGACTAAGTGACATACTGTCAATGTCACATAGGTCCAGTACATAGCATTATGCCCCAGCTAAGTTTGTCACCTGTGATGAAGGGACATATTTTCAATGCAATAATTTCCACCAATACATAGCTAATAAGAGAATTTTTTAATAATTTCTGCACTTAAGTATCCACTCGATCACCGTTACCAAGGCCTCTATGTCTAGCCATAGCACCCAACACAATTGAGTTGAGTACTCCTGGATTGTTCCCCAAAACCTGACAGTCCTGGTGATGCCTCCACTTAGTTTCTTTTGATCCAGGGGGTGACTTCTAGTGCACATGCTTCCATGTTCTTCCTTACCTCCTTGATGATTGGTCAGTGGACATCACATGCGTGAAGGAAACAGGGTGGATGGGTGGGCTTCCCTGGTGGTCGAGAGATAAGTATAGTTACTAATACCAAAATTACTCAAAATTTCACATATTAGTTATGTAATGTGACCTGTCCATTACCATTGCCGATATACAAACACATTGGGGAGGGTGTAACGCTACACGCATACTGACCAAGGACCATCGAGACCGACAGCTGGGGGGGGACCATCAGTCTGAGTGACCCCCCCCCCCCCCCCAAGAAATCGCCCGCCAACCTGATAGCAGTCTGCTGACACTGTCTATTTCCATCCTTCTGGTTCTGGAGATCTAGCAAGACCAGTGAATCATGGAAAACATGGCAGGCGTGGGGGGGGGGGGGGGGCGTGGGGGGAGGGGGGCATAATATGGTTCTGTAAGGCAGTGTCCATAAAAAAATAGGTCTACTGGCTCTTGGCCTAGCAGACACGAGAGACATCTGACCTATACAAATCTGAGAAAAGGTCTAGGCCCACACTAGGTATGCCAACCTATAGACTGCATCCAGGTCTAAAACCCTGAGGGAGACATAAGCTGGATCACAGTGATGCCCTGAGGACAAAGGAAATCTAAAAAACAAGTATCAGGAACCTATGCAAAGGAGCTTTCTAAAGTCTAAGATGATCACCAGTGGCAAGCCTGGAGGATATCAACAACAGTGATGTTCCTTAGGGCATGCCAGGAGGCTTTACAAGCTCACACCTCATGAGCTTTAGCCAAGACCTGCTTCAGCACCGAAGGCTATCCAAAGTGTTCTTATAGGCCTTAGAATTGTCTGCTTAATCCATGATGAGATTGTTGTTTGGCAGACTCATTCCTTTTGGGAGTTACCCTGGGGCAAAAAGAGGGCTGACCTCTGACTCCTTGCACCATCCATGGCGGAGATATACCAGCACAGCGCTCTCACCAGGCACAGGGCTCTTTCCTTAGCAAGAAGTGCCCTCTCCATAGCACGAGTGGTGAAAGCCCTAAAGCTGTTGTGAAGTGTAACGTAAGATCTGTTCCAGGCCCAGACTTGTGATCCAGCCACATGTTTATATGTGTACCCTGTGACATCAGTCACCAGTGGAGGGTTCTGAAAGAATTCAACGATTATAGCTTTGTAACTTTAGTTCCCATTAAACTATTTAGACGTAAATGGCATCCGGACTTGGCTCATCAATCCACAACATGGTGCAGTCGCTTGGCAAGACCCTGGAGCACATACAAAGTGCAGTGTATCAACACTGTACTTGCGTGAAAACGGACTCTTAAAATTGCAGCCTGCGCAACGGATTCATCATGCCAGACCCTCCAGTTGACCCCAGTGTTGCACGTAGGGATGCCAGTCCCAGTGGCAGCAATGATGGCTGCTGAAGGGAGAATGCAAGCAGTGTGCCCACACAGGACTTCAAGTTGTCAACTTCATCCATCATAGCTGCCAAACTGGGTTTATCTGTTGACGGGGAAGCATTTACGCTGTGACAATATAGATGGCAGGACTTTGTCCAACTCTCAAACTTGGAGAGCAAGTCTCCAGCCATGCAAATGGCAGCTCTGAGAACATGTCTCAGCAACGAGACGCTCAAAATAGTGATGCACCTCAACTTGCCAGATGGGAACCAGGACAGTACCACGGAGTTTACAAAAGCATTGCATGTCCTTGAGAAATCAACAAGAAGGTTAGACATTTGATGACATTTATACGGATATAAAAGAACTGGCCAAAACCTAGGAGTTTTGTGACAAATGTCAACCCGTCCTCATACCGTATCGTCATTGGTCTATACAACACCGACACTGTAGAACACCTGTTGCTAGACAAGAATGTCTCCCTAGATTGAAGATGATTGACATGTGCTATGCAGAAGAGGCAGCAAAAAAACACTGTGAGGAAATAAAAAGTGACATCGCATCTGCATCTACCAACGCCATATCACATTAACACAAGCGAAAACAAGGCTCAAGGCCTTGCACTCTGGGCCATGCCCAAAAATGGACTTGTTATTGTTGCACCAGAGATCGTGGAAAAGATGATGACTGCCCTGCTGTGGTCAATACATCCACTGCATGCGGTAAAACAGAGCACTGGCCAATTGTAAGCAATGCCAAGCAGGCAAGAGCAGACATGATCAATCAGGCAAAAAGAAGATAAAGCCAAACAAACCCAAATCTCTGGGTTGTGTTTTAGCACACATTGGCCATAAAGTGGCCCAAAGAAATGTGCGGGAAAATCCCAAATGGGGCGACAGTAGCAGCTACACCAGACAGTAGCACTGAATGCATGGCGTGTGGAGTGGATACTCTATGCATCTTTAGCATCAATGTTGATAATTTACATGTGCCTTCAACACTACATGCCACAGATAACCATAAGATTATGCAACTGGGCTAATTTGATGTAAGTATTGTGTGGCAATCCCACTGTCCATGACACAATACACATAGTAGGAGGGACCAAAGGATTCTTCTTGTCATGGTACGTCGCACGAAACGTGGGATTTTTACCTCAGAACTACACGGTTCAGCAACTGAGCATGGCTAATTTGCATCTGTCAAGACAGAGGGCACATTGAGGAACCCGCCATGCCAGGAAGCCCGAGCGACCAATACATGGACAATCAAAGCTGAGGACTTAATTAATGAGTTTCCCCAAGTATTTGATGGACAAGTAAGGGCAATGCCCGGGGAAGAATTTAGTATACAGCTAGAAGACGATGCAGTCCCACTTTGTGTTAAAGCACCATGTGTCATACTATATGCTTACCATGACAAGGTACGGACGGAATAAGACAACATGGTGACCAAGGGAACAATTAAGCTGGTAACGGAGCTCACTGAATGGTGGGCACCAATTGCTGTAGCCCCTAAGCAAAATTCAGTAGTGATATCAGTCGCCCATCCCACACAAAGTGGTGGCTTACATAGCAGCCAGGAAGGCCAATTGGTTTACCACTTTGGGTGCTCTTGCCGGATACCACCAGTACCCCGTAGCAGAGGAAAGTAGGCCTCTCGCAACTTTTATTATGCCCTACGGTAGATATATGTTAATGAGAGCAGCCTTTGGTATCAGTTCCATATCGTAACATTACAATTGCCGTATAGACCAAGAGTTAAAGGACATCCCCCAAATGCGCAAAATGATTGATGATTGTTTTGGCTTATGACATAGACTTGGAAAGTCACATGAAACATGTTCGCCAAATCCTCAAGTGCTGCTCTGAAAAGGGAATATCTCTTAAGTGCGATAAATTAAATTTGTTACGAAGAAAGATCGCGTTTTGCACTTATATTCTCTCTCCAGAGGTATGTCGCATGGATCCAAGTATCATGGATGCGATAAAGCAGTTTTCAAAACCGACCAATATTACGGATTTGCATTCCTTCTTTGGGCTTGTGAACCAACTCCCGAGAGTTTACTGACACAATTGCTGAGAATCTAGAGCCTGTTAAGCCTCTTTGGCATCCCAAGAACGCATTTTGCTGGGATGTAGTCCATGATCAGGCATTCAAAGCTTCAAAAGGGACTTTAGCAATGGCGCCCGTCCTCTCAAATTATGATCCAAGCAAGCCTACCTTGCTACATGTTGATGCTATATCGCCTTAAAGGTATAGGTTTTACCTTACGTCAGCATCAAGCCTCCCTTACGTGGAGGATGGTCCAGGTGGGATACCAGTTCCTTATTGAGACCGAATCGCGGTACATGACGATTGAAATTGAGCTTTTGGGTATTGTGTTGGGCAATTAAGAGGTGTTGCATTTTCTTGGATGGACTAGCAGATTTTGAGATCATGACTGCACCTGCCCGCTCATCACCATTCTAAGTAAGTACCAACTTGATGAATTGAACACCCATGCTTGCAGCGTTCATGCATGCAACAACTTGGTTACAATTACAGCACCACATGGTGGCGTGGCAAAGAACGCCTTGCACCAGATGCCTTATTGAGGGCACTGGTAAGCAATACACAGCACTTCAAAATGGGGACCCAGGACACAATCATGGTGGCAATGTGACAGGGCAATTGGGCAACCTTGATAGACCTGAAAGATGCATATTTTCATATTACCATGGCCAAGCGATTTCGGAAATTTCTGCGCTTTATTGTTGACAGCAGAGTTCATCAATTCCATGCTCTCCCATTCAGCCTAGCTCCAGCAACACTCATCTTTACTCAGGTCATGAGCCAGGTGGCAGAGTTTGTGCACTGGCCAGGGATTCGGTAGCACATTTGTCTGGACAATTGGCTCCTGTGATCTCAGAATGCTGCCTTCTTCTCAAGGACACACAGTTCATGTTGGATCGGTGTGTTAAGTTAGGCCTAATTATGAATCTCCCAAAGTCCAGCCTGACTCCTGTGAGGGAGTTTGTGTTTCTGGGGATTTAATTTCTGCCAGTTCCTTTCATCTGTCAGGCTTAGGGGACAGGTGGAAGCAACTCTTAGCCCTCTTGAAACAGTTTAGGAGGGCATCTGTTCCAACGGCACAGCAGTGGATCAGCCTGATTGGGACATTGATGTGCACTGATTCTCAGTCAACATAAGTCAATGGGGTGTATTCTTTTGTGGTGGTGGTGGTGGTGGGGGAGGGTTGGTGCGGAGCAATCCTAAAAAATTTGTGGACCCCAAGACCTTGACTTGCTCAACATGCGACATAGCAATCTCTCTCTCTCTCTCTCTCTCTCTCTGTCTCTCTCTCTCTCTCTCTCTCTCTCTCTCTCTCTCTCTCTCTCTCTCTCTCTCTCTCTCTCTCTCTCTCTCTCTCTCTCTCTCTCTCTCTCTCTCTCTCTCTCTCTCTCTCTCTCTCTCTCTCTCTCTCTCTCTCTCTCTCTCTCTCTCTCTCTCTCTCACACACACACACACACACACACACACACAATTATACTTTGCACATGTAGGTTTGTGACACATGTACCAATCAATTGGAATATGAAAAAGTAGTATTTAGAAATATGCTAATTAGGGTACTTTCATTTAAATTTCCAAAATCTTCAAAATTATAAGAGATACAGGTGCCATTCCAATTTCAATAGTTTACCAGCAGAATTTATCATGCCAAGAGACCTTTTTCCCCACAGTTTTTTCCCCCTGAAATTTCATGTTTTCTCTCATGTAGCTTTTCCAATTTTAATTTGAGTGTACAAGGCAACAACTTTCCTTTGCAGACACACAGATTTGCTTTGAATAAAATCTTGTTTTCTAGTTTTTCTTTGTTTTTCAAGTATTTTCAATTCCTTCTCCCAAACTGTTTCTTTTATTCCTTTCATACCTGATGAGAACGCACATGTACCAGGCCTCAATCTCCACTAAGCTTGTTAACTGTATGGCGCTGCTGGCGTGTACTGATAGGTAATGTACTGTATAACTGAAATTAGGAATTATCAGTAAGGGTACATGTACATGCTAGCATCATTACTGTGAGGGTGGCAGCAAATCTGACATATTGGCTTATATCTGGGTAATGGTGGATCCTAGATCCATGTTTAATATTAAACACTAACAGGACAGTACCTATATGTTGTTAATTTTGACCTCAAGTGACCTTGAAAGGACAAAGTGATGTATTGCATTCTATCCAGTAATGGTGGATCCGATCATCTTGACCCAAATCCCAAGTTCACAGAGCCAGGGGGGCATAGATCTAGCAATCTCTGATTGCATTTTTATTACTAATTAATACTAATAAGAAAGTGCATATGGGGTTTCTTTCTGTACATGTACTGTTAATTTTGACCTTGACTGACCTCGACAGGTCAAAGTGACCTATTGGCTTATATCTTGGTAACAGTGGATTCTGTCACTTTTCATTACAACATTTAAGACTCTAAAACTGTATGAGTGAAGACTTTCATATTGCAAACAGCGATGGTCTTAAAGAAAGGTTACCTTGATATTATTCTGAAGGCCACAGGTCAGCTGGGCACAGGTCTGTCACAGTCTTTTTGTTTATTCTGAATGAAGTTTTGTATTTTCTCACTGTTTATTTCTTCCCCAAAAGTGTTGATTAGATTTTGTTCATGCGTGATCAAGATATACATTGACTTGGTTTCTGTTAAGTTTTTTTACAAGGAGGTACATGAAGCTTTTAAAGCATATATGCCAGATCCACTCCAAACTTGGTGGGGATTTACCTTGGGTGGGTCTCATGAAAGTACATTCAATAGGTCATGCTTCAGTCACTTTTAATGTATTTATTTATTTGTTTGTTTATTTACTTTTTTATTTTAGTTTTTTTTTTTTGGGGGGGGGGGAGGTACAGTGGTTCCCCCTTTTATAAGGCCCCTCTCACCAGAGGCCATCCCTCTTAAAAGGCCAACACTCTTGTGCAGAAAGTATGGTATTTCCATTATATTCTCCTCCTCAAGAGAGGCCACCCCTCTTGTAAGGCCACTTTTTGGCTGCATTTGGGGTGGCTTTATAAGAGGGGGGCCACTGTATTTAATTTTTGAGGGAAAATTGTAAAAAAATCTTCTTAAAAACTTCTTGGCTGACTACTTTGAGATTGGATAGAGGCACTTCTGTGTACCCTGGACTATAATTTGTGACTATATATGCTAAAGCAGACGCTGTATTCTCTTCAAACTTGGTCAATATGTAGCTTGACTGAATCTCCAATAATATATGTATTTGGTGGCACTACTGTCTCTTCCTGATTTTAAATAAATTTTCATGATCATTTGATGATAAATAAGAGTACATGTTATCATGGTTAACTACATAGGAATACACATACATGTACCAGTGCACACACATGTTTATTTTATTTTCTCCTCAACTGTACGCCAGATTCACTTCAAACATGGTGGAGCTATACCTGATGGCCAGATCGGTGTAAAACTAAGTCAGTGGGCTAAGCATGTGGGTCACTCACATCCATGCACCAACCATGCTCAGCTCTGCTCATCTTGGCTTAGTTCAAGCTGTAGATGATGCTCAACTCAGCTCAGCTCAGATTGAGACCTATTTTGGGTTGATGTTTCTTGATCACCTAAACATGGGCTGTTCATGCAGCCATTATTGTAATAATAACTGTGATCTGCTAGTGATTTATTTTGTCTTTGGTTCATTTCAGACGAAGCTGAGACACCTCCTTTGATAAAGGCACTGGCAATACGCTTTGGGAAATTCTTTAATTTTGGAGTGATGTTTAAACCAACGCTTGATGATATGAAAAAGCTGGGAATACAAGAAAACTACTTGGATATTCCCAGTCTCATTGTTATGGTTATCAAGAAAAGTGAAAAGCACAAAATGAAAGACTCCAAGGTAGATCTAAGTGCAGTAGTTTATAATACGGCTGTTCTTGGAGAACTTACATACCCCAATGCTGCCAAGTTCCTGTTTGCCGTCAACAGAGAGCACAGATTTCATTTGCCTGGAGATAGTCAAGCAAATAAGCAAGAGACAGCCGAAATGTTGGAAGTAGTCAATACTGAAAAACAGCGCTTCACAATCATCAACAGTGAGCTTGAAAAAAGGCAAATGGAAAAACAGGAGAATGAAAAGAAGTCTAGCACAGAAATTGAATCAGATCCATATGCACCAACCAAAGATGAACTCTGAAACTTCATCATTCCAGCAAGCTAGTTTGCCTTACTCTTGCCATATTGTCCATCCATCATAATGTACAATGGCCATTAAACCGTGGACTAACACACCATCTGCATGTATCAGATTTATGTATGGCTGTTTTATGTAATAATATGTGATATGTAATAATATGTAGACCTGCTACTGTGGCAAAGTAGCATTCTGTTATTTTTTTAGAAACAAATAGACAGGTATGTCTGAGTTTTTCATCATATATTTGATGTTAAAAGATATACGTGTGTAAATATATATATATACATATATATGGTAAACGCCTTTAAGATATAAGGGGAAGCCCTGTGTTTTCATCATCACCTTAGGTATTTTTGATAACCCTGATGCTGTTATTGTAATAAAATGTGAATGCAAAATATTGTAATACTGTATTATGCCTTATTATTACTACTTAGTAGGATGTTCTCTAGTGATTAGTTCCATTTTGCTCACACGATAAAGCCTTGTAACACTATGCACTACCCGTTCGACCCATGTGCAAATGCATTAGCGGCCTGCTACTTTTGTTACAAGTAGTCATAATAGTGATAACATGATTTTGTCATGTGTAACACTTTTTCTCTGGCCCTTCATCAATGACAAGCAGCCCTTCACTGTTATTGTCACCCTCGCTTCACCCGGTGCTAATGACAGTGTTGGGCTGTTAATTATTGATGTTGGGCCAATGTAAAAGTGTAACACCCTCCAAAATCATGTTATTGTTATATTAGCACCTCTGTTTATTTAACCTTCCCCATCAACTTTCTACATCAGAACAAATTAAAGTAAGCTTTATTTTGCACATCTACCATTATTCTTAGGCATTGTAATTTTGATGCATGCACACTGGAGTTAATTTCTGTGAACTTTTTTGAGTACCCAGACACGAACTAGGGACAATATGGTATGAAGAATGCAAATTTCAGCTCTAACATATAAGATCAAAGCCACTGCTTGAGCAATAAATGTGCCTCTTGACTCAATCAAATTTATGCACCAACTAGGTTTTTTGTGAACCTTGTCCAACATTACTAAATATTATTTAAATGTACACTGGTAATGCTCTTTTACCCTTCATGGCCAGCTTGATATGGTTAAAGTCTTATGGAGGTTGTTTGTTCGCAATTATTGTGTGGGTTATGAAGCTGTAAGATAGACCACCAGAGAGTTTTTTGCTGAGTTGATGCTTAAATTGGCATGCATATGTTCTGTTTTTGCTGTGAGCTTGAAGAAAAATTCCAATTTTTTGGAAAGGTTAACTGTGGTATAGTGTAAGTAACATATTTCACTGATACATATACCCAGAGACGCCATTAACCAAGGTATCTTTTAAGAGGAGGCGTCTCTGTACCTGACAATAGGAGATATGCATATTAACTTCCCGCCACAACTGCATACCTGATTGCTTAGTCTTGCTTGGCGGGGTATGGCGAGATGCGGGTCGGTACCTGTGGGGACAAGTGGGATATTACTAATATTTTGGAAATAAAGAATATTTATTAAAGGCAGATGGAAATTTTCTTTATATATGGCTCGGGAAATACTAGATGAATACCAGTTTGGCATTTTTGAACTAAAATTTCTCAAAAAATGTTAATTTTGTGAGAAATGAATTTTTGGCCCTGTCTGTGATAGTGATGTGACCCCTACATCCCCTGTGATCGCCTGGCATCAAACCTGTGCCTTGTTGCGCAAAATTAATATGCATACTGCACATCTGTCAGAGGGAGACAGCAAGGCAGCAAATACACTAACCAAGCCCGGAGAAGGTGTGGGTGATGCCTCCTCCCAGTTTTAGAACTTTTGAAAATTAAAAATTGAAATAGTGCATTGTGCAGCATTGTTTTATTTTGATCATATTTGTAAGTTAAATGCAAAAAAAGCAGGTGATGGAGGGAGGGAGGGAGGGAGGGAGGGAGAGAGAGAGAGAGAGAGAGAGAGAGAGAGAGAGAGAGAGAGAGAGAGAGAGAGTTGCAGACTCTGCACATTTGAATACTTTACAATAAGAATAGACTGCACTGTTGAAGGAATGAGGGCTAGCTATTCTTTATGTGACCATATCAAAATAACAAAGACAAAGAGAACATAATCAGTGTCTGCTTTGTATAAACAATTGCATTAAGTTTAAATCAGACTACTGGTTTATTTTAGAATTGTTTGCTTATGGCAAAATACTTGGTGGCCTCCGCTCTACTGGGGGCCTGTCCTACTGTGATAAAAAAGAGTTGCATGACTGTCAAAAAGGAGCAATATAATGCAATTGTCACACCTTCTGTATGAGGCAGTTGCCGGCAGGTCTCACCCCACCAAGTTGCCTCTGGAGTCAAGCTTTCCACAACAGATTTAAATTCAGCTTATAAAACTGTATTATGGTCTGCTGAAATTGTAAAATTTTCATATCTTTCAAATCAATACAGTGATGAAAACATCATATTGTATTAACAAATTTTATACAAAATTTTTCATGGACACAAAGGTCAGAAAGATGGAAGATTTACAATGCACCTACAGGCCTGTGTCATACGGGATTCGGCATGTACAGTGAGAAATGTGATGATGTGTAGCTGAAATCATGTCTGAAGATTGTGAGAATTGGAGAGAGGTTGATGTTTCATTCCCCTGACTTCCAGTCAATCAGTCAGCTGAGCCTGTGGGATGTAAACATTTTAATAAAAGGATACATATATATGTATATATATATATATATATATATATATATATATATATATATATATATATATATATATATATATATATATATACATACATACATACATACATACATACATACATACATACATACATACATACATACATACATACATACATACATACATATATATATATATATATATATATATATATATATACATACATATATATATATATATATATACGATTTTATCCAAAATCATTTACTGTAGATCCTCTTTAAATTTGGTGGAGATGTACATTGGATAGTGCCCTCAAAGATATAATGTGTAAAACTAGTGTCAGGCCTATGATAGGTATAACACACAACGCAATGGTTGATAGGAACAGAGTTGATACATTGTTACTTCCACGGGTGCACATGGCCACTGAAGCAGTTATGACATGCATGATGTAGCAGCATATGTGTAGGGGTTAATTGCTACCCCAAGCAGAGATTTCTATCATGTATCACAATTTGACTATTTTGATAAATTATTATCAAAAAACGTTTACAGCAATAATGATAAACACCTCTGTAATTGGAACATTACATATTTGCAAATTCCTGGGAGAAAAATATTCCCAATTTTTTTCTCAAGGTCAGTTTGGGAATATTTGTCTCAAGATTTGTTACACATTGAAGTTGAAAACAACTTTGGCTCAATTTTAAAAATTGAAACTTAGAAAATTCAGTATTGGGGCCACAGCAGGGATTAAGTGTTTGTGAAAAACTGTACATACTGTAGACCTATATTGATTAAAGTATACCTCCACAATGCACTGCTCTGAGCATGAGCAGAGGTGTGAGAAGTCCTAGGCAACACATTGGCCAAACTTGTTCAGGGGAACAGCTGCTCTCACCCTCAGACAACTTTCCCTGAGGATGCCTAGTTACATTTTTTAAAATACACTTTTTGGTCAGTGAATTCTGATAAAACTTTATAGTCAGATGTGAAAATTATTGTCTACTTAAAAGTACCCACAAAATTTGATGACTTTCCTGCAGACAGTAATTTTTTGGGCTATACATGTACATGCATATTCCTTTGTTATTTTTTTATTTTATTTTATTTTTTATTATTGTTCCCCTGGGCTAGGTTGCCATGTTGCACTGCTCATGCTCAGAAGCAATGCATTGTGGAGGTAAACTTACTTGAATATACAGTGACCCCCCTCTTGTAAAGCCACCCCAAATGCAGCCAAAATGTGGCCCCACAACAGGGGTGGCCTCTCTTGAAGGGGAGAATATGATGGAAATACCATACTCTCTGCACAGGAATACTGGCCTTTCAAGAGGGGTGGCCTTTGATGAGAGGGTCCTTATAAGAGGGGGGCCACTGTACTCTTAAATATGTTGATAGGTTGATTTGAATAGCATATTACATGTATGGCATTTGTGGCATTATTATTCTAATACAAGCTGCAGCTTCAATTGAATTATTTACAGTATAATCAGCAAACGATCACAAGACTTCATTTGGAATTCCATCATGACCACCTGTCTTACTTACCAGTAATTTTTTCAGTAATGTTACAACCTCATGTTGATTTTGATATAGGCTCACAACTGGAAACTATAGGCCTATGAGACATTGTTAGGCCACTTTTTTGTACTTGTACTTGTATCCGCAAAATGAAGGATAAAACCTTTGCATATTGTAATTATATTACAAGAAAACACCCAAATTTTTGTGACAGCATGCCAGATAGGGCTACATGTTTTTCCAATCATGTCTGAATTTACCTTATAAAGTGGACAAAAAGTGTCCTATTTTTCAAATTTGTTAATCAATTTTAGGGTTCATGCTTTTTGTAATTCCATTATTGACTGGTAATGGAATTATGGTACACAGACTCATAATTGATGAAATAATTTTTTATACAGGTACAACCTAGGGATGTTGGTTAATGTAGGACTTGCATATTAGTTTCTCATCAAAATCTCTGACCTGCAACAATCAGCTGCCATGAAGCAGGCGTACTGATGAGAAATCAAGGGTGTCACTTACCACTTACATTTGTGGGAATGAAGAATGCTTATTTGAAACATTATTAGGACACCTCCTTCTGATACCAGGCACAGTGAGTGTTTGAAGAAGTCCTCCTTTTCCGACCAAATTTCCCAAACAAAAGTCCAGTACTTTGTCAAAATTTCCCTGTTTAAAGGTTATTTTTCCTTTCATACCTAAAATTTTGAAAATATCATTAATTTAGGTTAAAATTTTCATCACAGAGCACTCTTCCTGACAATTTTGGCCATATTTTCGACTATTTTAGTGCGTCTAAAAAAAAACAACCCTAACAATGGTATCACTTTCAGTGAAAACTGCCCTAAAAGAGGTGGGTTTTTGACCGGTGAAGCTGCACATCCCTAAAGTTTGGCTGATCACAAAATGCAACCCCTGAACTGGCATGTAGAGGTAAGTCTACAAGCCTGATGTCCCTGACTCTAATGTCAAGGACTGACACAAGAAGCTAGATTTTTACATCAAAAATAGATTTAATTTTAACCTATTCATTACACTCTAGAAATATTGAACTTTGCAGCAGTTTTTGCTGGGAGTGCTATAGTATCATTCAACGGGTTCAAAAACATCAACATTTCCATGTGCTTATTATGTTTCCATTGTCAGTACTGTGCTATTTTGACCTGTTAGATGTGGTTTCAACCTAATGATGTAATGATCAGTGTGTTTTGTCAGTTCTTGTGTGCCAGGAAAAATTGTCAGAAAACAGGTCTCCTACAGTGCCACCATGAAATATTCTGCTGCGGGTAAGTGTCTCCTTGCTTCCGTCTACAAATATTTTGATGGAGAAAGTGAAAGAAGTGGACATTTTTTCGCTTTTGACAAGTGGTCAAAGAGGACAACACATGCTCTTGGTATTGACATTAATTATTTGTATAGCTTACTTAGAGAAAAGGACAGGTCAGAAAAAGGGACCAATTCAACATTTACAAAAGAAAGAAAAGAAACAATTAGACCTGCGGCATAGAGGGCCCTTCGGGGGTCATACCCCAACCCGTGGTATAACAAGTTACAACCTATATTTTCTTATAGGTATATATGTCCTCTTCATGAAAAAATAGGTTGTGGAATCTGAAAAGCGTTTTATTATATATATTTCTGCCCGTTTCCATGACAACCTATGCCATTTCTGAGACAACTAAAATTTGTCCTTAAAAATAGTAACTTTGGTGATACTGCTTGTGGAAAGGCTAAATAAACATCAAAATGGGCTCAATTACTCTAATATAGTCACAAAATACAGAGTTTGTTCTAAGTGCCGAATTATCATATGTTAATTTCTGCAAATATATGAAATTTACAGCGAAATTAAGTATTGTGCGACGGATAACATACTATTTTTACTAAGATATAGTTTCGTTTATTTAAAAAAAGGCAAAATGATTAGGAACAGTACTCATACAAGTTTTATTTATCATGTTCATATGAGTATACCATATGCATATTAATTAAATAGCTAATATGGCTATCATATGTCATCTTCGCTTAGGGAACCCTGATAACAATTGCCAATACAACTGATATAGTAAGTTAGTACTTTGTACCATGTATTCGCACCTACACGTAATTTACAGTGAACCATCCCATGGAGGCCTGCAACAAAAGTAATGTATCTCTGGCATCAAACTATAATTCAAGATGCCTTTTAGTAAAGGAAAACAGTATAAGTACATGTACACATTAAATACAGAAAGCTGATCAATGATGGTCACAGTTTGGAGATTCTACGCCAAGATTCAATCATCATCTTCCTCATCATCACTGTCTGTTTCAGTGTCAAAAGTGTCATTAGCACACTCATATCCAAGGCATGCACATAATTCTATACATTTAAGTCCTGTCTGGAGGCAATGGCACTTTCTTGCGACAGGACACTCAATATAAATTATCGGTGCAATACATGCGAGTCAGGTTGCAGACTTCCAGTGGGGCTAGCTCATTGGTATACATCGAAGGCTTGAGGTAGCCATCATTAGACATTTCCCAGCCATTACCATTGGGATCCCACACTTTAGGGCTAGGAATGTGACTGTTGTATTGGTGTCTTTTTGTCCCAAACCACTTCCTAGTAGTCATTACCCTATTCCGCAGTCCGAACTCTTTACTCTCCATAAGCTAACCTGTCCCTGTCTAACCTATATACATATAGAAGTACTATTGTCCAAATTGCACACGTTCCCCTGTAAAATTTTGACATAGGCTGTATTAGCCGAAATAAATTAAAGGGTTTTTGGCGAGTAACTACTCAACATGTTTCGGAGCCTTTTACCCGTTCATGTCTCTCTGAGTAGCGGATCCTTGTCTAAGCTAAATATTCAGCAAAGACAACCCACATACAGTGGTACCTGCTATTTAAGACCACCCCTACAGCCAACAAAAAGTGGTCTCATACTGCAGGTGGTCTTAAATTGAAGGTATATTTAACATGTAAATACAGCAGAGGGTCTTGAAAGAGTGGTCTTAAAAAGACATGCGGTCTTAAATTGGAGGTGGTCTTTAGAGCAGGTACCACTGTAATAATGAATAAATATGAACGTGGCAAATGATGAATTAGCTAAATACGTGAAGTTTTGCTTATACATGCAGACCTTCATTATGAAAGAAGAATACCTGGCAAACAAACTATAATTACCAAATTTGTGTAGTACAGGTTCAGTTAAGAACAATTTAACTTACCCCTGAACCAATATGTACCCTTTCTAGCTGGACAGCTTATTCTAGTTAAACTATCCGCCAGTGTTTAACTGAAGTAGAAACAAGCTGGGGCATTATATTCAGTCCCAGTGATTGTAAAATAAACAGTTGCAGGTAGACTACCTGTATAAACCAAGGGAAGTCCTAACAATGACTGCAACATTGTACATCCTGCACCAGAAATGTAAAACAAACTCCATGATGACACTTACTCCTCAAACAATTAAGCTCTATTTCATTGCCAACCCTGAGTCAGTGTATCAACATAATGTGTCAGGTTTGTGATATTTGAAAAAATACTGTCACTTTTGAGTATTTTTTTAAGATTGAGTAAAAGTGCATTCAGGCATGTCAGAAAAGAATGAAAGTCATTAGCATTTATGCCAAAACCATGTTATCAAAACAATTTTTCTTAACAGGATTTTGAGTACAATAAAGCAAACATGTAACTGTGGTAGGCCGCTGCTTGCTACCGATAGTCATTTGTATTTCAGTCAAGAGAATGCAATGAAAATATTAACCAGATATCAAGTACAATTAGGCAAGCTTGTAACTGTTGTAGGCCGCTACTCGCTGGGGGTTTAACCTAAGAGAAATCAAGCTAGCCTAAAATGTTTGAAAGGTGAACATTAAAACAGAATGATGCCAAAAGATGAAATTAAGTCGAAAAAAAGGCAAGTCTAAAATCTCTAAAATTATTAAAGCCAAACTTTCTAACCATCTCCGGATATTTACAGCAAAATTTGTAGAAATATTTGATCAAAAGTACATCTTTGAATCTTCCTGACTCAAGTTTATTGTAAATAAAAATTTGGTTCTAGATGCAAAGTCTTCAAATTTAGAACAAATTCGACCAAATCTCAAAGTCTGTGAAAAAAAACGTATTATATCCAATAGTATCCGAAATAATACTGTCTGGGAAAGGATAATTAACTACTTCAAAGTTAAACTCATCTATTTTGTGATAGACTTTAATACAAAACCTGTCATTAGTGACCTGAATATCCAAGTCCAAAAACACATCTCTGAAACCATCTGAATTGTTACCCTCCAAAGGGATATCTTTTGGGTAAATTTCTTTAGCAATTTTACTGAAATTTTGTACATTTACACAAGCAATGTCATCAATATATCTTGCGTTGTTTGATAATTTTGTAGCCATTTGAAAGTCCTTTTTCATCAGTTTATCCATATACTTAAATTCAAGCCAGGTTAAATACAAATCTGCCAGTAAAGGGGAGCAGTTGCTACCCATTGCAATGCCTTTTATTTGTTGCAAAACCAATGGTCCGCATTGAACAAAAGTATTATCCAAAAGAAATTTTATAGCATCTATCAAAGTTTCAACAGTGTACGATTTAATGTTACTTCTTGAATATTTGTTGTGTTATGCTGTCTTTGTATATGAATTAATATTAATGTATGGTTTACCATTATGGTTAAACATTTTGCTTATTAATTCTGATAGTGAACTTTTGACTTCATCTATGGGTAGATTTGTGTGCAGTGAAGAAAAATCAAAACATTTGATATTTTTTGCTTTTACATCTTTGATTTTAGATACAAACTCGGAAGAATTGCTAATACTCCAAAAACAATTTAATTCACTGTTTCTAGAAATTGCATTACAGTATTTACGAAAATGATTCCTAATTGCAGTCAAACACAATGTTCCTTCTTTTGATAATTGTTTTCTTGTACATTTTGCAGCACCGGCTATGAATCTAGATTTAAAAGGGTTTTTATGTAATTTGGGTATCCAGAACAAAAGTGGAATAGAGGAGTCCTCTTCAGAAATTTTGATATTAAAATTCCTTTTCATCTCATCTTTTTGTGTATCTATCAAATTATCAATGGATTGTTTGTGTAATTTATATACATCATTTCCTCTTATGTCTGAAATATTGTTTATACCAAGTTCTTTTTTCAAAACATCCAGATAATATTTTTTGCAGATGATCCCAACATTGTTCCCTGCCTTATCTATGTTAGTGACTACAAAACTTTCTTGTAGTTCTTTGACTGCTTTTGAAATTTCAGGTTGTTTTAGATAAACCGTATTGAAATTTTTAATGTGGGATTTGTAACAATAAATTCTTTTTCTAGAGCCTTTTTTCAAGTTTGATAACCGTCCTTTAAATTTCTGAAATTCTATTTTTCTTTCTTTGCCCATTTCATACAGTAGGAATCAAGTGCATCACATGTATCCTGAAAAATACTGTCAATATTCAACTTGGGGCATATCCGAAATTTTGTACCTTTTTTCATAATTTCTTTTAAACTTGAATTTTGTATGATATCCAAAATACCTGTAAATACATGTTTGTGGTATGCATCAACAAAATGTGAATATTTACTGTTAGAAATACCGTCACAATTTTGATTCGCTGCGATATCTTCCAGAGTAATTGAAGCCCGAAATTGCTTGTAATTCATGATGCTTTTTCCAATATTGTTGCCATATTTATAGGAAATGATGGGGAGGGTGGGGGGTCTTTTATTTTGCACTCCTTGGGAATCATGTTACCAACAAATTTCAATTTGAAAAGGGACTGAATGTTAAGTGAATCAATAATTTTGTCTTTGAAAGGAATCCTGCAAAACATTTGATCTAATATTTTTTTATTAGAATCTGGTTTCCGAATAGTTGTTGTGTAAGCGTACACAATTTCACAAAAACTTTGCGGAAATGTGTGTTCTGAATCAGTAAGACCCAAATATTAATTAATTTTTGTTATGTCTTGAAATGATAGTGCTTTAAGAGCTGTATGTAATTGATCAATGCCATTGTGGCACCAGATGGCACATTGGTATTGTGCCCTTTTCACATGTTGCTCAAATGCATCCTCAGTAGGCGGTAGTTGAGCAGCCGATCGGTCTGTTGTGGAAGCAAGCGTATATCGTAGCTTGTCCAAAGTAGTTTTGAAATCAGTCCCTTTTCCTGTGTTGAGAGCTTTGCTACATAGAACAGGTATTGGGATTTAGCTTGGCGGGGGGTGGCTTCTTGAATGGCGGTTCCAGGTTCATGATTTGAGGTTCACGGTACAAAATTATCTAACCTGCAAATACATTAAAACGTGGGTGTTCTTACCAGGTCCAAGCTTCATTTTAGAAAATAATCCAGTTCACCATGTGTATATTATCAATCATGCAACATATTTTGACAATATGCACAGTCATTCTCAATAACACTGATAATGAGACAATCACAGAAATGTGCCCAGATTTGTGCTTTCTGGTGCCTCTACAACACAACACAGAAATGATAAAATCCTAATTTGAAGATGACCTCATTTGCATAAATTTAATGATAGGGTTTCTAAATTGTCTTCACTTCATTTTTTTCGGTAATATATATGCTAAATTTGCTCAAATTCCAACAATGCGTTCTGGAGAAAGCACTTTTGCACAAGCTAGCCAGACCAGACAACCCATAAACATAATGCCCCCCCCCCCTTCCCCCCCCCCTCCCCCTCCCCCCCCCCCCCCCCCCCCCCCCCCCCCGTGGCGGACCCATAAAATTTCAGTAAAGCTGTGAACAGAAAATGTTGATAAGATGATTGGGATTCTATGTTCTATATGCTTTGAAGCAATTTTCAAGGAAATGTAACTTTTTGCATTGGTACAGCACATAATGTGTGATATACATAACCCCCAACATCTGAAGCCTAATTTGCATACATGTAATGGTGTCCACTTCATATATTCCAGTAAATTTGGTATCAGTGTATCCCTGGAAGTATATTACCTTCATCATTTAACATTTACCCCCGTTTTTGGTAATTTGGCTACTGTAGCAAACAATATCAACAAATAGAGGTATTTATATTGCCAAATAGATGACAAAATTTTGCATATAATTATAATAATGATGTTATTCAGATATTTTTTTAAAAACTTCATGCCTGCTGAAAGAGTAAGGTTAGTGCTACCTTCTGATGAAATTTGGAGTGCCTATCTTCAAAATTAAGGCAGATATTAAAAAATTAGTGAAAAGTAGTCATTTTCCACAAAAAATAGAGGTTGCTATAGAAACGGGAGTGTAAACATACCAAAAAACACTAATTGGACTCCACAACCTATTTTTCTGTAAAGAGGAGACATGTACGCACATTTTGATATAGGTTGTGTTTTGTTATACCTTTGGTTGGGGTTGCACCTATTTTTAGGGCACTTTTGAAGCATTTGCTGCTAGCCTAAATCGACACATTTGATCAGCACATTGTTGGAAGGACCATTCAAGAATTTTACATAAAAATGAATTTTTGTCAACATGCAGATTGGAAAAAACAAAACCAAAAACAAAAACAAAAAAACAAAAACAAAACAAAACAAAAACAAAAAACAAAAACAAAAACTGGAGTTAGATCAAGATTTGAGTGTATCAAAGTACATACATTTAAAGTTACTCCACAAGTTTGGCTATCAATATGGAAAGCATTAAGGATTTAACTGGGCAGTCCTATGTGAAAGGAAAGATTTGGTGACACAAAGACACCAGTTCTCAGGAACCATAAGGAGCAAACAGGGCAGTGGATATTCTACCATTTATTTTGATAAAACCTGGGTAACCGCAAATCACACGGCACCATATCAATGGCCACCTCCAGATCCAAAAGATGGAAGGAAAATAGCGGTTGGCACAGGCAAGAGGTTAATAGTTCCTCACGCAGGTGGCAGTATGGGGTTTTTACCTGTTGTGAGTTGGTATTTAAATCAGTATCTACTGATGGCCAAGATTACCATAAGGAAATAAATTCTACAGTTTTCATGGACTGGATGATCAACATGTTGATTCCAGCACTACCCCCCAAAAAGCTTGGTCATATTGGACAATGCTTCATACCACAGCATCAGGGTGAAAGGCACCAAAGCCCCAACATCCAACAGCAAGAAAAGTGATGTGCAGGATTTGCTCCAAAGGAATAATGTACGCTTTGAAACTAAAATGACAGAAATTTCACTTTTTGTAATAAATTTAGAGTCAGAGGAAAATACACTGACGAGGAAGAGCTATAAGGCAGGTCAGTATTCTAATACTTATGCATTCTATTTTTCCACACACAATATCTGAAGCTTTTTCCCCTCATACAAATCAAGCATCTGCGATAGTTTGACATATTCCCTTCCATTTCCAGGTTGCATTGCATAGTGATTTCATGGTTGGTAACCACAAAGAAAATCCCTCAGCTGCTTTGTTGTTTTGATGTGTGAGCTGGACCACATGTGCAGGTGGATTATGTTTTGGCTTGGTGTTGTGGGCTGTTGAATGTATCACTAGCACTCCCATTGACACACAGCTGTAATGTCTAACTATTTTATAATGTAATTAATACTAATAATAAGCTAAAATTAAATCTATTTGTTACAAAAATCTGGCTTCTTGTGTCAGAGTTCGTAGGAGCACATAATGCTGAATGACATTTGAATCAAGGACATCAGAGTTGTAGAATTATTTCCCTCTAAATGTCAATTCAGGGGTTGCTTTCTGTCATCAGCCAGACTTTACCAATAATTTGTGGAAGAACCCCCTGCCCTCCCCCCCCCCCCCCCCCCCAGTTAGCTGAGAATGTACATGTACAATCATAACATGAAGTACAATGTATACATAGTAGTAAAATCCAAGGGGGAAATAAATGCATGTAATACATAGCTGTGTTCCTTTATTAACACACACAAACTTAATGCTGTCAATAGAATAGCTGCAAAGAACAGGTCTCATCTGAATGGTTACAGGGAGAAAAACACTTCAGTCTCCCACGGCAGGCTTGAGAAAATCAGTGAGATGACACAAATCCACACACTAATAACATTTCACACTCGGATTATTAAATCCACAAACTTGTCAAAACAGTGCTTGTGATTGATTGATTGTGGACTTGGAGACTTCTGCTTTGTCCCCAGTGCATGTTACTACCCAGAGGTGACTGGTCTCTTGGGATTAAATCAGGCTCAGAATGGTCCAGGTTGTGAGGCACAATACTTCTGCACAGACATAAGACACACACACACACACCAGCATGAAGCTAGCAGCATTGTGATGGGGCAACTCAGTTATTTGTGCCTTACAGGTCTTTCCAATAGGCCTATTGGTAGAATAAGATTCTTTGTAATTCATTGAGAACCTGTTAAAGTTATTACATAGCTGTTGGGACACTTTTTGTGTGTGTCTTTTTCTTTGGTTTTATTATTATTATTATTATTATTATTATTATTATTATTATTATTATAAGTAGTAGTAGTAGTAGTAGTAGTAGTAGTAGTAGTAGTAGTAGTAGTATCATTATCATTATTAATTACTACAAGACCGAGCCCTTCAAAGCAGACAGTCAATACAGGGCATGCATATTAATTTCCCACCACAACTGCATACCTGGTTGTCTCAGTAAACATCGCCTTGCCTGGCGAGATGCAGGCTGCTGCCTGTGTGGGCAAGCAGGATATTACAAATATTTTTGAAATAAAGAATACTTAGTACAAGCTAATGGAAATTTATTGTTATAACCAATTTAGGAAGCACCAAATGAATATAAATTTGGTATTTGTAAATTTTAATTTCTCTGAAAGACACTCATTTTGTGAGAAAGGGGTATCTATCCCTGTTTGTAACAGTGATATGTCTGTGTGCCTCTGTGATTGACAGGCGTGAACCCTGTGCTTTGTGGTAGGAAAATAATGTGCCTGTCTCTTGTACTACTAAATGTATATAGTTGCACAGGAGACAGGTTCTGACAATGCAATCTAATTCATTATGTGGGCAAAATGGTCATATAACACCATGGAAAATGATAACAATAGCAGCTCATACATGCTGTCGCAGAGAGGGGGTGGGGTGTATATTGTGAGGAAATTCAGTGAATTTAGCATAAAATGAAATCGCTCAACTTTGATTTGCATGCCATAGGAGTTGTGAATGACACAAACCCATATATTGAATTGGGATTGGCACTTCTATCTAGAATAGTTTTGAAAGTATGGAAGATTTAAATTTTAAATTTAATTGCTTCCAATTTGCATAATTATGAAAATGAACTTTAGCAGTCTCCAAGAAAGCTGCAGAAAAAATAAATAAAAAATATAAATGAATAAATAAGACAAAAAAGGAAGGAAGGAAAAAGAAAGAGATAGAAAGGAAAGAAAAATGAAATTGCTCAACTTTGATTTGCATGCCATAGGAGTTGTGAATGACACAAACCCATATATTGAACTGGGATTGACACCTCTATCTAGAAAAGTTTTGAAAGTATGGAAGATTTAAATTTTAAATTCAATTGCTTCCAATTTGCATAATTTTGAAATGAACTTTAGCAGTCTCCAAGAAAGCTACTGACAAAATAGATAAAATGTATAAATGAATGAATGAATGAATGAATGAATAAGACAAAAAAGGAAGAAAGAAAGAAAGAAAGAAAGAAAGAAAGAAAGAAAGAAAGAAAGAAAGAAAGAAAGAAAGAAAGAAAGAAAGAAAGAAAGAAAGAAAAGAGAATGCTTGTATTTGCACACAGACATAAATACAGTGTATTGATAACTGGTATTATACTACCAAAAAGAGTGAAATAAGTTGTACTGTGTCATGCTGGAAAGACAGGTATTCTTCTGCTATGATAATCTGTAATTGTCATTTACATTCTTCAAGACTCTGCCTAAATTACTTCCTCATCGAGTTTCATATATATTGCCACTGCTCAAGTACATTGACCTTCTTAAACCAGAATAGTAAATGAACTAAAAGGGATACCAAGTCATGTCAGTTTGTCAATGCCAAACCAGATCGACACTGTTAATTTATTTGCCTTACAGGTTTCATGCCCATTCTGGCAAACCATTCACTGGTGCTTGACACTAACATAATGGGTTTAACTGAAATAAATGTCAAGATGAGAGTGTTTGTCTTTCATTTAAACATTTTTTTTGTCTCTTTGAAGTGTTTATTATTAATCTAAAATGTTCAGGCACATCAACTAAGTAAAGATTGTCTGGTGCTTGAAACCCAAGTGATAGCTCAATGCTTTCATGAGTAAACATGATTTCAGAAGACTGATTGAAATTTCAGTATTTGAAGAACTACATATGAAAGTAGGAAAGGGAGTGGACTGTTTCATAAAATAAATGTGGCAGCACAAGCCATAAAATCAAACGCTTTTATAAATTTCCTATGCAAATGGCAGTATAATATTGTTAACCCTTACAATCAGCTTTTCAAGTTACATTAGAATTGCAAGTAAATGTTAAAATTGGCAAAGAAAATTATCATTCCATCAAAAAACAAACAAACAAAAAACAAAAACAAACAAAAAAAAAAACAAACAAACAAACAAAACAAACACACACACACACACAACAACAAAGTTTTCTTGTACTAGACCAGCATGTGAAAAATGATAAATTCACAACAAGTATGGAGACAAATCCCTCAAAAAGCACTGTTGTTTTATCTAGATAAATGTTACAGATGTGGTGTGTCGCAACATGTAGTCTTTGTGTCAGCAATGTTTTGAGAAAAGTTTAAAAATAAAAGTAGTTGGCACAAACTTGTGTTGGATTTGCTCAGCTGCCAAATCTTTTGTAAATCCCTTTGACATCAAGACTGGCAACATTACATGTACTGACAAAAATAACTTGCATGTGTCAAAAATAAATCATAGGTAGACAACCTGGTGTTGAATGTAAGAATGCATGCACATCTTAATTTTTGTGAAGTGTGTTACTGTGGTATATACATATAATGATGAAGAGAATGTGTGAAAAATTTACTTTTCTTAATGGATGCCTTATTTTGAAGATGTGTTGGAAGATATAACACAAATGGACTGAGAATTCTGCTAGTGTAAGTTATCAGTTGTCAAGCTATGGACATATACAAATTTGTTTTTGCATCACCTGGTCTTGATCTATGAAAATAGTACATGTACATATAAACGGAGAAAAACGAAGTTGTACTGACATTTGCAGATCCTGACAGTTCTAATAATCTAGCCATCTGATCTATGGTGCCGGTCCCAGCTTGTAATAATTGTGGAGTTCAAAGGGCCTTTAGTAACAAGCTAGTAATTTAAAGATACATGTGCCAGTTCTCATTTATGACACTTGATAATGATTATGAATGCATACTTTGACTGCTATCAAAGGAATGGTTGTTAATGCATGAATGAACTTTACGCTTTCTTGTTATGAAATTTCTGGGCTTACATCCATAATATTTGATTAAACATTGTGGAGTATTGAAGTTACCCACATGAAAAGTACATTTTCAACATCTGTTGTTTAGTACCTGTATACTGCAAGCCAAAGCAGGAGAAATGGTGTGCTCAGTCTTATGTGAACTAAAACAGAGTTGGCTTAAACATGTTAAAAACAGAAAAATTAAAAGTGCGTTAACTTGTTGACAAGGCCACGGAAGCTATAGCCTGCTTGACAAGCCCAATGTCAGTATATTGTACATCTGTATACTGCATGCAGACAAGATTTAAATGTCTATATTAAAACATTTCATAAAAATGTATATCTTTGTGAGAAAGATCCTGGATGAGATATAGTTTTGATTATCATGTGTAAAATATTATATATATTTACAATGCTAGTAATACAGTGTAGAACTTTAATTTTTAAAATGACCCAGCTGTATTTTTTTGCCAAAAAATTGATAAGTAATTCTAACAGGCTGATGAATATATATTATCTGATGGTTCTGCATACAAAATCCTCAAGACAGAGTTCACAGTTTAAACAAAATTTGCCTCAAGGTAAAGGTTTTTGCTAAACTAAAGCAACATAACAACGATTGGAAGCATATGCAATAACACTAAAAATAAGTTCAGCTGCATTCACGCATAATGCCTCCACCTCAAAGGTACATCTTGTGTTCATGACAAATGCTTTAGCAGGCAAGCATGCTGCTTTACTACATGCATTAGACCTGCTATTGCCAGAGCTACCTGTATTCACAGCAAGAAATTAACTTTTTTTTTTTCAGCTTGCCCTATGGGCAGATAAATTCAACCAATGTCCTGTAGCTCATTCATGAACTTTCTTGGGGGGGTCCACCATACAAAACAACTAGATTGAACTATTGTGCAAATAAAATGTTAAAAATCCTCCCACCAAACTTACCAAACTTGGAAGTTGGCTTTCGTCAAATAAATCATTCTGATACAAGTGAATACTCTCTCTCTCTCTCTCTCTCTCTCTCCCTCCCTCCCTCCCTCCCCCCCTCCCTCTCTCTCTCTCTCTCTCTCTCTCTCTCTCTCTCTCTCTCTCTCTCTCTCACCTCTCTCTCTCTCTCTCTCTGTTTGTTTGTTTGTTTGTTTATAGAATTACAATGTTTCTGGCATTGCCCTTTAAACTGGATTTCAGTACCCTGACTGGAAAGTATTTCAAACTACACTGTCCTAAACAGCAAGAAACTGCATAATTTTCACTTCTGGGTGTCAATGTCTGATAACTATTTGGCTGTGAGGGATGGAACAAGAGGACTATGTGAGCAGCCCATGCTCAGCTGACTAGAGATTCATCACACTTGTGGCTCTGTGAACTTGGGATAGGATCAAGGTCACCCTTGTACTGAGTAGTCTGATCTTTATGGAAGAACAACTAGCATATGCAACATCAAAGTCCCCGTTCAATTAGTTCTCAAGTATAGTGAAGGGTAAAAATTCATATAATTATTATGTTGCAACTGTGATCCGAAAAATGAGGTCAAAGTCACTCATGCACTGTCTTAGTATGACCTTCATAGAAAAACATCAACATGTGCAACATCAAGCTCCTAATTAACTCAAAACAGATCTCAAGTTATCAAGTGAACAGTACATTCATGCCAGTTGTCCTATGACCTTATGAATGAGGTCAAGGTCCAAAATCACTAGAGCAAAGTGCACTTGCACAAAATACGTAGACAATTATAAAAGGTACATTCCTACCAGGTTTGACTCAAATCTGGGCAAAAATTATCTAAGTTATAACTATTACAAGAAATTTCCATGTTAAACTTGCCTATTAAAACTTTTTTAAGATTTTCAAAAAATAAAAAATAAAAAAGAATCCAAAAATCACTGGAGACTGACCCATTCAAACAAACTTGGTGAAGACCCCACCCAAGGTATATTGCCACCAACTTTGAAGTCAATCTGACAGATAGTTTCTTCAGAGAAGTCCAAAATGGAATTAGCATTAGAATGCCCATTGACTTGCATAGAAATTCGATAGAAAAGGTGCATTTACCAATAAGTACTCCAATCGAAAAAATCGTAAAAATTCAGGAATCCACAGCAGTGCCACCTAGTGACCAACTTTGTCCCCTTTCACAAGGAACATATCCACAAAGTTTCAGCTGAATCTAAGTGACATTCTGAGGAAAAAGTAAAAATAGCAAAAGCACACAAAAAATCATTTTAAAAAATAGAAAAAAAATGCAGCACCAACTAGTGAACAAATTTATATCCAGGGCTTCCACGAGCGCCCCTGTGCGATATCAAAGCAATCTGGTGAGCAGTTTTGAAGAAGATTTTTGAAGATTTGCCCAAAAAAGAACAAAAAATTCTATTTAAAAAATCCAAAATCATGAGCAGGACCATTTGAACAAACCTGTAGAGACCCCCTCAAGGTACATTTCCACCCTCATTTGAAGTCAATGTGGGCGACGGTTCCTCCGGAAAAAGTCGAAAATGTAATTTAGTATTAGAATGCCCATGGACTTGCCATAGTAATCACTAGGAAAGGTGCATTACCGAAAGTGCCCAAATTGAGTAATCATTAAAAATCAGGAAACCACAGCAGTGCTGACTAGTGGAAAACTCTGTTTGACCCTTCCACAAGAACATATCCACCAAGTTTCAGCTTCAGCTGAGTGATGGTCCTGAAGAAGAAGTCCAAAAAAGCAAAAACAAAAAACAAAACAAAAAACAAAACAAAAGTGGAAAAAAAATGCAGTGCCACCTGGTGAACAAATTAGGAGCTAGGAGTCCCTAGGAGTGTTCCTGTGTAATATCAAAGCAATTGTATGATTGATTTTCGAAGAAGATTGTTTAAATATTTGCCCCCACCCCACCCCAAAAAAAACAAAAAAATTCATAAAAAAATCCAAAAATCAATGCAGCATGACCATTTGAAACAAACCCTGATAGAGACCCCACCCAAGTACAACTGCACCAAGTTAGAAGTTAATCTGGCATACAGTTTTAGATAAGAAGTCGAAAATGTGAATTAGCAGTGGAATGCGCCGACGCGACTTACATAGTAATCAACAGGAAAGGGGCATTTAACCAACAGTACCCGAATTGAAGAAAAATAAGAAGTTAAAAATGTGAATTAGCACTAGAGTGCCCATTGACTGCATAGTATCAATAGGATCCATAGCTCAGGTGCACCCAGTGAACACTTTGTTTGACCCTTCCACAAGGAACATATCCACAAGGAACAAGAAAGAAAGACACTGCCAATATAAGGGCAGTGAATGAAAGTGAAGAGTTGAAAATGTGCTAATTAGGGGCACTGAAGACTGTAAAAGTTGAATTGAAACAAATTAAGTGAATTTCCTTAATGCTGATAGATTTAAAGGTCCCCGATTTCTGGAAATAAATGCAGACTCAGTACATATGCTGCATAACCGTGTTGATATGTCACTCGCACATAACTACCTTCCATTAAACCATTCTTTTAAGAATGGGGATTTGGTTGAGAGAATATGTGCTTTTCCCCATTTCAGCTAGGTGACTGGTGCCAAACATTGCAAGTTCGAATCGAGTCTCGTCCCGAACAAAAAAAAATATTTTTTCGGCATTTCCTTAATGCTGATGAAGTCCCCAATTCTGGAAATAAATGCCGACTCAGTACATATACTGCATAACGTTGTTGATATGGCACTCACACATAACTTCCTCCATTGAACCATTCTTTTACAATGGGGATTTGTCGAGTGGATATGTGCGTTCCCCATTTCAGCTGGGCGACTGGTGCAAAAGGTTGCAAGTTTGAGTCTCCCTTGTTTCGAACATAGAAAATAGTTGCATTCTATGAACAATGAACCAAAGTTGTGCAATTTTGATTTATGTAAATAAGGTGAATACACAAAATTTAAATCTTGAATAACTTCAAAACTATTATACATGGAGATGCCATTGCAACTTCAATTTGTGGGTTTGTGACATTGTGGTATCCAATGAACCATGAATCAAAGTTGTAGAATTATAATTTAGGCAAGTTAGGGGAATACACAAATTTAAATCTTGAATAGCTCTGTAAATAAAGCGAATACACAAAATTTAAATCTCGAATAACTTCAAAATTATTATACATGGAGATGCCATTCCAACTTCAATTTCTGGGTTTGTGACATTGTGGTATCCAGTAAACTATGAACAAAGTTTAAGAATTTTAATTTAGGCAATTTACGTGAATTCATAAAATTTAAATCTTGAATAGCACAAAACTATCATAGATAGAAGTGCCATGCCAACTTCAAGTTAAGGTTTGTCACAATAGCCACATCCAATGAACCAAAATTGTAAAATTTAATTTACGCAAATTAGGTGAATACCCAAAGTTTAAATCTTGAATAACTTCCAAAACTATTATAGATAGAAGTGCCATTCCAATTTCAATTCATAGGTTTGTGACATACCTGCATCTATTGAACTATGAACCAAAGTTGTAGAATTTTAATCTATGCAAATTAGGTGAATATGCACAATTTAAATCTTGAATAGCTTCAAAACCACTATTGATAGAGGTGCCATTTCAACTCTACTTTATAGGTTTGTGATATAACTGCATCAAGTGAACCAGGAACCAAAGTTCTAGGATTTTAATTTATGAAAATAAAGTGAATATACAAAAAATCTTAATCTAGAATAGCTTAAAAACTATTATATATAGAGGTAATATTCACAACTTCAGTTTGTAGTTTGGTAGCATAACCACATCCAATGAACCATGAACCAAATTTGTAGGCTTTAAATTTGTGCAAATTAGACAAATACACCTAATTCAGATCTTGAATAGCTTCAAAAGTATTATAGATAGCGGTGTCATTCAAACATCGGTTTATCAAGATGGGGCATGGCCACATCCATTGAACCAAAAACCAAAGTTCTAGCATTTTAATTTATGCAAATTAGGTGATACACAAAATTTAGATTATGTTGAACAATGGCGAAGTGTAGTATTTCAAATTGTTTTCACTTTGAAGGCACCAAGTCAGATTTGCTGTCAAGCAAATCTTCTTTTCTAGTTTACGTTGCATTTTCTGCAGAGGTCGACCAACAATACTCTTCACTATTCAGTGGTAGTAACCGTGGATGTTCCATAAACCTCAACGCAAAACATTCCTAATGGTTGGAATCTTTGCATGGTTTCATCTAATGGTCGACACCTTGCTTAAAGAATGTAAATTTTATCTCCCCCCCCCCACAAAAAAAAGAAGAGAATATGATACAAACCATGTCTTAAAGCTTCGATACATATCCAGTAATTGGGGTCACTATGTTAATAAGCTAGAATTTAGGGTCCATGAAAGCCTTCCTTTAATGATGACATATACATGTACAAGTATATCCATGCATAACTTGCACATTCTCAAGTTTTGTGCATCTCTCCTCTCTCTCCTCTCTCTCTCTCCTCTCTCTCTCTCTCTCTTCTCTCTCTCTCTCTTCTCTCTCTCTCTCTCTCTCTCTCTCTCTCTCCTCTCTCTCTCATCTCTCTTCTCTCTCCTCTCTCTCCTCTCTCTCTCTCTCTCCTCCTCTCTCTCTCTCTCTCTCTCCTCTCTCTAAATTTATCTATTGCCCTGATTTCATCAAGAGCTTTCCTCAGACACTGTGATATCTAGAAATGCCAAATTTGCCATGATGATTGACCTAGCAGTGAAATTGTGCATATCCTATTGTGCAGTCACAATGTTCACAATTATCCAATTAGGGCATTTAAAATTTAAATCTTTTATATCTTCAAAACTATTAAAGATAGAGACATGATTTTAAATGCTACTTATGGGTTTGTGAAGATGGGCTGTCTGATGGAGATGTTTTCAGATTTTTAGCAATTGGAAATTAGGGACATTTGAAAATTTGGATCTTTAATATCTTCAATGCTAATATATAAAGACATGAATCTTAATGTTACCTATAGGTTGTTGGCATGGGCTATCTTATGGATGTGTTTTCAGATTTTTATAGATAGAGACAGGATTCTTAAGGCCAGCTATTAGAAACATTTCAAACCTAATTTTTTTGTTACACACAGATTTGCTGTTAAGCAAATCTTCTTTTCTTGTTGCCTTCCATAAACACTCAGCTGGTGCCACTCCTGGAAATGTTGCTTCAGGCAACCAGCAACAGGACACCTGGTGGTTGCACTTCTGCTAAAAAGCAGAGCTTGAGTCTTATTTAATTTGTTTTGTCTATGGCAAGCCGCTTTAGCATTTGTTCCACAATTATACATATGTGAAATAAACATATTTTACATATGCAAAAAAAATACACATATGAAATTCTTTTTCACATGTGAAATGGAGTTACACATATGTGAACTTCTTATGTGAAATAGTTTCAATCATACATATATGTATGTGAAATTATATTACAAATATGTTAAAATCTTTTTCATGTATGTGGAATAATTTATTTTACATGCTGGAAACTTTACACATGTGTAAAATTCTTTTACACACAAGTGTAAACTTTTATTCATGAATGAAATGAAGGCATTATTACACTTATGTGTAAAACTATGTCACATATGTATAAAAGTGTTCACAGTACCAAAGTCGAGTATGCTTTACAAATATGCGTATTTTTGCAACACATTCAGAGAATGGATTACCCTTGGTGCCCACAATCCTTTTTTTTCTGCATTTTTTTAGACTTCACAGGGGCCATAATATGGTGTAACTGCACCAAAAATTTGATGAAGCTGTGATGAATCCTTTTTGAGATATGGTAACAAGATTGTCCACTTGTGTTCCACTCGGCGGGCCTTCCAATAGATACTTCAAAAGTTTCGTAAGTTAGGAAATAATAACAGGAAGCTGGTTTTCAATAGGAACATGGTCCATTATAATGTGTATCTCTGATAAAAATTTGTCAATAGGAACATGGTCCATTATAATGTGTATCTCTGATAAAAATTTGGTGAAGCTGCAATGCATCCTTGTTGAGATATTATGATAACTTTCCCCCTTCTGGCCAAGCTGACGGCCTGGAAACAAATATCTAATTTCATGACAAATTTACACATACAAAGAGGAAGCTGGTTTTAAATAGGAACCTTGTCCATCATAAGATGCATCTCTGATAACAATTTGGTAAAGCTGCGGTCATTATTTTTTTAGATATCGCGGTAACATCATCAGGGTTGATGCCACTCAGATGGCCTTCAAGTAAATACATTTAAAGTTTCATAAAAAGTTAAAAAATAATCAGAGGAAACTGGTTTTAAATAGGAACCTGGTCCATTTTAAGGTGCATCTCTGATAAAAATTTGGTAAAAGCTACAGTGAATATATTTCAGATAACGCGGCAACGTCATCAGGATTGACGCCACTCAGGCTGCCTTCAAATAAATACATTTGAAGTTTCATAAAAGTTTAAAATGATCACAGGAAGTTGGTTTTACATAGGAATTTGGTCCATTATAAGGTGTATCTCTGATAAAATTTGGTAAAGCTACATTGAATATTTTTTGAGATATTGCCGTAATGTAGAAAAGACGGACGAGGCAGGGGACAGCAATACCCTCCGTCACTTTATGTGCCGAGGGTAAAAATTCACAACTATTTCACAAATGTGATGCAATTTCACATATGTATAAAAGAATTTCACATATGTGTAATTCTTATTCACATATGTGTAAAACTATTTAACATACATTAAATTATTTGACATTATAGTTCATGTGAAATTCTTTTGCACATATGTAAAATTAATTACACAATTAAACATGTATGTAAAATAGTTTTTCACGTGTGCATAATTATAGAAGAAATAAATAAATGCTAAAATGACTTGTCATAAATGTGCACAATATCCATAAGGATATGTAAGGATCACTGCTGTGCATGCAGTGGAGGTCATATGATGGATGGATGGACAGACAGGTGGGTGGGCAGGCAGACGGACCGACCGACATAGATAGATTGATGGATGGAGAAGATAGATAGATATTCTTTGTCAAGTGTACAGTTAAGAATCCCTGCTTGCTGATCATACATCTGTAATTGGACTCCATGTTTTAGTATGGAGGAGGAGAAATTTAGAAAATAAATGTATTCAGTGACACAGTGCAATAGTTTTAAACATGTTCAAGCACAAATCAACTTCACGTCTGCAAACAAAATGCCCTTTAGATCTCAAACAGCATTTCCCTGAATGACACTCCAAATACTTTGAAAAAAAGTGTAGAAAACTATCCTGGTGAAAAATGTATTGTATGGCTCACGACTGTTCCAAATACCATGCAGTTACATTGAGTCGTCTTTTGAATGACCTCTGCTTACCAGAAGCTTATGGTCTCATAGCTTGCATACTAACACGCAGTGCTATTGAGAGCTGTCGGCTAAGAGATAAGATGGAAAGCAAATAGATAAATCTCTCTCTCTCTCTCTCTCTCTCTCTCTCTCTCTCTCTCTCTCTCTCACTCTCTCTCTCTCTCTCTCTCTCTCTCTCTCTCTCTCTCTCTCTCTCTCTCTCTCTCTCTCTCTCTCTCTCTCTCTCTCTCTCTCTCTCTCTCTCTCAGATACTGTTTATTTTATGTGTATTTTTGTGTTTGTTTTTGCCGTTTTCTTATTGTTATTTGTTTGAATAGAAGTCTAAATAAGTAATATGACAGTTACATGTACATGAGTAATGTGGTTGTTAGATCTGCACATGTACTAGACATTCTACATCAATATGTTAAATTTGTACCTCCATTGATCAATTGCTCAACTAACAAACAAAATTCTACGAGTTAGATAACAATACAGAGCATACTGCATATCCTATGACATTATATAGCATTTTCTGTGGCAAACATGATCTACATATATTGGAAAAACAGTGAAAATTGGTCAATGAAAATGATGTGGTAGGATACTGCACGTTTGACCTACAAGTATATGGATATATTGACAACTGTGTAGACGTATGTCTATTACAAATTATGCAGGTCTCCAACTATGCAGTGGATAAATACAACTGACCCTGTTAACAGCCTGCTTAGCTGTGTGCCATGTAATTTCATGCATGTCAGGAAATGTTTAACTCCTACTCAACCAAAATTAAGTTTTCTCTGGAATTTTTCACAACTTTTAGTCAATTTGCATTTCAAATCATAAGAGGACTTGTCACAAAAAATAAAAAAATCACAGAGAAAACTTTTAAAGTCATGAAGACACCCTCACATTTTTCTCTAAAGTATTCTATGATTCTCAAATCTAAATGCAATGGAAGTTTGCAGTTAGTCAGCAAGGGGTTAAAGGTTAGACTTTTATTGATATGGTGTGATGAATGAAGCCTGATAGGCTCTACTGTTTTCTTATCAACAACCAAAGTGCTACAAAGGCTAGTCACAAAAACATTGTCAAACAAGTTGCAATGACATTCTTACTTTTATGCTAGTCAGGTCTGGGGTTTGTTCACAGCTGTTCATGTTTGAGTCCTTTACATCGTTTATAGACACATGCTGCTAAGCTTTATTTGCCTGATCAATGAATGACAAAGACAAAATTTATTTTGCATTGGAATGCAAGCAAAATAGCTGATATGTATCTGACTATGTTGCTTAGGAACCTTATTTGCCTACAATCATGCATAAAATACCTTTCATTCACAGCTTTATACCAATCCACTGACATACGTGGTAGTGTTGCTTACACAATCCACTGACATACGTGGTAGTGTTGCTTACACAATCCACTGACATACGTGGTAGTGTTGCTTACACAGTCCACTGACATACGTGGTAGTGTTGCCTACACAATCCACTGACATACGTGGTAGTGTTGCTTACACAGTCCACTGACATATGTGGTAGTGTTGCTTACACAATCCACTGACACACGTGGTAGTGTTGCTTACACAGTCCACTGACATACGTGGTAGTGTTGCTTACACAGTCCACTGACATACGTGGTAGTGTTGCTTACACAATCCACTGACATACACGGTAGTGTTGCTTACACATGCACTTCAGTGCATACGTGCATCTGATCACATATTGAATTGTTTAAACTAAATGCAAGTTTTCTGATCTGGTATATGGTAGAGAGCCTGTTTCATTCAAGTTGTCTTATTAAAACAATTTGTTCCCCCTTCTCTCTCTCCCCCCCCCCCCAGTAAATATGCAGCAAGACAGCCTTATTCATGTACTTATAAGAAACAACAGAAAGACATTTGTTTCCCAGGCATGAAAATGAAAGTTAACTGGGCCATAAATTTGAAATATTTTCTCTGCATGTGCATGACCAGATGCGTGAAATACATGATGTACAACACATTGTATGTGAACGACTTACAAGTGCCACTTTAAAGCTATCATGTTCAACCCCCACCCCCTCCCCCATTTCTGTTGATGATATACTGTGGCACCTTAGAATAGATGGTCTGTCACCTGAGGTACATGTATATAACAAGGAAACTGGTCATTCAGGGCAGGACTGTTTGTTACAGGATATGGTTTTGTAATCCCTTCCTGGTCAAAACAAGACACAGTCAATAGCTTTCCCCAGCAAGGGTTGGATGCAATGCGCCCAACTTAAACTAAGGAAAGCTATTGATCAGGGAAATATACAATCAAAATGGCTATTATTTACATTTGTGTAAAACTAGACAAGGGCCACGACTGCAAAGATGCCTTTCTATGGTGCAGTCATTATTTACATTTCTCTGCAAAAAATTTTCTATTCACATGAAAAGTGATTAAAAAGAGTAAAACAGATGACAATTGACATTCAGGCACTTTAAGACTATTTAAGCAGGAGAGGGTTAAGAGAGGACCACTGTGACCACAGGCTCACAAACAGCAAAGTCATCTGTAAATCTGGCTGCATTGTTGCTACCTATCTTGATCAGGCACTTGTTTGGAAGGAGAATTAAGGGTAGTCAACAAAGAGTTAACAGCTGTACTTAAAACAGCACATGTATGTGTACATGTGACTCTCTCACACTGTAAGCTTGCTTATATATTCTGTGCTAAATAGGACTGATAGAAAAAGGTCAGAAGGGCAGCTTTTCAATTTTTTTTTCACTTTGTTGGTATTTGTTACTATACACACAGTATTGAGTAATAATATTACATTACTTGATTCCATCAGTACTATGTTAGGGAATCCAATTAGCTGATTATCAAAATGGCCTCTTTGTACTGGATCCCATTTGATGTATAATCTATAATCCAATGTTGTATGTGGAATATTGCAATGTTTGCCTAATGCATGCATGGTGCTTCCACATCACCTGATGATCTTTTTACCACACACACACAAGGACGTTCAAAGTGAAATGTTGTATTGAGAATTAAAAGAGTATTATATATCACCAAGAACTAAAAAAATATCATTATAAATCATGATACATCATAAAAACACATTATGCACAGAAACTATTTGCTCAAGAGTATAAACTTCATTACCTATATTTTTTTGGTTGTTGAGATTTATAAGACACAAATTTTAATTTCCCTGTAAAACTAAGTTATGCAATACATGTATATGGCAGTTGGAGCAGTTCACAAACCAATGCTTTTTACTTTCTTTTTCTTTTCTGTACAGTAATGATGCTGGTACAGGTTGAAACAGGTGTTGAACTTGCCCCCCACCCAACCCTTTATCCCTCATTTCTTTTGTGTCGCAGTACAGTAGGGAAACCTATCAAGAAAAAAAGCACTTGGCTTGGCCATAGAAGCTCTCCTCTCTAAACCCAATGTGTGCCCTGGAAGTTGAATGTTGACACGGGAAAGGATTAGAGGTAGTGGAAGCAATAAATACAAAATGTAGGTCGAGGGGATTCAAATAGCTATCAAATTTAATGATAGACCAGCCAAAATACAACACAAGAGGCTCATGGGCCTAGTGCTCTGCTGGAACCATGGCAATATTACACCTACATCTCCATTTCAAAGTTGTGAGTCCTCAAGTGGCTTCTGAACATATAAAGCTTATGCAATTTTAGTGTCTGACTTGTCCACCAGATGGTATGTTGCTCCACGTAATCATAGCTTATTTGTACAATTCCTGTGATGGATATTGTTACATGTGCCAAGACAACAATCAGGGAGTCCTTAACTTTATGTCCTCAGTGACCTTGGACAGAAGATCAAGATCACCCAAATTATGTAATATAAAAATTAAAAATAGGTCAAGGTCACTATCATTTTATAAGAATTTGTGCCTTTATGTAGCGCTTCTCTCGTATAAATTTGGTAAGGCTAGTCTTATTTGTGGTCAATATATTGAATTAAATGTATTTTCCACCTCATGGGCACAGTTTCACATTTCAATCATAGTGGGGAACATGTTTTTTCCATTATTTTGAATTTTAACACTGTAATGTATCTGTAAAATCAAAAGCCTGTACATCACAAGTTTGTCACAGAAGGCCAATTTCAATCATATCTTATTTTCAACTTTAAATCCTGTGTGACCTTGAGAAAATGGGTCAAGGTCACTCATATTACGTAACATTCTAGCGCTTTCCATGAAGCATATTGGCCATCAATTTCATAATGCTAGTTCAATTATTTTTTGAGATATTGAATATTCGTTTCATTACATTTTGGCTCATATTATTTCCTGTAATACCATAGGTGGCACAACTAGTATCACATAAGTTCAAAAATTTTGCTTCAGTAACATTCCCACCACGTTTCATGAAGATCCCTCAATAATTAAACACTAGAGTGTCCTCAAATTTTGCATATTTTGACCTATATCTTATGTAAAAATGTAGGTCATGACTTCATTGTTGAACTTGACCTAGATTTTCATACATATGATATGTCCTATAAGTTATATGGGGCTACAATCAAAACTTTTAAAGTTAGAACAATCACAACCCAAAAGTTTATGGACGGAATGACGGACAGACAGACATGAGCCATCGTATCGTATAAGCTCTGCGACCTTAGGTCAGCAGAGCTAACAAAAATGCTTGCTCTACTGACCTAAAAATGTTTTAAAATCAAATTTACAGACCTTTTGTAAGTTAGTTGGAGTGATGGTCAAGTGGACTGTAAAAAGGAGTGACATACAGACAATTGGCTTAAAAGAAATTGCAGAATCGCAAGTTTGATCATTTCTCTTCTTCTTTTTTATGCCAAGGCTGTGCTTTCTCTAAAAACTGTAACAAGCAGATTTCATATTTGTTAGTAAACTATCCTTGAATTTTGATGCTACATGAAGGAAAGATATTTTGACTTTTGCATTTTCACAGATAGCACCATTACTGATAACCCATATTACAGGTACAAGATGTATTATGAAATTGAAAATCTCTACAGTCAGCTGTATGTTAGTGCAAAATTAATAAAACTTGGCTTTTCAAAGAAATTTGGTCCTTTTTGTATCAATAGGAATAATGTATACACTCAAAAAAAAGAAAAGCCCACAACACATGCTTGTTTTAATACAACCCCGTAGAGAAAAGAAAGGTTGCAACAGTAGAGCTGTTATACACCTGCTCTACAGTATCCTGGAAGAATGACTTGAATAGGCAGATAATCACTGAATACACAGGTCAAGCCCTGGTGGTTCTGCCTAAGGCCTTTAAGGATTGGAATATTTTACGCACAAATATACTGAATCCATAGAACTAGTTAAAAAAAATGGTCATGAAAATCAAATGATTCATTTGAAATATGTGAAAAAGAAAATTTTTCAGTCAAGCTTTTTGCCTCGCATACCTAAATTTTCAAGTGTTCGACCAGTTGTGTGATATATATTTGATTCAAATTGGGCCAAGTTTGCAGGACCTTCTGTTGTTCTTTATGTTCAATGAAGCTAAGTATCTTGGACATACAGAATTGTGGCAACCTATTTTGCATTGATCCACTCAGTTTTTAAAGGTTGCTGCTAAGCAGCTACTCTCCCATAGACCTTCTATATACTGCAGCTCAGTTGTGACTTGATGGTTGCCGCTCCCAATGACAGCAGCTGTATGGCCACTCAGGGCTTGGTCATACGTGTGACTATGTTATGTTAAACATTGTAGTCCTTGTATAACTGCTATACAGCTACTAAAGGAAATGTAAAATATCACTTGACAAATTCAGAGCCTCCAAGCTAGCCTAAAGCTGGGGAAAATGTTTAATTTCATCCCTTTTTTCCTGCATTTTGAACGATTTTAGGGTCCATCATGGACATATTCTGCTCATACATAGTATAACAACACAGCGAAAAAAATTACAGCCACCGATGGAACAATGCTACTTTTTTTATTAAAAAAAAAAAAACATTGTAAAAAAGGTAAGAAAAAGCGGGAAATCTCCTGCTTGGAGGCTCTGCAAATTAAATTCAAACCCTGGTCTAACAACTCTGTCAACTTCAAATGGGGATGAACTGCACAGCCACTGAGGGGAGCATTGAAATTTAATAGTTTGCTGGTCAGACCTTGATTAAATATTCCTGAACTCTCCAAATTGACATATGAAGTGTTTTGCAACAGGCACATTTATAATGTATGGCTATTCATGAAAATATGTATGCAATGTACTGAAATACATTTTTTCTGACAATGTATGGTGCCCCTTGTATATTTTACAATGTGTGTCAGTGTAAGTGAATGAGTATAGCATGCAGTATTGAGTCATGCAGCCAGTTGGTGTTATGGTATAGTCAAAAGGTATACACAGTCAGATTTATGAGAAGAATGGTGATATGATAAAAATCCTGGCAAAATCATCATTATAGTCACTATTTACTATATACTTGACCCAAAACATATTGCAGTATTGAGTCCTGCAGCTGATTGGCATCATGGAAGTATATAGATGTACACAGTCAGCTCTATGACAAGAATGGCGATGCAGCAGAAGTCCCAAGAATATTAGAGTAACTATTTATTATATACTTGCACGAAAAATATATTCTTTGTTCCGAGTAAGCTAGTTTGAATATAGGTCAGCCCTAGGATTATGCTGAATTGCTCTCCTGGGTGGGTGTCCTTCCTGGGAATGGCTGTAGAACAGCTATATTTATAAGCCTCAACCTAATCCGTACAAAGATAATGCTGAGGGTGTCTGTAGAGCAACTACATAGCTGCTTTATAGCCACTATGCAGCAGCTCCAATATTTATGAGTCTGGTGTATTACCACTATATGGCTTCATTTAGTGCCTACCAAGTGGCTGTACAGCCACTTTATCATTTGCATATTAAAGTAATTTATGCTGGCCATATAGCCATAATGCAGCAGCCCTGTACCACTTCCTGCTGCAGCTCCCTGTTTTGTTGTATTTACCTCAGGCCAGACTATACAGCAAGAGACTTTTTTTTGACATGGACAATTAACAAACTTTGTACAGGGAGCCCTCCACTCATGACCAATGCATCTAAGGTTAAAAGTTAATCAACGCACACCACTGCGGGGGGGGGGGGGGGGGAGTGGGGGTGGAGATAGCCACTTCATGATGCACGCTGCAGGTGTACAGTGGCACCTCTCTTGAGAGACCCCACTAATGAGAGACCACATATCTTTTTAAGACCACTCTCTCAGAACACTGTGCTATCTTTTCCATGTTGTTGTACCTCAAATGAAAGACCACCTGTTTTGAGAGACTGCATTTTGACCTGCCGTAGGGGCGGTCTCTTAAAAGAGGTACCACTGTATACACATCCAGTCAATATAATAATCCACCTGGGAAGCAGGCATATGCACTTTGTTCTCCTGAAATCTTGGATGAATGAAGCATTTCTGAAAGAAGTGTACCCAGATTTGTAGCAGTCTGTTGACCCATACCCAGCATACTCTTTCATTAATACCTCATCTTGAAATTCAACACCTAGAAATGATATACAGAATCTTACATGGCTGAGAGTGAGTTACAATTTTTCTGTCTTGAGGGATAGCTGCTGGTGGGAAAATCACCAGTGACCAAAGGTCCCACGTGATTTTCCCACCAACAGCAATTGTGAGTGAGAGAAAAATGATAACGGACTCTCAAGCCTTGTCAGATTCTATTTATTCTATGTTTAATTGGGTATTCATCACAAAAATATGCCCTAGGCCTACTTTCAATACTGAGCTAGTGTGTCATGTTTGTTTACGTTTGTCGTAGTTGTTCCACATCACGTGTGACGTATTATCATCTCTCCCACACATTTGATTTTGTCTTTGATGTTACTGCACTACATCACTGATGCATATGCATTGCAACTGAGTTGGAACAATGTTTAGGTCATGTGATCTAGCTTCAGTGTGTAACTACTATTGAATTTCACTCCAGAAAATGATATCCCCCCCACACATTGAATAAACGATGAGCTCATGCAAATGCTCTTGATTGTCACTTGAACACTCAAACATATGTACCACTATGAATGTGCTAATCCTGGTTAGCTTCACTCTGAAATTTTCAAGCAGTTTTACTTTAATCTGACTCTCATTAAATGGAAAACTTTCTTTTTAATCAATTGAGCTGTTATGTCAGTTATCTGACAGTTATGTTGTTGCAAACATTTCAGGAGTGCCACATGGACATTGTTGTCATTGGAAAAGAGTGTGGGCTGGTGCTGTGTGACAGTAGGTCTCAGCTGCTAAACCAGGCAGTGGATAAACGTCTGACTGTCTGCCTTGATCCCTGCTATTTCCTGAAACCTAACCCTTCCACCGGTATCTCTGCCAACATTTTACATTGTATGGGGTCAGGGTGCACATGATTGGTTGACACTTCTACCAATCTCTAATCTCTTTGGCTGTTTAACCTCTGACCTACAAGTAATAGGAGGCAATAACAATGTTTGAGAAGATACAAGCCTCCAGAGTTATGAAGGCAATGACAGAGATGTTACAGCATGAAGGATGGGAGTGGCAGTTGAGGTAGACACATGGGTACCAGCTGTCGGATGCCATGGTAACCAGCTATGCAAATTATCAACACATCATAATTATGTGTACTCTCTTGCTTGTGCAGTATGACAGCCAAGAACTGACTCCCATTTAACATACCGCAGAAAGGCAATGATGGGGTGTCCTCTTTGAGCAACTGAACATCAGCTACAATATCAAATGACATACGCATGCATGTCCCTAAATTTAGGCACACTCTTATCATAGTGCTGACTGCCAGGATGCAATGTGACAGGTAACTCTAATGAGAAAGAGTAGCCTCCTGTCTGCAATCCCGCCTGGCTTTACTCGCATCCTGTCAAATACATCCACAGCTGGGGACACTGGAAGGCAAGATGAATTACCGCTGCAAGTTTTCAGAACCAAAAACCATGTCTTTTGCAGACTTGCTTGGGGTTTCTGTATGACATTAAACAAGGGAACTCGATACTTACTAATCTGGAGCCTTTTATAAGTGAAAATATCAGTCAGCTTAAAATCCATGACCATCTATCTGTTTACACTGTAATACACATGTTCTCAAATATGTTTTTTTTTTTTTTTGTTTTCCTACCATAAGATCTTCAATGAAGCACATTTTGGAGCTGATATATTTGTCCAGCACAGAGACCACAAGAACGCATACACTTTTTTCCCTGCTCTCCATGGATTCAGAAATATACAAGTATGTATATATTGGAGGGGGGAGAGGGGGTGAGGATAAGACAAATTTTTGCTTGTACAACAGCTGCAATATTTTAACAAATATTTGATTGAGCTGAACACATATTATGTACCAGTCATAAACCGGGTTTATTCCTCAACACTTAGCCAAATTAATTTGGTCCTGTCACTGTCAAAATCCCAATGATGCAGCCAAAATACCAGTAGGGACCTCTGGTGAACAGATCAAGTATATATGGCACACAGGACGTGAACATTGCACTGAAAGCCAAGTTTGATGGGATTTGATATGAAAACAATAACACGTGGAATAATCAATTAATGGCCTGAAATGCCATTTTTGTAGTAGGTTTAAAACAATAACTTGTTTGTCATATGACTTGATGTACCTCCACATGTATGTATTCGGAACACCATACTGGAGTTTCAAGTGTTCAGGTGTTAATCAGAGAGCAACAGCTGAGGTGTTCATTGCATCAATTTTGCATCTAGGTCATACACGTTTATACAGCAAGGCTTGCATCATAAAATTTCAACTGCCGTCACTATTGTCAGGATTTTCAATAAATAGTCAGTTTGACATTTTAGATTATTGAAAAGGGTTTGGATGACATAATGTCTCATCTGCACATCTGAGGGGTGCCAATAATAGTTCAATGTGAGATGTATAACATATTAAGTAGTTTCGAACAAACTTAAGTACCTTATAGTCCCCCCCCCCCCCAAAGGGCTTTACATTGAAATAGCATCTTAAACTAAGTGCAAATTTGGCATTAAAGTAATTTCTCTGCATGACTGAGAATCAATTAGATATATACATGTTCTCTCTATGCTTTTTATAATATATCTACAGGGAATAAAGTTATTTAAAGACAGTGTCCAGCTGGATTGTTCTATCTGTTACCCTCACCCAAGACTATCTTTTATGAAGCATATCTGAAAACAAACCTGGCTTCACAAAACTTTGGTCATGTTTTTAACTAATAAGGACTTGCTACAGTATTCAGTGTATCATTCATATACATTAAATCTTGTCAAATAAAATATTAATTGAGTATTCAGTCTTGAACATTTTACCTTTTGCATATAATATGTATAAAAAAAATGGAACTTCAATTGAGAGTTCTGTCTTAAACACTGAGGAATTTGCATATATATATATATATATATATATATATATATATATATATATATATATATATATATATATATATATTGATATATTCATTTTATATAAAACATGTACTTCAGTCTTGAGTGCTGTATGAACCTATACAAACATCAACAGTCTACAATGGAAAACCAAATGGGCTTTTAACAAAGGTAACAAAGATTTTCATTGCACACCAATCTTTTGGTGGTGCCCCTAGTTTATTATTACATGTACTTTTACAACTGTGGAAAAATGAACCCTTTTTTCTCAAATGTTTTATGATCAGAATAGTGCATTAAAATTTGCAATAGAAAGGGCCAAGGTGGATCTGCATTCTGTAAACTGAAACTGATAAAACAAGTTATATGTTAGATCTTGATTCCCCCCCCCCCCAAAAAAAAATGAAAAAAAGAAAGAAAGAAAATGGGTTTGTCCAACTACCATAGCATTTGGTTGCACTTCTTCACTTTATGTTAATCACATGACCACACAATCCTAGTACCCATCCTTGAGAACACATTCAAATGCAGATGCTGCCACCTGTACTCAGTGTCTCTCAGCTTCACTCTGGGTGTGTCTATGCTGCGCCTGATAAAGAAGGAGGCTTACTGCATTGTAACATTTCTTTCAAAATTTCATTGCCGCAGGTTTTTGGTCCTCCCTTTCTCTAGTTTGCAGATCTGGCACCAGGATTTTAATATCTTTTTTTTTTCTGCCCAATTTTCACAGTTCTCAGATTTTTAAATGAAAAGTCTTGGTGACCACTTGGCCTTTCATGATCTTTTGTCAGAAAAGTGATATACTATACTGATGTTGCTGACCTTGTCTTTATTAGGTGACCCCTTTTTCATGACCTACTCATCAAGATACACAATTTGGGTTATCACATAAACTCCCCCCCCCCCCCCCATAAACTTGACCTGTAAGATCAGGTCACATGGCAGCTGGGGAGAAAAAAATACTCTTTTCCACTAATTGGCCAATCTTCAAAATGCAGCATATCAGAGATTGCTAAGTGCCTAACAATGTCTTTTTTTCCCATATACAGTACTAGTGAAACCTCATTATAACAACACACAGATATCCGACATATTCATTTTAATGACACAAGTTTTGAATGGCAAAAGTTCATTTTTTTGTTGTTTGATTCGTTTAGCTGACATTTTCAGTTATCTGACACATTTCTAAGGCAACAGATGGTGTCATTATAACGAGTTTTCACTGTAGTAAGGTTGCTCTGAACTTGTGCAGCAGCTACTTGACAGATGCCATTTGACCTTTTTCCCTTTTGTTGACACTGTATGGAACACTTGCACACACATTTTGCTCATAAATTGAACTGTAGTTATCAAAGTTTATGAGCAGCCCTTAGCTGGGGATGTTTGTTTCCCCATAATTTACACTTGACCTCAAAACACTGAAAGTCAAGGTCATATGACATTTAAACAAAATGAGGTATTTTCATTTGTACTGTGTTGTCCATATAGTCTACTAGCCTACTTAGCCACCCACAATGTCCTGAAGCCAAATTTATCAACCTGTAATGAGGTTCAATAATGACCATTGCCTTCTTGTTCACACTGTGACTCACCCTATTCACATAAACTTAATTATGTTTACTCTTGTACAACTATCACCCAAATTTAATTGTTTTGTGTTCTATGAATAGCTTGTCTGATACGCACAGGAGTACTTTAAAACATGTAAGCATGGTCATTCAAAAAGTACATCTGCCAAACACTAAACTGATTGACTGTGAAACATCTGCTAATATGACATTCTCAATCCAGTGGAAATGCATACAAAATCCAGTAGATGGCAGCAGCTGACTGACTATCAGGTTTGCGTCATGCTGTCAAATGGGTCAAGTGAACAAAAAGAGCAGACCAACAAACAGCAGGTAGTTATTTTGTTTGTTTTGAGGCAATTTTTTCTTTTTGTTTCTTTTCATATTAAATTTGATATTTGCAGTCGTTTCATTGGTCTGGGGTTTTTTCCCCCCAAGTATAAAAAACAAAGACTTGAAATGGCAATGTCTCCTGAACCATACCATGGTATCTTATGGCTGGATAACTGTAGGCCTATTTGGCAATCAGTGGTTGTAAATCATCAGCAACTGAATCTAGATGAAGAGAAAATTGAATCCTGCATTCAATACAGAAACAATTTACATATATATCTTTGTCATGTCAGCAACTTTTGTTGCATTTTGTTTCCATTTGTGATTATTGCCATCTGTTCAGCCCTCAAACAGAACCCTCTATAAAATCAAGTGATGGACACAGTAAGTCAGCTCACAGGTTTTAAGTTTCAATACATGAAGCTGAAAGCAAAATTCCTGCCCACCACTGTTACCAGTGCACCTAAAACACAAATATCAAAAACAATATTCCTGCCCACCACTGTTACCAGTGCACCTAAACCACAAATATAAAAAAAAAACATTCCTGCCCACCACTGTTACCAGTGCACCTAAAACACAAATATCAAAAACAACATTCCTGCAAACCACTGTTACCAGTGCACCTAAAACACAAATATCAAAAACAACATTCCTGCAAACCACTTTTACCAGCCAATGTACAAATTACTGAAACAAAATTCCTGCAAACCACTATTGGTAGTCTACCTGCAAATTATTGACAACACAACTCCTGCACATCACTGTTGCCAGCCTGTTGACAAAATACTGCAGACATAAAATACGGAGATATTTGATAAGAAGGTTCTGAAAGCAATCTTTGCACAGCTGACCAGATCATATATGTTCAGAGAGGGTCTGCTAAACAGTTTGAGAGAACTACATATATACGAACATTCCAACACATGTATGAACCATGTTGACACATATTGTAATTGATCATTAAATAATTAATGACACTTGTGACCTTGGAAATAAGATCAAAGAACCCAAACTTTACATTTCTTTTAGCGCTTAACAAGGACTATATACCAGTGCAGTACTCAAGTCCTTGCCCCAAAACTTCTTGAGTTATTGTGCCAAAACTACAGGAAGTGTACTGCCTGTCTGTCAGTGTCACCCTGAAAACTGTATCAAGGTCACCCATCTTCATTCTCAACCTAGTCTGTATAGGGAAACATAAAGCTGTGCAATATAAAAGTCATAACTCTAAAGTACAAGTTATCATGCGGAAATCATGAAACCATATTAAGTAAAGTGGCTCTGTGATGTTTGGAATTTGGTCAAGGTTACCCATCTTCGACTAGCCCCAAATATGGACTATAATCTTGTACAACAGAAAAGTCCTAGCTTAAAAACCTCTTCAGTTATCATGCAGAAACCAAAGTTTAATCAGGTGAGTATGTGACCTTGGAATTTAGATCAAGGACACCAAACTTTACATTTCTTTCAGCCCTTAACAAGGACTATATAGCGGTGCAGTATCCAAGTCCTTGCTCAAAAACTTCTTCACTTATTGTGCAAAAACCACAGGAAGTATACTGTCTGTGTGTGACCATCAAAACTGGGTCAAGGTTACCCATCTACAAACTCAAACTAGCCCTTATAGGCAACCATAAAGCTGTGCAATATAAAAGTGCTGCCTCTAAAATGCAAGTTATCATGCAGAAACAGTATTCAACCAAGTGGCTCTTTGACTTTTGAAATTAGGTCAAGGTCTCCCATCTTCAAACTTGACCTAGCCTTGAACACGGACAATTATCCAGTGCAATATAAAAGTCCTAGTTTAAAAGCCTCTTCAGTTATTATGTGGAAACCAAAGTTAACTCAGGTACCAATGTGACCTTGGTAATTAAAGGAAGGTCACCAAACTTTAAACTTCCTCTACCTCTTAGCAAGAACTATAGACCTGTAAAGTACCCCAGTCCTAACTTAAAAACTTCTTGACTTATTGAGCAGAAACCACAGGAATTCTACAATCTCTCTGTGACCCTGAAAACTGGGTCAAGGTCACCCTTCTGCAAACTCAACCTAGCCCTTACAGAGAACCATAAAGCTGTGCAATATAAAAGTCCTAGCTCCAAGGTATAAGTTATCACGCAGAAAGCATGAAACCATATTCAGTAAAGTGGCTCTGTGACCTTTAAAATGAGGTCAAGGTCATCCATCTTCAAACTTCGCCTAGCCCCAAATATGGACTATAATCCTGTGCAATATAAAAGTCCTAGCTTAAAAACCTCTTCAGTTATTGTGCCAAAACCAAAGTTAAGTCAGGTACCACTGTGACCCTGGAAATTAGCTCAAGGTCACCCATCTTAAAACTTTGCCAAGCTTTTGACTAAAATGATACACCTGTACAGTATCAAAGTCCTAGCTCAAAAACTTCTTGAGTTATTGTGCAGAAACTACAGTCTACCGACCATCCGACATGTGCAAAGCTATATGCCCCACCTTCTTCGAAGGGGGGCATAAAAAAACCCACTTGTGTCAATACACCAACATTGAATGTAGAGTTCCATTTTTGGTGCAGCCAGATTCTGCAAAGCCTTGTGGTCAATTAAGTATGGTAGGTTTATTATATAGGAATACACATTTCTGTGATATTTGGCCCAGAAATGGTCACTTAGCCAGAGTTGGACATCACCTTAACTTTTTTGTTCGCAATTTTTTTAATGATACAGTAAAACCTGTGTTAAGTGGGTGCCCTTAGGACCTGGCAAAAGTGCCCACTTAGTGCAGGTCCACGAACATGGGAAGTATAGGGAACTAGGCCAGGCAACAGTGCCCACTGAACACAGGAGCCCACTTAGTGAAGGTGCCCACTAGGACAGGTTTTACGATACACTCTTTACTGAAGAAAAGTACCCATATGAATTGATAGTTTGATGAATCAATGACAGCTGATCTGTGGACCAGAAATCAAATCTGTTGAACATTTTATGTTCAACATTGTCACAAAGATTTTGTGCATGCAGTCGCTGTAACTTCCTTTTAAATAACTTTTACATTGGCTACATCAATTCTTGAATTTAGCCAAAAGCAGTTCTAGCCACAAGTAATCAAAAGGAAAAGTTTTTGATGGCTTGATTTTTTTATTTTTTTGGGGGGGGGGGGGGAGGCGAGGTGTACAGTACCTAACTTCAGTTACCAAACGAACAGTTACAGTTCTTTCCAGTATTGTATCTATACATTTCCAATCTCAGCCAGAGTGTATGCTCTTGTGGAAGCTGGTTCAATCTTTTATCTTATACCTTGCCCATCTCATTTCTTCAACCTTTTTTTTTAATCTGTGTAATCATTCAACACAGGTTCTTGGCAGTCTGCCAGCTTCCCCCCCACCCCATCCCACTGCTTACACTTGCAGTATTACATGTAGGGTAGTGGTCAAAGCCCAAAAGTACTCGGGTACCCCTCCCCATGGTAGAACAAGACACAACCCATTTTTTATTGAAGATTGGTTTGTGAGACATAAGAAAATGATGGTTGTGGTCATTTATTTTAGTGACAGGTGTATCTTATCACCATTTATAATGAAGAATCACTCTAAAAATCAATAAATTCTCACTTTGCTTGTTTTTTTTGCATAAAATCAGTAATATATGCTGAAACTTGATGACATTAGGCTTATATTAAAGAAAACTTATGTGAAAAAGTAAGAAAATAATGATACTAGACATTTAGGAACTTAAAGATGGGAAAAAATGTAGAAAACTGCACAATTATGCAAAAATATTTTTGATTTTGACATTTTTATCTCCCAAAAATATGTCAAAAAACTTACAATTCTTGTCCAATATTGCATTTTTATACACCAAAAATTACCTTAGCCATAAGGCTACGAGGTTACATGGAAATTATTATCCCAAGTTTCTCAAAATTTTATAAGCACCAAGAAGTATTACCCCTACACCGTTATTTTTGAAAATAAGAAAAAACACTGCTTTGTCGCTATAGGACGCTATTTTTCAATTGATAATACTTACTCATTGATAAAATTAAAACTTGACACAAGAACAAACTTATTAATCCAGTGCAAGTGAATTTAATGTCACCTTCTTTTCAAATTTTGAGTTTGGATATGGAATGAAGATCAAACCTATTATTTCGTCCAAAACACTGATAAATTTTCTACCACAATTTTGCAGTTAAAAACCTTATATCAGAATTTGCATGTACTTTGATAACAAGGAAAATGACTCTGTGTTACAGAAATTATCAACATACTAGTATT